>JAKFHU010002088.1:23150000-24400000 GCA_023783475.1 Daubentonia madagascariensis
ATTGTACTTTATATCATTAATTGTGTTATGTTATATATATATTAATTTGAAATTAGATTTATATTCTCTTCTTGTCCAATTCTGTTTTTTTAAAACCAAATTTTATCTCATCACCAACACAGTGTAGGAGTAAATAGAAAGGGCAACAACAGATTTAACAAAAGTTGTTGAGCAAACACCACACAAAATCTGGTAATATAAATATAGGAAACAAAAAGTAGAAAAGATAAATTAAAAGAACAAAAAACCCATTAACATTTTTATCACAGGGCCATATCATATTAAACATTAGCTTTTTCATATTTACAGACATAATTTTTCATAATCATAGGAACCTTAGATTTTTCTGTGAGATAAGTGATAGAAGATACCACTTCAGCACTTTTTGTTTTCAAAATTCTGACAAAACTTTTGTAAAAATGTGTGAGGAGAATTTAAAAAGAAAGTTATTAAACTGTATTATAAAATCATTTAATAGTACAGTAAAATAAATGCTAATGCTCAGCAATTAACGTTAGCCAAGTTATGCATCATCGTGTAACTCAATAAATCCAATTTAGTCTAGAAAGGAAATAGTGGAGAAACAAAGGAAAAACTGTATATTGTTGCCTTTTTTCCTTTAATGAGGGGGGAAATGTTGCCCCCAGTTTGAACTCATTTGATTCAAATGTAAAATCCTATGAAATTCGAGCCAATAGAAATTCTACTTCTTGGCCAACATTAGTAGCACTGTGGAACAGCTGAAAACCACATTTTCCTGTATTTGTAATTTAATTCCCTTCTACCACCTGCAAGTGGCAAACAATTTGTCACTGTTGCCAACTGTAGCTTTGCCAGCTGTTGGACAAAATGGAGAATGAATTTAACTCTTTTAAAATATTTTGATTCACTGGTTTTACTTACATGTCAATCATACATTTTCTGGCTGTCACTGTCATTGATCCTCTAGAATTTTGCCACTGTATAAGTGGAATGGATGCTGTTGGTTTAGCCAATTGGCCCTGTATTCAGATAACTACTATTTGAAATTGTTACTCAAAGCTATTTAAACTAAAGGAAAATGATGGGCAAAGGTGTCTTAAGTTTCTCTATGTAACTGACCTGCTGAGACAGTTATGAGAAGGGGATCTTTCAGCTGAGTACCTGAACAGACTTTAGAGTTCTTCATACTTGGATTCAAACCTTGGTTCTTCCTCTTTCTAGTAGTGTGACTTAAAAGCAAGTTTTACTATTTCTCTAAGGGACAGTTTCTGTATCTGTAATCTAGGGATATATTTAAACCTTAAATAAATATTTATTGAGCCTTTATTATGTACCAGACACTAGATAGGTGCTAGAAGTGCAATGATAAAGAATACAGCTATGATTGTTGACCTAATGAAGATTATAGCATAAAGAGGGAGACAAACATCAAGAATAACCACCAATAAATCCATTATTCTCAAACTGGAAAACTGCTGTGAAGGAAAGTATGGTAAACTAGGAGAGTTATAATCACTCCTAGTTTATAACATGAGAACATAATTTAGAGAAAATAGTTAGTGAAACCTTCTCTAAGGAAGTTCTGTTTGATTTGAGATTGGAATAATGTATAGGAAATAATTTGTAAAAGGATTGAAGGCAGGAAGGAATAAATGCATTTTAGTAGCAGGAAACAGCACATGCAAAGATCCTGCACTTTCAATGAACTAACTATAGAGAGATGGAGTGACATGAGTTGAGGCCAGAGATAGAGATTATGAAGAGACTTGGCCATACTAAGGATTTGTAATTTCATCTTAAAAGTTATATAAATCTATTAAAGAAGGGTTATAAGTAGAATGGTAAAATCAGATTTACCTTTTTAAAAGTCAGTTTGTGTACTGTTTGGAGAATGGGCTGGGGGCCGGGGTAATGGCATGAGTTGGATGGATCTAGCTTTGGTCTGAGAGAAAGACGATGGCAGCTTCTACTATGGTTGAGATGAATAGAATGGATGGCTTTCATATATAGTGAAGAAAATATCATTGACCTTGGTGATCGATAGGGTATAAAGGACAGGGTGGTAAAGAGGAGAGAGTTGTCAATGTTGTCTCCTGTTTAATCTTGAAGAACTGGATGTATGGTTGTACTGTTCAATAAACAAGGAAACCAAAAAGATCAGCTTTGGAAAAAGGTGATGAATTATCTTTGGGACATGTTAAGTTTGAGATGATCTTGATGCATTTTAGTGGATACATCAAGTATACCTTCAGATATATAGATCTGAAGATGGAGAAAGGGTCTAATATGAAGATGTAAAGTTGGGAATTATTGAATAGAATGTTTATTGAAATCATACATGTAGACTAGATTCCTTAGGGAGAAAGTAGAGTATAGAAAAGTAGAGTATAAAAAGAGGGCCAATAACTGAATTTTTAGGGATATTAATATTTGTAGTCTAAGTAAAACACCAGAAGTAGATGTGATGATTGAAGAGTGAATGAAGATTTTGGAGGAATTTGGCATCAATGGTAAGTATGTATTAAATTGGGTGAGAAACTGCTAAACTATTTTTCAGAATAGTTGTACCATTTTGCATTTCCACCAGCAACTTACATGAGTTCCAGTTTCTCCACAATCTTAGCAACACTGGATAGTGTCAGTTTTTTGCCTTTAAATACATTTTTTTAACATTTTATTGGGTGTGTGTGGTAGTATTTCATTGTGCTTTCAGTTCACATTTGTCCTAATGGCTAACAAATTTGGAACTCTTTCATGGGCTTATTATCTGTGTAGCTTCTGTGTGTCTTCTTTGGTGAAGTATGTGTTCAAATGTTTTATACATTTAAAAAAATTGGGGTATTTTCTTCAAAATTTTTTTATTGATACATAATAGATGTATGTATTTTAGGGGTTATGTGATATTTTGATACATTCATGTAATGTGTAAATATCAAATCAGGGAAATTGGGATATCAATCACCTTAAATATTCATTTTTTTAATGCTAGGAACATTTGAATTATTCTCTTCTAGTTATTTGAAATATAGTAGGTTATTGTTAACTATAGTCTGTCTACTGACTGATGTATGGAACACTGGGTCTTATTTTTTCTATCTAACTGTATATTTGTACCCATTCAACCACCTCTCTTCATCTACCCCTCTGCCCTACCCTTCCTGGTCTCTGGTAACCACTAATCTACTCTCTTTCTTCATGAGATCCACTGTATTAACTCTCATGTATGAGAACATGCAAAATTTGTCTTTCTGTGCTTGGCTTATTTTACTTAACATAATGACCTACGGATCCATCTGTATTGCTGCAAGTGACAGGATTTCATGTTTTTAATGGCTAAATAATATTCCCTTGTGTATATGTAGCACATTTTCTTTATCCATTCCTCTATTGATGGGCACTTACGTTAATTCAATATTTTGGCTATATGAATAATTCTGCAATAAACATGAGAATGCAGATATCTCTTTATTATACTGATTTCCTTTCTTTTGGACATATACCCAGTAGTGGAATTGCTGGAGCATATGGTAATTCTATTTTTGGTTTTTTGAGGAACCTCCATACTGTTTTTCATAGTGGCTATACTAATTTACATTACTACCAGTAGTATAGGAGGGGTTCCCCTTTCTGCACATTCATTATTTCCTGGTTTTAAAAAATATTTTTAATTATTATGGATACATATTAGTTGTATGTATTTGTGGGAATACATGTGATATTTTGATATAAGCACACAATCTGTAATGATCAAATCAGGATGACTGGGATATCCATCACCTCAAACATTTATCAATTATTTGTATAAGGAACATTCCACTTCCACTCTTTCAGTTATTTTGAAATATACAATAAATTATCATTAACTATAGTCACCCTGTTGTCCTACCAAACACTAGATCTTATTCCTTCTATCTAACTGTTTTTTTGTACCTATTAACCATCCCTTCTTTATTCACCCCTTCCCCACTATACTTCCCAGCCTCTGATAACTGTCATTCTACTATCTCCATGAGTTCAATTTTTTTTAACTCCCACATATGAGTGACAATATGTGATATTTATTTTTCTGTTCCTGGCTTATTTTACTTAACATAATATCCTCCAGTTCCATCCATGTTGCTGCAAATGACAGGAACTTATTCTTTCTTATGGCTGAATAATAGTCCCTTATATATGTGTATATGTACCATATTATCTTTATCTGTTCATCCACTGGTAGACACATGGGTTGATTCCATATTTGGCTAGCTTCCATAAACATGGAGATGCAGGAATCTTTTCAATATACTGATTTCTTTCCTTTTGGATATATATCCAACAGTGGAAATTCTGGATCATATGGTAGTTCTATGTTTAGTGTTTTGAGGAACCTTTATACTGTTCTCCATAGTGGCTGTACTAATTTACATTCCCATCAATAGTGCACAAGGGTTCTCCTTTTTCCACAGCCTTGCCAGCATCTGTTATTGCTTGTCTTTTGATAAAAGTCATTTTAACTGGAGGGAGATGATATCTCATTGTAGTTTCGATTTGCATTTCTCTGATAATTAGTGATATTGAACATTTTTTCATATATTTGTTGGCCATTTATTTCTTTTGAGAAATGCCTATTCATATCTTTTGCCCATTTTTAATTGGATTATTTGTTTTTTTCTTATTGAATTGAATCTTTATATATTCTGGTTATTAATCCTCTGTCAGATGGGTAGTTTGCAAATATTTTCTCCCATTCTGTGTGTTGTTTCTTTGCTTTGTTTATTGTTTTCTTTGCTGTGCAGAAGATTTTTAGCTTGATGTGATCCCATTTGTCAATTTTTACTTTTGTTGCTTGTGTTTTTTGAGGACTTACTCAAGAAATCTTTGCCCATACCAATATACCAGAAGGTTTCTCCAGGGTTTTCATCTAGAATTGTTATAGTTTCAGCTCTCAGATTTAAGTCTTTAATTCATTTTTATTTTATTTTTGTGCATGGAAAGAGATGGGGGTCTAGTTTCATTCTTCTGCATGTGTATATCCAGTGTATCCAGCACTATTTATTGAAGAAACTGTCCTTTCCCCCATGTATGTTCTTGGTGATTTTGTCAAAAATAAGTCAGCTGTAAATGCACAGATTTACATCTGGGTTCTCTATTCTATTCCATTGGTCTGTATGTCTGTTTTTATGCCAGTACCATGCTGATTTGCTTAGCTGTAGTAGTATATTTTGAAGTCAGGTAGTGTGATGCCTCCATGTTTGCTCCTTTTACTCAAGATTGCTTTGGCTATTTGGGGTCTTTTGTGGTTCCATATAAATTTGAGGATAGTTTTTCTATTTCTGTGAAGAATGTCATTGGCATTTTCAAAAAGATTGCATTAAATCTGTAAATTGGGTAATACTGACATTTTGACAATATTAATTCTTCCAATTCACAAGCATGGAATATCTTTCCATTTTTTTTTGTATCTTCTTCAATTCCTTTCATTTGCACTTTATAGTTTTTCTTGTACATATCTTTCACTTCTTTGGTTAAATTAATTCCTAACTATTTTATATTCATTGTAGCTATTGTAAATGGGATTGATTTCTTAATTTCTTTTTAAGATTGTTTGCTGTTGGTGTGCATAAATGCTATTGATTTTTGTATGTTGATTTTGTATCCTACAACTTTACTGAATTCATTTATCAGTTCTAACAGATTTTTGGTGGAATCTTTAGGGTTTTCTAAATATAAGATCATGTCATCTGTGAGCATGGATAATTTGACTTCTTCCTTTCCAATTTGGACTCCTTTTATTTCTTTTTTTTTGTCTGATTGCTCTGACTAGGACTTCTGTTATTATGTTGAATAAAAGTGGTGAAAAGTGGTCATCCTTGTCTTATTCCAGATCTTGGAAGAAAGGCTTTCAACTTTTCCCTGTTCGGTATGATACTAGCTGTGGGTTTGTCTTATGTGACCTTTATTAGGCTCCTTCTATAGCCAGTTTAATAAGGGTTTTCCTTTTTTATCATTAAGTGATGTTGAATTTTATTACATATAATACTTTTTAAGGATCTATTGAAATAGTCATATGGTTTTTATTCTTAGTTCTATTAATGTGATGTATCACATTTATTGATTTGCATATGTTGAACCACTTTTGCGTGCCTGGTGTGAATCCCACTTGATGATGGTGAATGGTCTCTTTAATGTTGTTGGATTTAGTTTGCTAGCTTTTTAAAAATGATTTTGCATCCATGTTCAAAGTGCAAAGTGATATTGTTTCAATTTTCTTTTTTGTTCTGTTGTTATCTGGTTTTGGTATCAGGGTAATGCTGGCCTTGTAGAATAAGTTTGGAAGTATTCCTTCCTCTTCAATTTTTTTGAAGAGTTTGGGTAGACTTGGTATCAGTTCTTTTTAAAATGTGTATAGAATTCAGCACTGAAGCCATCAGCTTTTGGGCTTTTCTTTGATGGTTATTTGTTGGTTCAGGCTTTCTATTTCCTTATGCTTCAATCTTGGTAGGTTGTATGTTTCCAGAAATTTATCCATTTCTTCTAGGTTTTCCAATTTTTCAGGGTATAGTTATTCATAATGGTCTCTAATGATTCTTTTTTAAAAATTTAATTTAATTTTAATTTAATTTTTTTATTTCAAAATATTAAGGAGGTATAAATGTTTTTGGTTACATGGATCACTTTTGTTTGCTTGACTCATGGCTATAAATGTGCCCATCACTCAAACAGTGTTCATTGTACCTTTTAGGTAGGTTTTTGCTTCCCTTCTTCCCCCTCCCTGCTGCTGGATTTCCATTGAGATTTACTTCTGTCTGTGCACATGTGTACTCCCTCATTGGTTACTTCCAATTTAATAGCAAGTACATGTGGTGTTTGTTTTTCCATTCTTTACATACTTCACTTAGGATAATGGTCTCCAGTTCCATCCATATTGTTGAAAAAGGTATTAATTCAACCTTTTTTATGGCTGAGTAGTACTCCATGGTATACATATACCACATTTGTGAATCCATTCATGAATTGGTGGCTACTTGGGATGATTCCACATCTTTGCAATTGTGAATTGTGCTGCAATATACATTTGCATGCAGGTGTCTTTTTGATCAAATGGCTTATTTTCCTTTGGGTAGATACCCAGTGCTGCAATTGCTGGATTGAATGGTAGGTCTACTTTTAGTTATTTGAGGAATGTCCATACTGTTTTCCACAGAGGTTTTACTAACTTGCAGTCCCACCAACAGGGTATACGCATTCCTTTCTCTCTGTATCCACACCAGCATCTATTGTTTTTGGACTTTTTAATAAAAGCCATTCTAACTGGAGTAAGGTGATATCTTCTTGTGGCTTTAATTTGCATTTCCCTGATGATTAGTGACATTGAACATTTTTTCATATGTTTATTGGCTATTTATCGATCTTCTTTTGAAAAGCTTCTGTTCATGTTTGTTGCCCACTTGTAAATGGAATTTTTTTTTCTTGCTGATTTGTTTGAGTTCATTGTAGATTATGGATATTAGCCCTTTATCAGATGTATAGCTTGTGAATATTTTCTCCCATTCTGTAGGTTGTCTATTTGCTCTGTTGATTATTTCCTTAGCTGTGCAGAAGCTTTTTAATTTAATTAAGTCCCATTTATTTATTTTTGTTGTTGCTGTAATTGCCTTTGAAGTCCTTGTCATAAATTCTTTGCCTAGGCCAATATTTAGAAGTTTTTCCTATATTTTCTTCTAGAATTCTTACGGTTTCATGCCTTACATTTAAGTCTTTTATCCACCATGAATTAAGTTTTGTGAGTGGTGAAAGATATGAATCCTATTTCATTCTTCTGCATGTGGCTATCCAATTTTCCCAGCACCATTTATTGAATAGGGCTTCTTTCCCCCAGTGTATGTTGTTGTCTGCTTTGTTGACGATCAGTTGACGGTTTTATGTCTAGGTTCTCTATTCTGTTCCATTGGTTTATGTCTCTATTTTTGTGTCAGTAACATGCTGTTTTGGTTACTATAGCCTTGTAGTATAGTTTGAAGTCAGGTAATGTGATGGCTCCACATTTGTTCTTTTTGCTTAAGACTGTATGGGCTATTTGGGCTCTTTTTGGGTTCCAAACGAAGTGTAGAATTATTTTATTTCAATCTGTGAAATATGATGTTGGTATTTTGATGGGGATTTCATTGAACCTGTAAATCACTTTCGGTAGAATGGACATTTTAACAATGTTGATTCTACTGACACATGAGCATGATATGTTTTTCCATTTGTTTGTGTTGTCTGTGATTTCTTTCCTCAGGGTTTTGTAGTTCTTTTTGTTGAGATCTTTCACCTCCATGGTGGTTAAGTATATTCCTAGGTATTTTACTTTCTTTGCAGCTATTGTGAACAATATTGAGTCTTTGATTTGACTCTCAGCATGAATGTTATCAGTGTATAGGAATGCTACTGATTTGTGTACATTGATTTTGTAACCTGAGACTTTGATGAATTTATTCATCAATTCCAGGAGTCTCTTGGTGGAATCTTAGGGGTTTTCTGATATAAAATCTTATAATCAGCAAAGTGTGATAGTTTGACCTCCTTTTTCCCAATTTGCATACCCTCTGTTTTTTTGTTTGCCTGATTGCTCTTGCTAGGATGTCCTGCACTATGTTGAATAGAAATGGTGGCAGTGGGCACTCTTGTCTTGTTCCAGTTCTTAGTGGGAATGCTTTCAACTCTTCCCCATTCAGTGTGATGTTGGCTGTGGGTTTGTCATAAATGGCTTTTATAATTATGAGATTTTTTCTTCTATGCCTAATTTGTTGATGGTGTTTAACATGAAAGTGTGCTGTATTTTGGTAAATGGTTTTTATGCTTCTATTGAAATGGTCATGTGGTCCTTGTTTTTCCTTTTGCTTATGTGGTGAATCACATTTATTGCTACACATATGTTGAACCATCCTTGCATCCTGGGATGAAGCCTACTTGGTCATGGTCCATTACCTTTTGATGTGCTGTTGAATTTGGTTTGCTATTATTTAATTGAGGATTTTTGCATCTATATTCATAAAGGATTTTGTTCTGTAGTTTTCTTTTTTGGTTTTGTCTTTTCCCGGCTTTGGTATGAAAGTGATACTGGCTTCCTAAAATGAGTTTGGGAGGATTTCCTCTGTCTCAACGTTATGGAATATTTTCTGCGAATGGATAGCAGCTATTCTTTGTAGGTTTGGTAGAATTCGGCTGTGAATCCATCTGGTCCAGGGCTTTTTTTTTTTTTGGAAAATTTTTTATTACTGTTTTGATCTCATTGCTCATTAATGGTCTGTTCAGGAGTTCTATTTCTTACTGATTGAGTGTTGGGAGATTGTGTGTTTCCAGGGATTTGTCCATTTCCTTTACATTTTCTGGTTTATGAGCATAGAGATTTTCATAGTATTTACACATGATATTTTTTTTTCTGTGGTATTAGTTGTAATATCTCCTTTTGCATTTCTGATTGAGCTTATGTGGGTCCTTTCTCTTCTCTTCTTCGTTAATTTAGCAAGAGATCTATCAATTTTGTTTATCTTTTCAAAGTACCCACTTTTTGTTTCATTGGTCCTTTGTATTGTTTTTTTTAATTTTTAATTTCACTTAGTTCTGTTCTGATCTTAATTATTTCTTTGCCTCTGTTTGCTTTGGGTTTGGTTTGCTCTTCCTTTTCTAGTTACTTGAGATATGTCATTAGATTGCTAATTTCTGATCTTCCTGTCTTTTTGTTGTAGGCATTTAAGGCTATGAATTTTCTCCATAGGACTTGTTTTGCCTAATCCCATAGATTTCGGTAGCTTGTGTCCTTTTTGTCATTCAGTTTGAGGAATCTTTTGATTTCCATCTTAATTTCATTCTTGACCCAATAATCGTTCAGCATCAGGTTGTTTAATATTCATGTCTTTGTGTAGATTTGAATGTTTCTCTTGGAATTGATTTCTAGTTTTATTCCACTATGGTCTGAGAAGATACGTGGTATGATTTCTGTTTTTTTTTTTTAATTTGTTGAGACATGTTTTATGGCCTAAGATATGATCAATCTTGGAGAATGTTCCATGTGCTGATGAGAAGAACATATATTCAGTAGTTTTTGGGTACAGTGTTCTGTAAATGTCTGTTAGGTCCATTTGTTCTAGACTCCCCTTTAAGTCCAGTGTTTCTTTATTGATTTTCTGCTTGGATGATCTGTCCAGCTATGTCAGTGGGGTGTTGAAGTCCCTGGCAAATAAGATGCTGGTGTTCATCTCTTTGCTTAGATCTAGAAGAATTTGTTTTATGAATCTGGTAGCTCCGTTTTAGGTGCATAAATATTTAGTATTGTTATGTATTCTTGTTGAATTGCTCCCTTTACCATTATGTAATGACCATCTTGTCTTTCTTTACCATGTTGATTTAATGTCAATTTTATCTGATATGAGAATGGCTACACCTTCTTTCTTTTGGTTTCTGTTTGTATGAAATATTTTTCTTCATCTCTTCACCTTGAGTCTGTATGAGTCCTTGTGGGTTAGATTGTTTTCTGGAGAAAGCAGATACTTGGATTGTATTTTTTCATCCATTCAGCCAGCCTTTGTCTCTGGAGTGGGGCATTCAGATCGTTCACGTTGATTGATAGATTTGACATGTGGGATGTTGTTCTAATCATCGTGTTGGATAGTATCTTATTGTTTTGTTTTCCCTCTTGTGGTAGTGTTTTATATGTGCTCTGAGCTTTGCCTTTTGGGTGATTTTACACTGGTGGGTTTCTATTGTCCTGATCCATGTATAATGCAAATCCAAGTATTTCCTGCAGGGCAGGTCTGGTCTTTACAAATTCCCTTAGTGTTTGCTTGTCTGGAAAAGTCTTTATTTCTCCTTCATATATGAAACTTAACTTTTTAGGATACAAAATTCTAGGCTGGCAGTTGTTCTGTTTGAGAAGACTGAAGATAGGGCCCAATTCCTTCTGGCTTGTAAGGTTGCCACTGAGTAGTCTGCAGGTAGGCTGATGGGGTTTCCTTTCTAAGTTACTTGATGTTTTTGCCTCACTGCTCTCAAGAGTTCCTCTTTCATGTTGACTTTGGCCACTCTGATGACTATATGTCCTGGTGATTGCCTCTTTGCAATGAATCTCCCAGGTGTTCATTGAGCTTCTTGTACCTAGATGTCTAAATCTGTAGCACAACTGGGGAAGTTTTCCTCAACTATTTCCTCAAATAGGTTTTCCTACCCTTGTTTGTTTTATTCTTCACCCTCAGGGATGCATTTTGGCCATTTTACATAATCCCATGTTTCCTGTAGGCTTTGTTCATTCCTCTTGATTCTTTGTTCTTTAATTTTGACTGGGTTAATTCAAAAGAGTTATCTTCAAGCTCTGAAAATCTTTCTTCTGCCTTGTGTAGTCTATTCTTAAAGATTTTCACTGTGTTTTGTATTTCCTTGAATTAATTTTTTATTTCTAGAAGTTCTGTCTGGGTTTTTTAAAAAAATATATCTATCTCGTTATTAAGTTTTTCATTCATTTCCTGAATTCTTTTTCTAGTTTCTTTGAGTTGGTTTTCCATTTTCTCTTTGATTTCATTGAGCCTCCTTATAATCCATATTTGGAATTCTTTATCTGTCATTTCAATATTTTCAATTTGGTTGGGATCCATTGCTAGAGGGCTGGTATGCCCCTTTGTAGGTGTCCTTTCGTTCTTATTTTTCATATTTCTGGAGTTCTTGTGCTGATTTATTCTCATGTGGAGCAGCTGTCACTTCTTGTTTTTTGATTTTCTTTTGTTTAGATGGGGCTTTTTTTTTAACCCCCTCACTCATAAAGGTGTGCCTGTAGCATATGTTGGGTGAGAACTTTTGGCTTTGCTTGTGGGTGCTTTGATGGAGGTCTAGGGTCTGGGTGGATACCTTGGTTGTAGATATCCTTAGTGTGGTGGTTTTCCCAGTTGCTAGTTGTTTGTAGGTTGTAGCAGTGGTGAGCTGTGTGTGGGCAGATTCTCTGTCTCTTGTTGATGAGGGTGATGTAGGTCTTTGAAATCCTTTCTCTTTCCCCAGCTGTGTGGTCTTCTTAACAGTGTGAATTATATTGGGATGCCCAGTTTAATCTCTGAGACAGTAGGTGGAACTTGTGGGTAATAATCAACCACACCCTGTATGATTGTGTCAGTAGATGTTGTGAAGTGCTGTGCAAATTGACCTCCATGCTAGTAGGTGGTGCTTGCAGGAAAGAATCAAGTACAGTGTTGTTTTGGGGACCTTTGTCCAGCTCTTACACCTCAGGAGAAGCACTCAAATGCCCCAGGTGGTGTGCCAGGACTTGGAACTTCCAGGTGAGTCATTATTCTCCACCACAGCAGAGGCGGGGTGGAGTGAGGTTGGGCAGGGCTGGGTTGGGTGAGTCTGCCTTCAGGCTCCACTAAAGCTGGTAAGGTAACTGTGTTGTTAAGGGTTGAAGGTCCTCTCCCAGGCCACTGGGGGAAGTCACCAGGGAGGGGCTGATGTAGCCCCACAAAGCCAGAAAATCTGCTTGTGGGGGAAGAGCCTTCAGAGATTCACAGACTGTCTGTCAAGAGTGTTTTGTTCTTCTCCCCCCTGCCCTCCTCTGTGGTCTCCTTCTAGTGTATGCCAGCAGGCAGGAGCTCAAACTAGCTGAGCTCACCAGCAATGGTGCTGTGGGCTGGGAGCTTCCCTGTCCAGGATCCTGCCCTGGGCTGAGAGCATGGCTTTCCTGTGGGAGGAGGGGTGATCCACGAGTGCACTGCAGCTGGGACCCACACTGCACTCTCTTTTCAGTTCTGCCCATGCAGGTTCCCTTGCCTCCTGGTATTAGTTCACAAATCTTCCCTTCATTCCCCCGAGCAACATGATGGAATCCTAGGTGTACAGGATCTGGCCTGCAGGCCTGTCCCCGGGTCCCTGAAGATCAATCCCTAACTGTCCCAGGGAGAAGCGTGGTGGTCCCAAGTTGCCCATGAGATGCTCAAGCAGGTTTGATGTCTCTCTGCTTCAGTGTGTGCCCTGCTCTGATGGAGCAGCCAGGCAAGCAGCACCAGGGAGGGCCAGTGAGCAGGGAGCTCACTGTCCAAGCACCCCTTAGTGCTTGGACATTGCAGGTCTTTAAGAGGAAAGTTTTGATCCTCATTTCCTGTGGAAGCCTCAGTGTGGTGGGTGCACCAACAGGGGGCACATAGCCACTTCTCAGAGCCCTGGCTCACCTGCTTCTCTTGGCAGCAGCAGGTAGCGGAGGGGCAGGGGAGGAAAAGAGTCTGAATGGAGGAGACCTACCACTCTGGTTTTCTCTGCCCCTTTCTCCGGAAGGCCGCCACCTGAAATGTTCAAGCTTTGGGGTCAAGCTGATCCCCTGGGATCCACCAGCCCCTTTGCCTCCCACAGTCTGGGCTAGAGTTGGGAAATATTTGTGTGGGAATGAGTGACATAAAAACTGAGGGGCTGAAGCTCCCTGGGGAGGACAAAGGCACAGAGTGTGTGGAGAAGCCACATGGTGCCTGCCATCTTGGCTCAGGTTATAGGAAGTGACCCCAAGGGGGCAGGCAGCCTGATACCTTGTCCTCAAGAAGCTCCCAGGTCTCTGGCAGTAGCAGCTTTTGGGCTCATGAGAATAGAAAGGCTCTCCAGCAGCTCAGCAACCTGCTGACTGCCAGAGATGTGAGGGAGGAAGAAACAAAACCCTCCACCTACCCTTTTCTCTGGACTCCAAGCCTCTCAGGGTTGATTTCTGCCGATATCTTGTACCTTCTTGTTCTGCTCTGCAACTTCCCATTGTATCTCTGGTATCTTTTGGCACTTTTCCCTTGGAATTACACTAGATCTATTTTTTTTTCTTTTCATCTAAAACTTTTCCTTCTTTCTGAGATGATCTGGTAGCTGATGTCTCTGGTCAGCCATCTTCAAAAAGAAATCTGATGATTCTTTGTATTTCTGTTGTTTCAGTTGTTATGTATCTTTTTTTGGTTCTTATTTTATTTATTTGGGTTGTCTACTTTTTTTTCATAGTTAGTATAACTAACGGTTTGTGAATTATGTTTATATTTTTCAGAAACCAACTTTTCATTTTGTTGATCTTCTGTATTTTTTTAGTCTCAATTTCATTTATTTCTGCTCTGCTCTTTATTTTTTTCCCTTGTCTTAATATTAATTTTGTGTTTGGTTTATTCTTACTTTTCTACTTCCTTGAGGTACCTCAGTAAGTTGTTTATTTGAAGTCTTTCTATTTTTTGATGTAAGTGTTTATTGCTATAAACTTCCCTCTTAGTACTGCTTTTGCCATTTCTCATATATTTTGGTATGTTGTATTTCCATTTTAATTTTTTTCAAGAAATTTTAAAATTTCCTTCTTAATTTTGTCATTGTGCCATTGGTTGTTCGGGAACACATTGTTTAATTTTCATGCATTTGTGTAGTTTCCAAAGTTGCTCTTGTTAGTGATTTCTAGTTTTATTTTCTTGTGGTCAGAAAAGATACTTGATATGATTTCTAGTCTTTGAGTTTATTGAGACTTGTTTTGTGGCCTATGATGTAGTCTATTCTGGAGAATGTTACACATCCTGATTAAAAGAATGTGCATCCTGCGGCAGTTGGGTGAAATATTTTATAAATGTCAGTCCAATTTGATCTAGTGTGTAGTTTAACTCTGATGTTTCTTTGTTAATTTTCTGTCTGGATGATCTGTCCATTACTGAAAGTGGGGAATTACAGTCCCCTTCTATTATTGTATCACAGTCTCTCTCTCCCTTTAGATATATTAATGTTTGCTTTATATATTTGGGTGCTCTGCTATTGGGTGCGTAGATTATTTATAATTGTTATATCCTCTTGCTGAATTGACTCCTTTATCATTGTATAGTGACCTTCTTTGCCAGTTTTTGCAGTCTTTGACTTGTAATCTATTTTATCTGATATAAATATAGCTATTCCTACTCTTTTTTAGTTTCCACTTACATGGAATATCTTTTTTCAACTCTTCACTTTCAGTCTGTGTGTGTCTTTGTAGGTGAAATGAGTTTCTTCTGAGCAGCATATAGTTGGATCTTATTTCTTTATCCATTCATCCACTCTGTGTGTTTTGATGAGGTAATTAAGTCCTTTTACATTCATTGTTATTATTGATAAGTAGAGACTTACTGCTGCCATTTTATTGCTTGTTTGTTGATTGTTTTTTAGGGTTATTTATTAATTTTTTCTTATTATTGATGTTTGAGAGTTCTTTACATATTTTGGATATAAGTTTTTTGTTGGATATAAGTTTTTTGTTGGATATGAAATTTACAAATATTTTCTCTCAGTTTATATAGCTTGTGTTTTCCTTCTCTCAACGAATGTCTTTTTCAAAGGAAAAGATTTTAATCTTGATGATGTCTTAGTGCATTCACACTGCTATAACAACATACTATAAATTAGCTTATAAACAACAGATTTTTATTTCTCATAGTTCAGGAGGCTTGGTCCTGATCAAGATTCCAGCAGCTTTGGTGTCTGGTGAAGCCTTGCTTCCTGATTCATAGGTGGTGACTTCTCACTGTGTCCTCACATAATGGAAGGGGTGAACCAGATTACTTGGGTTTATTTTACATAGTCACTAATCCCTTGCAAAAGGTCCTACCTCCTAGTACCATCACTTTGGGGGTTAGAATTTCAACATATAATTTTGGGGGACACAAAAAATCATCTGAGAAGATATCAAATTTATCATTTTTGTCTTTTATGGACCACACTTTTGGTGTTTCATCTAAGAGGTCTTTGGAAAGACCACCACTTCTCCACTGAATTACTTTTGTGCTTTTGTAAAAAGCTAATTGTTCATTTTTTTGTACATGTCTATATCTGGAATCTCTGTTCTGTTCCATTGATCTATTTGTTGATCTTGAATTCAATACCATACTATAGCATCATAATAAAACTTAAAATCAGGTAATGTTAGTCTTCCAACTTTATTCTCATTTATCAAAATTGTTTTAAATATTTTAGGTTCTTTCAATTTTTCTATGAATTTTGGAATGTTTTCCAATTTCTAAATAAAAGCCTAGTGGCATTTAGTTAGGGATTGGGATGAATTTCTAGAACAATTTCAAAGAAATGAGCTAGGACAAGCTTGAAAGTTATGATAATCTCTTCTTTAATTATTTCAAAGAATAAAGATGGTTATTCAAATGAGGGAAGAAATAGAATTCATGTTTTGACTTCAATGTTTATGCCATTGTGTGTTGGTGTTCAGGAATAGTAGGCAGAAGAAAATCTGGAAGGTGCTTTAAGCACAAAACTGATTGTGAGAAGAGGTGGAAGATAAAAAAGAATGCTTGAATATAGAAATGGCAGTCCTGTTAGGATCAAATGAATGATTATTGATTATTTTGGGTTCAATATGGGTACAAGAGATACTGAGTGACTTAGATTTGAAAGAAAAGTGTATTATATTCCCATAAGAGGAAGATTCAAGACTTAGTGGTTAATCTAGAGGATGCAAAGCATAGTAATTATTTTAGCTGGGGAAAGGGGAGATTATACCAGAAGAGTTGAACTTAATTTTTGTGCACTGTAATTTCTGTCTTAAATAAAGTAATAGTAACCACTTTGATGCTATCTGTTTCCCTAACTCAAATGTCTATAATTAAGAAACTGAATTCACTCATTCCTACTTATTATGAATGTCAGAGTTTTTAAACCTTAATAACTTTCACAATACTCCTCAACTGAGCAAAATATAGTAGAATAGAATAAAAATATCCTAGGGATATTCAGGAGCTAAGGAACTGGTGCCTTGGTTCCTTGCTCTATGTCTTTATAATAGATTCAAAGATAACTATTTTAGGTGATTTTCCTTATAGACCACAAATTCCTGCTTTCTTACCATATTTATTCCTTTTATTATTTTAGTGCTCAATAACATATGAAATACTTGGAGAAGTGCCTTAGAGGTATGACATGATACAGAGACCAAGAAATAAGGGACAAATTAAGGAATTAGTGAAGGGGGTTGCCTGTCAGGGCTGGAGAATGAGATATGCAAATAAAATCCTTCCTTTATAACATGGTAGTGTTTCAAAGTGAGCTTTATTGACTTAGTCATACCCCCACCTTGGGCAATAATAAAATAGGAGTTTGTATTCCAAATGTTTGGTTTATAAAAGATATGGGTGGCTAAGGTCAGATATAATTTTGAATGACACTAATTTCTTTGTTTCCCTGCGTTTTTCAGGTTCAATATGGTTATGTGTAATAGTTAAAGTCAAGGCTTGAGATGAAGCAGGATTTATACTCTGCAATAATCATTCTCTAAATATGAGTAATTTTCATGAAAGCAAAATTATAAAGGTCTGATATTATCTTTTAATCAAGGGCTTAAAATTTTTTGAAAATCTATAAACTCAAAGGGTAGACAATTTGGTTTTACTTCCTAGAGAGTTAATATTCTTGTATATCATCCACTTGACACATCTATGATAGCTTACTACAGAGCTTTGAGGTAATCAGTGTTTGTTAAATATTACAGTATATTGAATAAATTATATAACGGGGACTATAATCTTAGCGCTCTTAAGTACTAGTTCTCAATTCTAATTCTGAATTCTAAATTCTAATTCTAATTCTAATTCTAATTCTAAAAGCAAAATTTAAGCTCCAACAAATTAGACACATTAAATAAATTTCCTTAGAAGAATCAGGTTTATAATTGTTGAAAGAAAGAAAGAAAGAAAGACAGAAAGAAAGAGAAAGAAAGAGAGAGAGAGAGAAAGAAAAAAGAAATGCTTTGGGTCTTACTATCCTTAACAGTTTGGAAAAGTAGTTCAAAATATTCTGCTAAGACTTCAACAGCTGACAAGTTTCCTTCCTCTTATTTATAATTGCTTCTGCATTGACTCACTCTGACTCCAATATTGCATTAGCCTGCTTTACAAACGAGTAATGGGGAGATAAGGGGATTAAGACTTTTGGAGACATATTTGGCAATAAACAATATTAAATCTTTCACTAGGCTACCGACAGCATTTGGACAACACAGAGATCAAATCTTGAGGCATTCTGAGTCAGAGAATTGAATTAAAGGGACCAAGAAGCAATGTGAAATAGAACTCTGGGTTTTAAGACACCTGAGACTTCTTGGTGTCTAAACATATGAGTGTCTACTTTTTTGTAATACAAAACATTCTAAAAGTCAGCATCAAGACAATCTAGGACACTCAAATAATAGAATTAATTATGGCATAGGAACTCATTAAAGGAAGTACATAAAAGCATTTTCTGGATTTTATTTTAGTCTGTATTTTCACAAATTCTCAAAGGCCTTCAGGGTTGTATCTGTCATCACAATTCTCAAGAGACATTAAGTAGAGTCTTAAATTTTTTTGAATATAAATTTTGGAGAGTTGTTCAAATTTTATGAGATTATTACATTCATTCAGGCAGTGGTGGGTTTTCTTATAAGGATGTTGCATTTACCTTTGTAATTTAAAAAAATTTTTTTAATTAAATAAATACCTGCTCATAGTTTAAACTGTCAATGCTAAAAGTTATTAAAAATGGTCATGTCTGTTACCTTTCCAACATAAACTTCTAGCTCTCCACAAGCACCCCTTTTGTTTTCTTCTGGCATTTGCCTCCATATGGCTATATAATTATATCCTTTGGCATTTCTGGTCATTATATATTGACTTTCTCTGGTGGTAAATGTAGATTTTACCTCTCTAACACCCTCCTTTCCTGCTTCCTTAACTGTATGTGGTGATATTAAAATTAAAAAAAAAATTTATAGTCACTTTTAAAATTAAATTAAAAAAAATTAAATCTATAGTCACTTTTTCCATTAGTATAATTATATAAAAAATGGTTAACTTCCGAGTAGTTTATTTTGTTTACATTTCTATTCTCATACATTTTATTTTTCAACTAAGGGTCACTATATTTGTTTTTCTGCTTTGAGAATTGCCTTGTTTTCTTTTTTTTCTTCTTCATTTGCTTAGTTTTCTTGAACCTATGATACCTTGGTTGGAATAATACTTCAAAATGTTTGCTGAGGGTGGGGTAACCATGGTTATAAATTGTTGGACTTTGGATTTTTGTCAGTTTTGTCAGTTTTGAATTTGTGCTTGGAAGGATCCTTAAGAAGGGCTTCATTCCTCCCATTTCCAGTATCTGAATTTATCCCTTGAAATATTTATATTAATAATAAAATGAATCAGAAAAAAAGAAACAACATTCAGCCTGGGGCAAAATTGTGAAGTAGGTAAAATTTGCTTTCATTACTCTAATTCCAAACAAAGGTAAGGTGCCTTGCTTATTCATGAAGTCCAGGACTTTTGGCTGAAAGCTTCTCCTCTGTGTTACTAATTATGGTTCCATTTTCTGGGTCTCTTCCCTTTATCATTCTTCTGTGTTCTTTCTTATAAATACTACACTCTGAATCACCATATATTTTTACCAGCTTAATATATTGTAAATACATTATGTTAATGTAAAGTAATTGATCTCTACGTGGTATTTGAGTAGTTATGGCATTCTCAAAGTAGACATATTATTCTGCTGTTTCAAAATTATTTTCTGAATCATAACACATAATCTAATCTGTCTTAAAGAGTATTGCATTGGAAGTCATAAGATTCCCATGAAAAATAAGACACTGGATAAGTTACTAAATTTCTCTAAAATGGAGAGTTAGATTAAATTCATTCTGAAATTCTTTTATTCTGACATTATGTTTCTAAACATCATATTGTATTAATTAGTTGTGTTAAGGATTACTATATATTCAGTCTTTGTGCTTGGAAGAACAACCACCAAATTGTGCTCATTTGTAAACTCATGCTGAGGAGTTTGTAATTATTGTGTATATTAGGTCAGAAAATGTCTTAAAAATTGCACTGTACATGCAGAAATTGTATAAGAAAGTATTACTAGTTTGAAAGATTTTTTTGGGACTTTTTGATAAAAGCTGATCTCATTGGATTTTAGTGATATCTCATTGTGGTTTTGATTTGCATTTCCCTGATGATTAGAGATGTTCAGTGATATTTCATATGTTTCTTGGCCATTTGTCTTCTTTTGAAAAGTTCCTGTTCATGTCCTTTGCCCACTTTTTAATGGGGTTGTTTGATTTTTTCTTGTTGATTTTCCTGAGTTCTATATAGATTCTAGTTATCAGCCCTTTATAGGATGTGTAGCATGCAAATATTTTCTTCCATTTTGTAGGTTGTCTGTTCGCTCTAATGATAGTTTTCTTGACTGTGCAGAAGCTTTTTAATTTGATCAGGTCCCATTTATTTATTTTTGTTGTTGCTGTGATTGCTTTTGGGGTCTTCTTCATAAATTCTTTGCCTAGGCTGATGTCTATAAGAGGTTTCCAATATTTTCTTCCAGAATTCTTATGGTTTCATGCCTTAGGTTTAAGTCTGTTATCCATCGTGAGTTGATTTTTGTGAGAGGTGAGGAGTGCGTATCCTGTGTCAGTCTTCTACATGTAGCTATCCAGTTTTCCCAGCACCATTTATTAAATAGGGATTCTTTCCCCTAGTGTATGTTTTTGTCTACTTTGTCAAAGATCAGATGGCAATATGAGGGTGGTTTTATATCTGGGTTCTTGGTCCTGTTCCATTGGTCAATGTCTCTGTAATTTTTTAAAGATCTCATGTTTTATGAATAAAAAAATAAGACCTGAGTATTTTAGTGTCTCAATGCAGAAAAAAATTTCAATGTCTTTCCACAATTAACATTTTTTAAAGTTTTATGCTTATTTCACCTTCCTGACCTACCCTCGCCCAAAAAAAGATTTTTTTATGCAGGAAAGCTATTAAGTGAGATTACTTGCAAAATATTTCAAAGTGACAAAAATTCCTTTGTAATTTTTCAGAGTATCTTTATTATTTCTCCTGATATTAAAATTAATGCATTCTTATAAAAACTCAAAAAATATGGATGACTATAGACAATGTGGAACCTATCCTTTCAATGTTTTATGCATATAAAATATCTATGTATAAATTTATTTATACATAGCTAAAGGATAATACCATACATAGTGCTTTATAATTTTATTTCATAGATCTTTGAATTGTAGGTGATGATGAATTCTGTGGAGGGCAATAAAATATTTTACATTATAGAATCTGATTTCATAGCCACATCCATAAAACTCTTGTTGGTTGTAGAAATGTTATGCCTTAATGAGTAAAAGGAAAGCCTAATAAAATTTGTCACTGAGCCTCTAATTTCTCTCTTTATTTTGACAAGCATATTATAATTTTAATCATTTATGAATTTGTTTAATAGCAAGTCAGTGAATGTGAATACTATTTCTTAAAAGTTACTGCCTTAATATTAGAAGATCCTATTATAATTGTGCTCTTTTTGATGAAATGTGGGAAGGAGACTTTAGTGAAATTATTATACTATGAACAAGTAAGAAATCATTAGTTGCATGAGCACTGACATAATACTACAGTTTAAACCAGGATGTCTGTAGATTTTTGTCAAGAGGAATTCCATAGACTTGACCTCCTGGTGGGGATGAAAAATTGAGAGCTGAAAGTAAATGGCAAAGGAGGTGGTTATGCCATCTGTACATCACCCCATGGTTGGGAATGCCAGAAATTTATAGAGAAAACTTTGAAATTATCCAGGAGATCTCAATCTTCTATTTGGGGGTTTTTGGTTGAGCAATGGACTGGTAACCAAGGCCTTATTTCTTCGTCCTTTGCTTCTCTAGGGATATTTCCATTGAAGAGTTAGCAGAGCGCATTTGAGAAGCAGCATAAGTGCATGTTAAAATTTAAACCTGTTAGAAACATCTGGAAATGATTTCTGAGCTGCTAGTTTCTCCTATCTCCCTATTCAAATCTTGCTTCACCTGGCTCCCTACCAAGTTATGACAAGAGAAAGGGCAGTATTCACTGGGAATAGATTTGCCAAAGATTTTAAGGGCATGTCTTCATGGCAGTGTTCCATACTAGAAACAAAGTGGCTATTGAGTTGACTCTAAGATTTTACTTCATGTTACTTTCAGTGACTTTTTTCATAATGACCTCCTGACCAAGTGCATAGAATGGAGGGGCTACTTCACCACTTGCAGACATCTCCAAACATTTGCTGATGATTTGTGGATTGGTCACTTTGGATCCTTTACCTTCTAGTCTTACACATTAGGCAGAACTTCATGGCAGGAGAGCTATGCACGTATATCAACCAGACAGTGGAAAGTCCAAGTCAGGGTTGGCAATGATTCAGTACTCACACTTCCATTCTGAACTCCAGTAATCATGGCAGACATTCCTAATCCATCATGGCATTCTTTTTTATGGAGCCTAAATGTGACCTCAGAATTCTTTTTCGCAGTGTTCATGAAACTAGTCCTAATTTTTTGAAGTTTGTATAGAAAATGAAAATGAATTTAGTCTCATATCTAAGCTAAAGAGACCAAACTCCAAAGAAATTAAGACCAATTCCTTTGAAATCAATCATTTCAGTATGAACTTTTAGTTACCTTCTCTTTCCTGGGTGATGGTGTTATCCTCATGATTCCAACCCCAGATGCTTTGGAGTTTAGACTTTTATGCACTTTGCCTTTTTTTTGCTTACACCATTGACCCAAGCATGCCTCTCTGTGGTAGTAGTTCACCTGATTTTATAGGTTTGAATCCTGGCTCTACCATTTACAAACTATGTTACTTAAGTCCTACTTAAGGAAACCTTTCAAGTCCTGGTTTCCTCCTTTATAAAATAAATGCTGCTATATGTGATGTATGAAATAATCCTTGTGAAAGTATGTTTCAACTTAAAAAGCATTACATAAATGTTGGTTATACTTATTACTTACTAGGATTCCATTTCAATATTCAACTGAAAAAGTGGAAACAGTGTATATTATGTTGAAAATTGTAAAATTATGTTCAGAATACTGAGTGTACCTGTTCTTGTTGGTCAGGTAGTTTAAATCTGAGATTCTTCACCAAAATATGATAGTCTGATCATTTTATACTACATAAAACTGCATCAAAACATACTACAATTGCTCTCTAAACTCAGTAAATTCTAGACTTCCACTTAAACAGATGTAAATGCTTAAGGAAGTGGTCTTCTGAGTTATTAGCCCTAATTGCTATACAATTATTTAGATAGCACTATAAATTTCATCCCGGGCAGAAATACTATTCAAGTATCACTGGAGAAATTATCTCTCTTTTTTTCTTAAATGATAAATTTGGAAAAGTTATAGTAAACTAGCCTGAATCTCACACATCCAAATTCGAAGTTCATTTCCCAGTTTTGCAAGATTTGTACTGGTATTGCAGAAACTCACTCAGCTCCATTCCTGGAAAGGCTTGTTGTGGCATGACTTGTTAAAATAATCAATCATAGTAAATGTATTTATTTATGACACGATAAAGATGTTAGTTAATACTTGCTCACACACTCAATTATCCTAGCTACAGTATTTCACACAGTCTCCTTTACCATTGTGGCCATTTTTGTACCTCAAGATCCTATCTCTTGGCCACAATTAAATGGACTAGGAATGAGAATTGATGGTAAGAAAAGTGCAGCCAGTAGATTGGCTTAATAGCAGGCTGTGACTTGTTCTGTTGTAAACAGGTGAGCGAGGTCGATCAGATTCTCACTCTTGGGAATCTGAACTGAAAACTCCTGTCTGTTAGCAATGGGCATAGCAGCCAAAAGGGTGCTGTTAAGTAGTTGGTGCACTGCAGCCATGTACAAACTGAAGTTATAAAGGAGCAAAAACTGGATAAACAGAGAAAACCACATAGCAAAGATGAATGATGTGGGTAAGGAGAGAGAACAGAGACATTAAGAAAGCCAATTTAGGTCCTGACATAGAGAGAGAGACAGAGGTTTGACAGCCCTTGAAGCTGATTCTGGTCCAGTTTCTGTACCACTATAGCAAATACCCTTTAGATGAAATAAATTAAGTGGATCTCTTTTCCTTGCCTAACCAATCCATGTGATAATAAATAGGACATAGTTCAATTTTTTCTTGCAATTACACTTTGTTCTTGCTTGTTTTGAGTGTTCTCTTGGTAAAACATACAAAATGATTATGGACATGAAATAAAGTTTTACTAGGATCTCTGACTTTTAATACTTTACCATCACATTAGTGTTTGATAAATTTATGGTGCCCATAATGTCCAAGAGATTAGAAAACTTATTTTTGTTTTATTATAAATAAGCTCCAGAGAAGAAGTTTTTCTGTAACAAATCTTAAAAGTACCAATTTTGGAAGTGAGCCTAGGGCAGATATTAGGAATGCCACAACATAATGAGGAATATGTATTTATTTAATAATGGCACCAAGTCTGGATGAAAGGACATTAGAGCAATAAGACAGATGTGGGGAACATATTAAAGGTGCTGACGGGGTATCTTGAAATGTTGGCTGGCCAGTTTTGTTTTTCTATTTCATTAGGGAATTACCCTAACTTAATAGTGTAATTTTAAAAATTGTTATCCCGAAAGATTAAAATATTTTCACCAAGTAGCAAAGGTCAGAAATTGAAAATAGCAGGTGGGTTACATTTAGAATAGTTCCAAGAATATGTTGCAATTTTTTTACTTTAAAAATATATTGCAAAAAAGATTTTTTACAGAGAAAGAGGGTTCTATGAAAGCATACACACATGTATGTAAAGGTAGGTAGCTATCAGGAGATATATTCTGGCTGCAGTACCAGAGAGGTGCATATATTTATATTTTTCAACATCTTGGATATGATTTAAAGGATGTTATGAACTGTACTTTGGAAATGTAAATTGTTCTGTCTTCTCTAAAGATAGCTTATCTTTTCTAAAATCCTTCATTCACAATATTTATTACTGATTTTTATCATATTTGATTTATGTTATTTTCATAAATTGTTTCTTGGGGTAAAATTGTACTCAGTTAAATAGTAATTTAAAATCTGTCTTCCATGAATATAACAGAAGAGTGCTGGCATGACATATTTTTAAAAAGTGTGTTTTACTTGAGGAGTATCATATTTCTGGAACTGGCAGTTCTAAATGAAATAACTGTTTAAACTGCTTGCCAGTAGAGAGTTTACCTGGTAAGAAAAATATTGGAACTAGCCAAGCAGGAAGGTGTTTTAATTTATATTTCATTAGAGCTACAAAAATGTGTTTTGCTCTCTTAGGAATATTTCTTTTGTATATTGCCTTCCCCAAAGTTGGAGTCACTTGATTGCTTTATAGGGTCATAACAGTATGAAGCTTTGGATCCATTTAATTCCCCGTAACTGATGAAAATTGTGAAAGACCAATGCATCAACTTGTTGAAATTACATATTAATTGATCAAAAAAAAAATACAGAAAAAACCCAAATATACTATTCTGGAAATTGCTACCTTAACAAAAGTGACAGAATAACAATATAATATTTTTTATTTTATTATTACCTATATATAACAAAGTCAGAAAATAAAGAACTAATCCATTTCTGTAACTAATATAATGAGGAAATCTAATGAAGCTGTTTGACTAAATAAAACATGTTTTTACCAAGTGTAAACATTTGAGATTTAACTTGAGAGATATCTGACCACACAGTTGTTTAAGGATTTAGATTCTATTTTTGCTATATTTTTAATAGTATGTATAAGACTAATAACTCTTTTGCTTATAATATTTTGTATCAATTGAGTAATTATGGAACATGGTTCCTTTTAAACATAAAGATGTTTTCACATATATAGTTTCTGCTGTATTTGTTGTTTCTTGATGGTGAAATTATAAAATCATTTTCAAAATTCAGGAGCTTTTCAGAGTACTGTAGAGTGCTAGTGAAGAATAGAATCTACTTTGGGTTCTGCTTTATACACCTTTTGATGCAAATCTTAACAACACTAACTTGTAAGTGCAAAGAAACAAGAATAGCTGTATTTGTATAAACATTATAGTAAATAAAGTTTTTTGAATAAATTATGTGATTTGATCATTAGAAAAACTAATTGAGATAGTAGGTAGTATATTCCCACTAGCTGAATAATGAATAGTTATATTGCCTGCCTTGTAAATTTCGGTGACCCTCATAAAACTAGACCAAACTCAATGTTTTTGGTCCAGATCAAATGTCCAGTGAGTCCAGATCTCACTGTCTCTTGACAAAGAATGAAGGCATGTTCAGATATAGTACTGCCTATTTTCTTGGCTTGAAAATAATGTGAACAGTAAATGAAAAAAGGGTGCTCCAAAATGAAAGGTATTTTCAGTGTCATTAGATATAGGAAGAGCAATGCAGTACACACCAAATGTTCCTTTATTTACACTCATTCCTAAGTTAATCAAGATCAAGATTCAGAAAAGTTCCACACTATTACATAGGATAAGAATGTCTCATGTGCAGCAAAATATTTGACTAAATATTGAAATTGTGTTGATAATGTAGTACTTTGAAACTTCAGCCATTTTTGAGTAAAATCCTGAAAATTAACTGCTATTACTGCTTCTGTAATTAATCCTACATAGGGGAAGGTGTAGGAGGCAGATGGGTTAAATTTTTCTTTCAGATGAGCAGTCTTTTACTAGCCATAGATATGTCTCTTAAGTTATAAGGCAAAAAAGTATCGTGAACGAGAATCTTTGTCTTTGATGAATTAGAGCATATTTAGTCAACAGAGAAGCAGTTCCAAAAAAAGTTCTGAAAGAAATTTACTTTTTGAGAACTCATCTCACTGTTAACAAGAATAATAAAATTGAGTGAATCATATAATGCGATTGCGGCCTGGTCCTGGCAATTATGCAGCCATTTACCCCTCAGTGACAACTTGGGAGTTGGAGCTTCAGCACATTCTGGGTGTTGGTTTCCTACAGGGGCATGTTTATGTTGTAGATGAAGCACAGGCTGCTTCAGAGGCTTCAGATGGTTCTATTGGGTTGAGGATTAATGAGGTTAAATTAACTCAGTCACTTAATGTGCATTTTATTGAAGTTCAAGCTGTTCAGCCTGTTGCAGTTAATATGAGTAGCCCAGAATGTTGCCAGTTAAATGTAAGTTACACATCAGGGAGGCCAGGGTCATTACTGACAGAAAGAAAGCAATTTTATCTGGTTATGGCATTTATCATAAAGGCATTCTCATTTTTTGGATGTATATATATAAATATATTATATATATCTCCAAATATATATATATATTTTTTCTCCAAAATGTCATTCATTGGGGGATTTGAGTGTTACCCAGGGTAGGATTATGACCTTAGCTCTAACTACTTTTGTCCTGATTTTAGAAAGTGGAATTCTGACTTAAGAAAGATAAGTGTGATGAATGAGCTTTCCTCATGAGTGGGGTATGTGAGGAACACGTGGGGATAGCTGTTGGCTTGAGCCTCTATAATATCATAAAAACAATGTCCTTAAAAGGTCCCAGTCTGAGAAGATATGAATCAGACACATAAGGCAGAGCCCTGGCATTCATTCACTAATTCATTAATTCATTGTTTATTGAGCACCTAATATGTGCTACCACTTTTCCTGGTGCTGGGGATACAATAGTTCTAGCCCCCTTAGGTTGAGTATGTTTATTAGCTTCTGCATGTAAGTATGTATATCTTATGTAATCAAGGGCTTTGTGACTTCCTGTAGTGCATCCACAGGTACTACTGGCTTTAAAAAATTATTTCCAGATGCTCATAAAGTAAATAAACCCCCTCGGTGATGGAATCTAATATTCATATAAATTGCTCCATTTTTATTCTAGATAGCAAAGGAAGGTTTAGAACATCAGAAATGACAACACCTTCTACCAAAGTGTCCCAAACACACATGCTTTGCTAATCTTTTGTGCAAGTACTACAAACCTCTCATAATATATAGAATATCATCACCTTTCCTATAGGCAGAGCTATCATTTGAAATATCTCTTTTACTTTTAGGCCAGGCATAATGACATTGGAAAAAATAATCCAGATTGCATTTGCAGAAAAGAACACACATACACACACACACACACACACACACTGAGTAAAGGGCTCATGGCAAGGCTACAGGAGTCCACATGCATATCTGCCTGGTACAACTGCTGCACTGGACCTTACCACTTCTCTCTGGCTCCTAGCTAAGCACTCCCCTGGTTTGGAAGTAGGATTTTGTCATCCCTACTGAGAACAGGGTACTGAGAAGTGGTTGCTAGAGGGAAGAAACATTATTGTTGTCAACTACCATAGCAGTTTTACTGTTCTCCTTGGGATTTTTCTGTGATTATCTTCCAATAACCCTTCAGTTTAAGTCACAAATGGTATTTATTTAATACAAGTTCTTACTGACTTCCAAGTGCTTTGTGGGCTCTTTAAGGAATATACTAGACTCTGAGCCTTCAGGCATTTGGGATTGGAGGGAGGAGAGAGAGGTAAAGGACAAATAAAATCATTGTGCTACAAATTAGTATTTGAAAGTGCATAACAAAGGGAACAAAAAATGAAAAGGAGAAAAAAATATCATCAGGAAAGACTTCAGGGAGGAAGAACTCTAGAAAACCCTTGAAAGATAGTCACCATTTGTGTAGGGAGAGGCCAGCTGTACAAAGGCAGTAGATGGAAAGTGGCAGAATATATTAGGAAATAGCAAACAGAACAGTGTGCCTGGTGTGTGGGGAAACATGGGAGAGCTGGACAAATAAAACTGGTTGGGTAGGGATTGCAGGGTGCAGGGGGGAGGCACATTCATGGAGAAGACAACTATCTGGTTTATGGACATTTCACTGGATATAAGTTACTTAATTCTCAGTGCGCCGGCCTCCTTATTTTAAAAAAAAATTCCAGTTTTTAAAAATTGTGGTAAAATACCCATAAAATTTGCTGTCATGACTATTTTAAGTGTATCGTTCAGTGGTATTAAGTGTACATTCATGATGTTGTGCAACCATCACCACCATCTGTCTCCATAACCATTTTCATCTTGTAAAATTTAAACTCTTTATCCACTAAACAATAACTCCCCATCACCCCTACTACTCCCTGCCCGTGGCAACCACCATTCTACTTTCTGTATCTATGATTTGGACTATTCTAAGTACCTTATATAAGTGGAATCACACGGTATTTTTTTTTTTTTGTGACTAGCTTATTTCACCTAGCATGATATCCTCAAGGTTCATCCATATTGTAGCATATGTCTGAATTTTCAGCCTTTTTAAAGCTGAATAATATTCGTAACACATTTTGTTTATCCATTCATCCTTCAATGAACACTTGATTTGTTTCCACATTTTAGCTATTGTGAATAATTCTGAACATAGTTGTAAAAATATCTCTTTGAGACCTGCTTTCAATCTCTTGGGTATAAACTCAGAGGTGGAATTACTGGATCATATGATAATTTTATTTATAAATTTTTGAGGAACAGCCATACTGTTTTTCACAGTTGTTGTATCATTTGGCATTGCTAGCAATGGTGCAAAAGTGTTCCAATTTCTCCACATCCTTTGCAACAGTTGTTATTTTCTGGTTTTTTTTTTTTATAGTAGCCATCTTAGTGGGTGTGAGATGGTATGTCGCAGCTTTGATATACATTTCCATAATAATTAGGGATATTGTGCATCTTTTCATGTGTTTTTTTGGCCATTTGTATATCTTTGGATAGATGTCTATTCAAGTCTTTTGCCTATTTTTGAATCAGGTTGTTGGGGTTTATTTTTTTGTTCTTCTTGTTGAATTTTAGGAGTTCTCTAATTGTATACATTTAATTTTTTTGTGAACTATCATCTTTCTTGTTCTGTCTTTGATGTCATATCTAATGTCTTGCAGTCATGCAAAGCTTTGCCTGGCTTCTTCTAAGAGTTTTATAGTTTTAGGTCTTACATATAGGTCTTTGGTCCATTTTTAGTTAATTTTTGCTTAGGACCTAACTTCATTCTTTTGCATGTGGATCTAGTTTCCCTAGAACCATTTACTGAAAAGACTTGTCTTTTCCCCAGTTGAATGTTCTTGGCACTGTTGTCAAAAGTAATTTGACCATATACGCCAAGGTTTATTTCTGGGCTCTCTATTCTATTCCATTGGTCTGTATATCTGGCTTAATGCCAGTGCGATACAGTTTTGATTACTGTAGTTTTGTAGTAAGTTTTGAACTACTACAGGAAATTTTACTACTCAGGAACTGTGAGTCCTCCAGTTGTGTTCTTTTTCAAGGTAGTTTTGGCTATTTAGGGCCCCTTGAGATTCCATATGAATTTTAGTATGGGTCTTTCTATTTCTGCAAAAAATGTCATTGAGATTTTGATAGGGATTGCATTGAATCTGTAGATCACTTTGGGTAGCATTGACATCTGAACAATATTAAGTCTTCTAATTCATGAATATGGGATTATTTCTATTTATCTATGTCTTCTAATTTATTTCAGCAATATTTTGTAGTTATTATTGTACAAATCTTTCACCTCCTTGATTAATTCATAAGTATTTTGTTCTTTTTGATGCTACTGTGAATAGGATTTATTTTCATAATTTCCTTTTAGATTGTTCACTGTTAGTGTATAGAAATGCAACTGATTTTTTTATGTTGACTTTGTATCCTAATACTTTACTAAATTTGTTATTAGTGCTAGCAATTTTTTTATGTGTAGAATCTTTAGGATTTTCTACGTATAAGGTCATATCTGTGCAAACAGGGATAATTTTACTTCTTCCTTTCCAATTTGGGAGCCTTGCATCTTTTTTTCTTGCCTAATTACTCTAGTTAGAACTTTCAGTACTATGTTGAATAGAAATGGCAAAAGAGGGCACTCTTGTCTTGTACTTTATCTTAGAGGAAAACTTTTAGTCTTTTCTTATTGTGTATGATGCTTGCTATGTGTTTTTAATATATGGCTTTTATTGTGTTGAGTTAGTTTTTTTCTATTCCTAGTTTGTTGAGTGTTTTTATCATGGAAATGTATTGAATTTTATCAAATGCTTTTTCTGCATCAGTTGAGATAGTTATGTTTTTTTCCCCTTCTTTCTGTTTATGTGGTATATTACTCCGATTGATTTTCATGTGTTGAACCATCTTTGCATTCCAGGAATAAATCCCACTTGGTCATAGTACATAATCCTTTTAATATGCTGCTGAATTTGGTTTGGTGGGTTTTTTTTTGAGGATTTTTGCATCAAGTTCATAAGGGATATTGGTGTGTTTTTTCTTTTCTTATAGTGTCTTGGTTTGGTTTTGGAGTCAGGGTAATGCTGGCTTCATAGAATGAGTTTGTAAGTGTTCCTCCTCCTTCAATTTTTGGAATGGTTTGAGAAGTATTGGTATTAGTTCTTTATATTTTTGGGAGAATTCACCAATAAAGTTATCAGGTCCATCTTTTTGTTGGGAGATTTTTGATTACTCATTCAATCCCTTTACTAGTTATAAATCTGTTTATGTTTCTATTTCTTAATGATTTAGTCCTGATATGTTTTGTGTTTCTAGGAATTTGTCCATTTTATCTAGGTTGTCCAATTTGTTGCTATACAATTGTTCATAGTACTCTCTTATAATTCTTTTTATTTCTGTAGAATTGGTAGTATTGTCCCCAATTTCATTTCTGATTTTAATAATTTCAGTCTTCTTCCTTTTACTTAATCTATCTAGCTAAATGTTTGTTAATTATGTTGATCTTTTCAAATAACCAACTTGTAGTTTCATTGATCTTTTCTATTATTTTTTCTGTTCTCTATTTTGTTTATGTCTACTGTAATCTGTATTGTTTCTTTCCTTCTGCTAGCTCTGGGTTTAGTTGGTTCTTCCTTTTTAGTCCCTTAAGTTATACAGTTAGGCTTCTGATTTGAGGTATTTCTTATTTTTTATTATAATTGTTTATAGCTATAAAATTCCCCCTTAGCACTGCTTTTGTTGTGTCCCATAGTTTTGATATGTTGTGTTTTCATTTTCATCCATCTCTAAGTATTTTCTAATTTCCCTTGAGATTTCTTCTTTGGTCCATTGGTTATTTAAGAGTATATTATTTAATTTCCTCAATTTTATGCATTTTCTAGTTTTACTTCTGTTATTGATTTCTAACTTCATCCTATTATGTATGGTCAGACAAGACACTCTGGTATCTATCTTTTAAAATCTATTGAGACTTCATTTGTGGCCTGACATATGGTCTATCCTGGAAAATGTCCCAAGTGCACTTAAGAAGAATGTGTATGCTGTATTGGATAGGGAATTCTGTATATGTCTGTTAGATGTAATTGGTTTTATTGTATTGTTGAAGTCCTCTATTTCCTTACTTATCTTCTGTCTTCTTGTTCTATCCCTTATTGAGGGTGGAGGCATTAACGTGTCCACCTATTAGTGTAAACTGTCTACTTTACCTTTTAATTCTTTCAGTGTATGCTTCATATATTTTGATGGTCTATTATTAGGTGAGTAAATGTTTATAATTATTATATCTTCTTGCTGTACTGAACCTTTTATTAATATATAATGTCCTTCTTTGTCTCTTAAATTTTTTTTGATTTAAAGTCTATTTTCTCTGATATTAGTATAGCCACTTCTGCTCTCTTTTGGTTACTATTTGCATGGAATATCTATTTCTATTCTTTCATTTTTAATCTATTTGTGTCTTTGGATCTCAAGCAAGGCTCTTGTAGATAGATAGCATATAATTGGATTTTTAAAATCCATTCTGCCAATCTCTTTCTTTTGATTGGAGAGTTTAACCCACTTATATTTCAAGTATTTATTAATAAGGAAGAACTTCTGTCATTTTATTATTTGTTTTTTATATACCTTATAGCTTCATTGTCCCTTATACTCTGCATTACTGTCTTCTTTTGTGTTTAATTCATTTTTTTTGTAGTGAATTCTTTAAGTTCCTTTCTCAGTTTCTTTTGTTAATATTCTATAGCTATTTTCTTTGTGGTTACCATGGGAATTACACTTATCCTAAAGTTACAACATTCTATTCCGAATTTGTACCAGTTTAACTTCAATAATACACAAAAACTCTGCAGCTTTAATAGCTCTGTCCCCATCACTTTCAGTTATTAATATCATTAAATCATACCTTTATATATTGTGTGCCCCCAAATATAAACTAGTAATTCTTTTAAATACATTAGTCTCTTAAATTATGGAGAGGATTAAATGTGGAGCTACCAACCAAAGTTACTATAATACTAGCTTGTAGACTAATAATTAAAAAATATTAATATCTTAAATCATGTAGAAAATAAAAAGTAGAGTTACAAATTGTTGTTATAATAACACCAGATTTTTATAACTTCCCATGTATTTACCTTTATGGAGATCTTTATTTCTTTATATGGCTTTGAGTTAGTGTCTACTGTCCTTTCATTTCACCCTACAGGACACCATTGAGCATTTCTCACAGAGCAGGTATAGTGGTAACAAACTCCCACAGCTTTGTTTTATCTGGGAATATCTTAATCTTTCCCACTTTTGAAGGATAGTTTTGCTGGATATAGGATAAGTGGTTGATAGTTTTTTACTTTTAGCCTTTGAAATATTGGCCCATTGCCTTCTGGCCTCAGGGTTTCTGATGAGAAATCTGCTCATAATCTAACTGAAAAGCATGTGACAAGTTGCTTTTCTCTTGCTGCTTTCAAGATTCTCTTTTCTTTTCATGTTTGTCTTTTGAAAGTTTGATTATCATGTATCTCAGTTTGGGTCTCTGAGTTAATTTTACTTGGAGTTCATTAAGTTTGTTGGATATTTATATTCATGTCTTTCATAATATTTGGGAAGTTTTTAGGCATTATTTTTTCAAGTATTCCTTCTGCCCTTTTCTCGCTCTTCTCCTTCTGGGTCTCTCACAGTGCATATGTGGTCCTCTTTATGGTTCCCTCAATCTTTTTTTCTTTCTGTTCCTCAAACTCAATAATTTCTATTGTCCTATCTTCAAGTTCATGGCTTCTTTCTTTTGCTTACTCAATTCTATCTTTGAATCCCTCTAATAAACTTGTCATTTCAGTTATTGTAATTTTTGGCTCTAGAGTTTCTTTCTGGATTCTTTTTAGTTTTCTGTGTCTTTACTGATATTTCAAATTTGTTCATATATTGTTTTCTTGACTTTCTTTACATCTTTCTTCAGTTCTTTGACCATCATTAAGACCATTGCTTTAAGGTCTTTTACTAATAGATCTGAGAAGTCTTTTCCAGGGACAGTTTCTGTTGATTTGTTTCTTCCATTTGAACAGGGCATACTTTATTGTTACTTTATATGCCTTGTGATTTTTGTTGAAAACTTGAAATTTAAATATAATAATGTGGTAACTTTGGAAAGCAGATTCTCCCCCTTCCACAAGCTTTGTTCTTTTCTGGTGCTTAACAAAATTGCTGTAGGCTGTTTCTTTACTGAGTGTCAGCCTAGGGTGTAAACATAAGGCCTTCTCAGGATTTTCTGAGCATGTTCCTTTTCCTGGGCATGCCCAATCATTTTCTAATTTTCTCTCCTTTTGAAGTTGCTTTTGAACATCCTAGTCTTTAATGTCTGGTTTCTAGGAGAGTAAAATGATAAAAATGAAGAGAAGAAAAAGAATGCTGGCCCTCTAAATCCCTTGGAAGTCATTTCAGCTAAGAGAGAGGGGCTTACAACAATAGGGAGCAGCAGCAATGGCTGCTGCCTCTTTATTTGCACTTCTGTGATCAGAAGCAGCAATCAGTGATTAGAGCACAGATCCCCAATATTGAGAGGATAGGGTCCCTTTTCCTCCTCCTGGCCCCCCCAAGCTGTGTGCAGATGGCTCCAGAAACACAAGCACAGTTGCCTGCCACAGGGGTGAGGAATGAGTAGCTGCTACTGTGCTAAGAGCTGAAATTGACTAAAATTAACCTTATTTACCATCCAAGCCTTCCTTTGGAAGTTGCAAGCCTTCAATAGACTCTTGAGTTCCAAAATAGTTATATTAGACAAATTCAAAGTGCATTGCTTATCTGGGTAGAGAGACAGATTCCTGGTGCTTCTTAATCCATGATCTTCTCCAAATCCTTCTCCTCATTTACTTTTGCAAAACATATTTAGGCCTACCTTTCTGAGTTTTGAGAATGTAGTGAGACAACTAAGACACACATACATACATCATGGCTCCTGGTTCTCAGGTACTTAACATGTTCTAGTTTCTTCTTTGCTGGTCTTCCATATCTGCTTGGAGTAGGCTTGGTATTTATAGAGCTTTGAAAACTAGCCAGAGGTGTTTATCTTTAACTCAGTTGGTTACAACAAATTATTGAAATTAATTTTCCATGTGAAAATAAAACCACTGGAATAAAAGCAAAAATTCAGAAATTAGCTACAATTATGAAGAATATGTGATATATCGACTCAAATTAAAAATATGCCTAGAGAAGTTTAACATTGAACCATTTTTTGGCACATTTTGTATGCTTAAACTTAAGGTTAGTGTTGTGAGGTGGGTTATTCATTAAGAGCAAAACAGTATATATTTATTCAAGGTTGTGTATATATTAGAATCTACAGAAACTATTTATGGCATAAAGTGAGGAGGAAAGCATTCTAAAATAGGAAATAAAAAATAAAAATGATCAGAGATTTCTGAAAGTTCAACTTTCAGTGTATGATAGGAAGAAATAAACAAGATAAACAGACATGTTTTGGTATAATAAGTTTTCAGAATAAAATATTGAAGTATGTTATAGACATTGTGATGGTAGATATATCTTTTAGGCATGCTGAAATTGTGAAGAAACTTCAGACACACTAAGATCTTGGAACAAGATCAGCAGATTTATAAATCTATGATACCTTGACATGACAGAAATACTCTTTATCATTTAATATAGAGCTGAAATGGAGCCTTGAAAGGAGTAACATGTTTTCTTTGTTGTCTAAGATCACTGTGAATGAAAGTATATGGATATAGAAACTAATTTTTCCCTTATTATATAAAATACATTATATGTACATTATATATGCATTATATATGTGTTTGTACTTTATTATGCAAGTAATATTTATGAACTCATTACTTGTTTAATTGTAGGAGAGTTAAGGAATGTAAGCAGAACTTTTTTTAGAAAATAACTTAAGTTGAAGGGAATAAGAGAGTATATAGAAAGCAAGTTAGGAAGAAGTAGAGTCTTTAGTATAAGTTAAGTCCAGAAGCATCATTATGGCTTATATTTTCAGAATATTACCTGTCTTCCACTTTGTCTCTCAATCTCCTTCTCTCCTATATTAACTGTTTTGCTGCAGTGAGCTGTATTGTTCATGTCAATTGGCACTAGTACAAAAACAAACAAGAAAAAGAATTTGACAAAAATTTCAACAGAGACGTTTTAGGACTAAAACATAAGATCTATAGTAAAATATCTGAATGATGTATAGGACAAGCTGAAGCCGAAAGCCTATGTATTCTAATTCAAATAGAATTGCCCTATTACATGCTGAGGTAATGCAAGACTGTGTGAAGATGAAAGTGTACTCTGTACTTTCAGTAGAAAATCTGATGTGCTCTGCATTACTCAATTGCATCAACATAGAATCTTGACAAAAGAAAGTTTTAACACAAGTAAAGAAAATGATAACATACTAAACAGAAAGGACAGACTGAAAACAAATTGCTTTGGCAGCTCTTCATGTAATTTCAGATTTGTAGTTGATTTTTTACATTTTATGGGTGTAAAATATACCTTACAATAGAGTTACAAATATTCATTTTCTTTGATTTTTTGCCTCCTGTCTTAAAGAATTTAAAACTAAAAAAAAATCATGTTAGAAAAGAGAGACTACAGTGTCTAGACTCTGGAGTATTAAGTATGCCAAATGGCACTAACAGATGAGTTAAGAAATAATTCTTATGAAGAAAAGATATGTGGTATAGAGATAGTGTATAATGGAAAAAGTTGACTTATGTACTGTGCAAAAGAAATCTTCCTTAACAAAGTGACTTTTGAGTTGAGATTGAAGGATAAATAAGAACCAACCAAATACACAATGAGGTAAGAATGTTTCTTGCAGATGGAAAAGCACATGCAAAGAGTCGGTGGCTGAAGGAAAAATAGCATGCGTTACGGATTGAATTGTATCCCCTAAAAGGATGTGTTGTTCTACCTCAATACATCAGAATGTGATCTTATTTGGAAATAGGGTTATTGTAGATATAATTAGTTGTTAGATTAAGGTCATACTGGAATAGGATGGGCCCTTAATCCAATATGACTGGTGTCATAGGATGAAGAAAATAGACACAGGGACACAGACACATGAGGGGAGAATGTCATGTGATGATGCTGTTAGAGATTAAAGTTTTGACAGCTACAAACCAAGTAACATCAATGATTGCCAGCAACCACCAGATGCTAGAAAGATGCAAGGAAAAATACGCCCCCTACAAGTTTCAGGGGGATCATGGCTCTGGCGACATCTTGATTTCAGAATTCTAGCTTCCGGAACCACATGACAATAAATTTCTGTGGTTTCAAGCCACCAGGGTTATGGCACTTTGTAATGGCCACCCTACCAAACTAATAAAACATGTTTAAGAAAATGAACAAAAACTAATGTGGCTGGAGATGGATAATAAGGAGCAAGGGCAATAGAAGGCAGCAGGTAATAAGGGCCGGGTCATGACTTAATGTAGACATTGTGTATTATGTTAAGGATTTTGATCTCTAAGATCAATAAGAAATCACTGAATCATTTCAAGCAAGTAGCTGCCTTGATCGAATTTGGGTTTTGAAAAGATTAGTCTACAATGGAGTAAAGGCAAAAATTAATGTTGAGAGACCACTTAGGTAGTTATTACACTAGTCTCATTAAGAAGTAGTGAAAAAGTACCCTAAAGAGGTTGCAGTGTAGATGGGGAGTTTGGATGATTTAAAATATTTTACAAAGTAAATGTGATAGACTTAATGAAGAACAGGAAGGGTCGTTGTGTCAAGCATAATTCTGCCAGGTTCTGCATTGTGTTTCTAGATGAATGGTGGTGCCATTCACTGACAAAGGGAATCCTGGAAAAGGACTAAGTTCGGAAGAGAATATATTGACTTAATCACATTTAATTCTAAGTGCCTGTAAAACTTCAAAGTAGAGTTGGCAGCAGTTAGTAATGAGGGTCTGCAGCTTCAAGGATGGCATGTTTCCCAGTTTTTCTGTGATCGTCCTGAGTTACAACTACTCCACTTGCCTAATTATTAATAGCATCTACTTCCACTCTCGAAAGTGCTTTGGTTTGGACAATAAGATAATGGTTCCTCTGGTTATAGTTGACTAATTCCTACTCTTAGAACTGTTTCCAAATTATCATATTTTGCACTTGTAGGAGAAGTGTGGTGGTTCTTTCCCAGCATGCATTCCCTTCTTTCTCACCAGTAGTGCCTTAATTTCCCTTTAAAGAGTTCACACTACTTTCATTTTCATTTATGTGTGTTAGTTCAAGGGCAGATCTCTGTTGGCTTTACCCTGTCAAATCATATTCCACTGGGCATAGTGGTTGGATTAGGGTAGGGTACATGGCACACTTAGGGATATTGAAAAGCAATGAATTCCAGGACTTTGTATGGGAAGAAGAAGAGACTCCATTTTCCTGGATAAGGAAGTGTTAATATGCGAGGGCTGGAACTATGGCAGCTGTTATTGATCACAAGGAAATAATCTGAATCTTGTGTAGGTGGGGAATAAGAGGCAATGTATGGCTTAAGAATTAAAGATACCAGTGAGGGAAGAGCAGACAGTCAAAGGGAAACTGGTTTTATGGGGACATTTTTTGTGCTGCTGAATTATCACTTGCTGTAATCCAGACCTGCTACTGGAGTTTTATTTATGTGGATTAAAATTTTCCTTTATTATTTGGGCCAACTTGACTTGAGCTTTGTAAATTACAATATGTTAAGTCCTAACTAGCATGTTATTCTTTTGTAATTAATGGTATGTTGTACTATTAAATTTATGTCTCCTGGTGGTAATGGTGTTGGGTTAAGTAGAAAGGTTGTTGTCAGTTAAATGAAAGCAAAAAATTGAATATTATTCCTTCTGCAATTTTTCCATTTAGTTGCAGATTGAGAGAAGAATCCTTTGATTTATGGGCCCTTCAAGTTAACTATATTTGAAAAAATAGAGATGGAATTCTCTGGCAAACATGCAGAGCAATGCTTGCAGAAATAGAGCAAATATCATGCACAAAGTTATTCAAGTAGTATCTTTAGGGTGCCCATCCTTTGGTATCATAGGGACCTGGCTCATTATTAGATCATTACTTTTGTTTATTGTTTATTCATTTCTACAAGTATGAACTCCACCTCTGGTATCTGAGTGTCTTCTTTTCTGGGATTTAACCAGTCTGATCTATATGGAGATTTAAATAGATTCTTTAGGTCCTGCCAGAGCATTCATTCATGTTTATGTTACATTTCCCTCAATAGGAGTAATTTTTCTATGTTTGATTCTGGGAATTCTGCAGCATGAATTTATCTTTTATCAGATGCCTCCAAGCACTGTCTCAGGTATAGTAATGAAGGTGCAGAGATTTATTTTACATTATTTACATCTTGCATTTCAAGGCATATTTGAATTTTATTATACATGTTTTAGACAAATACCAGACTTGAGCTGGGTAATTGAAGAAAATGTAATAAAGAAAATGTTCACATAGTTTTGGACAGGATTTATGGAAAGCAACAGTGTGTGGTGTTGCACACTGAGGCTAGTAACAGCAGAGAACCTTTTCTAAACCTAGGCCTTAAAGCACTAGGGAAGGTAATGGCTACTAGAACCTAGAGAAAATATTTTATGAGCACAATTGCCTGATGGGGGTTAGAGGGAAATGTCAGCCTTTTAAGCACAAAGCAGTCAAGAAGAGTAAGAGTGAATCTGGAGGGGCAAACGGAAAATATTTACCATAGGCGTTTTTAGGGTATAGATAGTATTTGAAGCCATGAGACTAAATGAAATCACAAGAGAGTAAATGTAGATAGGGAGGAGCTCCAAGGACTGAGCCCTGGGGCATTTCAACATAAAGAAGTGAGAGACAAAAGGATGAAGGTACAACAGATACTGAGAAGGTGCATCCAGTGAGGTAGAAAGAACATCAGGGAGTGTGATGACCTGGAATCCAAATGAGTAAAGTGTTTAGAGGAGAAGGAAGTGATCAACTTTGTCAAATGCTGCCCACAGGTCAAGTAAGAAGGGAACTGATAATTGAATTATCCAGGTGGGAGTCATTGGTGACTTTGGATTTCCATGGCTGTTTGGGTGGAAAGTCTGATTTGAGTGGTTTTAAAAGAGGGTAGAAGGCTAAGAACTTGAGATAGAAAATATAGACAAGTATTCCAGGAGTTTTGCTTTTAAGGAATCAGAGAAATGGGGGTGGTTGGTAGCTGGGATGAAAACAAACTGAAGTCAAGAGAATGTTAAAAAAAAAAAAAAAAGCCAGTGTATTCACTCTCCTGTGTATGGACATATAGGTTGTTTCCAAAACTTCACATTGTCGGTGTTTCAATGATAACCTTACATATTTGTGTTTTATGTGTTTTGTACTGTATCAGGTAGCATTCTCAAGGATAGCCAAATTTTTAAGGTGAAGGAGCTTTCATCTATTATCTTTCTATTTATCTATCAATTAATCATCTATCTACCTATTTACCTATCTAGCTAAACTAGTAAAATGAATAAGCTACAATTAGGTTAAAGGAAATGTTTCATAGTTCAAAAAAGAACAAACACTTTCTGCCTAGACAGTCCCAGCTGAACAAAGAAACATTTCAATCCAGTTTGAAAACCAAAAAAGGAGATATTACAACTGATACCACAGAAATACAAAATACCATCTGTGAATACTATGAAAATCTCTATGCACATAAACTTGAAAACGTAGAGGAAATGAACAAATTCCTGGAAACACACAACCTGCCAAGATTCAATCAGGAAGAAGTACACTTCCTGAACAGAGCAAGAATGAGCAACAAGATTGAAGCAGCTGTAAAAAATCTTCAGAAAAAAAAAAAAAAGCCCTGGACCACATGGATTCACAGCTGAATTTTACCAGACTGATAAAGAAGAGTTGGTACCCATTTTTCAGGAATTATTCCATAACATTGAGAAGGAGGAGGGAATTCTCCCCAACTCATTCTAAGAAACCAGTATCACATTGATACCAAAGCCAGGAAAGGACAAAACAAAAAAAGAAAACTACAGACCAATATTCCGTATGACTATAGATGCAAAAATACTCAATAAAATACTAGCAAACCAAATTCAACAGCATATCAAAAATAATCCACCATGACCATGCGGGCTTCAACCCAGGGATGCAAGGACGGTTCAAAATGTGTAAATCAATAAGTGTGATTCACCACATAAACAGAAGGAAAAACAAAAGCATTTGACAAAATTTAGCATCCTTTCATGATGAAAACCCTGAGTAAACTAGAAATAGAAGGAATATATCTCAAAATTATAAAAGCCATATGTGACAAACCCACAGCCAGCATCATAGTGAATGGGGAAAAGTTGAAAGCATTTCCACTGAGAATTGGAACAAGAGAGTGATGCCCACTGTCATCACTTCTATTCAACATGGTGCTAGAAGTCCTAGCCAGAGCAATCAGGCAAGAGAAAGAAATTAAGGGTATCCAAATCAGGAAAGAGGAGGTCAAACTATCACTTTTTGCTGATGATATGATCTTATATCTAGAAAACCCCAAACATTCCACAAAGAGACTCCTGGAATTGGTAAATAAATTCAGCAAAGTGTCAGGTTCCAAAAATCAATGTATGCAAATCAGTAGCATTCATTCCTATATACCAATAACAGTCAAGCTGAGAGTCAAATCAAAGATTTTATACCATTCACAATTGGTACAAATAAAATAAAATACCTAGGAATATACTTAACCAAGGAGGCGAAAGATCTCTACAAAGACAATTACGAAACACTGAGGAAAGAAACTCAGATGATATAAACAAGTGGAAGAACATATCATCCTCATAGATTGCTAGAATCAACATTGTTAAAATGTCCGTACTACCCAAAGTGATTTACACATTCAGTTCAATCCCCATCAAAATATCAGTGTCATATTTCACAGATCTAGAAAAACTAATTCTATGCTTCATATGGAACCAGAAAAGAGCCCAAATAGCCAAAGAAATTGCAAGCAAAAAGGAACAAATTGGGAGGCATCACATTATCAGGCTTCAAACTATACTACAAAGCTATAGTAACCAAAACAGCATGGTATTGGCACAAAAATAGGGACATAGACCAATGGAACAGAACAGAAAACCCAAATATAAAACCATCCACATACAGCCATTTGATATTTGACAAAAAAGACAAAAATATACACTGGGGGAAAGAATCCCTATTCAATAAACGGTGCTGGGAAAATTGGATAGGCACATGCAGAAGAATGAAACAGGATCCATATCTCTCTGTACTCACAAAAATTAATTCAAGATGGCTAAAGGACTTAAATGTAGAACATGAAACCATAGGAATTATAGAAGAAAATGTTGGAAAAACTCTCCTAGATATCAGCTTAGGCAAAGAATTTATGAAGAAGACACCAATGGCAATCACAACAACAACAAAAATAAATAAATAGGACTTGATTAAATTAAAAAGCTTCTGCACAACCATGAAAATAATTAACAGAGCAAATAGACAACCTACAGAATGGGAGAAAATATTCACAGCTATACATCTGATAAAAGACTAATAACAAGAATCTCCAAAGAACTCAAGGAAATCATCAAGAAAAAATCAAAGAACCCCATTAAAAAGTGGGCAAAAGACATGAAAAGAAGCTTTTCAAAAGAAGATAGACAAATGGCCAATAAGAAGAAATGCTCGATGTCACTAATCATCAGGGAAATGCAAATCAAAACCACAATGAGATACCATCTTAACCCAGTTAGAATGGCTTTTATTAAAAAGTCCAAAAACAATAGATCCTGGCATGGATACAGATAGAAAGGAACACTTATACACTGTTGGTGGCACTGCAAGTTATTACAACCTGTATGGAAAATAGTATGGAGATTCCTCAAAGAACTAAAAGTAGACCTACCATTTGATCCAGCAATCCCACTACTGGGTATTTACCCAAAGGAAAAGAAATCATTTGATCAAAAAGAGGCCTACACTTGAATGCTTATTGCAGCACAATTCACAATTACAAAGATATAGAATCAACCCAAATGCACATCAATTCATGAGTGGATTAATAAAATGTGGTATATTTATACCATGGACTACTACTTAGCCATGAAGAAGGATGACTTAATGCCTTTTGCAACAATTTGGATGGAAATGGAGACCATTATCCTAAGTGAAGTATCTAAAGAATGGAAAAACAAACACCACATGTACTCACTATTACATTGGAACTAACTGATGAGCACACATGTACATAGAGGGAAGTAATTCTCAAAGGATATCAAGCATGTGGGAGAAGGAACAGAGGATGTGGTAAAACCTACCTAATGAGTACAATGAACACTATCTGGGTGGTGGGCACACTTTTAATCCTGACTTGAGCAAAAACGGCCATGTAACCAAAGACATTTTTACCTCCATAATACTTTGAAATAAAAATAAATAAATAAATATACTAATCTAAACAGTGGAAAAAAAAAAAACCCAAAATAGAAAATAAACAGCCATGGATTATGAAAAGAAGTGAAAGGATAATGATGAAAGGTTAAGAAATGTGGAAAAGTAAACTAGGATTGCCAGTTCTGAATTTTTTTTTGTTTGTTTAACTGACCCTTTATTGATTTTTCTCATTTCTTTTCTCACTTCCCCATGTCTATACCTTGCTAACTGGGATCTCTTTCCAAATAAACTGTTTACATAAATTCTATCTTAGATCAAAGTTTTATGGTAGACCACAAAAAACAAATTGTAATTCACTAAAATTTTTTTTCTCGCAATTATTACAGGTCATGGCACAAAATAAGAATCTAGTTGTAGTCTGCTCTTTCATAAGTTTTCATGGGAACAGGTAATTATGAGCAATATACTTATTTGGAGAGGAGAACTTGGTCCAAGTTTGGGGATGTTGTAATGCACATGGAGTTAGAAAGCAGAACTCCATTTATTTCTTGGACCACTCAGGAATTTAGTGGTGCTATATACAATCTTCCAACATAATAGTAAAGTCTATTAGAGACATTGTAAACCTTACATCGAATATGAACATTTAATGTGTACAAAGTACTAAAACTGGGAGACTTGGTCCTTTGAAATGAATATGAGGGGAATTCTTTCAAAACCAAGAAAAATAAGTACTTTTTGATTATGAAACCAATTTCCTTTAATTGAGAGAGAGAGAGAGAAAGGGAGAGAGAAAGAAATAGGTTTGATGCATACAGTCTTAAAGTGCCTTGGCATTATGGGCATAGATATTATTCCAAAATTTCTTTGAGTCTGAAGAGGGTGTTATTATAATAATTCATTTGTGTAACAGTATATTTTGTATTATACTTGAGCTTAGTCCCACTCTGCTCACCCAAAGTTGAACTTGAGGAACCTTAAGTATAAAAACATTCTAATTCTATTTTCTGTTTACCCTTTCAGTATTTTGCAATATTTATTTCCGTTAGATTACCTATTTTAATGATGCTTGTGTGTTGGTTTTTATGGCATTCAGTGTTCTGTGTACTTCCTTTGAGATGTTTAGTGTGTGGCATCTTTTTCAGAGATTCTTGAGAAGATTGCAAAGGTTCCTCTTTAGCCAACATTGTGGATTTTTTTGGCTTATATTTTTTAATTAATTAATTAATTAATTAATTAATACCTCGTGGCATTCTTCATTCAAGTCCTGCTCTATCTACATCAACAGCTTTTACATACTGTTGGTGAAAATTTAAATTGTATAGTCATTATAGAAAACAGTATGGAGGTTCCTCAGAAAATCAAAAATAGAACTACCATATGATCTAGAAATCCCACCATTGGATATATATCCAAAAGAAAGGAAATCAGTTTGTTGAAGTGCTGTATGCATCCCAATGTTTATCACAGCACTGCACAATAGCCAAGATTTGGAATCAACCTAAGTGTCTATCAGTGGATGAATGGATAAGAAAATGTGGCACATATATACTATGGAATATTATTCAGCCCTAAAAAAGAATGAAATCCTGTCATTTGCAGCAATGTGGATGGAACTGGAGGTCATTATGTTAAGTGAAATAAGCCAGGTACAGACAAATAAATATCGCATGTTCTCACTCATATGTGGGAGATAAAAAAGTTGATTTCATGTAGGTAGAAAGTAGATTGGTGGTTACCAGAGGCTGGGAAGGGTACGGTGGAGGAGAGGGGATGATGAGAATTTGGTCAATGGGTACAAAAACACAGTTAGATAAAAGGAATAACTTCTAGTGTTTGATAGCACAGCAGAGTGACTATAGTTAATAATTTACTGTATATTTCAAAAATAGCTAGAAGAGAAGATTTGGAATGTTCCCAACACAAAGAAATGATAAATATTTGGGTGATAGATATCCCAGTTACCATGATTTGATTGTTACATGTTGTATACTTATATCAAAATATCACATGCATCTCAGGAATATGTATAATCATCATGTATCAACTGAAAAAAAAGAAAGAGCTTAGAGATGGGGGATTTAGGAAAGGAGCACAAGAGAACTTCTGAGAAAATGGGAATATTCTTTGTCTTGAAAATAGGAGGGATTATACAATTTCATATATTTATACATTTAAGCTTTATATATTTCACAATACACAGATAAACCTTAATGATGATCTGGAAAAAATATGCACAATATTCATCTAAAAACTATAAAAAATATTTAGTATATGTTAAGACCTGTGTGAAACATTGGCAATACAGACATATATTCATTGTCAAAACTGAAAAACTCTGTTTTGTTGTGAAAGAATGTCTATTTCTAAAAGAGGTCTATGTTAAACCATAATGAATTAAGCCTATTTGTAGTGGAAACGGTCAATGCCCCACTCATATCCCTTCAACTCACTTGAGAGGTCACATTCAAACCAACATGCTGAACACTATGCTTACTGCTTTCCTCTGCCCAGGATGTGGGGAGCAAATGTGACCTGTAATGAACGAGGGATGGAAGTTGATAAATAAATGCTTTAGAACCTTTATAGGCAAAATTTGAGATGCATTCTATGTTCCCTCAAAAAAGTTATTGCTAGAATTTAGTGCCAATTGCCATATTAGCAATAAACACTGTTTATCGAATTTTTCTCTTTCTCACTTGCCCATTCCTACACCTTGCTAATTGGGATCACCTCCCAAATAAACTACTTGCACTTAAGTCCTGTCTTAGGGTCTGCTCTTGGGAACCCAAAGTAAGATATTATTTAAACAAGCTACAAAGTTTAGGTATTTTATGTTTTTAAGTGTTTCTTATTTTTACTATTTTTTTACCAGAACAATTTAGAAATGAGAAATTTTGTTGGTTCTTTTTGAATTTTTTTTTTTTAATCTGACTCAAGGCATCTTCCTGTCCTGGGCAAATTGAAAAATGACTGCCCCTGAAGGGCCAACAGCCACCTATGATAAAGCATCACTTAACATTTGGTTGCCCCCATCCTATTTCTGCCTCAGGCAAGTGACAGAACAGGAGGGACAACTTATTATTTCTAAAACAATAAAGGTAATGTTGTTATTTTATAAGATTATGTATCATGTGTGGATTTGTTTCTCTATACACTTTTTATGATTCCCTTTTCAGATTTTGTTGTAATAGTAGACTTCCTTTAATATCAGCTATTTTATCCTTACAGTTTTCTTTTGGAGTATTTTGAGTCATTAGAAGGAACATATAGACATTTTCATTTTTTCTCAAAAAAAAACAAGAGAGAGTTTGATGTATATTATCTGGAAAGATATATTTTCTTTAAATACTTTCAAAATTTTATATGTGGTCCATAAGTTCATAAATATATACACATATATTCAAAACTTATGTCTTTTATATCTGTACACACATATGAAATGAAGTAGAGTAAAAGTAAAGAAAAATATAAAGTCTGAAGAATATCACAGTTTCAGTTTCGTTTTTGTGTCATTGATGCCTGTAGTTAGGACTGGCCCAAAGTATAGTAGAGTGTATAGTAATTGGAAGAATATCGAAATACTTGTTTTAATCTCAAACATCTTCTTCCACAATCTTTCCAAGTTGCTTAAAACTCTCAACTTTATAAGTGTCATAATTTGGAACATATTAAAGAAGTGCATTTGGTAAAGTACGAAAAAAAGATGTCTTCTTTCTTATATTTCCTCAAAAGGTGCTCTATTAAATGATCCTGACTATATTAAATTGCATATGTTAATTACTTAAAAGTACATTCTAATGAAGGTAATTTTATTATTTGTATGTTCAGGATTAGCTAGTTAACATGTCAGCATGAGCACCATGAAGATTGATATGCTTACTAGCTCCTATCAGCTCTAAGGAACAAGGCTCTCCTAGGAAACAGCTAAGGGCGGTGGAGTAAATGTCAGGTGCCTAGGATGAGGCCAGCACAATATACTATGGGGTTGAAGACCATTGAGGGAGGGTGATAATTCCAGAGATTCAGGGAAACTGAAGAGTAGGAGATAAAAATATCATAAATTATTGAAAGCAAATCTGTATCAGAATTGTTTCCTGAACCAGCCCTGATAAGATCAAAGCAGTCATTTATATGTGGTCTGTACACATGGTGGAATAGTATTAGATCATATAAAAAAGGGAAATCTTGCCATTTGTGACAATGTGGATGAAGCTGGAGGACATTATGCTAAATGAAATAAGCCTATCACAGAAAGAAAAATACTGCATGATTCTTATATTTCCTCAAATAAAAGTATAAATGTACTTTCTACTTACATAAAGTACCTAAAGTAGTCAAACTCATAGAAGCAGAGAATAGAGTGATGGTTACCAGGGGCTGGGAGAGGAAAAAATGGGGAATTGTTCCATTGCTATAAAGTTTTAGTTATGCAAGATGAATTCGTTCTACAGATTTGCTGCACAGCATAGTGCCTATAGTCAACAACAGTACTGCATTGTGCACTTAAAAAATTAAGAAAGTAGATCCCACGTTAGATGTTCTTACCACAAATAAAAATAAAATAAAATAGGGACACAAGGAAACTTTTAGAGGTGATGGTTATGGTGATGGTTTTGTGGGGGTATGCATATGTCCAAACTGATCAAATCATATTCATTAACTATGTGTTTGGTTTTTACATGTCAATTATACCTCAATAAATCTTTTTAAAACACACATAAAGGAAGTAGTCATTTATACAGGGATGGTTATAGTAAATACAAGGAAATATGAACTACTGGGATTTATGATATGAAAATCCTTTTTCTCAAAATTTCCTTCCTACTTATTATTTGTTATCTTTTCTCTTTATTTCTTTTTTCTCCCTCCCCCATCTTTCTCCCTCTCTTTTTTCTTCTTTCTTTCATACTATGTATATGCTTTTAATGTATTCATATTTTGTTTTTAACTCTACCATATACAAAAAGGGAACAGAAACAGCTAGAAATTTTAAAATGCCATGTACTTATATAAGGTGTGATTAAATGTTAGCTGATCAACCATCTAGTAGTTAATCCAACTCCAATGAAAGAACTTAAGAAGTCACAGATAATATTAAACATACAACAAAGAAAAAAAATTTAGTCAACCTATGACCATATTTTGGAAGGAATTGTCATCAATGGCATAACCAGCAGAACTTGTCCATGCTCTTTGTGCTTCATTGCCAGAATAGAGCAAATCTGTCAGTTCAGAAGAAGGTGGGACGATGATTTTTTTCAACTCTATTTTTTTTTCTGACACTGATAGAAAAATCCAGAGTTTATGTCAAATGAGGATTTTTTCCTCCTGTATGAATGTTATTTTTCTAAGAACTAAAAATTGTTGTGCCTTATTTGCTATTAATACTTTTTTCCCTCTGTATCTTGTCAGAGACACAAAAGTTTCAGGAAAACCTGCAGGAAATAGAGATGTGTGAGAAGGACAATGACTCATAGACGGTGGGAGGTGAGATCTTGCCGAGTACTGTGATATGGGGGAGCTGACGCATAGAATTGTATCTTCTCATGTACTCCATTTATTCTAAGTGTTAGATAACTGGTAAGTGAGTACAGAGATTATCTCAAATTATAGCTGCATCTCCACTCTAGGTGAGTGCTCCAAGACAAAGTGAAACTTGTGTTGCAAGCTAGGCATATTGACCTGCCAGCCTGCTGTAGATTGTGGAATATGCTCCAACCAGACTTCAAAGGTCCAAAGGCAATGTGCACATTTTCCATTAGCAACCCCTGCATATGAGTGGAAATCTTCTCATTGAAGGGCACATTAGAAAAACCGAGAACCATGGAAACTAAAGAAATGTACTGTCAACTGCTTTACTATGTAAAAAAACACTGCCAAATCTTAAAATAATAACAATTTTATTATTTCTCATTATCTGTTGGTGACTACATTCAGCTCCATGTTGGCTGGGGCCTGACATCATTTAGGGGCTTGACTGGGCTGGAACATCCAAGATGGCTCATTCACATGGCTGGCAATTGATGCTAACTTTTCTCTCCCATGAGTAGTAGTAACTCTGTTTGGGTAGCTTGGTTCCACCTCTAGCTCCATAGATGGCCCTATCTTCCTTGCCAGTGATTGATTCAGGCCTAAGTCCATTAGTTCATGGCTTCATGCCATTGGTTATGGTAGACTGAGAAATGGTTTAATAAAAGTGCCTTTGAGTACCTTCATTTGATGGTTGTAGGCAACAACCATCTCCACATTTCCTTGGAGGAGCTGTGTTTGTTAATCATAAACATCTCATAGTCATGAGGGAAGCCTGCCTAAGTAGGGAGCCAAAAAAGAGACAAGTGCAAAGATGAAGGAATTTCAGAGAAATAGAACTAGAAAGACAGTACCTGAATCTCTCCTACTTCCAAATACTTCAGGAACTGAGCCACTACATCCACTTAATTGTTTAAGCCAGTGTGGGTTAGACAAGTACTATTTGAATGCTTACTATGCTATTCTAAGTGTTTTGCACTCTTAAACACTTTTAGACTTTGTGAAAAATGCTATAAAGTAAGTACTGTTTTAATGCTCATTTAATGATGGAGATTATGAGGAAAAAAGTTTAGTAACTTGTAGCAGTCATGGCTACAGAGCCCATGTTTTATTATGTGTAATTTAATGAAAACACATTTGAAATTCTTGACAAATGGAGAAATGTTCTTAGATATTTATACTGCCAAAATAGATTCAAGAAGAGGGAGAAAACTTGGACAGATTTATAATTGTGGAGAAAATTTGAAATTACTAACGTATTACTTTCAAAAAAGACCAGAGGATCAGATGATTTTAATGATGGGTTTTAGGAACAGTTAATCTATTTACAAAAGCTACCTAATTTATGTTATAATGTTATCATAATCCTGTTGCTAAAGCTGACATCATACAATGCCAGCCTATTTCATAAATGTAGCTACAAGTATCCTAAATGAAATATTTTAAAATTATATTCAACTTTACATTTAAGTGAATTATTTGCCAGGACCAATGACAAACTTTCTTTCCTCTATTTAGGTTATATATTGACACAACCTACCTATTATTTTGTATTAAAATAGATTTCTAGTTTTAATCACCTGCTTACATTTCTGAAATGTAATTCACATTAATTTTGAGTGATGCCTCCCAATGCAGTACCTATGGTCAATCAATTAATAATAAAAGCATGGCACTTGAAGACATAACACAAAAGGGACATGTAACAACCAAGGGAAAATGCTCTGTCCTGGCAAGCAATTCCACAGCTTACCACTGATCCCTGAGCTGTGCCCTTATGTTGAATTTCCGTAGGTGGTATAATTCCAATGGAAATGGAATGGAAAGAGGGAAAACCTGTACATTCCATGAATATCATTATATGCCATGTGAATGATTCAGAAACAGGCTCAAGGGCCACCAAATGGAAATGACTTCTTACTATTCTAAATGTAATCATTTAAATTCAATTTTTCTTTAGATATGCTACTTTTTAATGTGTGAATTTTATGAAAATGCCATATATTTTAATATTTGAGCATTAATAAAAATATTTTTTAGGGAAACACCTAGGAAATTTCCTAGGTATATATCACTGCACATTGTAATTGCAGAACAATGAAAAATCACTAATTACTCTTCCAAGATTGCGGTTTAAACCATATTTCACTATCTTGTTATAAGTGTTATGAGGATCACTGTCAAAAGCCCTGTGAAGCCAAGATATATGACTTCATTAGTTCCCCTACATGTATAAGTCTGTCACTAGGTAAAAGAAAATTTGGTTAACCTTATATGATTTGTTGTCCACCAAGCCATGGTGGTTATTAGCATGCCTACTGTACTTTCTAGGGCTCTGTGAATTGCTGGGGGATTCCAAAAACATATTGAAGTTAAAGAAAACTGTTCCCTAATTTCAAAAGTGTTGTCCTATCTTGCATCACTCTTCAACTGCTCACCTTCCAACCTCCTCAGCCTCTTAGAAAAGAAAGGTATATTTAACCTGTTCCAATTTCAGATTATTTGGCTATGATGCCTCAAAACACACATAGCTCACAGTTGTTAAAATTTTAGTAAACTACCCTTGGCCCTCCATATCCTTGGGGGATTGGTTCCAGGAGTCCCTCAGATACCACAATCCATGGATGCTCAAGTTCCTCATATAAAATAGTGGAATACAGTATTTAGTTAACCTAAGTCATTTGTCATCAGTTCATATTTCAAAGTATCTGGCTTTTTGAAGTAATTTTGGACCATCTTGATCTGTATTCTATTATATCATAGGTGTTTTGCACAAATTTATCTTTTTTTGTAATTGTGATTGACTTTTGGCAGTGTTTTGGAAAAGCAATTGTGTCTTTCTAAAATTTTAGACTACGTAAAAAGAAATATTCATTGTCACAATCCTCACCCACCCACCTTACCTTAAAGGAGTGATCATATTTAAATATATGCAAAATTATTAGAGTAGTAGCATTTTCAAATGCAAAGATGAGCATTCTTGTCCTCTGGTGTTTCTTGCTCTGATTTCAATTCTTGAAAATTGCCCTTAGTGCCTTAAATGAATTTTTATTTTCCTTCTTCTGTTTTTCTCTCTCTTTCCTCTTTCCCTCTCCACTACTTTCTCCCTCCCTTTCCTTCTCCTCTTACTTTTTCTTCTCCTTTATATAACACTAGTCAGTGTAATATAAATGTATGATATAAATGTAATATAATATATGTATAATAATTACTAGCACTACTGTTGTCATTTTTTATGATTCTATTGGCATTTTTCCTTTTGGCATATTTAGTAAATTTGTCATCATTTAGAGATCCCATATTTATGAAATATCATAGAGCTTTTGGTGCCTCTATGCTTTTCTTAATAGTTAAACTCAATTATAGTAGAATGATTCTTATTATTCTAATATTAAATTATATTAAATTTATCTTATATTAAATTTGTTTAATCTCTGAATATATATTCTGTATGTTTTTCTGTTATTTTCTGTCCATTCATCAATAGGATAAGAGGAACATGCAACTTGTTTTGATAAGATATGTTGATAATTTATTTCTCCATTTTGGCATGTTAAGCAATGTACCAATTCATGAATCGATTCAGTAGTTATTGATACATGGTAAGTATTGAACATTGTAAAGCTAGGATATTAGGATTGTAAATAGTAGGGATAAAGAAATTTTATGTGAAATAGAATTTAATGATTAGTGATTTAAAATGATCAGCGTGCTGTGGAATCGAGAAACTGTGGAGGGCATATGGTGGCGTCTGTGTGGCTCATTAGCTCCTTCTGCCTGAATGTACTTGGAGCCCAAAGCAGTTTGGACCCATGGGCAATTGCAAAGACAAATGCAATAACAGTAGATATAAAGATAACATACATATCTATTTTTATATGAAATGTGTTCTATATATATCTGTATAATCCATATTCTATATAATCATTCTCTAAATATAAACCAGTATGAACTGAAACTCCACACCACCCCAATTCTATCAAGGAATGGGTTTGGGAATCAGACGAACTATATGCAGCCAGTACCACCCACCACCAACAGATAAGGATGGATGCCATTGGCTGCCTGGATGTAAATAAACCAAGACAGGAAGGCTAACTCAAATTATCTAGCAATTATGTCACATAGTTACAAAAGAAACAGGGAAAATTATGGTATGGGAAGGTGACTTCCTCATATGAGAATTGTCTATGGTATCTCTGGAAAAAAACCATTCTTACCATTTTTGTGAGGTGTGCTTTTTTCCTAGGTGATCAGTGAGGAAGGTGACTGCAACTCTTACTGGTGGAGAACAACTAGGCCGAAACACCACTTCCCTGGCAGAATAAACCATCTCCCTCAGAGGGGAAAGTTGGGCAAAAGAAAGCCTTCAGTAGCAGAAGGTAAATTTAGATTAGATGGTTTGACAAAGGACTTCAGGGGAAATTACAGGTGCATTTAAGGTGGAGCAGAAGAAGACCAAAATCTGCAATGCCCTTCCTGCTGCGTGTACTAGAGAATGAGTCAGTAAGAGTAAGTGAGTTCCTCTCTCTGTTTTTCCTACTCAATATCTTTCCTCTGGTAAAATTTTCTGACCCCTCAGTAAAAGAAGGAAGTATAACTCCATTAGACACCATTGCTTGTCTTAGAAAGAATGTAGAGATAGAATCTACAAGGAAAATAATAGCAACTGCTTTCTTATCATCATGTAGGGGCTGGCATTTCCCAGCCCACATATTTCTAGGCATTCTCCACTAGTATGCAACTTGGCTGGCAGAAATTAAAAGGAAAATAACTTTCCTGGAAAGGGAATTTGTAATGCTATCAGTCACTCCTGAAACTGGCTTATTTCACTTAACATGATGTTCACAAGTTTCATCCATGTTGAAACCTATGTCAGAATTTCCTTCCATTTTAAGCTTGAATAATATTCCATTGTATGTATATATCACATTTTACTTATATATTCATCCTTTGGTAGACACACTTGAGTTGCTTCCACCTTTTGGCTATTGTGAATAATGTTGCTATAAACATGGGTGTACAAATTTCTCTTCAAGATCTTGCTTTCAATTCTTTTGGGCATATGAGTTAAATTGCTTGATCCTATATTAATTCTATTTTTTTTTTCATAGTAGCTACACCATTTTACCTTCCTACCAACAGTGCTCACTGGTTTCAATTTCTTCACATCCTCACCAATACTTGTTATTTATATTTTCTGGTTTTTTTAATAGTAGTCATCCTAATGGGTATGGTGATATATCATAAATTTTTACATTTTAGAATTAATTCTTTGTCTTTACATATTTTAAAATATTTCCTTTTAGCTCTTGTCTTTTAACTTTGTATATAGTTATATTTTGTATATAGTTATGTATATTTTTATTACAGTCACATTGGTTAATCTTTTTTATAGAAAATGATTTGGATTTGTGACTTACTTAGAAAGAAACATTTGTACCAACCTCAAAATTGTTTTAAAAAATCCTCATATTTTTAACTATCATTTCTTATAAAATTTGGGGGTTGATAGTTCCTTTTTTTCCCAGCACTTGAAAACATTGTGCCACTTCATTTTGGTTTCCATTGTTTCCAATGAGAAATTATGTTTTCCTATAGATAAGTTGTCTTTTCTCTTTGCATTTATGATTTTTTTCTTTGTATTTAGGTTTCAAAAGTTTGACTATGACGTGCATTAGCATGGATTTCTGCAGGTTTATCCTGTTTGGGTTTTGCTCAGCTTCTTGAATCTGTAGGGTTATGTGTTTTTTAAGCATTATTTCCTCAAATACTTTTTAGCCCTACTGCTTTCCTCCTTTACTTTTGCGACTCTGATGATGGGAATGTTAGATCTTTTGTTTTAGCTCCACAGGCTCTTGAGACTTTTTTCATTTTTTTCCCCCATTTATTTTCTCTCTGTTGTTCAGATAGGGTAATTTTTATTTTTCTTTCTTGAGTTCATTGATTCTTTCTCTGTCCCCTACTTTTTGCCATTGAACCCATCTGCTGAGTTTTTTATTTTGGTTTTTGTATTTTTGAATTCTGAAATTTTCATTTGATTTTTTATATATATTTCTTTTTCTTTGCTGAGACTTTCTACTTTTTTAATTGTTTCAAGCCTGTTTGTAATTGTTTGTGTAACCATTTTTATGATGGCTGTTTTAAAATCACTTTCAGATAATTCTAATATCTGTGCTGTCTTGTTGTTGGCAGCTGTTGATTGTCTTTTCTCATTCAAGTTGAGAATTTCCTTGTTCTTGGTATGACAAGTGATTTTTGATAGAAAATCATTTTGGATATTGAGTTACAAGACTCTGGATATTATTTCAATTTTTTCCTTTAATAGGTCTTCTCTGGCACCACTTTTAGGGGGAAGAGGAGTGGCACCTCATTGCTACTAGATGGGGGTGGAAGTCCAGATTTCCCGCTTCCCTTAGCTGACACCTGGGATGCAGGGGTGATGTTCCTGATTATTTTTGGGTGGGAGTGAAAATTCAGGTTTTGTAAGAGACTTCCATAGATACCACCCTGTCTGGGAAGGGCAAGGTGTCTTGTTACTTTTTCCCACATAGCCTCCACTGATACCAGAATGGTGGTGGTGGTGGTAGGGAGTAGCCTCATTATTGCTGAGTGGTGGTGAAAGTCATGACTTTCCACTAGGCCTTCTCTGGCACCATCTCAGCATGGAGGGAGAGGGAAACCTTATTAAACTGAGTGGGTTGGATGTTCAGGCTCCTTGTGGTTTCCTCTGACCCTGTGAGGATGGGGCTCTACCGAGCTCCCTACTTGCCCTTCTATGACACCACCCCAGGGGGTATGTTGGGGTGCATCCTTACAGCCTCACAAGGGTGGAATTCTTCCCCATTTGGCCTTTCCTTGCATGGGTGGGGATGGTGTCATAGTTTTTTTGTTTTTCTGTGCCCTTTGTCTGGAATAGAGTGGCTATTATCTAAAAATTTTTTCTTGCTAGGCCCCTCCTTTCCTAATCCTTTGGCTAGTAGAGCAGGATTTTTTGGGGGCTTTGTTGGTCTGTGCCTGTTGGTAATTCTAGGTTTCTGGCTTCTCCAGCAATTAGTCTAGGATATATGGGCAAAAAAATGGTGAACTCCAGGGAAATTGCTGCCATGTTACTCTTTGGGTCCTGAGGTCCCTAACCTATTTCTTATTCTCTTCATGTTTCAGAATGTTATGTTTGTTTTATATATAATGTCCAGGATGTATAGCTGTTCATAGTGGAGGAATAGAAAAAAGTAAAGTTAATTCTTATTGTTTGTGGTCATTACGTTCTATAAAATCACTGCAAACACTGAATTAGCAAATGCTGAACCAGTGTTCCTATGGTAAATACAGGGTTAGGATCCGGAGTCCCTCTAGTCACAACATTGTTAAAAATTGGTTAATAAATAACTTTGTTTTATATTTAAAGACATCTTATTTAAAAGGTATTGTTGATTCATTGACTTTGAACTCACAGCCAATGGCGTTTATAACACATGCCTGAATGAAGCTTATCTAACATATGCATTTTCTGTGTGAGGCACATCATGGCCTTCCTGTGCTTAGGAACATTAGACAGCACTCTAGCATGACACTTGGGGGCCATTTTAAACTGCAAAATCACCAGCAAGAAGCATAAAAATTTGAAAGATGCGTCACTAAATAGAGTGTGAAAAGGATACTTGCTTAGAGTATGAGAGCTGAAACAAGGAGGCAAAGCAACACTGCCTTCTTGACCCCAACTGAGAAGGTACACATTGGGTGACTTGAATTTCTGGCTACTCTGTACATGGCTGTGAATGACAGTAAAAGTACCATGAGCAGGGGAGCTTTGGTTATGGTGCAGACATGGCTAATTCAAGAACCACACTACACATAGCCAGTCCTGAAAATGGTACAGAAATGGCACCAAGAAACCCTGATTACAAAGATAGGACTCTCTTAAGGGGATAGATCCTAAGTTCCTGAGGAATATGCATCTTGCCAGGAAGCATAATAAGAAGGGTTTGAAGAAGATGCAGGCCAACAATGCCAAGGCCATGAGTGCATGAGCCGAGTCTATCAAGGCCCTTGTAAAGCCCAAGAAGATCAACCCAAGATCCCAAAGGACATAAGCTACAAGTTCAACCTACTTTCCTACACTGCAGACACCAAGCTCTGGCAGCGTATTCATATCCACCAGACCAAAGGCCAAGGCTAAGGCTCAAACCAAGGCCGAGGTTGTGGCTGTGGCTACAGTGCCAACTCCAATTCTGGCTTCAGATCAAGCTCTCAAAGGTGCCCAGGCCCCTGTAAAGGCCCTGGACTAGAGGCCTCTGCCAATGTGAGGGCAGAGTAATTAGTCCTGGGTGCTGTCTGCATGGGGCTGGTGTCTTCCTGTGCTACTTGTGCAAGTAAACCTGAGGCAGGAACTGTCATAAAACAGCGAGAGCAACAACAAAAGTATTGATTTGGGGTAACAAATAAATTTTAGACAGTTGACCAATTCATAAATTCAGAATCAAAGAATAATGTGGATTAACTGTATCATATAAGATGGATCAACTTCATCTTTCCAGAAGTTAAAATCAACTATCACTTTTATAATTTTGTATCTATTTATTTATTATAACTTTTATTTCAAAATACTAGGGGGTACAAGTGTTCTTGTTAAGTGGATGAATTGTATAATGTTGAAATCGGTGCTTTTAGTGTGACTGTCAGCAGAACAGTGTATGTTGTACCCAGTAGGTAAGTTTTTAATCCCTTGGCCCCTTAGTTTCCAATGTCCTTTACACCACTTTGTGACTATGTGTACCCATGATTTAGCTCCCACTTATTAGTGAGAACTTGTGGTTATTTATTTTTCCATTCCTGAGATACTACACTTAGTATAATGTTCTCCAGTTCCATCCAAACTGCTGCAAATGACATTTCGTTCCTTTTTATGGCTGAGTAGTACTCCAAAGTATATATATTCCACATTTTCTTTATCCACTTATCAATTGATGGGCACTTAGGTTGATTCTACATCTTTGCAATTGTGAATTGTGCTACGATAAAAATTCAGGCACAGGTGTCTTTTTGATATAATGACTTCTTTTCCTTTGAGTAGATACCCAGTAGTGGAATTTCTGGATTGAATGGTAAGTCTACTTTTGTTCTTTGAGGAGTCTCCATACTCTTTTCCATAGATGTTGTATTAATTTTAAGTCCCTCAAACAGTATAAGTATAAGCATTCCTTTTTCACTGCATCCATGCCAACATCTATTGTTTTTTGGTTTTTTAATAGTGGCCATTCTGATAAAGGTAAAGTGGTATCTCATTGTGGTTTCAATTTGCATCATCATCCCTGATGGTTAGTGATGTTGAGCATTTTTTCATATGTCTGTTAGCCATTTGTATATCTGCTTTTGAAAAAACTCTGTTCATGTCTTTTGCCCACTTTTTAATGGGGTTATTTGTTTTTTCTTTCCAATTTGCTTGAGTTCTTTGTAGATTCTGGATATTAGCCCTTTATCAAATGTATAGCTTGTGAATATTTTCTCACATTATGTAGGTAGTCTATTACTCTGTTGATTATTTACTTTGCTGTGCAGAAACTTTTTAATTTAATTAAGGCCCATTTATTTATTTTTGTTGTTGCTATATTTGCCTTTTGGGTCTTAGTCATAAATTCTTTGCCTAGGCCAATGTCTGAAAGAGTTTTCCTGTGCTTTCTTCCAGAATTTTAATGGTTTAAAGTCCTTACATTTAGGTCTTTAATCCATATTGAGTTAATTTTTTTATTTGGTAAGAGGAAGTGATCCAATTTCATTCTTCTGCATGTGGCTATCCAATTTTCCCAGCATCATTTATTGAATTGGGTGTCCTTTCCCCAGTGTATGTTTTGGCCTGCTTTGGTGAAAATTGGTTGGTTATAGCTATATGGTTTTATTTCTGGGTTCTCTATTCTGTTCCGTTGGTCTATGTGTCTATCTTTATACCAGTAGCAACCTGTTTGGGTTATTATATTCTTGTACTATAATTTGAAGTTAGGTAATGTGATGCCTCCAGTTTTATTCCTTTTGCTGAAGATTGCTGTGGCTATTCAGGCTCCTTTTTCATTCCAAATGAAGCTTAGGATTATTTTTTCTAGATCTGTGAAATATGACATTTGGTATTTTGATAGGAATTGTGTTGAATCTGTAAATCACTTTGGATGGTATGGACTATTATGTTGGTTCTACCAATCCATGATCATGGGATGTTCTTCCATTTGTTTGTATCATCTGTGATTTCTTTCATCAGTATTTTGTAGTTCTCCTTGTAGAGATCTTTCACCTCCTTGGTTAAGTACATTCATAGGTATTTTATTTTCTTTGTAGCTATTATAAATGGTATTGTGTTCCTGATTTGCTCTCAGCTTGACTGATATTAGTATGTAGAAATGCTACTGATTCATTTACACTGATTTTTTAATCTGAGATTCTGCTGAATTTACTTATCAATTCTAGGAGTCTTTTGATGGAATCTTCAGGGTTTTCTAGATCCAAAATCATATCGTCAGCAAACGGGGATAGTTTGACCTCCTCTTTTCCGATTCAGATGCCCATTATTTTTTTCTCTTGCCTGATTGCTCTAGCTAAGACTTCCAGTATTATGTTGAATAGAAGTGGTGACAGTGGGCACCCTTGTCTTGTTCCAGTTCTGAAGGGGAATGATTTCAGTTTTTCCCTATTCAGTAGGTTTTTGGTTGTATGTTTGTCATATGTTGCTTTTATTATTTTGAGGTATGTTCCTTCTATGCCTAGTTTTTTTCAGGGTTTTTATCATGAAGGAGTGTTGGATTTTATCACATGCTTTTTCTACATCTATTGAGATGATCATATGGTGTTTGATTTTACTTCTCTTTATGTGGTGAATCATATTTATTGATTTGCATATGTTGAACCATCCTTGCATCCTTAGGATGAAACCACTTGATCAAGGTGGATTATCTTTTTTATGTGCTGTTGAATTTGGTTTGCTAGTATTTTGTTGAAATTTTTTGTATCTGTGCTCATAAAGGATATTGGTCTTTAGTTTTCCTTTTTTGTTGTGTCCTTTCTTAGCTTACGTATCAAGGTGATATTATCTTCATAGAATGGCTTAGGTAGGGTTCCCTCCTTCTCAATTTTATGGAACAGTTTTAGTAGAATGGGTGCCAGTTCTTCTTTGTAGGTCTGGTAGAATTCAGCTGTGAATTCATCTGGGTTGGTGTTTTTTTTGGGGGGGGAATTTTTTTATTACTGTTTCAATCTCACTACTCATTATTTGTCTGTTAAGGATTTCTGTTTCTTCCTGATTTGGGTTTGGGAGGTTGTGTGTTTCCAAGAATTTATCTGTTTCCTTTGGATTTACTAGTTTGTATGCACAGAGGTTTTCATAGTAGTCTTGGATGATATTTTGTATTTCTGTGGTATCAGTGGTAATGTCTCCTTTTTCATTTCTGATTGAGCTTATTTGAGTCCTTTGTCTTCTATTCCTGGTTAATCTGGCTAGTGGTCTATCAATTTAGTTTATCTTTTCAAAGAACTAACTTTTTGTTTCATTGATCTTTTGTATTTTTTTTTTTTTGCTTCCTTTTTCTTTAGTTCTGCTCTGAGCTTTGTTATTTATTTCCTTCTGGTAGCTTTTGTTTTGCTTTTTTCCTCGTTTTCTAGTTCCTTGAGGTGTAATGTTAGTTTGTTAATTTATGATCTTTCTGTCTTTTTTATGTAAGCATTTAAGGACATGAACTTTTCCCTTAGCACTGCCTTTTGTGTATCCTATAGATTTTTGGAAGCTTCTGTTGCATTTGTCATTTAATTTGAAAAATTTTTTCATTTCTGTCTTAATTTTGTCAATAACCCAAGGATCGTTCAGCAGCAGGTAGTTTAATTTCCATGTATTTGTGTAGTTTTGAGAGTTCCTCTTGGAATTGATTTCCAGTTTTCTTCCATTAAGTTCTGAGAAGATACGTGGTATGATTTTGATTTTTCTAATTTTGGTGAGACTTGTTTTGTGGTCTAACACATAATCTAGCTTGGAAAATATCTCATATGCTGATGAGAAGAATATATATTCTGTAAATATCTAAGTCCATTTGTTTTAGAGTCCCATTTAAGTCTAGTGTTTCTTTGTTGATCTTCTGCCTTGATTATCTGCCTAGTTCTATCAGTGGAGTGTTGAAGTCCCTATTATGATGTTGCTATTTATTCCTTTCCTTAGATCTAGTAGAATTTGTTTTATGAATCTGGGGGCTCTTGTGTTAGGTACACATATATTTAGGATTCTTATATTTCTTGTTGAATTGATCCCTTTATTATATATAATGACCATATTTGTCTTTTTTTCTAATTGTTGATTTAAAGTCTATTTTATCTAATATGAGAATAGCTATTCCTACTTGTTTTTGGTTTCCATTTGCATGGAATATTTTTTTCCTCCTCTGTACCTTGAGTCTGTGAGAATCTTTGCAAGTTAAATGGATTTCTTGAAGACAGAATATATTTGGGTTGTGTTTTTATCCATTCTGCCAATCTAAAACTCTAGGAGGGGCATTAAGACCATTCACACTCAATGTTAGTATTGATATGTTAGATACTGTTCTGTTCATCATTTTGATTGTTACTTAATTGCTTTGTTCTCTCCCTTGTGTTACTGTTTTATAAGAACTGTGAGTCTTTACTTTTGAGTGTTTTTACACTGGTGTGCATCAATTGTTCTGTTCCAAGTATAGAACACTTCTAAGTATTTCTTGTAGGACAGATCTAGTGGTGACAAATTCCCTTAGCGTTGGCTTTTCTGGGAAAGACTTTCTCCTTCATTTATGAAAGTTATTTTTTCAGGACACTAAATTCTTGGTTGGCAGTTATTCTGTTTAAGGAGACTAAAGATATGACCCCATTTCTTTCTGGCTTGTAACATTTCTGTTGAGAAATCTGCTGTTAGTCTGATGTGTTTTCCTTTGTAAGCTACTTGATGTTTTCACTTCATGGCTTCTAGGAGTTCCTCCTTCACATTGCCTTTGGCCAATCTGGTGACTATATGCTTGGTGAGGGTCCAAATGGGGGCAGAAGAGGTCAAACTTTCACTATTTGCAGACGATATGATATTATATCTAGAAAACCCCAAAGATTCAACCAAGAAATTACTGGAATTGATAAATGAATTCAGCAAAGTCTCAGGATACAAAATCAGTCCACACAGATCCATAGCCTTCATATATGCTAATAACAATCAAGCCAAGAAACGAATTAAAGACACAATACCTTTCACAATAGCACCAAAGAAAATTAAATATTTAGGAACATATCTAACTAAGGAGGTCAAAGACTATAGAGAGAATTATAAAACACTAAGAAAAGAAATTGCAGAGGGTGTAAACACATGGAAAACCCTACCATGCTCTTGGATAGGTAGAATCAACATTGTAAAAATGTTTTTGCTACCTAAAGAGATTTACAGAATCAATACAGTCCTTATCAAAATACCAACATCTTTTTTTGCTGATCTAGAAAAAATAATTCTACGCTTCGTGTGGAACCAGAGAAGACCCCGTCTAGCCAAAGCAATCTTAAGCAAAAAGAACAAATTGGGAGACATCTATCTACCAGACTTCAAACTATACTACCAGGCTATAGTAACTAAAACAGCATGGTACTGGCACAAGAACAGAGACATAGACCAATGGAACAGGACTGAGAACCCAAATATAAAACCAACCTCATACGGTCATCTGATCTTTGACAAATTCCACAGAAACATACACTGGGGAAAAGATTCCCTACTCAATAAATGGTTCTGGGAAAACTGGATGGCCATATGTAGAAGATTGAAACTAGACCCACAACTCTCACCTCTCACAAAAATCAATTCACAATGGATAACAGATCTAAACCTAAGACATGAAACCATAAGAGTTCTTGAAGAAAACATTGGAAAAACTCTTATGGACATTGGCCTAGGCAAAGAATGTATGCAGAAGACCCCCAAAGCAATCACGGAGGCAACAAAAATAAATACATGGGACCTGATCAAACTAAAAAGGTTCTACACAGCCAAGGAAACTATCACTAAAGTGAACAGACAACCTATAGAATGGGAGATAATATTTGCATACTACACATCTGATAAAGGGCTGATAACCAGAATCTATACAGAACTTAGGAAAATCAACAAGAAAAAATCAAACAACCCTATTAAAAAGTGGGCAAAAGACATGAACAGAAACTTTTCAAAAGAAGACAGAATAATGGCCAAGAAGCATATAAAAAATTGCTCATCTTCTGTAATCATCAGGGAAATGCAAATCAAAACCGCAATGAGATATCACTTAACTCCAGTGAGATTGGCTCATATCAAAAAGTCCCAAAACAACAAATGTTGGTGGGGATGCGGACAGATAGGAACACTCATACACTGCTGGTGGGACTGCAAATTAGTACAACCTCTATGGAAAGTAATATGGAGATACCTCAAAGAATTAAAAGTAGAATTACCGTTTGATCCAGCAATCCCATAACTGGGTATTTACCCAAAGGAAAAAAAGACATTCTATAATTAAGACATCTGCACGTGAATGTTTATAGCAGCACAATTCACAATTGCAAAGATGTGGAAACAACCCAGGTACTCATCAATACACGAGTGGATTAATAAAATATGGTGTATGTATACCATGGTGTATTACTCAGCAATAAAAAACAACGGTGAATTAACATATGGTCTTATCCTGGTTGGAGCTAGAGCCCATTCTTCGAAGTGAAGTGTCACAAGAATGGAAAAACAAGCACCACTGGTACTCACCATCAAATTGGTACTAACTGGTCAACACGTTAGTCACACATGGCAATAATATTCATCAGGGGGCAGGCAGGTGGCAGGGGGGTGGAGGGGATGGGAAAACTCTCACTGAATGGATGAAGGGAGCACAGTTTGGGGGATGACCACGATTATAGCTCTGACACGGGCAGTGCATGGGCTATATATATAGCCAAAGTGTTGTACCCCCATAATATTCTGAAAAAAAAAATATATATATACTTGGTGATGCCATTTTTTACCATGAATCTCCCAGTTCATTGAGCTTATTATCTGGATGTCTAGATCTCTAGCAAGACCAGGGAAATTTCCCTCAATTATTCCCTCAAATAAGTTTTCCAGGCCATTTGCTGTTTCTTATTCATCTTCCCGGATACCTGTGATTCTTATATTTCGCCATTTTACATAATCCCATATTTTTTGATGACTTTGTTCATTTTTCTTGATTCTTTGTTCTTTATTTTTGACTGGCTAGGTTAACTCAAAATAGTTGTCTTCAAGCTCTGAAATTCTTTCTTCTGCTGGTCTAGTCTGTTGCAACTTTCCACTATGTTTTGTATTTCCCTAAATGATTTTTTTCATTTGCAGAAGTTCTATTTGGTTTTTAAAAATATATCTATCTCTTTTGTAAATTTTTCATTCATTTTCTGAATTGTTTTTCTGGTTCCTTTGAGTTGGTTTTCGATTTTCTTTTGGAAGTCATTGAGCTTCCTTATAATCCATGTTGGGAATTCTTTATCTGTCATTTCAGTATTTTCATTTTGGTTGTAATCCATTGCTACAGGGCTGGTGTGCTCCTATGTGACGATCCTTTTGCTCTGATTTTTCATACTTGGGGAGTTCTTATGCTGATTCCTTCTCATCTGGAGCAGCTGTCGCTTCTTGTTTTTGGATTTTCTTTTGTTTAGATGGGACATTTTCCCTTTTTATTCTTTTTCCCCCCTCACTCTTAAGGGTGTGCCTGTAGCATATGCTGGGTAAGGATCTTTGGCTTTGCTTGTGGGTACTTTGATGGGGGTCTAGGTTCTTGATGGATACCTAGGTTATAGATATCCTTAGTGTGGTGGTTTTCTCAATTACTAGTTATTTGTAGTCTATAGCAGTAGGGTGGGCATATGTGTGGGCAGATTCCCTGTCTCTTGTTGACAAGGGGACATGGAAGTCTTTGAAATCCTTTCTCTTTCCCCAGCCCAGTGGTCTTCTTGACAGAATAAGGTATATTGGGATGCCCAGTTTAACCTCTAAGTTAGTACGTGGTGCTTGTCGGTAAGAGTCAGCCTCGTTCTGTTTGACTGAATCAGTAAATGCTGTGATGAGCTGTACAAGTTGTCCTCTCTGCCAGTAGGTGGCACTTGCAGGAAACAGTCAGCAGCAGTGGTATTTTTTGGGACCTGTGTCCCACTCTAGTCAATCAGGGGAAGCACTAGGATGTCGCTGGTGGTGGGTGGGGCCCTAGAGCTCCCAGGTCACTCCTTGTTGTGCTCCACCTCAGCCAGGGTGGGTGGAGTGAAGCTGGGCAGGGTTGGGTTGGGTGAGCCTGTGTTCAGGCTCCAAAAAGGTGGGTACAAGAGGTGTCTCAGCAGAGGCCATGGATTAGCTCCTAGGCCACTGGGGAAAGCCACTAGAGAAGGGCTGAAGTGGCCCCACCAAGCCAAAAAGTCTCCTTGTGGTCAAGGGGCAGTCTGGGTTTCACAGTCTGGCAAGTGGGAATGGGTTTTGCTCTTCTCCCTCTTCCCTTGCCACGTAGATCTCCTTCTGGCATCTGGCCACAAGCAGCAGCCTAAACTTGCCAAGCTCACCAGCAATGGCACTGCAGGCTGAGAGCGTCCCTGCCCAGGGTCCCTCCCCACAACTGAAAGCGTGGTTTTCCTGTGGAGGGAGGGGTGCTCTGCAAGTCACTGCAGCTTGGACCCACACCGCACTCTCCTTTTAGTTCTGCCCATGTGGGCTCCCTTGCCTCCCCAGATTATTTCACAAATCTCCCCTACATAACACTGAGCAACATAATAAAGTCCTGGAGGTATGGGATCTGGCCTGAAGGCCTGTCCTCTGATCCCCCAAGTTCAATCCCTGACCAGGCCAGGGAGATGCATGCTGGTCCCAAGTTGCCCATGGAGTGCTCAAGCAGGCTTATGTCCTTCCTCTTTGCGGTATGCCCTGCTGTGCTGGAGCAACCAGGTGAGCAGCACCCCTTGGTCTGCTGCACATTTTTAAGAGGAAAGATGTGAGCCCCACTCTCTGTAGAAACCTCAGTGTGGTGGGCATGCCAACAGAGGGCAAGCAGCCTCTCCTCGAATTTCATATTTATACTTAGGTCTTTCAACCACTGGGATTTTTTTAATGTCATGATTTTAACTTTATTTTTTTCCTATAGAGAGCCAAATGACTCAACACCTTACAACAAAAAGCTGTCTATGATGGACACGTCAAATTGTTCCCTATTATCTGTTACTTTTTTTTTATTAGTAGAAGCTCCATTTTTTAGTTGAACACAATTTCTTAGTGTAAGACTACATTTCCCAGTCTTTTGATTATAATTGTGGCCCATGTAAGCAAGCATTTTGTATTTAGCTCCTTAAACAATTACTTAAGGTAGAGGTGCACCCTCTTCATCTGTTCTTCTTTCCTGTTGGCAGAAATGCTTATGTGTTTGCTGGAGCTCTAGCATTCATCTTGGGCTGAGTGAAAAGCCATGTGCTGAGCACAGCAGAACAACAAGATAGAAAATCCTGGGTTCCTCCTGATTTGATGAAACCTCCCTGTAAGTTTTTGACTGCCTACTTCCAGTTTTATTTTATGCATGAGAAAAATTAGCTTTTATCTTAGTTAAGCCACTGTTGTTTGGGTTTTATCTCTTGCAGCCAAACCTGAACCAACATTCTATCCTGTGGATAATGATTAAAAAGAAAAGAAAAGAAAGCAAATATTTTTATATACTGAATTCTATAATATATATGGACCAGTTTCTGAGCTCTCTTTATGTTCAAAATGGTGTAAATGTCATCACTAATGTGGCACTTTTTAAAATCTTTTATGTTTAAAGCATATTTTTATATTTGATGGGATAACACACATAATATTATTCTTTCTCAATATTGCCTTGGGTAGACTTGTGAATTTTCTTTTCATAAATTTTAGAATCTACTTGACTGATTTTCATAATAACAGAAACATGTATTCTTTTATCAGGGTTATGGTTATATGTTCAACTTGAAGGAAACAAAATTTTGTTAGATTACATTGAAGTTATAAATTCAGTTAGGAAAAATTGAAAGTTTCACAATGTAAGATTTTCTCTTTCAATATATGTATCACTTTATTTATTTGGGACTTCTTTTGTGCTCTTTCAAAAAGTTTAAAAAATTTCTGTATGTAGATGTTACATAATTCTAATCAGGTTTCCCTGGTATTCTTTAGTTTTGATTGATGTTGGTCATAGGATGGTTTTCTCAGGATCATTTTTCATTATGTATTGATGGAACATGAGGCAACTATTAAGTTTTTTGTGTTGAACATGTATCTAGGAATCTTACTTGGTTCTCTTATTCACTCTAGTAGTTTTCCATTTATGTTTCAAATATAAATAATGCCCATTTTGTTTCTTATTTTCAAATATTTATATTTTATTTAATTTTCTAGATTTAGGACAATGATCAGTATTTTCAGTGTGCTATGCCCTGTGCTAAGTACTTAACACAAATTATCTTGCTTAATCTTAGCACATGTAACTAAGATAGGGTCCATGATTATTTCTGTTTTACAAAAACAAGTGGAGGAGACTTGTCCAGAAGGAAACATTTTGCATGTGGTCTAGAAGGCATGGGAAGGTGGTATTTTAACCACCATGCTTGAAGAGTTAGCATGAAAGTGAAAGTTGCAGTTTGGCTCCCCACTTAGATCTTTGTAAAGGTTTCTGTATATATCTGGGAATTGTAGTAAATCAAAATGATTAACTTCAATATGTTCCACAGTGCTCCTCTAAAAATATGTCTAAACAAGCATAAGATTACACTGATTTTTACACATTTGATGTATAATGTATTATTTTTTGTCATTTTAAGTATTTTTTGATACCTAGTGAACATCTTTTCTTATTCTGCTTAGCTCTTTGAAGTTTCCTTCTGTGAGTTTCCAGTTTATATATTTGACTCTTTTTTTTCGAGTTGAGGTTTCTTTTTAATGCTGATTTGTAGGCATTCGTTTTTTATTCTAAACACTAAATTCTTGTCAGCTTTAGATATTGAAAATATCTTTTCTTCAAGTTATAACCTGGCTCTTAAATGTTTATAGCAGTGGTTCTCAAATTTTTTGGCCTCACAATTGCTTTACAGTCTAACAAATTATTTAGCTCCAAAAAGTTTTTATGTGGATTATATTAATATGTACTATATTACAAATTTAAACTGAAAAATTTTTAAAGTATTCATTATTTAAAAATAGATAAAATGTTAGCATTTTTAAATGAAAAATAACTGTATTTTCTAAAAGAATCAAACAAAAATCAGTGAGAAGAGTAGCATAGTTTTACATTTTTGCCAATTTCTTTAATATCTGGCTTAATAAAAGACACGTAGGTACTTTTATTTCATTCTGCATTCAATCTGTTGCCGTATGTCAACATATTTGTTATGTATTAGTTGATGTATCTCAAGGAAGTCTGGCTTTGTTCAGATGTATAGTGGCAAAAGAGTGAGGTATTTGCATAGTCTTTTCAGGTAACTATTGTCAATATTTTTGATACTATACCAAAACTCAACAATGTAGTTTCTTAAAGGTTAAGAAAACCATGTAGAATCTGAGACCATACTAATGGGTGATTTTACTCTGTTTCATTAAAATCTATTGATCTATCTTCACTTTGAATTGATCTTTTACCCATGCATGATATTGTGATGTAACTTACTGATCACTTGAATAATATTTCGTACACTGAATTATGTAGGTCTTCCAAATGTTGAACCATTCATTTAAACATATCCACAATTGATTTTCTTAGTATCACTACTAATCTCATGAGAAACTTGGGAATCTAACTTTTGCTTGGGATCTTGGATTTTATTATTGGTGATAAATACTATGAATTGTTTTTCTTGAAGTGAAGGCTTACTTGGTTCATTTTGGAGAAGATGTCTGCCAAATAATGAAGTCTGAATAACTATTGCTATTTTTATTCCATGAGAAGAAATATAGTTCAGCTTACAACTCAAACATTCATACAAATATTTGTTCTTGGGACCAACATCGTATTTTGGTGTGTGGCAGAAATGCTTTACACATAATTCCCATCTAATCATGTGGAATATTTAAAAGAGGTTAGTTAGTGATCAAGGTTTGTAAAACTTAATAATTTTTACTGCTTAATCAAGAAAATTATCAAGTGAAAATGGCATTTTTTGAATAACTAAGAGTATGTGGTAGTGAAAAACTCAATGACTACTGGTATAGCTTGGCACCACAACTTTGATTTGAGTTAAGGCATCAGTAATTTTACCCATTTGCTTTTGTACCATCAGGAAAGATGTTAATGCAGAGAAACAGGCAATGATGCCTTAGTATTATAAAAAGGTTTTAACCTCATGAACTCTATGAAAGGGTCCTAGAGAGCCCCACCAGTACCCTGGGTTCTGTGACCAAACTGTAAGAATTGTTGGTTTTTCATGTTGAACAGAAATATTTTATTTTGAAAGGGTAAAATCTGTCAATTTTACTTTGTGACCTTTGTGAGGTTGTCCTTTTTTGGTCTTGTTTAACACATTCTTCCATAGCCATAATCACTAAATAATTCCCTATTTTTCTTCTGTTAACTTTATACCTTTTGTGTTTTGACCTTTCATTGATGTAGAATTTATTTTAGGTTATGATAAGAAGAAAGAAACCATCTTTTTTTTTTCTTCATAGATAAAGGAAAACTTCTCAATAACATTCAACACATATTTCATTGTTCCTTTACTGAGGGAATATACTCATATATTTTCATATTGTAATTTCCATATACACATAGATCTGTTTTGAGTTTTTCTGTTTGGTTTATTTTTTTTTCTGTTTATCTTTTCTATACCAGTTTAGCGCTGTTGAAGTCACCCTGTAACATAAATTAAAATTTGGTAGGGCAGGTTTCCTCTTTTTTCTTTTTTTTAAAAAAATTATCTTAGCTTTGGTAGATCATTTTTTTTTTTCTGGACAAAACTTAGAATCAATTAATCAGTTTTCTTCCTCAAATTCTCCTGGGATATTTACTGCAATTGCATTGAATATATAGATTGATTTGGGAAGAATTGACATCAATATTGCAAATGTCTCTTACAATGAACAGTTTCCTTTTATGTCATTTAATAGACTTTTAAAATGTAATCTGTAATAGTTGTTGATCATTTCCTGTCTACTTTAGAGTTTTGTTCCTGTTATAAATATATTGTTTATTTCTAGTTAGGTTATTTTTTTATGTGATAAAATATATTGATTTTTGTAAGTTGATTTTTGTATTTGGCAACATTGCTAGATCTAGTATTAGTCCTAAGAATATTCTGATTCTTAAAGTCTTCAAAGTATCATATAAATACAAATTTTATATGATAATGTACATATAATAAATGGTAAGATAGTTTATACTATAATTCAAATTATATATATACATGTTACTATATAAATTGCTTTCATTATTATATGATAATGTACATATTTTCCTTTCCTATACTTGTAAATTGTTTTTCTTCTCTGATTTGTTGATGGGACATCCTCTATCATTTTTAAGAAAGAGGTGCTGTGACAAGAAGCATCATTATTTCATGAAATAAAAAGTTTGTTTCCTTTTTATTTTTACCTTTCTGTGTCCTGAGATAACATATAGCAAAGTTGTAAAATTTTTACTTAACCTGAGAGTCTTCATCTTTTCTAAGGTACTTTAGTTAAATCTCTCATGATTAGTAAAATGATGTTTTGGTACTTTTCAAGTTTATTTTTGTCATACAATATATGTTTCTTATTTTTTCTTCACCCCTGCCTTTTGTTGAATTAGTTAATTTTTACCCATATTTTATTTTTCTCCTTTTTTGGTTTGGGAGTTACATATCTTATTTCTATTCTTCTAGTAGTATTTTTAATTCTTTTAGAGAATATTGCATTTTTTTTGCAAAATTGAATATGTTCATTACATGATTCCAGCAATACAGAAAAATATTAAGCATAAAAAAACTTACCCCCAATTCAGTCACCCATGAATTACCATTTTTTACCATTAGTTGAATCTCATTTCAGATCTCTCTAGGCAAATGTAATATATAGATAAATGTATTAATATGGAGATTTATTTTAAAGGATTTTTTTTGGTTGCAATTAATAGAAAGTCCAAATGACCTGACAAATAAGGAGATCTTATTGCCAAAAATATGATGCTTAGAAGCAGAATGATAAGAAGAAAATTTTAAGTATCACTCATTTTTGTTGCATTATTTGATAACAAGTCGTAAAGGGATGGATGCATTTGGAATATACAAATTATAAGGCAGTGTACCTATTTAAAATCAAACCAATGAAATCTCCAGTTTGATATTTTATTTTTAAAGATGCAGGAGGCAATAAGTGCATTTTAAGTTAGTCAGCATTTTTTAAACATTCACTCAACAATGAGTATTTATTTGTTCTGCATCTACTATGCACCATACACTGTTCTAGGTGCTTGGAATATACCATTGAACAAAATAGACTAAACTCACTTTGCTTGTAATAGGAGAAAGACAATTAGGAAGAAACATAATAAGTAATTACTTATGTAGTATTTTAGAAGTTGATAAGAGCTAGTAAAGAAATAGTAGGAAAAAGAAATGGCAGAGAGGGGCCGGAGATAGCTGCAATTATAAAGATGGTGATCAGGGCAGGCTTCATTTTAATCTGAAATCTGACCAAAATTTTGAGATATGTGAGGGAGTTAGCCAAGAAATTATTTGCAGGAAATATATCGTAAATTAAAGCATATTTTCCTCCCTCAAGGCAGAGAGAAGAGCCAGTGTAGAGGTGCTATAAGGAGCATGCCTGGTTTGTTTGAGGAACCAGCCACTGTGTCTAGGGCCAAGAGATTCAGGGACAGAGTAATGCAAGAACCATTTTGAGAAGAAAGAAGAGGGTAGGATTGGAAAAAGACAGGTCATGCTGACCCTTGTAAGCATTGAAAGGGTTTTCATTTTTATTCTGAGATGTGCAATCATGTAGAGAATTTATAAAAGGGATGACAGGATTTGATTTCCGTGTTGAGAATAGACTGTGGGGGTTGCAAATGTGGAAGCAGGGAGAGCAATTGGGGGATAATTGCAGCAAACCAGATGAGAAATAATGGTAGAATAGAATGGGGATGGTGAAAAGTGGTCACATGATGGATATATTTTGAAGGTACAGCCAACAGAATTTACTAAATTAGTACATGTAGGGTATGAAAGAAACAAAAGGTCAGGATGACTGTAATATTTTTAGTGTGAGCAACTGGAGGTATGGATCAACTGAGATGAGGTAAAGCTGGTTTGTGGTTAGAGGAGTGGAGAAATTATCAGGCAGTCAGTTTCCGACATGATGAGTTTAAAACGTCCAGAAGGCATTTATATTACTAACTCTAAAGTTCATGAGAGAGGTCTGGACTAAATATTTGAGAGTTGTCCACATATAAATGGATTTTAAAGTCATGATAGGGCTTAAAGTCACCAGAAAATGTTGAAAAGAAAGAGAAGACCAAGGACCTTGAGACCCTCCAACTTTGAGAGCTCAGGTAGAAAAGGAATCAACAAAGGAGACAAAAGCAACAGTCAGTGATAAGGAGGAAAGCCAAGAGTGTAGTGCATAGAGTCTAGGTAAAGAAAGTACATCAAGGAGAGGGAAAATGCCAGCTGTGGCAAATGCTGCTGCTGGTAGGTCAAGTAAGACTGAGAAATGACCATTAGATTTAGCCACATGAAGATTCCTGGAGATACTAAAAAAGCAGTTTCGTGGAGGGATGGGTAGAAACATTGATTAGAGTGGGTTTAAGAGGAAATTGGAGGAAAGTAGTTGGAGACAGCAAACATAGACATAATTTTGACTGCAAAGGAAAGAAGAGAAATTAGTTTTGGGGGGAAGAAATGGCACAGAAAACAGAACCAAGTCAAACAAAATTATGTATTTACTTCATTTATTTTTAATGATCCAGCAGAAAAGGAGAAATCAATGATTTAGAAGAGGGTAGAGTTTGTGAGTGAGTTCTTTGAGCAAGTGAGAGGAGATGGCATCTAGGGCACAAGTGGGTAGGATTTAGATAAAAGCTAAAAAGTCTGATTGTTAGTTTAAACCTCAATCTTGTTATTTTCTATGTATCCTTTTTGCGCATGCTGAATAGTGGGATAGTAGAAATCAATCTACGTGTGTTTCCTTGGTAATACAGTGAGAGGGAAGTTTTACATTCCACAGATAAAGTCATCAATAGTCAACACAATTCTTCACAGACTAAGCTTAAAATGTGTTATTATTTTAAGGTGACTTTTTGTGCTGAGTCAAATTACTGCACTTAAATGGTTGTTATTGCCAGTGGTCTTGATTTATGAACTATATGAGCTCTCTTATTCTCAATTTCAAAAGAGCTATCTCTAAGCTAACATTTAATTGCACCTTGAAAAATTCAAGATATTCTTATAATGCCTTTGGGAAGGTGGTGGTGAATTAAAAGTAAATAAGTAATGCTATTAAATAATGTAAAGATACATTTTTATTTGTATAATAACTATCTCTCAGGAGTTCAGATTTATTTATTATTAAATTCTAATTCTCAAGAAATACCAATAAATTAGAACTTTTAGTTTTCAATTTATATGGGGGAACATATGTAAGAATGGAGATTATACAATAATTTATTTCCTACTAGGGAGATCATCAATTACTTCCACGCTGCCAAAAACAATGAATTAATGTTCAACCTTACCTTACCAGATCATTCTATGGCACTTGGCAAGTTTTACTGCTAATTTGTTGAAATTCTCTCTCCCCTCAGCTTTTTTATAAACATAACTGTTTTTTATAATACTTTTCTCAAAATTCCTTTGTATCTTTTCATTTAATCATCCTTTTATGTGTTTTTATTCTCATGGCCTCTGCCCATGACTTTATATGCCTTTGAATCCATATACTCTTCCTGTTACAGGATATTGATTCCCATGACTATGTCCCCACTCCAGAACACCTGACCTATACCCAACTACTTTCCGAATATCTCCATATGATCATCTCGCAGGAGTCTCAAATTTTTTATATCTCAAACTAAACTTATTATCTTCTTCTAAACTTGGTCATCCCTCTTTACACCCTGTCTTGGTGAATGATGTGGATATCCACCAACCTCCCAAACCAGAACACTGATAGTAATCCAGAACCCCATTTCAATCACATTCAAAGAGGCACCAAGCCCTTTTAATTACACATTCATAATCTCTCTTCATTCCTACTTCCACTGCCTATGTGCTGCTCACATTATCATCCACAGTATTATCAATAATGCTCACATAATAAAAATGGTATTTACTGAACAATAACTGTATTTACAAACTTGACATGCATATTATCTTATTTAAGTTTCACAAAAACCTTAAGATGTGGGTACTATTGTTATTCCTATTTTCCACATGAAAAAAGCTGAGCCTCAAAGAGGTTATGTACTTTGTCCAAGGTCCCACAAGTGAGTTTGCCAAGTGAGTGGGAAACCCAGGATTACATGTTGGGTCTGTAAATATGTCAAGGTCCAAGCTCTTATCAGCTTGGTAATTGGCATCTCTCTGCTCTGTCAGAACTAGGTGTAACCCACCTGATACCTTGTTTAACGGAGAAACTTCTAAAATACAAATCTGATGAAAAGAAATTACAAAACGATTTAAACCTCCAAACAGTCCTGTTGCTCCCACGTCAAGTGCAAACGTAATCTCTCATGAAGTGACTCCTAGGCATGTCTGTAACATTACCTTCAGTTAATCATTCCTGCATATATTTTCCTCCAGCCATATTGAGTCCTATGGGGTCCCTGACTGTGTAATGCTATTTTACATTTCCTTTCCCCTTTGTCAAGTGCTTTTTTCTCTACCTGGGATTTCCTTTTCTTGTGGACTAGCCAATGTCTGTTCCTTCTTCAAAGCTCAGTTCATCTACCAGTTCTTCTAGTAAGCTTTCCTTGACCTCCCATTATATCACAAGCCTCTCTTCTCTGTTCCCAGGATATTCTTAGCATTTATCACCTGATATGTAATAATTGATAGACAAGATATTTAAGGGCAGGAATCATATTTATTTTACATTTACCCCAGAGGCTAGTGCAGTACCATAGGCACTAAGATATTTTTTGAATGGATAAGTGATTAAAGTTTTTGCAGAATTCACCTCGTTTAATTTATCTTCACATATTTTAACCAAATTTTGTGAAGTATTTGGAAGAATTTAATTAGGTGTACAGTTCCCTAAATTATTGTCCCTAAACCCATTCTTCTGCTTTCCTTTCATTTAGTTTTTTGAACAATCTATCTCATAAAGAAAATGTAAATGTAAATCAATGATAAAAATAGTGATGAATTCTAATAAATCGTGGAAAAATGGAGATGAATCAAAGCTAGTGGACAACAAATAATATCATATCAGATAATTTTTTGAAACTGGATATAGTTGAACTTTTCCTCAAAAATATTTGTCATACAGGTAGGAACACTCATACACTGCTGGTGGGACTGCAAATTAGTACAACCTCTGTGGAAAAGAATATGGAGATACCTCAAAGAATTAAAAGTAGAATTACCATTTGACCCAGCAATCCCACTACTGGGTATTTATCCAAAAGAAAAAAAGACATTTTATAATAAAGACATCTGCTCTCGAATGTTCATAGCAGCACAATTCACAATTGCAAAGTTATGGAAACAACCCAGGTGCCCATCAATACACGAGTGGATCAATAAAATGTGGTATATGTATACCATGGAGTATTACTCAGCAATAAGGAACAACAGTGAATTAACACATCTGGTATTATCCTGGTTGGAGCTAGAACCCATTCTTCGAAGCGAAGTGTCACAGGATTGGAAAAACAAGCATCACTGGCACTCACCATCAAACTGGTACTAACTGATGAACACTTACATCACACAGGGCAATAACATTCATCAGAGGGCGGGCGGGCGGGAGGGGGGTGGAAGGGATGGGAAAAACTCTCACTGAATGGATGTGGGTGAGCACAGTTTGGGAGACGACCACGATTGTGGCTCTGACACGGGCAGAACAGGGGCAATGTGTATGGCCAAAGTGTTGTACCCCCATGATATTCTGAAATTAAAAAAATAAATTAAAAAAAAAAATTTGTCATAGTGTTGGTAGGGGAAAGTAATATTTTATTACAGGAGAAGACTAAATTGAATAGCAATAAATCTAGATTTTTTTTCTAGATTTTAGATTAGTGATCTAAAAACCTTTTGATTTCTTATAGGTAGAGAGATGCAGGAGTGTATTGAGCAAAATAATAAATAAAACCACAAAACAAATAAATAAAATACATGTTGTTAGCCTAGTACACAGAGTAGAATAAATTAACAAAAGTTTAACTCCATCATTATAAAGTGGAAAATATATTGCAATGGTCTCTCACGTTATCCCTATTGAAGGATGCACAAATTATCATCTTGACGACTGGATTTACCCTGAGGTTATGATTTGTTGGTGGACACAACATTTTAAACACATTTTGTAATGAAGCCATTCTGTATGTGTCTTCCAATTCAGCCACAGATGCTGTCACTCCCATTATGTTATACCTAGGCCTTTCTACCCATTTGTGTGACATGCCTGGTCCTCATAGCCATTTGGTTTAGAGCCCTTAACTTGACTTAATGACTATCTCTCTCTTTGAAAACAAATTCCTGGTTAGGCACAGTGGCTCACACCTGTAATCCTAACACTCTGTGAGGCCAAGGTGGGAGGATTGCTTTAGGTCAGGAGTTGGAGACCAGGCTGAGCAAGAACGACACCCCGTCTCTACTAAAAATAGAAAAAATTAGCTGGGTGTGGTGGCACGCACCTGCAGTCTCAGCTACTTGGGAGGCTGAGGCAGGAGGATTGCTTGAGCCCAGGAGTTAGAGGTTGCCGTGAGCTGGGCTGATGCCATGTTACTCTAGCCTGGGCAACAGAGTGAGACTCTGTCTCAAAAAAAAAAAAAATTTCTTAATTGATGTGAGGCAGACTTAACTGTGGCATAATGGTAAGAATTTGTGTTTGGTTGGTTGCTTTTTCACCAGAGGATCAGAGTCTAGATTTTCCAGACACAAATGAGTGATCTTAGCTACATTCTTTAACTGCTCTGCATCCTAATTTTTTTTAACATGAAGATTATAATTCTTCACAGATAATTGTGAGAAAACAGTTACAAAAATCCCTTATTGAAAACTGTGAATTATTTTAAAATTACTAGTATTTTTAACTTCTAACATAGTTCCAGGAACGAAGTGCTCAAGAGCTATCGAACTAAATTGCGTATAAATGAAAATCAATGTTCACTCCTTGATATAAATTCTCTGACCAAATCATATCATTTTTAAGAGCAACTTAGTTTCTATTATGTGGGTTACTATATTAGTTTTCTAGAGCTGCCATAATAAAATACCATACACTAGGTAACTTAAACAACAAAAATTTTTTTTCTCACAGTTCTGGAAGCTAGATGTCCAAGATCAAGTTGTTGACAGATTTGGTTCCTCCTGAGACCCCTCTCCTTAGCCTGCAGGTGGCCTCTTTCTTGCTGTGTGCTCACATGGCTTTTTCTCTACGCAGGCGTCCCTGGTGTCCCTTCCTCTTCTTATAAGAACACCAGTCCTATTGAATAAGCTCCCTGCCCTTAACCTTAATTACCTTTCTTAAAGGCCCTATCTCCAAATATAGTCACATTGGGGTTAGGGCTTTAATATATGAATTTTAGGGAGATAATTCAGCCCATCACAGTTACTATAGTATAATGCATATATAAAGTGTAATAGAGAGTTAAAGGAAAATATAAACTCTGACAAATTCCTGGAGTGAATGAGAGACAGTTCAGTGTATAAACATCAAAATGTGCCACCATTTTTTTTCCTCCAGGATTCTCTAGCAGCATTCCTGAACAAAATCAATCTTATTCCTCCCAAATAAAAGTTTTCTGAGGGACATAACTTAATTCATCATTTGCAAAGTGAATAAGGTGTGATCATAATCAAACTCTAACCCTACACCCAAAGCACCCTTTTTAATCCAGACACACCCTTTCCCAAACTCTTCATGCCCTCTCGTAACTCTTTGCTGCTGCCTCTGCGGGAATGTTTATATCTCCGTTCCCGCCTGGTCAGCTCTGCTTTGACTTTAATACTCAACTCAAACCTAGACTACTCTGTCTGGCATACCCTCCATCTCACTTGTCCCTCTATCAATGCATGTACCACACTGCTTAGTAATTTTTCTGCTTGACTGTCTCTTCATTCCTGAGGCTTGGATTGTTTTCAATTTGTTGTTTGCTAAGGACCTCATGCTGTGCCTTACTTGTGGAAGGACTCCATAATGATGCCAAACAATGGATGAACTGCAGTTAGTTGGAAGTCCCTTTAATGGAAACCAAGTCGCTTGTCTTTTCAGAGCAGTTTTCTGTGGGGTTTGCCTGAAGTCATAACTTTATGGTAAGCAGTGTGGAAAGGGAACTTTTATTGGGATCAGAAAGGCATGTGAAAAGTGGTGAGAACTAAGCCCAATACAATGAAAGCAAGTCAAAAGGGAAAGGTGCTAGCATGTGAGCATTAGGAGTATGTGCAGAGTATCTGCATCAGTGACCTATAGTCCATGGAGTGTGCAGTGGTTTGGCAGATAAAGGACACAGAAGCAAGGAGCTGCTAAATTTATGAGATTGAGAGAGAAGTGGAAAGTAAGCTTTTAATGATTTGTGGCTTTAGCATTGACACTAGAGATGGATGAATGCAATATGATTGTTCAAATACATTGTAAATGATACAAAGTTATTTAAAAACAAAACAAATAAAACAAAAAGACAATTGAAAACTCCAAGGAAAACTAATCATGATTCAAGGAAATAATTTGTTCTTTTATTCAATATATATGAGTACCTTTTAGGTGTCAGATAGTTTTCAACATAGTGAAGATATCATGGTGAAGATATCAGACAAGGTTCATACTCTAGTTGAGTTTACAATCTAGTTGGTTTGGACAGATAATAAAGAATATATAAAAGAAAAATATTATTTATGATAGTGATATTGAAAACAGAATAATAAAATATAGTGAAATAGAAATAGACTTAGTGAGGGGCTAATTTAAATTGTGGAGTAGTGGAAGTCCTCATGGAAGAGCTGACTTTAGAACTGAGATGTGACTGTTAAGAAAGGGTTGTCAAGAACTGGGACTGGTCTGAAACTTTACATTTCTTCGAAGCTAGCAATTTAGCTTGACATAGTTTCATAAATGCTAGCAGAAGACATGAAACTCTTAGGTCAGAGACAAAAGACTTTATTACTTATGATAGAGGAAGCAGCTTGAGTTGCATGTTTGCATCAGTCCTCTTTGACCCCCAAGTTCTGCTGGGATAATGCAAAGTGGCTCCAGTGGATGCTGCACAGGCAGTGGGTTTGCACCTCGCTTGAGGAAACTGAGCTTAGAACAAATCAGTCTTTTATAATGAGCTGCAAACAGTTCTGCTTAACCTTTGCCCCAGAGGGAGACATTATATTTAGTATACTGGACAGTAAATAAATCTTCCCTTGGTTTTAGGGGAAGACACTATGTAATAATACTTGAAAAGATAGTCCTAAACAAAAGTTATCAGAGAGACTTTTTGAAAGACATATAGAACTTTGACAGTGACAGATCCATGGAGAATTGTCTACCAATAGGGCATAGCCAGGCAAAGATGTAGGTTGAAAGCTTTCCAGGCAAGAGGAATAGCGAGACACATGATGCTGGCATGTTTGCAGAATGAAAAGGAGGCCAGTGTGGACAGAGTTTAGTGAAATGGGAGCAGTATGGTAGAAGAGGAAATCAGAGAGGCAGGCAGGGGCCAAGTTTGAAGGGTTTTCTAGCCATAGTTTTGTTTTAACTGCTAATCTCTGAATCTCTGGCTGGAAAATTTTAGCTAATGTTCTGTAAAAGGAGGAGTTGTTTTCAAAAAAATAAGTGCATATGTATTTGTGTAGTGGGCTTGAAATAATTTATAGTTCTTTAAATATGATTAACTATGTATTCATATTGTATGATTAAATTTTTCTCAAACAAATCTATTTCTGTTATATGTATGCTATATATGTATATACATACATGCACAGAATTTTATGTATGTTTGAGGAATTATATATAATATAATATATAATATATGTATACAGTTGACCCTTGAACAATAGAGGTTTGAACTACACAGTTCCACTTATACACAAATTTTCTTCCACCTCTGCCTCTCCTGAGACAGCAAGAACAACCCCGCTTCTTCCTCCTTTTCCTCAGCTTACTCAACATGAAGATGATAGGGATGAAGACCTTTATGATGATCCACTTCCACTTAATAAATAGTAAACATATTTTTTCTTCCTTATGATTTTCTTAATAAAATTTTCTTTTTTTCTAGCTTATTTATTGTAAGAATACAGTGTATAATACATATAACATACAAAATGTATGTTATTGACTGTTTATGTTATTGTTAAGGCTTTTGGTAAACAATAGCCTACTATTAGTTAAGTTTTCGGGGAGTCAAAAGTTATGTGTGAATTTTTGACTACACGTGGAGGTAGGTACGCCAACCACCATGTTGTTCAAGGGTCAACTGTATATATAATTTCTAAGTGAGAAGATTGAAGATATTGGCTATATTTAAATATATTCAAATCATGATGCTCCCTTACATAATTATCTTACTCATGAGAGAAAGGAATATTTCACGATTTTGTATCCCAGAGGTATATTCTAACATGAAAATGTATAATCCTGATAAATCCTGATATGTCAAATACACTGGCCATGACTAACTCTTGTTTTTTAACACCCCTAAATTGTTTTTCAGGTAAAATTGTGAATATTTCCACATTTGTGAGCAGTGTCTGAAAAGGCTAACTGCCATTGGTCCTTTCCAAACTATTTGTAGCTTTGAAAACTAATCATAGCTTTATGGATGCTTTATGGATGCCTGCTTTCTTAGAGTTGTAAAGAAATTGAGAGATGATTTTCTTGGTGCCTTCTTGCAAATACTTGGTATTTTGTAAAGCATTGACTCACCTATTTATTCAACAAAGAATCACAGAAAGCCTGTCCCTATCCTTAGAAGAATAGATTTTATGCAATCCATCATGGAGTAACAATACAGTAATCAAAATGTGAATAAGGTCCCAGGGGAATACAAAGATGAATGCCTTATTCTTATTGAAAGGTCATAAAAGACTTCAAAATAAAACTAATAGTTATTTTATTTTCTGAGAGGCAGCTTTTTCTACTGATGGAAACCATCAGTTAATATTAAGTTTGGTCTAAATATTAAGCTACCATAGCTTTATTTAAAATTTTACTCCTTGGACAGAGCTTAGCTCTCTGGAGTATTATAAAATATAGTTTATTCTTCATCCCAACAATGCCCATCTCCATGGTAGACCTTCTAATTAATATCTGATCACTCCCTTTATATTTGATTTTCCTCTTGTTTATAAAGCTATATAGAGTATTCGTTTACTTCGTTTTCTTCCTCTTTCTCACGACATTCAAATCTTTGCTTGCAATAAACATTTATTGCTGCAGTTTGTTTTACTTTATACATTTTGGATCAGTCTTCTAATAAATACTTCCTTATGGGTTTCTCCTCCAGAGCCACAGTTTATAAATGCTTCAAGTACTGCAGTCAGCGCTCAGTGGTGCACTTTAAAGAGAGGTAAACAAAATAAAATGGTCATAAGGTAACAACTACTCTGCAAAGTAATTGGGGAGCATTCCTTCTCTTGAGAAATACGTGAAGAAATGGAATATTTAGCTGGGAGTAGAAAATACTGAGGCAGAACTTAGGAGGTCAACTGTCACATAGAAAAAAACTTATTCAATGTGTTCTCTAAGACCCTATCAGTACCCCTATCTCTACCCCTAAAGAATAAATTAGAATCAATGCAGAAGGGAAATAAAGACAATGATTTCTAATTTTTTATCAGGCAGCCATTTATTCATTTTTTGATCTAATATACTTTTACTGAAAGCTACTAATGTGTCAGACACTGTACTAGGAGTAGAGATACAAGAGTGTATAAGACAAACAGCCCCTGTTCTCATGTGTCTTTCTAGATATACAGATATTGAACAAATACCTAAAAGTGTGCTAAATTTACTCTTTCACTCAATAAATACTTGTTTGATCTTTTTGTAAGATTAAATAGTTAGTTTGAAAGTATAGCAAACTCAGATCATTCACAGTTCTTGCCTCCTCTCCTACCTATCATATACTATTAATAGATACAATGGAAATACAATGGTGAGCAAAAACAGACATGGTTCCTACCTTCAAGGAGCTTACACTCTGGTAGAGGAGTCAAACAATTACACAAATACATATAAAATTGTAACTGAGGTCAGAGCTAGGAATGAAAGACCTGTGGTATAAGGACATATAATTGAGTGTCTATATCTTGTGAGTATAGGTGAGTGCAAGAAAGTTCTGAGGAACTTAGTTTTGAGCACAATAAAAGTTTTTTAAATGAAGAAAATTTAAAAAATAGAAAGAAGAGCAAGAAGAATGAGCTGAACTTGACTTTCTCTACAGAGATACCCTGAGGTTTGGGGTTGTATCATGAGGAAAACTTTGGATGGGTTGAATATGACTTAGAAATATTCAAATTTTAATGCATAGATAGCAATTGAAGCCAGGTAAATGAAGAAGATTTACATGGAAAAAAATAAAGTGAAAAAAGAATGCTTTAGAACAGAAAGCCCTGGGGGAGGAATTAGTAAAAATTGGCTAAAACAGCTCAAATTAAAATTCTCGTTTGGATCCCAATTTGTTGTTAAAAATATGGGTTGGTGTCTAAGATCAGATTTGTGAGAAATCAAACTTTTTTAAAATTAGCTTTAATTTTTAGGAAGTTATCATTAACTAATTTACTGAGCTAAATAAAACATTGTTTTATTTACTTAACTAAATAATAGGAAGATCATAATAAAAAAATCCACAATTATTCCAGAGGAGACAGATACATTTATTTGTAAGGAGAAATATGTAAAAGAACATGTGATTTTAAAAAACAGAAGCTGAATTTCTAAAAAGTAAAATATACATGTAAGTATACATCTATAGAATTAGTGGTGAAAGTATTTTAAATTCAGTTTAAAATTTTGGAACTATCCAGAATTTAGGCTCTAGCTCCCCTGAGTAAGGTAGGTAGTTTTGGATTGGACAATGTTTCTCTCTCATGGAGGGCTGATCCATCGCCATCTATTAAAGAAAATTTGATGTAATAATTCCCAACATCTCAAATTTTCTAGGCATTAAGAAAAAATGTAGGAAGAACATTGCTTAATTACTGTGAGGGAGGGTTGTATGTAGAAGTTTAAACATATAGGGACATACCACCCAGAAAAGTCATCATCAAGGCAGGTGATTAAAGAAGGCCACCGGGGTGGGCTTGGGCAAGCCTCAGAAGATTGGCATCACTTGGTCAATTCACCATGGTCCCATGTCTGTCTTCGACTTCGTAGATTTACAACCTTGTATTACTGTCAGAGAATTGGACAAACTTACATATGACAATTCATGCCGTGTTAAAATGTTCACAAGTAAAAGAGACAATTGTAATTTAACAATTAACAATTAAAAACTATCAATAGATTACATGCATTGTTATGCAGTACCTTAAAGATGGGAAATTAACCTCTTAGAATGTTGCTTGGTGAGCGTTGATTTAGAATGGGGGTAGTTAGTTATATGATTTGAATGTTTAATGTCATTATTCATTCAGGAGATCAACAAATATTTATTATTTAACTGCTACCGTGTACCAGGCATGCATCTATATAACAGCTGTTGGTAGGATGGTATGTTCAAATGAGCAGAGGTCCCTGTTTTCTTAGAGATTAGTCTGTTGTAGAATATACCCTTTAAGGAAAAGTTACACAAGTATAAATTTACAACTATACAAACTTCAAGGGATTGGTGCACATAAGACTCTCTCTATAACACATGGCACCTTTGTGAGAATTCAAAAAGGTACCCCTGTTTTAAAGTAAAACAGATTTTAAAATTAGTAAATATTTATTTCTTGATAATAATGATTACAGTGATATAATGTTATTCTTCATAAATTTTATAAATCAAAATATTAAACATAAATGAATAGAAATTTTAATTTTGAATCAAAAAAATTATACCTTTAAACTTACTAGGATAATTTATTATAAAATATTACCCATCTTTTTCATAGAGATAAAATGCCTTGTTTTCTACAGAAATGTGCACTAGATTTGATTTTTTTTTGGTGACATTTTAGAACTCAAGTAGTTTTTAATATGTTTTAATTTTGAGCTTTGTTCTCTACCACCAACCAATGTTAGCAAAGTTAAAGGTTTTTAGAAAGGCAAGAAATATTCAGAAATATGACTGGTAAATCAGTGTTTACCTATAATCTCATTGGCAGGGTCTCTGTTATTTTTACTCTGATTTTATATCTGTTTTATAATTTTTGCCTACTTTTCTTAAAGTAGATAGAGCAGAAAACATAAACAGTAGTAAACCATTTGGTGTAATGAAAGTCCACACCCACAGACCTAACTTCTCCTACAGACAATGTCAGAGTCTAATAGCAACCAGTCTAAAAAGAGCAGAACGATATCTGGCCAAGGTGCCAAGCACTAGGAATATGTCATAGATGGCATGAGGATGACATAGACAGCGAGTAGATTCCAGGTCAAGAGCTAGCTGTATAACTGCAAGTAAAATCAACCTCCTTGGATTTGATTTCTTCATTTGTAAATGGGAGGGTTTGGGAAAAGATAGCTGTGGTAGGTATTAGTGCTATTGGCAGATACTTTTGGTTCTCCACCTCTTTCAGACACGTGATAGATTGTGCCCCTTGTGGCTGAGTGGGACTTACTGAATAGCTATGGTCAGTGAGTTGCAAGAGAAGTAATGTGTGTCATTTAAAACAACGAACCTCTGCTACTTTAAGCCACTGAGATTTTGTACTTGTTAGCTACAGCAACATAGTCTAGCCTTTTTCTGACTGATACAACAGTTATCTAAAATTGTATTAATATGAAGTTGAAAATTAACCAAAAGTATGGAGTGTCTAAAGAAAATTTTACTCTCTTCAGAGTTATAGTTATGATCAGGTCTTTGTTGGTAGATAAAGTTGAGAATCATATTTAGGTTTGTTAAATGGATTCCATAAATTTTGAATACTGTAAAAAGTAGGACACAGTGCAAGCAACAGGATAAAAAATTAGCAAAACTAGACATTATCAAAATGAAAAACTTTTGTGCTTCAAAAGACATATGAAGAAAGTAAAAGGACAACCCACAGGATGGAAGAAAATTTTTACAAATTATGTAAAGGACTAGTGTCTAGAATATATAAACAACTGTTATAATTCAATAATAAAAGGGAAATAACCCAATCAAAAAATGGGAAAAGAATCTCAATAGACATTTCTCCAAAGAAGATATACAAATGACATGTAGATGGACAAAATATATACAAATTGCCAATAAGATCATGAAAATATGATCAACATTAATAGCCATCAAGTAAATGTAAATCAAAACCATAAGAACATACCAGTTCATACCCACTAAGATGACAATAATCAAAATGACTGTTTCTCAATAAGGCTATTTTAAAAAGTGGGCCATAAACACAAGTAATTTAGTTTCATTTATACTTTCAGGAATTATAGGAATTAAAATTGACTATCTGCTAACTTGAAAATGCAACTACAGTACTAGATTGCTTCATACTAAAGTGGCTTTTTTGGTCAAAAATAGTGGACTATTCAATTTCATGTGGCTCAACCTAATACAATCATTATATGCTATATATGCATGTATATATATACAGTATATGCATTTGTAGTATATTTTCTTTTTCTCAAAACTTATTTCATATTTTTTTAAATTTCAAAATATTAAGGGGGTACAAATGTTTGAGGTTACAAGGATCATTTTTGTAATGCTTGAGTCCCGGCTATAGGTGTGCATGTCACCCAAATAGTGTTCACAGCACCCATTAGGTTGGTTTTCTTCTCCTCTCCTCCTCCCCCTCCCCCCTGGTTGATTTCCACTGAGTTTTACTTCCTTCTGTGCACCTGTGTGCTCATTGGTTAGTTCCAATTTAATAGTGTGTACATATGGTATTTATTTTTCCATTCTTGAGATACTTCACTTAGGAGAATGGTCTCCAGTTCTATCCAGATTGTTGCAAAAGGTATTACTTCATCTTTTTTATGGCTGAGTAGTACTCCATGGTAAACATATACCACATTTTTTTAATTTCAGAATATTACTGGCGTACAGACATTTATGTTACATATATTGCCTTTGCACTGCCTGAGTCAGAGCTACAAGCATGCCCCTCCCCCAGACAATGTTCACTACACCCATTAGGTGTGAATATACCCATCTCCTCCTCCCCCTCCCACCTGCTTGACACCTGATAAATGTTACTTTCATATGTGCACATAAGTGTTTACTACCAATTTAATGGTGAGTATATGTGGTGCTTGTTTTTCCATTCTTGTGACACTTCACTTAGGAGGGTGGGCTCCAGCTCCATCCATGATAATACAAGAGGTGTTAGTTCACCATTGTTTTTGTGGCTGAGTAGTACTCCATGGTATACATATACCACATTTTATTAATCCACTCATGAATTGATGGTCACTTTGGTTGATTCTACATCTTTGCAATTGTGAATTGTGCTGTAATAAACATTCGAGTCCAGGTATCTTTTTGATGAAAAGTCTTCTTTTCCTTTGGGTAAATACCCAGTAGTGAGATTGCTGGACCAAATGGTAGGTCTACTTTTAGTTCTTTGAGGAATCTCCATACAGTTTTCCATAGAGATTGTACTAATTTGCTGTCCCACCAACAGTGTATAAGTGTTCTTTTCTCTCTGCACCCATGCCAGCATCTATTGTTTTTGGACTTTTAATAAAAGCCATTCTAACTGGGGTAAGGTGATATCTCATTGTGGTTTTACTTTGCATTTCCCCGATGATTAGTGATGTTGAGCATTTTTTCATATGTATATTGACCATTTGTCTTTCTTCTTTTGAGAAGCTTCTGTTCATGTCCTTTACCCACTTTTTAATAGGGTTGTTTATTTTTTTCTTGCTGATTTGCTTGAGTTCTTTGTAAATTCTGGTTATTAGCTCTTTATAAGATGTGTAGCCTGGGAATATTTTCTCCCATTCTGGAGGTTGTCTATTTGCTCTGTTGATTGTTTCCTTAGCTGTGCAGAAGCTTTTTAATTTAATCAAACCCCACTTATTAATTTTTGTTGTTGCCATGATTGCCATTGGGGTCTTAGTTATAAATTCTTTGCCTAGGCCAATATCTATAAGAGTTTTTTCCTATATTTCCTTATGGAATTCTTATGGTTTACATGACTTAGATCTAAGTCTTTTATCCATCTTGAATTAATTTTTGTGAGTGGTGAGAGGTAGCAGTCCTGTTTTATTCTTCTGCATGTGGCTATCCAATTTGCCCAGCACCATTTATCGAATAGGGCTTATTTACCCCAGTGTGTGTTGTTGTCTGTTTTGTCAAAGATCAGTTCGCTATAGGTAGATGGTTTTATATCTGGGTTCTCTGTTTTGTTCCAATGGTCTATGTCTCTATTTTTCTGCCAGTAACATGCTTTTTTGGTTATTGTAGCCTTGTAGTATAGTTTGAAGTCTGGTAATGTGATGTGTCCAGATTTGTTCTTTTTGCCTAAGATTGTTTTGGCTATTTGGGCTCTTTTCTGGTTCCAAATGAAGCATAGAATTATTTTTTCTAGATCTGTGAAGTATGACTTTTGTAATTTTTGGGGATTGCATTGAATTTATAAATCACTTTGGGTAATATGGACATTTTAACAATGTTGATTCAACCTATCCATGAGCATGATATGTTTTTCCATTTGTTTGTATCCTCTGTGATTTCTTTCCTCAGAGTTTCATAGTTCTCCTTGTAAAGATCTTTCACCTCATTCATTAAATATATTCTTAGGTATTTTATTTTCTTTGTAGCTATTGTGAATGGCATTGAGTCTTTGATTTGACTCTTGGCTTGACTGTCATTAGTATCTAGAAATGCTACTGATTTATGTACATTTATTTTGTATCCTGAGATTTTACTGAATTTATTTATCAATTCCAAGAGACTCTTGTTGGAATCTTTGGGTTTTTCTAGATACAAGATCATATTGTCAGCAAAGAGCAATAGTTTGACCTCCTCTTTCCCAATTTGGCTATCCTTAATTTCCTTCTCTTGCCTGATTGCTTTGGCTAGGACTTCCAGCACTAGTTGAATAGAAGTGGTGACAGTGGGCATCCTTTATTGTTCCAGTTCTTAATGGGAATGCTTTCAACTTTTCCTCATTCAGTATGATGCTGGCTGTGGGTTTGTCATATATGGCTTTTAAAATTCTGAGATATGTTCCTTCTAGCCTAGTTTGTTGAGGGTTTTTATCATGAAAGGATCCTGAATTTTGTCAAATGATTTTTCTGCTTCTATTGAGATAATCATATGATCTTTGTTTTTTCTTCTGTTTATGTGATGAATCACATTTATTGACTTTACATATGTTGAACCATCTTTGCATCCCTGGTATGAAGCCCACTTGATCCTGGTAGATTGTCTTTTTGATGTGCTGTCAAAGTCAGTTTGATAGTATTTCATTGAGTATTTTTGCATCTATATTCATAAGTGATATTGGTCTGCAGTTTTCTTTTTTTGTTGTGTCCTTTCCTGGCTTTGGTATCAAGGTGATACCAACTTTGTAGAATACTTGGGAGGATTTCCTCCTTCTCAATATTATGGAATAATTTCTGTATTATGGGTATTAGGTTTTCCATGTAGGTCTGACAGAATTCAGCTATGAATCCATCTGGTCCAAGGCCTTTCTTGTAGGGGAGGCTTTTTATTACTGTTTTGCTCTCACTGTTCATTATTGGCCTGTTCAGGAGTTCCATTTTTTTCTGGTTGAGTCTTGGGAGGTTGTGTGTTCCCAGGAAATTATCCATTTCCTCTATGTTCTCTAGTTTATGTGCATAGAGATTTACATAGTATTTATGGATGGTGTTTTGTATTTCTGTGGTATCAGTTGTAATGTCTCCTTTTTCATTTCTGATTGAGCTTATTTGGGTCCTTTCTCTTCTGTTCTTGGTTAATCTGTCAAGAGGTCTGTCACTTTTGTTTATCTTTTCAAAAAACCAACTTTTTGTTTCATTAATCCTTTGTGTTTTTGTTTTGTTTTGTTTTCCAATTCATTTAGTTCTGCTCTGACCTTTGTTATTTCTTTTCTTCTGCTTGCTTTGGGTTTGGTTTGTTCTTACTTTTCTAGTTTCTTGAGGTGTGACATTAGGTTTTTAATTTTTGATCTTTCTGTCTTTTCTGCCCAGAAGTCTGCAGTGGAAGAGGGAGACCCTTCACAGATTGAGCTTCCTGTAACTTTTGTTTCTCTTCTAAAAAGCAGTGACCTGTCAGGTTGCCTCTATCCTGCTGTCTTTACCTCTTCCCAGCAATGTGAATTGTTTTGGGACCCCCCCCAGCTTAATCTCCGAGATGATGGGTGATACTTATGAGTAAGAATCAGCCCTGCTCTGTTTGATTGAGTTGGTAATGAGCTGTAGAGTTGTTCTCCCTGTCAGTAGTTGATGGTTACAGGAAAGAGCTACTGCTGAGATGTTCTTTTGTGTCTGTTATAAACTCTAGTTCCTCAGGTGGAGCACTTGAATGCCCCAGGCTTTGGGAGGGGCCTTGTAACTCCCAGGTGGTTGCTTGATCTCCACCATAGCAGAGGTGGGTGGAGGAGTGAGGAAGGGTGTAGTTAGGTTGTGCCAGCCTGAAAGGCTTTGCAAAGCCTCAGCAGGGCTCAGAGGTTGTTTTCCTGGCTACTAGGGGGAGCTGCTGGGAGGAGGGTCAAGGCAGGTTCTCCAGACCAGGAAGGTTGCTCATGAGCAAGGGGCCGCAATTTCTTGACAGCCCAGATGCCTGAATGTGCTGCACTGAGTTTCTATGGCACAGTGGGCTGGGATCTGCCTTGCCAGAGGACCCGCCCTAGTCCAACAGCAGAGATTTCCTGTGGGGTGGATGGGCGCTCTCCAAGATTGCTACCTCTTGGACCCCCACAGGCTTCTCCCATCAGTTTCATTCATGTGGGCTCTCTCACCTCCTGAGTCCAGCTCCCAAACCTCCCCTTTGTGTGCCCCAGCAACCCGCTTGAGTCCTGGGGGCACAGGATCTGGCCTATGTTTCTGATCTGCTGGTGTGCATCTTTGAGAAACACTGGCAGGCAGGGAGCTCCCAGATGGGCCATCCCAGGCCCACTGCAGGTCCTCACGGGGAAAGGCATGGGCCCTCCTCTCTGTGGACACCTTGGACTGGAGGGTGCACCAGCTGGGGAGTGGGGGCCACTCGCCAAAGTCTTGGCTCAGATTGCTCTCCCAGTGGCAGCATGTGAGGGAGGGGTGGGGAAGGATAAGAGTCTGTATGGAAGAAACCCCACGTGGAATGTCCAAGCTCTGGGATCACAAAAGTTCTCCCCACAATTCTGTGGTTGCTGCAGGGTTTGAGCTTGTGGGAGTGGAAAAGCTTCCAAGTAACTTGGTAGCCTGCTGATCACTGAAGGAGTGTGGGAGGGAGAAAGGGACTCCCCCTTACCCCTTCACTGGGCTCTGAGCCTCTCTGGGTTTGATCTTCACTGATACCTTTTTTTCCCTTTATCCTCTTCCTTCTCTGCTTTGCAATTTTCCTCTGTGAGATCCCCGGCAGGCTCCGGCACTTCTCTCTATGACCTACACTTGAGCTGTGTCCCCTCTCCTCTCTCCTTTATCTGAAACCCTTCCTTCCCTACTGGATGGTCTGGCAAGTGACCATCTTCTGAAGTCAGACATCTTCTGAAATCTTCTGAAATGAATCAACCATCTTCTGAAGTGAATCTATTTCATATTTTAGTTAAGTGCTTATTTTACAACTGAGAATGCTCAGATGATCTTCCTAAGTAAATAGAAGGTTGCTAGAAGAAGTTGGAATTTCATTCACTTATTTATATTATTCTTTTGTCTTACAAAGATTCTGGACTATCCAGTGGAGCTTCTTCATGTGGTGACTAAGAATTCCAGGCTGCTCCTTTTTATGGCACCTCTGTTTCCATAGATGGGGTCAGAGTTCACTCTGTAAGAAAAGAGAATATTGAGAATTACACATGGGCTTTTATGCGCTTTCAACTAGAAATATGTATATACCTTCTTGTCTCAGTTCATTAGCTAGCACCAGTATTGTAGTCTCATCCAACTGTAACGGGAGGGGGCTGGAAAAAATAGTCTGTGTTTCTGGAAGGAAGAGGAGAATGGAAAATACTGATGAACACTTGCAAGATTTACGTTGATGGTTAAGCACGTGAACAGGACTTAGAATTGAACTGAAGAATAGGGCAAATGGGAGAGATTAAGAAAAGGAAATTCAATGAAGTCAACTTTTAAGATTTATTTAGTGTTAATGTTGTAGTAGCGTGAGTGGTATTGGGTTAAAGGAGAAGTCACAGAATGTGGAAAGGTGATTTTAGCTTGGCTTGGATGACATACTTTGAGTTGTGGCACTAGACAATGGAAGGTTCAGGTGGAATTTAAACGTAGGTGGTTGACTCCAAATCCTAGACTCTTAAAAATTACATTATGCAATAATAATATATTGTCAAGTTAAAAAAATCAGGTTTCAAGGCTGGGTGTGGTGGCTCACACCTGTAATCCTAGCACTCTGGGAAGCCAAGGTGGGAGGATTGCTTGAGCTCAGGAATTTGAGACCAGCCTGTGCAAGAGTGAGACCCCATCTCTACTAAAAATGGAAAAATTAACTGAGTGTGGTGGCGTGTGCCTGTAGTCCCAGCTCCTCGGGAGGCTGAGGCCGGAGGATCGCTGGAGCACAGAAGTTTGAGGTTGCAGTGAGCTACGATGATGACACTGCACTCTACCCAGGGCGACAGAGCAAGACATTGTCTCAAAAAAAAATCGGGTTTCAAAAACTAAGATCTAACTTTTATAAATAAGTCCACGTATATGCCTAAAAAGATTGGGTAGATATACACAAAAATGTTAACAGTAATGATCTTAGGCAGTTTGATTTAGAGCAATTTTATAAGTTTCATCTTTCATCTTTGTGCTTTTAATTTTTCACAAAAAACAAGGTCTTTTTTTATTTCTTCTATGCTGAATGAAAATACTTGCTAACCTAGAAGTATACCCTAAAAAAAACCTTCCCAAAATGAAGGTAAAATAAGGACATTTTCCAAAATACCAAAACAGAGTTTGTTACCAATAGACCCTCACAAGTCAAAATTCTAAAGTGTACATATCAGACAGAAGTTAAGTGATACTCGTCAGAAATTCTGAGCTTCCAGAAGGAATGAACAGCAAACAAAATGTAAATATGTGAATAATTATAAAGAAACATGAACTCTATAAATAAATATAGAAATATCTGTGAAGTTAAAAGAAATAAACTTAAAAGAAAACTTTTAAAATCTAATGTAAGTTATCTACCAAAAAGGCAAATAATATTATAAATGGATCTGTGGAAATGTTGTCCATGGATAGGAGGACACGTATTATATAGATCCATTTCACTTCACCTGAGCCAGAGAATCATTACAATCCCAATCAAAAGCTCAATCGTTTTTTTTTTTTGGGGGGGGTGGTATTTGGTAAGCTAATTCTAAAATTTAAATAAAAGTGCAAAGCAGCACTCTTGAATTAGAAAACAATATGGTAGGATTTGCCTTACTAGATATAAAGATTCATTATAAAGTTAAGTTTTAGTTCAAATGCTATAATATTGGCACAAGAATATACAAATGTGCCAATAGAACAGAATAGACAGCCTAGAAATAGACACATGCATAACCAGATACTTGTTTGGTTACATTCCTCTATAACAGATGAAAACAAATAATATATGGTTCTGGCACCATGGTTATCTATGTGGGGATAAAATTGGATCCATAGCTCACATCATGCAGAAAAAAATCAATTAATAGCTATTAAGTATTAACAACCTTAATGTAAAGAAGAAAATTATGAACATTTCAGAAAACAACAGAAGGATTATTGTCATGACCTTAGGGGTAGGGAAAGATTTAATTTAGACACAGAATGAAAACTTAAATGAAAACACAGTAAATTCAACTACATTGATATTCAGCACTTCGGTTCTTAAAAATATATCATAGAAAAAAAAAGGCAGGGCAAGCCAGAAATCTTTGCCATACATATTTAACCGAAGATTAGTATCCATTATGTATAAAAAATCCCAAAATTCAATAAAAAATGACAGTTTACCTAATTGAAAAATGTGTGGAAGACTTGAAAGATACTATATAAAAAAGGAAAATCAAATGTTCAATTAATATATAAAAAGATACTCAACTTTTGTTACAATCAGGGATGTAGTAAAGAATTTAACATTGCCCCAAATGAGGCCGGGTCTTTGCCCTCAGCTTCTGAGAGGTGATCTCTAAGCTCCTGACATGTCCTGCCTGAGAGGAGTGTCTTTCTTTTGCTGGGGGCCTTGTGTCACATTGGATAATCTAACAATGTGATGTTGGGTGCAGCTGGCCACACCAAATAGTAACAGTGTGATTTACTGTTAGGATCCTGGGCCAAGCCAGGTGGTAACAATATGATTTCGGGTGAGGGCTTTGAGTCAAGAAGTCCTCTGGAGGAGCTGGAAACTGGATTAGCCACCTGGGAAGTCAATCATTTCTAAGTGATGGAGCTCCAATAAATACTCTAGATGCCAAGGTGCAAGTGAGCTTCGTTGGTTGGCAATATGCCATGCATATTGTCATACATCAATCCTGGGAAAGTAACACTGCCTGACTCCATGGGGAGAGGACAGCAGAAGCTCTGTGTTTGGTACTTTTTCCCAGATTCTGTCCTATGCGCTTCTTTCCTTGGATAATTTTAATATGCATCCTTTCCCTGTAATAAACCATAGCTATAAGTATAACAGCTTTCAGTGAGTTCTGTGGGCCTTTCTAAAGAATTATTCAACCTGAGGATGGTCTTGGGGACTTCTCAACTTACAGTTGGTGTCAGAAGTGAGTGCAGTCTTGTGTGGACTAGGCAGTTATCTACCTTTGCAGTTATCTAACCTCAACATTATGGAACTGAAATTAAAACCACATGAATATTACACATCCACTTGATTGGCAAAAATTTACAATACCAACTTTTGTTGAAAATTGGTACTAACTTGGAAAACAGTTTGGGATTTAGTGAAGATGAAGGTAAAATCAGGATTGTGATTTACAGCTATAGCAGAGGAAGGTGGTTTTACAATATCTGGGAGTGGAATTCAAGGAATATATTTTATGCACTTTTGTCTTTAAGTAAATTTTATATCACTATGTAAAGAAAAGAACTTAAATTTAAAAAGATTGGATAAATACTAACACCACAATGTTAATAGTGAGATTAGATCATTAAAAATCATTTGTGCTTTTCAATTTCACACCACGAAATTATATTAATTTTATAGTAAAAATAATAATGAACTTTTTTTTTAAGAAATAAAATGTGTGAGGTAATGTGGTGTAAGAGTTAAAAGTAATTGACAACAATGTCAGAGGCGATACAAAGCTGAGTACACATAGTGTCCAGTTGAAGGAACAATTCAGGGTCTAGTCTCCAGCTTTTGGGCCCAGAAAAAATACTTTTGTGAGTGCCCCCACAGTTGATTTGCTGGTTGGAGACTGATGAGTAACTGGCATAGATCTAGAAATTCCAGTTCGTTTACTTATAATTGGGATATTTTCTTCCCTTGCTGCCTTTCAGAATGCTCCCTTCCCTGCCTGTGGGAAGCCTGTGCAGCTGGATTGATTATCAGAAAGTAGCTTTGGAATACATTCTGCAGGCTGTGGCAAAGCGTGATGATCAAGGCCTCTCTAAATAGGCACCTGATTCTTAGTCTTCCAGAGATAGGTTGTCACTGCTTTAGAGAACCCTGGATAAACTCTGCCAAATACCTACTTCTTGGAGCCCCTTTTTAAGGTCTCACATAGAATCCTCCTTGTCACAAGTGACTGTTCTTTTTCTTCCGGGTATCTTCTTCCCGTTGATTATATTAAAGCCATTCTTCAAATTCTCATATACATGATTAGATTTGTGGGTGTTAGCCTTCCTGCTTTGTCCTAGGCAACATCCCTTCTTGTTAGGAGGCTCCTGAAGGTGATTAATTTCTTTCATCATGTACTGATTTCGGGAGGTTAACTCTCAAAGGGCCGGGCCTGTTCTCTCTTTGATATGTATTCTATCCCTTTCTCTACTCGATATATGTGATATTATAAAATTCTTATTTAACAAGGTAGGACAAAGCATTTACTCATTAAAATATCTTCTCCCTAAATGTGATTTATTACTAAATGAGAAAAATGGACCTGTTATTATTTTTGCTCCATTTTCTTCTAAAGAATGTTTTTCCTTTGTGTTAGCAAAAAAAAAAAAAAATGTATAACTTGATTTCCTTACAGTTCTTTTGCCACTGAAATATTTTCTAGGCTATACTAATGTGAAGATTTTTCAGCAATTTATAGAAATGGTGCTTCTGAACATTCATTTTCTCTTTTACTACTCAAAGGAAACCATGGGAAAGCACCATCCAATTTTGTTTGACAGGAGACTGGTTAGCAGACCACATGTGGTGTTTTTGTTTTGTTCTATAGGTGTTTCCACTGTGTTGTGTAATTCATCACAAGGATTTTGAGAATGGAAACTGTCACAAGCCAAATATACAAAATTAATGAGTGGTTTACTCCATTGCAAGGGGCAGGTAGTGAACAGTCAGGCAGAACAAAAGCAACCAGAATCCCTGGGCATAAAACTGTTTCACCTGATGAAGTTCAGGTTTCTATGTCTAATAAGTTGCTAGGTCATTAATAATCATATTGCTTAATTTTTAAATCTGTGAAAGTCACAAATGGTCCACTTTGTGTCCACTTTACATAACCTATCAGTTAAGAATAATCACATATTTAAAGCAACTAAGAAAAACAGGAGCAAATACAACTATCAGTATTTTCAGAGCAATTTTGGAGTGAACTTGTTACTAGCACCCAGATTCATTTTCAGTGAGTCCTGTGCTCCTGGGCAACATATATAGTATGAAGCCCAGTATTGTTCTCATATGCTTTAAGGTGGGTACTGAGATCATTCATTATGTTTGCAAAAAACAGAGGGGGCTTAGTTATAGACATTTCTCACATAACTCATTTTAACCAAAGTATATAAACAAAAGAAAAGAATTATTAAATAATAACCAGAGACCCTTGAACTCTCAACTCCTAACTCTTCACTAATGGCAACATTTCATACATTTCTCTCAGTTTTATCAGCCTTCCAGTAACAAGACAACTACAGGTATTTCTAACATAAAGTCAGCTTACCTATGAGTTGTGTACTTTGAATTCAGAAATATTTGCACTCAAAGATATTCTTCTATACTCCTCAGAGGTTTTTTCGTTTCTTGTGACTTGAATGAAACTACTAGCATAACCAGTGGAAGATTGGAGCTTCAGCTGTTTACCTTAGTACCATAGATGTCTGGTGAGCCTTTCCTCATGTCTAGACTCAATGGGTTACATTAAAACCTATTACTAAAGTTCCACATATAAATCATGAAAAGTTGAAACATTTTAAGACAAGAGGAGCACAGGACATGGCATCTGTTGAAGAGATAAGGAAATGCAGTATGACATTTGGACCAAATATCATTTCCCTTCTAGACCCATCCCCACCCTGTTCTTTCCTAGGGAGACTGACTGTCACTTGTGCTCCCTGCCTTCTGGCTTCCAGGTGGGTTTGGCCATGACAAGTTCTAGGAAAAAATAGGGATGGGTAAAGAGTGAAGTCTAGCATTTATTCTCCTGACTTCCTCCCTAGGGTCGGTCATATCCCTTAAACAAAGATTACTGTTCCTTTCCAGTTGGCCTGTTGCACATGAATTTCTCCTTTTCCTGGTTTTGGTACCCTCTTCCACCCTCATCTCCTAGGACCAATCTCTGCTTCTGCTAGCCCAAAGTCCTTGCTGTGTTTCTCTATATCCCATCACACTTTCATAATTATTCCCTTTTTAGTAAACACTGTTTGAATTATCTCATTTTGAGTGTACAATCTTTTTACTATTGAGATTCTGACTGAAACCCAAACATGGTAATAATGCTTAATTTTGAAGAACAAAGTAAAAGAAATAATAAGAACAGTCCAAAGTCTAAACTCTTGTTCCTTAATAGGGTATCCAAAAAATGTTCTCCAATTTTACCTAGATCTACCTTCCACAGGACAGCTAAAAAAATTGAAAACAAAAACAGTGAAGGGTTAAAAAACAAATTTATAAACATGCATAGAGTTCCTCTTTTCTTGGAACTTTCTCTCCCAGAGTTCTGCATTCTTCTGTTCAGAACTAGGCCCAGGGCCCCCCAGTCCTCTGCATACATGCTATCCCAGGACAGGACTTCACCTTTACTTCTTGCCTTGATTGGATCCACTACTTCCCACATTTTATGTTTTTGGTCTTTTACTCTTTTGTTTTGTTTTGTTTGGCTGTGACATAGTGAGGAGACAGGTTTTCTGAGATTCTAGAAAGTTGTAGGCAGCAAAATTTTTCAGAGACACCTGGGCACTGATCTGCTTGTCTCTGAGGGGAAAAAAATTTCCCTAAGTTTGGTTCAAAATCTAGGAAAGCTTCGTTTTTCTAAAGACTTCCTTGAGTGGAAGTACATGGGTGGTGAGGTTAAGTTCTTCAGAAAGGAAAATGAAATCATAGCATAAAAGAACACTGGCTTAGCAGGAATTTTGAGTTTCACCAGCAGCTGTGTGCCCCATAGGGATAAAGGTTTCAGGAAAAAGCCATGCAAAGATATATGCTGCATCTGCTCTGTGTGGACACTTCTGTTAAATTGTTTCCTTTGCCACAAAAATGAGAAAGTTACAGTAGGTCTTTGCTTGTGGTTTGTGTAGATCCTTAACCCATACTTCAATGCTACTATAACATCCATACTTTATAAGAAACTTCTAAGAAAAAGCGTGTGGAAAATTAACTTTCTGAGCTTTTGCACATCTGAAAATACTTTCACTCTTGATTGATATATTCACTCTATATTGAATTTTAAGTTTCCTCTGTATTTTAAAGCTGATTTCTCCATTTTTTTCTTAATGTAGTATTTTTGATGAGATAGTGGATGCCAGTCTAATTCTCATTTTGTTGTAGAAGTTACTAAAATATTATCTTTATTCTTTACTCTTAGAATTATCTGAAATATTATGAGCAAGTATCAAGGTTTGTTCTTTTCTTGCAGTCCATTTTAGTTTAAAGGCTTTCTTTCTTTAGTGGTGGGAAGTAATCCTTTATTATTTCTTTATTTTCTTCTGTCCATTTTCTCTCTTTTTGGAATTCCTATAAGATGAATGTTGAACTCCCTGCATTAGTTTTCTCTGTATTTTTCTCATATTTTCTATCTCTTTGTCTTTTTTATCTATGTTCTGGGAAATTTCATTGTCTTTTCTTCTAGCCCCTTCTGACATTTTTAATTTTAGATATTATACTTTTACTCTTGTCAAATTCTTTCTTATTATGTAATTGTTCCCTCTTCCTAGCATCCTATTCTTGATTTATGAAAGTAATATTTTCTTAAACCTCTCTGAAGAAGATTAATTATACTTTATTCTTTCTCTCTCTTTATCTCTCTCTCTCTGTTTACCTTGTAGTTAGATTTTCATTTTGTTTATCTTGGTCATTGTCTTGCATGCTCTTATATATTGCATCTCCTCATATATTGATGACTCTTCCTTGTCCATTCATATTTTAAAAGGTAAGAAGGGTGGGGATTATCTATCTCTATCTTCTGTGTTTCTATCCCAGCAGTGTTAAAAACCAGGAAATTCTGTGACATTAAAAGCACTTTTCATTGTTGTTCATATAGATAATCATAAACTAATAATATTAGAGACACTGAATTATTTTGTTTCTAGAAAATTATCTTTGCCTGCACTTATCAGAATTCCCTCTTAGATAAAAACAGTCCTTATATTAAAATATTCTATGTATGTATTTCATTTGTAAATGGTATTTTTATGGCTAATATGGTACATTTCCATTGGTTAGACTTTGGGGGGAAATCATTTGGGGGAGAATATTTTTCTCAATCTTTTTTACAGGAATTTTTATTAACAAATATCTTTAGATATGAATACTTGATTGAACAGAATCCTTGGGGAAAGATTTCTGGGAATTTTAGTAGGAAGGGCTAAACTGCCCAGATCCTCTTTTAAAATAAAACTTACCCCATGGATGCAGGAAGTACAGTCAGGAAGCAGTCTCTGGCTATCACTACATACTTTATGGGCAGCTTAATTTCTTGACTGAGTAAGACAGAGGTATGAGGCCCAGCCATTTCAGCCTATCATGGGACATTTTGATGGTAATACTTGCCCCAGAACTGGAGCTAGTTTAACCTAGGCTTTGTGACATCTAAATTGTATTTCAGCTTCTTCCTCTGCCCAGTGCTGTTTTCTCCCTCTTCCTTTCATAGATTTTTATGCCTAGTAAACCCATCATTCAAAACTTTGTTTCAGCACCTGCTTTTAGAGAACCCCACCTGTGACACTTAAACTCTCTGGACTACAATTCCTTCCTATTATAGTATAGAATGATGGGGCTTAGACTTCTTTATATCTCATTCTATAAACTAATATTATTCTGCTAATCATAATAGATTTTTAATATATTTTAGGTAAAGCAAATCAAGATACAGTTTTGTGTTTATAGACATAATTGGCAACTTGGCTTCTTGCCCTGTTAACATTCTAATCCCAATATGTAGACTCTATCTATGTTTAGGCCTAGCAGACCAGTTCCGCTCATGGCCAAGAGGACATGCTCTTAGTCATTGAACAACTTAACACAAAGCTGCCTTGTTCTCATATCAAGTAGTGAATCTATATTCCTTGTGTCTGCAGCTTCCACACACTATCTGGAATCTCGAGTCTACTCTCTTAGTAGTCTGTTCACTCTGAACTTGGTTCAGTTGTTTAGTCATCATTTAAGCCATGGTTCTGCCACAAATAATTAAAGCTAATAGACCCACTAAATGAGTTACACTTTTTCATAATGCTGATTCATATTGAAATTTGTCATTCTCTTATTTGTAAGATTTTTACATTTTTTTGCTTCTGACACTTCTTGAAACTTACACACACACACAAAACTTTTTGCCAAATTTTGCAAAAGGAAAAGCATAAAGAAAAGCTCATACAAGTCTGATAGAAAGCCTATACATCTCAAAAGAACTAAGAAATTGCAAAGTGCCTGCAAAGAACAACTTTACTCTCAATTCCCTGAGCACTATTGTGATGGGGATTGTTTCTCTGTAATCCATGCGTGTCCTTATGCTTGAATTCCTGAGACTTATCTAGAATTCAAGAGATAAAGTAAAATCTTCTCTGTGCTTTTTCTCTTTTGTAGTTTTGTTTCTGTCTCTTGATTTATTTTTTAGTATGTGTGTTTTTTAAAACAAAAACAGAACAAAACACACAAATATTATTTTAACAAAAGACAAGTTCCTTGAAGGGTATTCGTTGTTAAATTCAACATTTCCTGTTATAAAAAACAGTTTATATAATTGAGAGTTTAGAATTACAATGTAGCTATACATAGGTGAAATTATTTTTCTGCTTTATTGGAATAAAAAAGATCTAAATATCTAAATTTATCTTTGTTATCAGTTGTAGTTTTATAAATAGCTAACTAATGTCTAGCTATTTCTAATAAAAAGATAAATGGGAATACTAAATATCTCCTTATTGTAATACAGAAGCACTTTAAAGAAATACTGTATACACTAAATAAAATATAGACCTAAATATCCTTTTGGGTCATAAAATGTGAGCCTTTAGTGAAATGAGCGTTCTACCTGCTGAACTGGAATATTTAAAAGCCAAACCACATTGCTTTCAGGTTTCTTTCTGCACTACTAATGTTAAAGGTTATTTTTTCTTCCTAGCTATGAAATCTGTTACTCCCTGGGGATGGCAGAGGAAATGCTAAGTTGTTAGTTCCAGCAAAACTGTGTTCAACAGCACCATTTTTTCTTTATAATAGCATATCTATATCTTATGTCATACCATAGAGAAGCCATCATAGGGAATTTGAGATATTGATAGAAAAACATAAATGTAGCAGTCCATATAAAATCACAGCAAAGATAAAAACCTGAAGGGATCCTGACTACATAATTAGGTAACTTCCTATAGATACTTGCTTTTGCAGTTTTAATTTAAGAAAGTTGAGCCATGGGATACCTCAAGTTCCTATATATTAATATATCAATCAGCAAAACTTAACAGTTCCATAAGGTAATGAATGATCATAATAAAGCCTAAATGTTAGTGATGAACTGGTTGTTCATTTTTATTGCACTCCTAGAAAATTGGCCTATTATCCACTGATTGGAGAAGGCTATGGTGGGAGTCTGTGAGGAAATATTCTACTACTTCCCCTAAACTGTGACCCCAAAGCAATGGGAAGAAAGATAGACTAGAGGTTTTCCAGGGCTGTAATCAGGGAAAGTTAGTTTCATTGATTAGACACGTCCTTTAAGAGGCTCATAAATTTATATTTTATTACATTTTCAATAATTCAAGTAACTACTGCCAATGAAAATGGTCATGTCAAATTATAGAACAGAAAAGAGAGGTTTAAATTTTTCTCATTTATTTGCATCATATAAATATGAATGTAACACTATTGTCTACATGTACATAACAGTAACACAAAAGTACTTAGCAATAAACTTGACCAAGGAAATAAACACTTGTACAATGAAATATAAAACACTCATCAAAGAAATTAAAGCAGACACAAATAAGTGGAAAGACAGCCCATGTTCATTGATTTGAAGAGATAATATTGTTAACATGTTTATACTACCCAAAGTGATTACAGACTCAATGAAACTGCTATCAAAATCTCATTTTTTACAGACATAGAAAAAAATTCTAAAATGTGTATGGAATCACAAGACCCTAAGTATAGTCAAAGCAATTTTTTTTTTTTTTAGTCAAAGCAATTTTGAACAAGAAAAACAAAGTGGGACATGTCACATTTTCTGATTTCAAAGGTGTTACAAAGCTACAATAATCAAAACTGTATGGTTCTGGCATAAAAATATATGTACAAACCAATGGAAACAGGATAGTTAGCCCAGAATAAACCTATACATATATGGTCAATGGATCTTTGACAGGGTGCCAAGAATAGGGAAAGGGTAGTCTCTTCAACAAGTAGTGTGAGAAAACTGGATCCACATGCAAAAGAATGAAATTGTACCCTTTTCTTACACCATACACAAAAATTCACTCAAAATGGATTAAAGACTTAAATGTAAGACCTAAAACCATAAAACTCCTAGAAGAAAACATAGGGGATAGGGGGTTACCTTGAACCTGTAGATTACTTTGGGTAATATGATCATTTTAACAATATTAATTCTTCCAATCTATGAACATGGGATGTCTTTCCAGTTATCTGTGCCTTTTTAAATTTCCTTCAACAATGTTTTATAATTTTTAGTGTAAAAGTGTTTCATGTCTTTCATTAAGTTTTCTAAATATTTTTTTTCTTTTTGTTGCCATTGTGATTGGGATTTTTTTCTTAATTCCTTTTCAGAAAGTTTGTTGTTTGTGACAAAACTGATTTTTGTATGTTGATTTTGTATCTTTCAACTTTACTGAGTGCCTTTATTAGTTCTAACAGTTTTTCTTTGAGTCTTTAGGGTTTTCTATGATCATGTTATCTGCAAACAGACATAATTTTACTTCTTTCTCTCTGATTTGAATGCATTTTATTTCTTTTTCATGTCTAATTGGTCCTACTAGGACTTCTAGTACTCTGTTGAAAAGAACTGTCACTTATATGTGAATTCTAAAATAGTCAAACTCATAAAAGCAGAGAGTAGAATGGTGGTTGCCCGGGGCCAGAGGAGGGGAAAATAAGGAGATGTTGGCCAAGGGGTACAGAGTTTCAGTTATGCAAGATGAATAAGTACTGGAGATCTAATGTACAACAATTTGAATATAGTTAATACTATATTATATGCTTGAAATTTGCTAAGATGGTAGACCTTATGTGTTCTCACCACCAAAAAGGATGAAGAATAATAAGAAGATGGTAACTAAGTGAGGTGATGTATGTGTTAATGGGCTTGATTGTGGTGATTCTTTCACAATGTGTATGTATTTCAGATCACGTTTTACATCTTAAATATATACAATTTTTAATTCTTAAAAAAAAGAATGAATCCCTGTTATTACTGTTACAAGTAATAACAGGGATGACCACTGCAAATATAATGTTGATCAAAAGAAGCCAGAAACATTGTATGATTCTATTTTTATAAAGTAAATAAATAGGCAAAACTAAATTTAAAAAAAAAAGAAAAGAAAGAAAAAAAGAAAATATAGGTGGAAAGCTTCTTGATATTGGTTGTGGCAATGATTTCTTAGATATAACACCAAAGCAGAGAATACAAAAGCAAAAATAGACAAGTGGGACTACATCAGACTAACTTCTGCACAGCAAAAGAAACAGTAGACATAATAATCAAAGATAATCTACACGAGAAAATATTTGCAAACCATATATCTGAGTAAAGGTTAATATTCAAAGCATATAAGGAGCTCCTACAAGTCAATAGCAAAAAAAAAAAAAAAAAACCCACACAAAAACAAAAACTCCCAAATAATCTGATTAATAAACGGCCATATGATCTGAATAAACATATTTTAAAAGAAGACACACAAATGGCCAAAGGCATATGAAAATGTTTTCAACATCACTAATTATCAGGGAAATGCAAATCAAAACCACAATAAGATATCATCTTAAACCTGTTAGGATAGCTATTATCAAAAAATCCAAAAAGATAACAAGTGTTGGTGATGATGTGAAAAAAAGAGAAACTTTGTACACTGTTGGAAGGAATGTAAATTGAAACAGCTACTATGGAAAACAGTATGGCGTTTCCTCAAAAAATTAAAATGGAACTATCATATGATCCAATGATTCCACTTCTGGATTATAATCAGGATCTCAAAGAAATACCTATACTACCATGTTCATTGTAGCCTTATTCATAATAGGCAAGACATGGAATTAACCTAAATGTTTATCAATGAATGAATGGATTAAAAAAATTTGTTACATATATGCAATGGAATATTATTCTACCTAAAAACATAAAATCATGCCATTTTCAACAATATGGATGAACCTGGAGGACATTATGCTAAATGAAATAAGCCAGATACAGAAGGAAACATACTATATAATACCACTTATATGAAGAATCTAAAATAGTCAAACTTATAGAAGCAGAAAGTAGAATGGTGTTTGCCAGGATCTGGGGGGGAGGGGAAGATGGGGAGCTATTTGTCAAAGGTTACAAAGTTTCAGTTATGCAAGATGAATAAGTTTTAGAGATCTACCATATAGCATAGTGCCTGTAGTTAACAATACTAAATTGTATACTCAAAAATTTGCTAAGGAGGTAGGTATTCAGTGTTCTTATCACATATGCACACACACATACACAAATAATAAATTAAAGAGTTAGGAAAAAACTTTTGGAGGTGATGGTTAGGTTATGGCATAAATTGTGGTAATTGTTTCATGGATATATACTTATCTCCAAACTTGTATATATTAAATGTGTACAGTTTTTTTGTATGTCAATAATACCTCAGTAAAGTGGCTTAAACATGAAGTCATGAATATAGATATTACTCACTGAATCTTTAAGTTTTAGATTTAGAAAGACTATTAGGGATCTTGTAGTCCAACTTTCTATTCAATATGGGAAATTGTTCTCCCTTTCTGACAGTTGTCTAATAAACACTTACTAAGCAGCATCTTAGTGAAAGAATAAAATTAGTGAATAAGTCAAAATCTCCTTTCTTTTTTTTTTTTAATTTATTTTTTTAATTTCAGAATATCATGGGGGTACAACACTTTGGCCATACACATTGCCCCTGTTCTGCCCATGTCAGAGCCACAATCGTAAAATCTCCTTTCTTTTAGAACACAAAACCTAGTAGGGCTTAAAGCAAGACACAGAAGATGATAACAGTTTAGAATCAGAAAAGTGTTATTTTTTTTTCTTATAATGTACTCTCTTAGATATTGCTGTTTAACTCTCTTCACTCTTACTTATAGATTCGGTTCACTTAAGAAACTGATAGTATTAGTGTGAAAATGTATCAGGCTACTCTACTCCTTCTGATTTCAGGAAAAGGCATTCACAGGACATCACCTCTGCTCAGGAAGACTTTTTGTGCTTTTCAAACTTTAATATATAAACAAGTCACCTAGGATCTTGGTAAAATGTAGATTCCGATTTAGTCGGTAGGGATGGTGCCTGAAACTCTGCATTTCTTGTGAGCCCCATAGACACCAATGCTGCTCTTCAGAGGGCCATTTGGAATAGCAGAGCTCTTGAGTTTTTCTCTTTATATTGAATTAATATTTTTAAAATGTGGTAGTGGTGATAGAAGACCAACCCCATCACTAATTTCTGCAATCAGGCAAATTAAGCCTTATTCTAGTATGCTAGTTAGTTTTATAATTACTTATAAAGTTCTAAAATTGACTTACAACTTATGGGAGCACCTTATTCACTTTCAAATCTTTCAAATATTCTGGTCTTTTAACATCTCAACTACTAATAGTTTTCAATTTGGTTTTCTATAGAAGGCATATATTTTCTTAAAGCTATATTTTGAAAGGAATAAATTTGTGGAACTGAAAAATTTAGATACTTTTAATAAGAAAGTCTTTACTATATGCTTATTGATTGACAAAAACTATTTAAATATGACAAGCTAATGTAAAGTGGTTACTGATTGAGGATAGTCAGAAATTGATTTTGGCTCAGCATAAATTATGGCCAAATAATAGTCACTATTTTTTTTGAACTTGGATAATTAAAACCTTTCATTCTAAAATTCAAAAAAATCAACATCTTCTTGAGTTTCTGTGTATAAAATAGTTCCAAGAATTAATCATTTGTGATTAATTGACTAAACCCAAATCTCTCCAGACTTCTTTTAAAAAGTATAGAGAACAGGAAAAGCAAATAAACTGCACAAGTCTTTCTATAAATTTCAAATTCCCATAAGTACAAAAAAAATGACCATTTACATCAGAGCTACTGAAGCTCACTTCAAGACCTCAGAGAGATGGAGTGGGTACAGAAATCTGAGCTGAGAGAACAGGAAATTGAGATTAAAATAATCCCCTGAAAAGAAAAAGTGAACTCAAAGTATAAAATACTGAAAAAGAGCAGATTGATAACTATAAGAAAGAGACTAAAAAGTGCATGTGGAACTTGAGGAGGCAATTTTTGAAAGGTAATGCTTTTTGGAGATAGGAAGGTAAAAAAAAGAGTAAGATGGCAACATCACGTGGAGTAAAAAGAATTCCAGGAGAAATTTTTAAGATTGTGGAAGGTAAAAAAGCTCCAGAAATCTGAAGGATATAAAATTATCACTCTCCCAAAGGCTATCTAATAAATAAAGTGCAATTTACTACACTAACAGAAGAGGTTTTCTTGAACTAAAAGTCTTGTTAGCCATTCCAAACCACGAACCTTGTTTATCAAATGCTGAGACAGAAGCAGTCTTTACCTGACTTCAAATAAAGCTACTAAAGAAAAAAATTGATAGTAAGAAGCAAAATATTTCAGCTGATAAAAATCCACTCTGCCCCCCAAAACAACTATGAAGCAAAATACCAAACTGAACTATATATCCTCAAAAAAATACCTGGGGATATAAAAACAATTAGAAGCTAACCTTGAATCAAAAATTTTAAAACTAAGAACAGAAATGAGCAAAACTAGGAATAAATGAAACAAGATTTTCATGTACTCTAGAAAGAAATATAAGACAAAAAAAATGGAAATGAAAACTAAATTATACCTGTTCAAAGAAAAATGTATTCCAATAAAATCTTAATTATGATATAAAGGAAAAAACCCTACTATGACCATATTGGTTCCCGTTCTACAGAATGTTCATATTCTACAATATACAGGCCCATTGGTTCTTTGTTTAGGTGGAGGAAGAGCAGTCACTATGTTCCATGTTGAGGTCCACAGTTCCTGCAATATGTGAAAATATGGATAAACCTGGTACACATTACCCTGGGTGAAATAAGCCAATCACAGAAGAACAAATACTGCATGATTTCACTTATGTGCTGTATCTAAAATAGTCAAATTCGTAGAAGCAGAGTAGAATGGTGGTTGCCAGGGGTTGAGGGGAGGGGAGGGGGAAATGAAGACTTGCTGTTCAATAGGTATAAAATTTCAGTTATGCAAGATGAATAAGTTCTAGATATCTACTGTACAGTTTTGTGCCTATAGTTAACAATACTGAATTTTACACTTTAAAATCTGTTAAGAGGGTAAATCTCATGTTAAATGTTTTACTATAATAAAATTAAAAAAATACATATGTATTTTGAAAAAGGAAGATGGCTCTTAAAAGAAGAAAAACAGAAAATGCTTTTGCTGCTGCAGCCTTTGCCTCTGTTCCCAAAACAAGATCCGTATCTTCAAGGTTATAGGGTAAAAACACCCAAGACACTCCTGTGGCATATGGCATATTCTTTTTTTGTTGTTGTTGTTTTTATGTGTGACATATTCTTAAACCCAGTAAAGCAATCATTATCATGGGAAGACTTTTAACTCTGACAATACATATTTGAGAGTCTTTAGAGATAGAAATTTACAAATATTAGGATAGAAAGGACACCTTCTCCCTAAGTATATCCAGTAACTACCATGGAAAAAAAAACCCAAAAACAAAAGAGAAAAACCAAAAAAGAACCAAAACAAAAGACCTGGATACAGGTGAAGGAAACAAAACCAATACAGAATTCCACAATTTGACCTAATTAGAAAGCAAAACTCACTAGAATATTTCACACAAAAAGATATAAGGGCACTGGTGGTCTTTTATGTCTGTACTAAACTAACTTTAACATATGCTGAAATGCACCAATTAATAATTCTTCATAGTGTTAGTCAATACCAGGACTCAAATTACAATTATATGTGGGGATCCCACTAAATTTAAATGGGTTACCAAATTGACTAATTAACATTCATAAGATACCTTGTCCCCAAACAGAATATATAAGGAAGAAATATGGTCCATAAAGCATGTCCCAATAAACATTAAGAGATTCAAATCATAAGAAGTATATTCTCTGAACATAGTGGAATTAAATTATAAATAAAATTTGAAAATTTGGAAGAAGTGGGCAAATTCTTTGAGAGATACAAACTACCAAGTTTCACTCAAGAAAAAAACAGGTAGCATAAAAATCCCCACATCAGTGAAAGAAAATGAATATGTAGTGAAAAAGCTTCACACACAGTAAACCCCAGGACCAGGTGCTTTCAAGTGGTAAATTCTACCAAAGATTTAAGAAAGAAATAATTCCAATGCCATTCATATATATACTTCCAGACAGTAGAAATATAAGGAACATGTTCCAGTTTTTTTTTTGAGGCCAGCATCACTCTAATACTAAAACTCTATAAAACTATTACAAGACACAAAAAATATCTATGCCAAGGTCGGGACTTAATAAAGAAAAAAAGGACACAAAAAATACAGACCAATATCTGTCTTACAATAGACATAAACATTTTTAACAAAATTTTATGAAATCATATCCAATAATATAGAAAAAAGATAATATATCATGATCAAGTAAGTTTTATCCCAAGAATGCAAAGTTGGTTTAACATTAGGAAATTGACCAATATAATTCATCATATTAACAGGCTAACAGGCTAGAAAGGAAAAAAAAAAATCTCCTATGATTCTCTACATATATGCCAAAAACCTTTGATTAAAATCCAACCCATTTTTGTGAATAAAACTGTAAGCTATTGAGGAATAGAGCACAACTTTTTCAATCTGATAAAGAGCTTAAATGAAAAGCAACAGCTAATACCATATTTACTGGGGGAAAAACTGAAAATTTTACTTCTAACATGGACAAAATAGCAAAGATGTCCTTTCTTCCTACATCCTTTCACTATTGTACTGAAATTTCTAATTAGTATAAAAAGGCAAGGAAAAGAAATGTAAGGCATACAAATTGGAAAGGAAGAAGTGAAACTGTCTTTTTTTGTAGAATTCCTAATTATGTAAAACATTCTAAGGAATCCATAAAAAATATACCAGAACAAACTCATGAGTGTAACATGTTTCTAAGACATGAAAATGTACAGAAAATCCATTGTATTTCTATATACTAGCATTGAAAAATTAGAAATTGAAATTTAACAAAACACTATTTACAAAAGTATCAAATAAAGATAAATTTGAAAAATATATGCAACTCGTCTTGCTGAAAACTATAAAACATTGCTGACAAACATAATAGAAGACCTAAATAAATATAGAAATATATCATGTTAATGGACTGGAAAATTCAATATTATGAACTTACCAATTCTCCCTAAATTGATGTGAAGGTTTCAAACAATTCTATTTAAAATTCCACAAGTTTTTATTGTATATGACAATGCAAAGATAATACAATAGCCAAAATAATTTTTTTAAAAAAGAAGAGCAAAGCTATAGAGTATACAGTCTGATTTGAACACATTAAAAAGCTACATTAGTCATGCCAGGGTTGTACTGATATAAAAATAGACATATAAACTGCATATATATAATCAATTGATTTTTGACAAAGGTGTCAAGATTCAGTAGGGGAAAAGATAAGCTTCCAACAAATGGTGCTAGGTAGCCATAGCAGCAGAAACAACCAACCAACCTCTACTTCATAGTATATACAAAAATTAATTCAAAATGAATAGATCCAAATGATAAATCTTTTAGAAGGAACAGGATAAAATTTTGGTGACCTTGGGTTTGACAAAGATCTCTTAAATAGGACATAAACAGCATGAAGTACAAAAGAAAAAATGCTAAATTGGATTTCATCAAAATTTTTTAAAAATATCTTTAAAAGTCCCTATTACAAAATATTTAGGTCATTAAATATGAAATGTCCGATTCCGAATCAAAAGTTTAGTGTATTGTATCGCAAACAAGAAGCAGTACAATTAATCAAAGTATGCGCCTAAACTACTGACACAGTTTTGCCATCTTAACAGTAGCTCGTTAATTCCAGCAGCGAAGAAGCCTGGAGAGCGAGTGGTGATGAAATCATTAAAGACGTTTTCCACAACTTGTTGAGAATTGAATATTTTGCCTTGCAAGAAGTGGTCCAAAGCCTAGAAGAAGTGGTAGTCAGTTGGTGGAAGGTCTGGTGAATACAGTGGATGACAGAGAGTTTCCAAGTCCAGCATCTATAGTTTGAGCAGCGTCGTTTGTGCAACATGTGGTCAAGCATTGTCTTGCAAGAGGATTGGCCTGTCTCTATTGAGCAATCTTGGCTGCTTAATTGCAAGCATCCTCATCATTTCGTCCAACTGGTTGCAATAGACATCCACTGTAATCGATTAACAGGTTTCATGAAGCTGTAGTGGATAATACCAGCACTGGGCCACCAAATAGACACTATTAGGTTTTTTTGATGACTGTTCGGTTTTGAACTGTGTTTTGGCACTTCATCTTTATCCAACCATTGTGCCAAATGCTTGCAATTGTCAAAAAGAATCCATTTTTCATCACATGTAATAATACAGTGTAGAAATGGTTTGCCTTTATGTCATGACAGCAAAGAAAAGCAAGCTTCAAGACAATTTGTCTTCTGAAGCTCATTTAATTTATGCAGAACCCATCTATCCAGCTTCTTTACCTTGCCAATTTGTTTCAAATGGTCCAATATTGTTGTAATAGTAACACCAAACATTGCTGCTAATTCACGTGTAGGTTGAGATGGATTCACTTCCACTAAGCTTTCAGCTCATCATTAGCCACCTTGGTCTCAGGTCGCCCACATAGCTCATTTTCAAGATTAAAATCACCAGGATGGAACTTCTCAAACCATCAACATACTGTGAATTCATTAGCTTCATCCTTCACAAACACTTCATTGATATTTCAAGCTGTCTGTGCTGCATTGGTTCCAGGACAGAACTCGTATTTGAAAATAACTCACATTTTTGACTTACCCATGGTTTCACAAAAATTGCTCAAAAAAAAAAAAAAATTGAAAGATGATCACAAGCCAAACTGTGTGTTTGAGAGAATGAGGATGTACCTTTACAATAAACATAAAACAAGAAGTGTCAAAATGAAATGTCAGAGATACCACCTGTCAAACTTAGTACTTAAGGAAATTGGACATTTCATACTTAATAACGATAGAAAAGGCAAGTCATTGACTGGAAGAAAATATTTGCAAAACATCTATCTGACAAAGGATGTTTTCTATAGTATATAAAGAACTCTTACATCTCAATAAAAATGATAGCCTAATTAATAATGGGCCAAAGTTTTATATAGACACTTTAGCAAAGAAAATATATGGATACTGAATAAGCATATAAAAAGATACTCAATATCATTAGTCATTAGAATTAAAACGACAGTGAAATACCACAACATACCTAAGAGAATCACCAAAATTAAAAGTTTGGACCATTCCAAATGTTAATGAGAATGCAGAATAACTGGAGCTCTCATACAAGGCTGGAAGAAATGTAAAATGTTACATCATTTTGGAAAACAGTTTACAGTTTCTTAAATGTTTAAACATGTGCCTTATATATGGCCTAGTCATTTTTCTCCTAGTTGTTTATCCAAGAGAAATGTAAACATATCCACACAAAGAGGAATACAATTATGGATGATATTGCATACCAATGGATGCTTTATTTTTAATAGCCCCAATCTGGAAGCAATTCAAATGTCTACTAACAGATGACTGGATAAACAAATTATGGTATACTCCTATGATGAAATGCTACTCAACAACAACGAAAAGAAACTATTGATTCACACAACAGCAAGAATGCCTCTCAAAATAATTATGCTGCTTGAAACAAGCCAGAAAAAAATACATAATGTGCATTTTCATTCATATAAAATTTTAGAAAATGCAAAGTAATCTATAGTGACAGTGAGTAGATGAGTATTTGCCTGGGGAAGAGAAAGAAGGGGGATTAAATGTTTTTATTTGTTCATTATCTTGATTTGTGGTGATGGTTTCATGTTTCACGGGTCTATTGATATGTCAAAACTTTCCAAATTGTATACTTTAAATATATCTGGTTTATTATACTTCCATTATACTTTAGTGCAGTTGTAAAATATGTATGATTTCTCCTGTGAAAAATTTATTGTTTTCTTCGTAATTTTTTTACATTCAATTGTGTGAACTTGTAAAAATTAAACTTAACTTTGATTCTAATCAAGTAAAAGATATGAATTCAACAAATTCACTTTATAGTGATTCAATTTTAACTTGTTTTATTCATGCATAAACCCTATGTAATATTTTATGACTATTTCCATCTTGTCATATGACATAGGTATTAGAATAATTTCAATAATTTTAGAACAGATTATTTGATAAATAAATATTTTAGTTTTTCAAGAAATATTCCCTTAAAATAAATATACAGCTAGTTTATTACTTTCCAAAATGGAAACTTGGAAGGAGTCCTCATACCTATTATTTTTTTGCGTAGAGACAGCATCCAGTTTGTAATTGGTCAGAAGGATATTCCTCCTGATTAGGTAATGTCAAAGCTCTGGACACAGAAAGGAAAATGTTCAAAAGGAAACTAATTTTAATATTTGAAGTCATTTTAATTTAGTCTTATTGTCCCATAAATAAATTTATTTTCTATATTCTTTGATCTTCTTCAATGTTAATATATCTTTCCTCTTCAACAGCCAAATTGCTTTTCTTCGATTTAAAGGGGTTTTGGAGCAAATTACATTTATAAGTCTGTATTAGTTTGATAGAGCTGTGTCAACTTAAAGTCATAAAATTTATAAATTTACAAAGGAGAGCTTTATTTTTTAAGAAAGGGATCACAATCTGTAGGCAGGAAGCGAAATGAGACTCTGGCTAAAAATGGAAAGCAAGAGCTTAGAGGGAGGTGCAGGTAGAACAGGAATTTATACTGAATGGGTTAGCCAAGTATACATATTCAACAGGTACAGGAGGAACTATACATATTCATGAAGGGGGTCCTAACACATGTAATAATCATGTATGTTACGTATGACCCATGTTCACTTTGAGGTAGAGACAACTTTTAAATGTATTATAATTTGGACTTATATGTCAAAAGGTGAAGCTGGGACATGAAGGCACTCAGTGCACAGCCTCTGTGGACCAGCCAGAATAAGTCCATGGTGAGTGGTTTCTTATCAGGAGAAGGTTACTGAAATCAGTCTCTTGTACAATCAAAGCTATAGTTATGGTTTATGGAAGTGGGGGATTCAGTTAGTCAGAGTCTGGCAGTTAGTGAACTACAATTGTTTCAATATTGCTTATTTCAAAGCCTTGTTATCTCACAGTGCTTGTTTAACTTCTAGAGAAAAAGAAAAACCTTGGGGGCAGTTAGAACATAGCATATTCTTTAAGTATAGGGGTGTGTGACTTAACCCTTGCCTGGGATGGCCTTAGGTCCTGTTTATAATTTGGTATCTTATTGTCACAAAGAGTCCATTACAGTAGTCTTATGATCTGTATTTTAAGATTAATGCTGGTCAGTTGTGCCTAAACTGCAAAAGGGAGGAGGTATATAACGAGGTATGTCCTGACCTTCTGTCCCATCATGGCCAGGTACTTAGCTTTTAAGGTTTCTCTGGGATCTGCTTGGACAAGAGGTGGTCAGTTTGGTTAATTGGGGGTCTTAGGATTTTATCTTTAGTTCTCAGCTGATACATCAAAACAACAACAGAAATTTGGTTTCTCACAGTTCTAGGGGCTGGAAGCCAAGATCAAGGTGCTGGCAGAGTTATTCTCCTATGGGGTCGCTCCTTGGCTTGCAGATGGCTACATTCTTGCTGCCTCTCCACAAGAGGTTGTCCCTCCAGGCACATGTGCCCTTGATGTCTCTGTGTGTGTTTTAGGAGATGAGAATATGCCATCCTAAGATATGCCTTTCTGGCATAAAAGGATCATTTTGAGCTGTTTATTTTGAGAAACTGCAGACACAGGAGAAACTCTGAAAACAGTGTAAAAGTTACCCTTTTGTAAGGAAAATTTACATCTATAAAGGAAATCTCCATTTGTAAGAGTGTTTCTCTCCTTTGTATCAGGAAGAAAGCATGACTCTGAATCACTAGAGACTCTTATCAATGCAGAATGAACTGACTTAAATCTGCATAACAAACCTTACCCTGTTTACCATGCTTTTCCTGGCCTCCCCAACACCCTTCTTTCTTTGTTTTAGCAGAAAATGGTATGTAAGCCTAAACTCTAAGCCACCTCTTTGAGATTTATACATTTGTTTGTGTATTTACCATGTATTTATGAGGTATGCATGTTAATGCATTTCTATTATTTTTCTTTTGTTAATCTGCCTTTTGTTACAGGGGTCTGTCCTAGTTAAGAACTCAGACGGATAGAGAGAAAATTATTTTTCTTCCCGTACAGCTCTCTAATCTCCTCCTTTCAAAAGGATACCAGTCATATTGGATTAGGGCCCACTCTAATGGCCTCATTTTAACTTAGATACCTCTTTAAAGGCCCTATCTCCAAATACAGTCATATTCTGAGGTACTGGGTATTAGAGATTCAGTATCTGAATTTCGGCAGGACACAATTCAGCACATATAATATCATTTTTAAATGAGCTATCTGTTTCTCTATCCTTCCTTCCTTCTTTCCTTCCTTCCTTCCTTTTTTGAGGCTCAGAAAATGATACCCCAAAAGTTGGTGCTTTGAGATGCTGAGCTAAAGAAGCAGTTTTGAAATCTCTCTGACCTTTCTCCCTTCCTTTCTCTCAACCCTCTGTCTCTCCCAATGCGCAGGATGAGGCTTTTCTCTGATATTTTGTTATCTACATAAAGACTTGACCCACCAAAGAGAACACAGCTCCCTTTTATCCCCTCCCTGAAATCTCATTATCTATCAAAGAAAAGACAGAAATGCAACTACAACTAGATAGATGGACTTTTTCAAAAGATAATATCTGCCTCTTGGGCTCATTCAAATTTCAGAGAATCATTTACAAGTTAATTTTACAAGTTAACAGAAAGAATGGCCTGAAAAATGGTAAAAATCTTTTCTGTCTTTTCAAAGCCCCCTCACCCTTTTTGAGAAATAAAACCTACATCCCTGCCTCAGGCCAGTGATTGGGAGGGGCAGGAGAGTGTCCTTTGTTCTTTGTACCACAGAAAATGGCTCAAGGGAATTGTCCAGGTGGAGGTCATGAGATTGTTTTAGCCAAAAATGGTATTATGGGATTAATAAGAACCTTTAAAAGCTCTGTACTTCTGCTCAGAAACAGGACATTGGTACTTTGAGATGGGAGTCTGCCAACCTCCTCATTTGCAGGCAAATTAATAAACTCCCCTTTCCTTCTCCTCAAACCACTTGTCCTTGTTCTTCTGATGCGGCCTCAGGAAGAAGTGCTGAACTTTTGGTACAATTTCAGGCTTCTGGGTTCATTCATTCTTTTAATAATCATTTATTATCCCTTAAAAGAATTTTGTACATTCTCCATCTCCCGCCTTCCCTATGAAGAAGGATGTATAAGCATCTGTACCCTAATGGGTTGTTGGGTAATCATTCTTCTGCAATTCCCTCATGTTATGCACATTAAATAAATCTGTATGCCATTTCTCCTATTAATCTGTCTATTGTCAGTTCATTTTTGGTGAACCTTCAGAGGGCAAAGGGAAAGCTTTCCCTTGGCCCCAACCCTTCTTTCTTTCCCTCCCTCCTTCCTTCCTTCCTTTTTTTCTCACCCTTCTTTACTTCCTTACTTTCTTTTTTTTCTTTCTTTGAATATAAGATGACAAAATATTTCTATCCCAAACACATGAGAAAGGAGATGCTAGTAAAGATTATAATATTGCATATTTTGTGATTATAAGAAGAAAATACTCAGCAGTATTATGTTAATCCTGGTAGACAACACAAATATGAATGCTGCAGCCATATGACATTGATATGCTTTTTTTGATAAGCATAGAGGTCCTTTTACTTTGAATCAGCCCTAAGGCATAAAGACTCCAAAGCTAAATGCAAATTATCAGACTAGCATATAGCACAGTTCTAAATAGTGAGTGATAATACTGGAAAACAATCCAAGTCACAATGAGAGAAAAATAATGCTTAATTACATGTATCTGGAATTTTCTGGATTAGTTCCTTGAGAAGAATTTGAAATACTAGACTCTAGTTAAAAATGCATACCTGCCAATCTTATCTTTACTTCTGACTGGGCCACATCTGTAGAGGATTTTGATTATTAAGATCTGGGATTTAAAAACTCTCTGATGCCATTAACTGACCCCCTCATCATGTCACTAACTAAATTCTGCTCACCACTCCTATTTTGCTGCACAAATGGCATGGTCATCTGCTTTAAACTTTAAAAAACATCAAAAAGAACATTGGTCCTTTGTGGCTCTCTGAATTTGGTCAAGGTCCATTTGGCATAATTTGCAAATGGATGGGTTTCCACATATTGGCTGTAATACTTGTGAAAGCCAACCTGTAGATGATTTTACAATCTGCAGATGGGAAATCTGATTATTGCCACCTGCTCTTATCTATAGCACAATTCTTATAAAATATTTCTCTGAATATGTGACACTTTAACAAATTATTTAATGATTGCTTACTGTATCATTGTTTTTATTCCAAGAGAAATAGTTCATTAATGATAGGCCAATATGTATTCTCCCATTTGTGTTATTAATTAATCAGATACAATTTAAATATTTCTTTTAAAAATAATTGCAGGAATAATGTCAGAAAGATGGCAGAATAGGAGTTCTCTGGCTTCCCTCTCCTCCACAGAAATCTAATTAGCAACTATCCACAGGCAAAAATACCATCCTGAATATCCCAGAATTCAAGTGTGAGGCAGAGATACCCCCTTGGACTGCAGAACTAAGAAAAGCTGTGATCCAGTGATAAGAGGAATGATTTTCTTTGACTGTGCCACATAATGCCACTCAGAGAATTTTCCCTGGATCCACAGTTTCTACAGAGAAAAAAGCGAGTTAGAGGCAGACATTTAGCTTCCCCAACAATTCTGGAGCCCTTCACAGGAGGTTCAGTCCTGTCCCATCCCACAACATTGGGAAGTACTAGTGGGTGTAGATTACCTGGAGTCAGTCAGAAAAAAATAGTGGGGGTGGGGCTTACAGCAACCAGTGAGCAGATCTTGGTGGTTGCTCTGCGTTCTGGCCAACACAGGTGCCACATCAGAGAGAGTAGTCAATAGTATCATGCTGCAAGAAACATGGTCTACTGGTTTTTCAGGCCAGAATCCCTAGCCAGCATCCCCACACAGCCTGGGTGCTCTTGGTAAGTTGTCCCCATGTTGAGAGGCAAGTGGAGGTCAGTGATTACCTGTAGAGGACCATCTGACCCGCACTATCCTAGCATTAGATAATCCTAGTTCCTGTGTTTGCCTTAAGTCTTCCCCAGAGCAGGAGGCAACTACAGGTCAGCAAATACCTGCAGAGGGAGTATATGGTCTCACTCAACCCCAGCTGCTGAGTGGTGACTCCACCATACCTTGGTGCTCTGCTTAAGTTTACCCTAGGCTGGGAGACAAGCTTAAGTTCATGCATATATGTGGAGCATAGGCCCTGCTTATCCTGTGTGGCTGAGCAACAACCTCAGAGACCTCACCTAGCCTTGGAGTCCAGCACATGGCCCTGCCCAACTACTGATTCCAAACAATAGTACTTTCTAGCCAGGGAAGACAACCTACCACTCTGCCTGATCAGAGGTGATCATTGAGCCCAGCCAGTAGCTCCACCTGACATCATAGTCCAGCCAGTGGTCTCACTGGACCATGGAGCATAGCAAGCAGTGCCCTTTGACCTCAGAGCACAGGAAGTGACCACCCAGCTACAGAATTTAACACCAAGATCTGCCTGTTCAGAGTTACTACCAGAAGGCTCATCCAGAATCTCAGGCTGGACTAAATAGTAAAGTAAAGGCTCATCCAGAATCCCAGGCTGGACCAAAGAATACCTGCAAAGACTGGAAAAAGTGGTCTTCTCCTAAAATGCACAGGTGTCAACATAAGGACACAAGGATTATGAAAAAATAGGAAAATATGACAACAAAAGATAAACTAACAAAACTCTAACAATGACCCCACATGACTTATGGAATCACTGAAAGAATTCAGAATAATCTTCTTAAGTTCAGGGAACTCCAAGGAAATACAGATTAAAAAATAAATAAAATGAAAAGTTTGACAAATAAATACAGACTATAAAAAATAGAAATCCTGGAGATAAAGAATGAAATACCTAGACTGAAATTTTCAATAGAAAGCTTTAACAGCAGACTTGATCAATCAGAAAAAAGAATCAGTGAGTGTAAAGTTGGGACATTTGAAATTATCCCATCAGAGGAGCAAAACAGAAAAAAGAAGGGAAAAGTTCTATGGAAACTATAGGACGCCATCAAGCAAACTATCCTTTGCATAATAAGTTTTTCTGAAAGGGAGAGAAAAAGGCTTAGAAAGTGTATTTGAAAAAATAATGGCTGAAAATCTCTCTAATCTGGGGGAAAAACAACAACATCCAGATACAGGAAGCTCAGAAGTCACCAATCAAATTCAAACCAAAGAGTAGTTCACTAAGACATATCATAATCAAATTGTCAAAAATCAAAGACAAAGAAAGAATACTGAAAGCAGCAAATGATAAGAAACATATCACATTCAAGGGAGCCCTAATACATCTTTCAGCAGATTTCTCAGCAGAAATTTTGCAGACCAGAAGAGAGTGGGATGATATATTCAAAATGCTGAAGGGAAAAATCTTCCAACCAAGAATACCCAGTAAAGCTGTTCTTCATAAATGGGGGAAAAAAATCAGAACATTTCTAGACAAATTAGAGCAAAAGGAGTTCATCACCAGTAGGCCTTCTTTACAGGAATTTCTAAAGGTAGTTAGTTCTTTAAGCTGAAACAAAAGGTTGCTAATTAACAACAAAACACATATAAAAATAAAAAACTCAGTAGTATAAGTAATATGTAGTCAAACTCAGATATTTTAATACTGTAAGGATGGTGTGTAAAGCAATTTTATTCCTACTAGGAGGGTTAAAAGAAAAAAAAACTGTGAAAAACAACTGTGGCTATAATAAATTTTTGAGGAATACAAATTACAAAAACAAATACATGTTTTGACATAAAAATCATAAAAAGTGGGGAAAAGAGAGTGAAAATGTAGAGTTCTAGTATGCAATTAAAGGCAAATTGTTATCAAATTAAAGTAGCCTGTTGTAGGATAAGATATTTTATGTAAGGCTCATGGTGACCACAAAACAAAAACCTATATAAGTTGCACAAAATGTAAAAGGAAAGGTTACAGAGCATACCACCATTGAAAACCATCAAACCACAAAGGAAGAAAGCAAGAGAGGAAGAAAAAAGCAAAGGACTTATAAAACAATCTGAAAAGAAATTATGAAATGACAGAAGCAAGTCCTCACCTGTCAATAATTGCTTTGAAGGTAAATGGGTTAAATTCCACAATAAAAAGATATAGAGTGTCTGAATGGATTAAAAATAATCTAACCACATGCTGCTTACAAGACACTCCCTTTACTAATAAGGACACATATAGACTTCAAGTAAAGGATAGAGATATTCCCTGCAAATGAAACGTAAAGAGGGCAGAGTAAGCTATATTTATATCTAATAAAGTTGAACTCAATAGAAGTAGAGAGTAGACTAATGGTTATCAAAGGCTGGGGTGGGGGTCGGGACAAAGGAAATAGGGAGTTGTTGATCAAAAGGTACAAAATTTCAGATAGAAAGGAGGAATAGGTTTTGAGATCTATTGCAAGCAGATTGACAATAATCAATAATAATGTATTGTATATTTCAAAATAACTAAGTAAATTTCAAATGCCTCACCACTAAAAATGATAGGTATGCAAGATTATGGTTATATTAATTAGCTTCATTAAATCATTCCACACTGTATACATATATCAAAACATCATATTGTACTCCATAAATATATACAATTATGATTTCTCAATCAAAAATATTAATAATTTAAAAAATTATAAAAATTACAGTAGCATGAAAAACCTATCACAATACAAATTATGACTTGTAGAATTCTTTGTTAATGTAAGTTCTATTTGTAAAAAAATTTGCAAGAACAACTGATAATTTATTCTGGATAGCAATAAAGTAGATATTTTAATCATATTTGGATACAAAAGTGCAATTTATAGGAATATTGCTAATAAGGCTGGTATCAATATAATTCATTTAACACTTTTTTCTATATACAAGGGGACTTCAAAATGTTCATTGGAAAATGGAATTAAAAGATAAAAATAAAAATTATAAACTTTATTTCTCAACATAAGTTCAAGACAAATTTGTCAGTGATGATACCAGCAATTTAGTCAACCCTAAGGAACTGAAGGTCCTGGGAATTTAACCATGTCAATGCAGTCTTTTTTATATTATTAACTGAACAAAAACGGGCGCCCTAATCTTAAGATTAGGAAACAAAAAGAAGTCAGAGGGAGCCAAATGAGAACTGTAATGTGAATGCCTAATGATTTCCCATTGAATTGCTCACAAAATTGCCCTTGTTTAATCAGAGGAATGAGCAGGAGCATTCTCGTGGTTTTTTTCCTGCTAAAGTGCTGGCTAACTTTCTCAAAACACAGATGTTATTGTTCTTTGGTGCTCCAGAAAGTCAACAAGCAAAATTCCTCAAGCATCCCAATGCACTGTTGCCATGACCTTTGCTTTTGACCAGTCCACTTTTGCTTTGACTGGACCACTTCCACCTGTTGGTAGCTATTGCTTTCCTTGTGCTTTGTCTTCAGGATTGTACTGGAAAAGCCATGTTTCATCTCCTGTTATAATTCTTCCATGAAATGCTTCAGGATCTTGGTACTACTTGTTTAAAATTTCCATTGAAAGCTCTGCTTTTGTTTGTAGCTCAACTGGGCACGATGGTTTTGGCACCCATCAAGTGGAAAGTTTGCTCAAGTTTAATTTTTCAGACATAATTGTGTAAGCTGAACCAATTGAGATATCTGTGATGTTGCCTGTTGTTTCTGTTGTTAATCATGGGTTCTCTTCAATTAGAGCATGAACAAGATAAAGTTTTTCCTCACAAATTATGTGGGTGATCTGCTGCTGTGGGCTTCATCTCCAACATCATCTTGGCTCTTCTTTAAACCAGTTATCCATTTGTAAACTGGTGATTTCTTTGGAGCATTATCCCCATAAGCTTTTTGTAAAGCATCAGTGATTTCACCATTCTTCCACCCAAGCTTCACCATAAATTTGGTGATTGTTCTTGCTTGAATTTTAGCAGAATTCATGTTGCTCTGATACGGGCTCTGTTTAAACTGATGTCTTATCCTTCATAGTGACTCAAACTAGATTCTGTTCAGACATGTTTTAACAAATTCATATGAGTTTATTTTGGTGCAAAAAAAAAAACCCCTTTGAAATCCATGCATAGTTTTTTCAAAATATACATTTTTCGTAAGCTCTCTGAAGACCCCTCATACGCTAGAATGGGTTTCCAACTATTTTTTAAACAAATAGAACACCATATTTGAAAGGATATTAAAAGCTTAGTGTGTAAAATAGGTAAGTGTGAAACAGTTTTCTTTGCCCAGGGTCCTCCCCAATCACACTACCCATTTCATCCATCATCTCCCTGGTTACCTGGAGACACCACCATGATATCCCTAATGTTCAATTGAGTTGAGTTTATAATTATGGCACAATATCAGGGTCAGAAATGGAGATTATTCTACTATATCATTTAATGTCAATTAAATTTAGTATTTTAGAGTATGATATCCTCAAGTTGCCTTTCAGTATTCTCCTTCAGTGTCAGGAATGTTCTTGAGAAATAAAGAGTCCTTGGCAAAGTACCTTAGGGGTTGGGCACTATACAGGAGCCTAGGATGGTGGAATATTATTTTGTTTTGGAATATTACAGCTCCTTTAGCAGCAAGAAACAACAACCTTGGTGGTGGAAGCAGATAGCAAGATTGAAGTCAGAGGGAACCCTCTGCCCAAGCTGCTCAATATTAAATACTCTATTTAATATTTCAGAGCCATTTCAGATCTCAAGGCAATTTATAGAGAGCTGAAATATTAAAACAGTCAATACTCAAATTTTTGCTCATCTGGCACAAGAGGAATCAAGCTGCTTTCAACTTAATCTGATGGAATAAAAGAGATATGATCATGCACGCAGTAAAGTTTATGCAGCAGTTTATACTTAATTGTAACAGAAACTTTGTAAATGTCCTGTAACAGCGGATAACCTGAGGCTTGCTTTAGAATTACTAATGATTGAGGAAAATTTTTTCTTCTGGTAATTCAATAATAGAAAGTTCCTCAGTTTGTGAGACCATGGATTTAAAGGCTTCGATTTTGCAACATTTACCTTATATTAATAGTAGCAAAATAATAATAATTTAACCCCCCCAAAGCCTCCAGATATGGATATGAGTAATTTATTATAACTTTTTCAATACTCATCTCATAGGGTTATTTTCTTGAGTTCTCAATTATGTTTGTCAACAGAATTATATCCTTCTTCATGTTTTGCTTTCAGATTGTGATTTAGGATAAACAAACAAGCAAGAGTAAACAAGCAGTTGCCATTTTGATGTAGTTTTAATATATTAAATTTCTTGGTAACTTGTTTTGGAGCTCTGTCAAAGTACGTAAGGATTCCTTTCTTACTAGCCGACAGAATGCCTGCGCCCCTTTTTTTTCCTATTGCTGAAGAGAAAAGAAAGAATAGACAAACTCTGAGAGCACTAAGAGCACTTTCCATTCCCAGCACACATTCCCTCTTACCGTTTGGCCCTGGGAGCCACAGTAACTGTGCAGGAAGGACTAGGGAAATAAGGCAGGCTTAGGAAGATCTTGATTTTTGCCTAGGTGCTCATCAAGCAGCTTCAGACCCCTTGGCACCCAACACATGCCTTACAGCAGTTACATTACTGCATTGTGAATATTCAGGCAGCTGAAAATGATGCCTTTTGGTGGACTTTAATAAACACCATAGTAAGTCACCTGCAGTTCTAGTCAATTAAGTTTCCTGAAATTTTTCTATATTGTGTTCTACATTGTGAATCATATATTACACTGTCACAAGGTTATGTAGCACAGTTTCAAATCTCTGAATAGCCACTGAATGAAACTGCAGGGTTCCTTGTTATGAATCATAAAAATGATTTCCTGCCCAGGGATAACTCTCCTTAACAGGTAAGACATGTTGTTAAATAATATTGAAACTGTGAGGTGATTAATGATGGGGAAAATTTGCCGTTTGATATCTTCAGGCAGGATTTCTTTTTGTTTATTTGTGAGGATTACAGGTTTAATATTGTTCTAGACTTGAATATTTTCATGTAAAAATGTAAAAGATTATTCATATAAAACCCAAAACACTTAAGAATGATATATCATCAAAAGTTTAAATCACAGCAGTATTTAAAAAAATAAACTTCTATCTCTGTAACCATCTAAAAATATGCAAGGTGCAACTTACTAAGAATATTAGATATTCATGTTGGCATATATCACTATAGAAAGACATACCATGAGATAAATGATCACAAAACTTCTCATTCATTCATTCATTCTTTCATTTGTTTTCACATGTTAATTCTCTAAATATTCATGATGTATAATGGTGGCAGTATTAAAAACTGAGACAAAGCATTGGATGAGGTTATAGCAGAGAATTTTGAAGGAAGGAAACACAGTGAATAATATGGAAGACAACTGTATTTCTCTTTAACCAAAGAAAAATGTTTCTTTCATGAATATAGGAGAAGTAGCTAATTGACTGTTTACCTCACTATGTTCTTAGGATGTGAACTATATATTACATAAATTTAAATTGCTTATATCTGATCATTCAAACTCTATTAAAGATTCTGAAACAGACAGTAGAATAAATGAAAAAAATTAAGTGGTGCCAATGATGATAGCAAAACTTTGGCTTTCATTTTGAAAGGATGCTGAAAGTGATAGAAAATGTTAGAAAGAGTAGATTTAGAAGAATGTTAGCTCAATGGGGGAGATTGTCTATTCTGCTGGATAAATGTTAGTAAATACACATAGGAAAATAACCTTCTGTAATTTTGCTAAATTTGACGCCACATCACATCATCCTTTTTATATCCTGTGAAATGACTACCATTTTCTTTGCATTCAACTCAAACCAAAAGGCTCTTTTCATAGAAACATAAAATTTCAAAATTGATGAAAGGCCCTTTAAGACTATCTACTCCACCCTATCAAAGCCAAAAATGCACTGGACAATGTTTTTGTTTTTTATTTTTTTTGAGAAAGAGGTCTCACTCTGTTGCCCAGGCTGGAGTACAGTGGGTTCATCATGGCTCACTGCAGCCTCAAACTCCTGGGCTCAAGCAATTCTCCTGCCTCGGCCTCCAAAATAGCTGGGACTACAGGTGGGCACCACCACATCCAACTAATTTTTCTATTTTTTGTAGAGATGGGGTCTTTCCATGTTGCCCAGGCTGATCTCGAACTCCTGGCTTCAAGCGATCCTCCTGCCTCGGCCGCCCAAAGTGCTGGGATTATAGGCATGAGCCACTGTGCCCAGCCCTCACTGGACAATGTTAAATACATGAGGAAAATTTTATATGTCATACTTTATTCAAGGCTATCATAACAGGGGAGAGTGACCAGAATGCAGTATGAACTAAACTCCATTAAAACAAAGGGCAGGAGAGTTTTTAGTGATCGCTAATTTGTCTTTACCCAAAGGAAAAGTAAAGTTTCTCATATCTTTGTTACAGGAGGTAGTTTAAAACTTAGAGCAAGCACCTGTCAAAGTTAGGCTCCTACCCTCCCACAAAGACTGGATGATAGGGTTGTTATATTTCTTGATAATGACATTTCAATGGGATGGCTTCCAGGTCTTTGATAAAGATATTCCTTGTTTTTAAAGCTGACAAGAGACTTTTGAAAATATTTACATCTCAAAGGGTCAGAGAAAATATTTACAATTATAAGTTTTCTAAAGTACATGCTCTGAAAAAAGGGACTAGAAGGATCTCCATGGTTAGGTCACCTGGATATTCTAAGGGCTAGGGACAGAGTATCTTTATAATTATTAGTGAATGGAACATACTGTGTATTCAACACGATTGTTAAAATAATTATAAATAAATTAATAATTGCCTGAATATGTATATGAGAAAAACCAAGTTTAACCAAAAACCTCTAGTTTATTACTGCTAGAGACGCAGTTGATTTTAAAATATAATAATCAAAATTTCATGAAAAGAAGAAAAATTAAATTGTTTGCTAGAATTATAAAATCAGAATGGAAAAGTACCTTGAACATTCTCCTAACTTTAGCAAGATCACACCTAAATAATTCTGGAACAAGAGTCTCTGCTCTTCTAAAAGTAATCCAAGAAAAGAAATTTCAAAATATCCTTTTTGATCTACTTCTCAGTTAGTAAATATTATGTAAATTTAACCATAATTGTTTCATGCTGGAGATTAAAATCCTTTCATATCTGCTGTAACATACATTGAAAACAGCTACTCAATGATCTGTGGTTAGAAAATTTTAGATTTGAAAAAAATCATTTTATCCCCAAGGTAACTGAAAAGATAGAATAGGTGACTTTTAAATTTTGCACAGCAAATTATGGACACAGAGATGGTTGAATGCAGGTGTTCTAGTCCACCAATATATTTTTTTACTCTCTCCTAGAGCCTTTCCCTTTATTGAGTTGGGTCAGACAATATTAAGCAGACAAGAAGCAAAGTCAAAGACTAACAATCCTGAGTTTATTCTATCCTAAGTATTCCTGGGGGTCAACTATGAGAACTAAAAGAAAGAAAACCCATTATTATGTGAAACAAAACTACCTAGTGTGCATAATATATCAGCTCCCTTAGCTACTGTAATCCTTTAATCAGCAGAGAAGCTTATGTGAAGTTGTCCCTGGGTTACTCTAGTGATATTTAAATATTAGGTGACTTCTTATCAGCATTTGTCTTAGCTTAAAAATTAATATAAATAATATTAATTTATATATTAACATTAATATATATTTTAAAAAGTGTGATTATAAAACTATACAATTATTAGAAGGAAACCCTCAGCATTATCTAGTACATGTAAGTCTTATTAGATATATTATCTTATGTGAGTAATATCTTATATAATTCTTAAGGACTTGCTTCTAATATTTGTATAGTTTTATAATCATACTTTTAGAAATGTCTTTGAAAATGATTTACATGGAAATGTCACTGGCCCATAGGCACTATGGATTCAATTTGATGAAGGTCCTATGACTCAATAGTGTAGAAATAACAAACAACTAATCTGAATAATTCCACGGTTTTTGGACAGGATTAACCTTGTGATAAAAATGAGCAAATAATATTTTAAAATACCATAAAAATGTTCACCTTTGATTCTTATGTCCTTAGTAAAGTATAAATAAAGATGGTTTAGGTAGTCATTGAAGTATAAATCCATTCTTCAGCTATGACTTCTATCGTGTTTCTATGGTGCGGCAAGTTCAGCAAATAAAAAATTCCTTGGCTGCCTCTCTCCAAAATTCCGTCTGAAGGCATTTTTAGTGAACCAACCATGATTACTCTTTCCCAATTTTCTTGAAAGGCATTAAGTAAACTCTGAAGGCAAAAAATAAGTATTTTCGTACAATTACCTTGTTCCTAAGAGGATAAATGGAGAGGCATTAGACATGAAAAAGTGTGGAAAGTCATGATTTTACTCATAATTGAAGCCAAAGTATCACTGTTGTAGTAGAGGCTTGAGAGAGTGTTAGTAAGATTCTAAGGTATGTCGAAAAGTTCTTTGAATTATTCAGAATAATAATTTCTGTAGCATTGCCTATGCTACAGAAAAAAAAAATAGCCCAAGCCGTAAGGCCTTCTTAAAACAAAGGTTTTTTTCCTCACTCCTATAAAATCTAATGAAGTTTGGCTGGCCTTTCTCTATCTTGCAGCTAGGCCATCTGGAACACATGTCCTCCAAGGTCACCATAGTAGGATAAGGGGAAGTCATAAGGTTGCACAGGATATTTTTAATTACCAGATCTGGAAGTGGCACTCTTCACTTCTGCCATCATCTCATTGGAATTCAATCCCTGGCTTAACCTTCCTGGAAGGTAAATTGGGAAATATGGTTTTTCTACATGCCCAGGAAGAGATAACAATGTGATTGACACCTATCATAGAATCTGTCATAATCTCTTACAGTCCTATTCTTTCTTCCCTAACTTTACCCCCAAATTATATCACAAAATCAGTATTCACTAAACATTTGGTGCATTCGTATAAAGATGTTTAGTGCTTTGACATGGAATATAATTATTTACAGTAGTTACAATATTTTTATGTATTCTATTTATAAAATATAATTTGAATTTCTCCAGCACTACCACCAAGTATTTATTATATCACTGTTTCTCTCAAATATCAGATTGCCAAATAACATATTGTACTTTGAGCTGTATTCAATTTATAGCTGAACTCAAAGATGAATATTATATAAATAAACATCTTGGGTTATTATTTAAAGATAAATTAATGCCTATGTACCAAATATGCAACTAGTAAGTGAGAAATAAAAATAAAATCCTAAGCCTCCCAATTGACTGAATGGACCCTGTCTTGGGTACACCAGAGAAACCTCAAAAACTGAAATCCCAGCCATGACAGAATGGGAGGTTGGACACGCCTCATTATTCCCCTTCCCTCATTAACCACCATTAGGCTTTCTACCCTAAGGGTTAAACGGAAATTAGCCCTTTGGAAAGATTTGTTCCACCACTGATTTCAACCAACCTTGTGATTGCCTTTCTCTTTTGTGGTTTTGACACAACAACTGACCAGCATTCCTTCCTCAAAAGAGACCACTGACCATGGAGTGGTTCTGGATAGTATACAGAGGCTGCACACAGAGGGTTTTTGTGTCCTCTGCTTTACCTTTTGAAGTTAGAGGGATGAAAACTTCACCCTTGGATCATGCTAACACAGCTGTTTCTTCTTTCATAAATATTTATGACTCCTCCTATAGCTTATTAAATGTGTATATTTGGCCACCCCACTCAGCATAAATTTCTGTTCCCTTTTACCCTTCCTTCGAAGTACTTGCTCTTGGTTTCTGCCTGAGGCTGTGCTTCCCAGCAAGATGGCCAGCCTGCAGAATGTAACCCTTTATGAGAAATAAAGCTCTCCTTTCCAAATTTATGATCCTCATCATTCTTAAGTTGATATGATAAAGGCATGCTCTTATGATGGTTGGGCTAACTCTAACAGTGGTCCATCCTATCATGTCATGAGTAGGGCTCCATTTTCCATATAAAATCATTTTCAGTAATAGGTTCTAGTGAGTAGCTTCCAAGAATACAATTTATGGACATGTATAATAGAATCATCTCAAAAATATGAGGATTTCCCTCTGGAATAAAAGTGTGACTCTCACATTTAAAAGGCATTCTTTAGGGGAGATAACTCATAAACTTGTGAATAATTTATTTTCTTCCTATATTTCTACTTCCAGAAATAACTCACAATAAGGCCTGCATAGGTAGTACAAGTCTAAAATCTCTTATTCATTACCCTTGGGGACAGATATGATTGGGAATTCAGAATTTTTACTATTTTTTTAGGGTGGGGCTAGGGCTTTTTCAATTCTATATGTGTACTCTGAGGGGCTGAGGCGGGAGGATCTTGAGGTCAGGAGTTCGAGACTAGCCTGAGCAAGAGTGAGACCGTCTCTACAATCATGTGTATACTCTATATGAATCTGTCCTATGTTCTGTTTTGCCTTTTATTGAAATGTCAAACTCTGAATGTTTGGAGGTATTGCTAAGCATAAGTGTTTTTATTCTGTGAAAAAGTAGGCAAGAAGAAATTTTGTGCTGCTTTGCCCCTAAGTTATAGATAGCATGAACCCATCAGGTTGCAGACTCTTTTGGTAAAATAGCCTTTTATTTTGGTATAATTTGCCTTTTTCATGTTATTTCCATCGTGTCTCACAATGCAGTACAAATGCAGTATAAGGGTCTATTCAATTATCCTCTTAACTCAGGCTGCATGAAATGCACAGTGACATTATAATAATAAAAACACTCAATGGCATTCTTCTTTTGGGATTTGAATTTAGTAGGTAGACCTAAAATATACCACATGGGCCTAATTATTCATTTGAATGATGTCCAGAGTGGATGCTGTGATTTTCTAGATTCCTGTACCAATGGCTGTGAGAATATCTCCCTCTTTGTTCTCTGCTTTTTGATGCACGCATACATGCTTTGACAGGCATCATGGGAATCACTAAGGCAGCAGATGGTCTATGTACAGTTCCCTCAAGCATAAAACAACGTTTCTGTACTTACTGTCAGGACCTTAAATTGCACACTGTTCTATCTGATTATTTCCAAATTCTGAATTAGCCATAGGGACTCAAAATGAAAACTATTTCCATGAAAGAACTGAGAGACTAAGCTGAATTAAAAGAGCAAATATTTGAGTTGAAACAGTTTTGTTTTTATTGTCATTGACGTTATTTTCCCATGACCTCTGAAAATATTAGGAAGTGTTGGCGTGTGCATCTTTATTAGACGAAATAAATAAATACCAGGGTTATTTTCCCAAATAGAATAATAAATCAAAGTGCAAATATCTACCTTTTCTAACCTTAAATTTCATGTGATTCATAGTGATAACAACTAGAGTAACTAAAAGTGATATAAAACTATAACATATCAGATTGATATTTAATCGACTTATCATAGTAATTTGTTATGAGTATTTGTGTTATACACAAATTTGTAATGACAGTTTTTTCTACCCAGATATTGAGATAGTGGAAGGTTAGATTTGTGGATGTTTGAAGAACTTTGTATTCAAAAGAAACAGTCCACAAAGCTTTGAAAAAAAATATAAACCTACTGGGCTTAGACAGATTGTTTAATTTGGATTTCCTACTTTGCTCTCAATTTCTAGTCTTTAATGTCTTACTCTCTCAAGGTACTTTGAAATAGGGTAATGTGTTAAACGTGTAGAGAAATTAGAAATTTGGCTCCAGCAAAGAAATTGTTTCCAGGGGAAAAGAAAGTTGAGAAGAAAATGTTTTAGAAATGAGGGTAACAGTATGTAATGGGAATGGGAGATGGGAGCATTTGAGTTCTCATTACCACACGAATTTCAATCCTGACCTGAATAGCTCTTGTCTAAGTGCAAGTCCACACTCCATCAAAGGACTTGGTTTTCTGAGTCATCACCCTTTCACTGTTGCATGTGGGAATTACCACAGTAAAACACATGGTTTTATGAGTCTTTATTGGGTTCTTCACATTACTGGGACTAGTTTCGAACTTTTAAAGAATTTCACAAGAAATGTGATGGAAGAAAAGATTTTCAGTTTAAATGATTATTTAGGTTTCACAGATACAGTTTTGACTACTAATAGGGATGGCTTATATAAAATGTGGTCAATGGCCATTAGGTCAGTGTATAATAAGGAGACCTAAGAGAATATGGAAAGTATAATTCTTCAAGACTTTATAATACTGAGTGTTAACTTCTACTAACTATGTTTTGTATGTTCCTTTTGTCTTTGTTCATTTATGACTATATTTAGTGATAGTTGAATTGTATATTAATTGTCTAGGTCTGTGCTGTCCAATATGCTAGCCTCTAGCAACATGTGACTATAGGTATACCTCAGAGATATTGTGGGTCTGGTTCCAGACCACTACAATAAAGCAACTGTCACAATAAAGCAGCTCACACAGATTTTTTGGTTTCTCAGTGCATATAAAAGTTATGCTTACAAAATACTGTAGTTTATTAAGTGTGCAATAGCATTACGTCTTAAAATGTATGTATCTTAATTTAAAAATACCTTATTGCTAAAAATTGCTAATGATTGTCTGAGCCTTCAGTGAATCATAATCTTTTTGCTGGTGGAGGGTCTTGCCTTGATGTTTATGGCTATTGACTGACCGGTGTGGTGGCTGCTGAATGTTGGCTATGGAAATTTCTTAAAATAAGACAACAATGAAGTTTGCCACATTGATTGACTCTTCCTTTCATGAAAGATTCCTCTGTAACATGCAATGCTGTTTAACCCACAGTAGACTTCTTTCAAAATTGAATTCAATCCACTCTCTCAATCCACAGCCCTGACAATGTATGAACAACTCAGTTTATGGAATATTATAAATTCCTTTGTTGTCATTTCAACAAGGTTCACAGCATCTTCACCAAGAGTAGATTCCATCCCAAGAAACCACTTTCTCTGCTTATAAGAAGGAACTCCTTATCTGCTCAAGTTTTATCATGAGATTGCAGCAATTCAATCACGTCTTTAAGTTCCACTTCTAATTCTAGTTCTCTTGCTGTTTCCATCACATCTGTAGTTACTTCCTCCCCTGAAGTACCGAACCCCTCAAAGTCATCCTTGAGAGTTGGAATCAAGTTCTTCCAAATTCCTATTCGTGTTGATATTTTGACCTTCCTCCATGAATCATTAATATTCTTAATGGCATCTAGAATGGTGAATCCTTTCCAGAAGGTTTTCAATTACCTTTGCCCAGACCCATCACAGGAATCTTTATCTATGGCAGCCATAGCCTTACAAAATGTATTTCTTAAATAACAATACTTGAGAGTCAAAATTACTTCTTAATCCATGGGTTTCAGAATGGATATTGTGTTAGCAAGCATGAAAACAACTTTAATATCCTTGTACATCTCTATTAGAGCTCTTGGGTGACCATGTGCATTGTCAATGAGCAGTAATATTTCAAAAAGAAGATTTGTTTCTGAGAAGTAGCTCTAAATGGTGGGCTTAAAATATTCTGTAAACTATGCTGCAAACATATGTGTTGTCATCGAGGCTTTGTTGTTCCATTTATAGAGCACAGGCAGAGTGGATTTAGCATACTTCTTAAAGGCCCTAAAATTTTTTTGGAATGGCAAATTAGCATTGGCTTCAACTTAAAGTCATCAGCTACATGAACCCCTAACAAGAGAATCAGTCTGTCCTTGAAGCTTTGAAGCCAGGCATTGACTTCTCTCTAGTTATGAAAGTCCTAGATGGAACCTTCTTCCAATATAAAGCTATTTCATCTACATGAAAAATCTGTTGTTTAGTGTAGCCACCTTCATCAATGATGGTTAGTAGATCTTCGGGATAACTTGCTGAAGCTTCTATATCAGCACTTACTGCTTCACCTTGTACTTTCATGTTATGGAGATAGCTTCTTTCCTTAAACCTTATGCACCAACCTGCATAGACTTCAATCTTTTCTTATGCAGCTTCCTCAGCCTTCATAGAATTAAAGAGAGTTAGGGCCTTGCTCTGGATTAGGCTTTTGTTGAAGGGAATGTTGTAGCTGGTTTGATCTTCTATTTAGACCACTAAAACTCTCTCCATATCATAAATAAGGCTGTTTCACTTTCTTATCATTTGTGAGTTCACTGGAGTTGCATATTTAATCTCCTTCAAGAACTTTTCCTATGCATTCACAACTTGGCCAACTGTCACAGATCATTATAACAGATATAATAATAATGAAAAAGTTTGAAATATTTCATGAATTACCAAAATGTGACACAGAGACATGAAGTGAGTGCATGCTGTTGGAAAAATGGTGCTGATAGACTTGCTCAACAGAGTTGCCACGAACCTTCAATTTCTAAAAAAAAAAAAAAAAGCAATATCTGCAAAGCACAATAAAGCAAAGTCTAATACAATGAGGTATTTATATTTTAATTACATAAATTAAATTAAATTAAAAATTTAGTTCCTCTGTTATACTAGCTAGTGACTAGTGGCTACCATATTGGATGGTTTAGATGAACATTTTCTTTACCGCAGAGAGTTACTTTGAGTAGCACTAGTCTGATGCCAAATACCAAGGATTAGTTCTGTTCCTTCACAGAGAAACATGTAAATGAGCACATATTTCATAGTACTATTTATTATAGAACTCCCTGCATATAACATTGGAAGACATGCTTTTGTAAGATTCTTGTTAGATAGTATTGGTTTTCAGGATTTTTAAAATATTTTAATAATGTACCAAATTAGTATAAACAGATAAATTATTTTGCCTAATATTTAATTTTGTTTTTTTATTTTTTAATTTATTTTTTATTTTTTATTTCAGAATATTATGGGGGTACAAACACTTTGGTTATATACATTGCCTATGCACCACCCAAGTCAAAGCTACAATTGTGAACATCCCCCAGACAGTGTGCCCTGCACCTATTAGGTGTGAGTTTTCCCATCCCCTTTAACCCCCTCCCATCTGCCTGACCCCTAATGAATATTATTTCCATGTGTGCACATAAGTATTGATAAGTTAGTACCAATTTGATGGTGAGTACCAGTAGTGCTTGTTTTTCCATTCTTGTGCTACTTCGCTTCGAAGAATCGGCTCTAGCTTCATCCAGGATAATACCAGATGTGTTAATTCACTGTTGATTTTTATGGCTGAATAGTACTCCATGGTATACATATACCACATTTTATTAATCCACTCATGCATTGATGGGCACTTGGGTTTCCACATCCTTGCAGTTGTGATTTGTGCTGCTATAAACATTCCAGTGCAGATGTCTTTATTATAGAATGTCTTTTTTTTCCTTTGGGTAAATACCCACTAGTGAGATTGCTGGATCAAATGGTAGTTCTACTCTTAGTTCTTTGAGGTATCTCCATCCCACCAGCAGTGTATGAGTGTTCCTATCTCTCCACATCCCCACTAACATTTGTTGTTTTGGGAATTTTTGATATAAGCCAATCTCACTGGAGCTAAGTGGTATCTCATTGTGGTTTTGCTTTGCATTTCCCTGATTATTAGAGAAGTACTTCAAAGAGGATTTTGTAGTTATTAAATATAAACGCTTTATTCTAGTACATCTTCTGAGGTTTGTTGTGTTACAGCAGAATCACATGTTTAATCATTCTTTTCATGAAAGTTTGTCAGTGTCATTATTTTGATACTGTTTTTAAATGATATGTTATCTGGGTATAAAATTTCACACTGTTTTTTCTCTTGGTAATTTGAAGATATTACTTTATAGATTTAAGGGTTATAATAGAGGATTAAAAGTTTTCTATCATACTGATTCTTCAATTTTTTAGGATAATCTATCTTTTGTCTATGGTAGTTTAAGATTTGTTCTATCTGCTGTTTCACTACAATGTAACTAGCTGTGAATTTGTATTTATTTATTTATTCTACTTGATACTAGAGGTTTATTTTTGATTTGCTAATCACATACACATTTGTGCAAAATTCTCAACTATTGTCCATCATTTCTTTGATTTTTTTGGTAACACCTATTAGATATCTACTTCTTTCTTAACTGCTTTATAACATACATGTCTATGTCTTTCTATGGTGTGTTTTAAGTGATTTCTCCAATTCTATTTTTTACTTCATAGCTTCTTTTATTGTCTTGTCTATATTTTATTTTTAAATTGGCCTTTTCAGTTCAGTGATTATATTTTTCAACTCTAACACTTCATCCTAGAAATGATGTTTCTTGTTTCATTTCCTCCTATTTTATTTCATAATTCCTGTTTCTTTTTTCTTTCATAGTTTATAAGCTTTTATTTATCCCTTTGCTATGGTTTGGATACGGTTTGTACCCTTCAAACCTCATGTTGAAATTTGATCCCAAATGTTGGAAATGAGGCCTAATGGGAGGTGTTTGGGTCATGGGGGGATCCCTCATGAATAGACTAATGCCCTCTCTTGAGGATGGGGGAGTTCTCACTCTGTTAGTTCCCATGAGAGCTGGTTGTTAAAAAGACCCTGGAACCTCCCTCTCCCCACATCTTGCTTCCTCTCTTGCCATACATTCTCTACATACACTGCCTTCCCCCTTCACCTTCCACCATGAGTGGAAGCAGCCTGAGGCCCTCATCAGATGTAAATGCCCTTCCAATCTTCAAATTTCCAGCCAACAAAATAGTGAGCCAAATAAACCTTTTTTCATTATAAATTACCCAGTTTCAGGCATTCCTTTATAGCAACACAAAATGGATGAAGATAGTATCCAACATACTTATGTTAAAGTTTTTGCCAGATTGTTCTGTGATATTAAATTTCTTCTGGAATGCACACTTATTTTTGTGTTGATATTTGATTGCTTCTTTTCCTAGCATTAAACTTTTTCATATTTTTTGGAATTAGTGGGTTTTGTACTTGCCTCAATCTAACTCTTTGGCAACCAAGTCAGAATCTGATCTCATAATCTGGGTCTTGAATTAATTTCTAAGAGCAGGGAGTGTTCTTAGCTTTGTTCCCAATCATGTGCTTTAGTTTTGTCTTTTTACATTTTTGCCCATAGCTTATGTCTGTCATAGTTACATTCAGCAGATTCTCCAGAGCCAAAATTGAGACATTGCCTATCTCTGTATCCCTAGTTCAGGATACCTGCTGTTTTGGTCCCACTAAGCAGTTAAGTATTATCTTGTTTCCAGACCACAGAAATTTGTTTTGTATTTGGGTCCAGTTATGACACTTTAGTTTTATGTTTTTATATTTTACCTATCATTTTGCTTTTATAGTATAGAAGTAGGTGCCTTAAACCATGAACTCACTACTGTCTTGACTGGAATTTGCCTGTATGCATCTTTTTATCTGTTTTGTATTTAAAATATTCATCTCAAAGTATTGCATTTAAAAGTGTTACAAAGTGTGTCACTTAGTGAGAATATGCTCAGAGAGGAACTGTTCCCTTTTCTAACTCTCAAATTAAACTAGTGACCAGAGTATAATAAGAAAGTTATATCCCTTTATCTCTATCTTCTGGTTATTTGGGAATCCATGATAATGAAAGCCCCAACTCACACAAATTAATATTATTGCATTCATTATTTATTTATTGTTTGAGACAGGGTCTTGCTGTTGCCTGAGCTAGAGTGCAGTGGCATCATCATAGCTCACTGCAGCTTCAAACTCATGGGCTCAAGCAATTCTCCTGCCTCAGCCTCCTAGGTAGCTGGGACTATAGGCATGTGCCATGATGCCCAGCTAATTTTTCTGGTTTTTTTGTAGAGACTGGGTCTTGCTCTTGCTCAGGCTAGTCTCAAACTCCTGACCTCAAGTGATCCTCCCACCTTGGCCTCCCAGAGTGTTAGGATTACAGATGTGAGCCACCGCGCCTGGCCACATTCATTATTAATAGTGCATATTTTAGCCCTTCACAGTTTTGTTATTGATACTCTTTTATTAAAACACAAGCCTTTGCATTATGGTTAGTTTTAAATATCTTGAGGGTAAGTGTTGAAGACTTATATTTTATAACCTTCTCTTATCTAACATAGAGGTAAAAACACACATAAAGCTTTTAAAATATTTTTTAAGTGAGCCATGATTTTCTGTGGTAAGAAAGACTTTAGATATCATCTAGTTCAACTCTTTATATACAGAAGAATAAATTTGTGCTTGGATAATTGTGTGACTGATTTGCATAAACTCACACAGTTAATGTATAGCAGATAGAAGTTGTTCTCTTTCCATTACTAAGTTCCTGAATCAAAAAAACCTCTGAATTATACATTTTTGTATGGCACATTACACACAGAAAAATGTCTTCAAAAATGCCTTACTTATAAAAGTTACTCAAAAAGTATTGTTAAGAGATTATTAGCTTAGAAAAATTTAAAAAATAGTAATAAAATGTTACTTAGTTACTATTATTTGTGTTGTTGATACTACTGTTATTATTAACTCTATTCATCCACAAAGCATCTACCATTTTAAGGACACTTAAAATTGAGAAAAACCTCATAGAGTTGTCTTTTTCTTCCTCATCATGACTTTAAGTCTTTATCATTTTTGCAAATGGTTCAATTTTCCATTTCTAAAGTTATTTTCATAGCAGCTTAATTAAATTTTGCTAACTTTAAAAATGCAAGTATACTTCCACCATCAGCAATGACAGTATAATGGGAACTCAATTTACCCTTGCACTGTATTCAACTAGAAAACTGAGCACTATATATAAATCGATGTTTTTTAAACATTGGACAACAGTCAGCATAGCATCCTGATCCCTGACAGAAAGAAAACAAAAGAAATAAGCCTTAAAATTTTCCCTATTTTGTATTGCCTGGAAGCAGTTCTTAGGTCACAGAGTGAAGGAGGGAACCCAAACATAGCCTGATGGTCTCCCTGAGTTGAAGAGACAGAATGGAGTTTGGAAGAGTGAAAGTGATCAGAATTTATGGGTAGAGGACCAGAAAGATGGTGGATGCACAGAGCGATTCTGGAGATATATAGAGGGATCCTCTTTAGTCTTTTTCTGAGTAGTAATTTTCACGTCCTTTAGAGGAAATCACTAAGCCCAGGTAATAAAAAAGCAATAGTAGGAGGTAGGTTGAATGATTGTCAAAGCTCACACAGGGCTGGAAATAAAGTTGCCACCAGCCATAGAACAAGACCTTCTAATGTGTATTGGGTAGTCTTCTGAAGGTTATCACCTTGGTGGGTGAGATAAATTGGCATTAGGCTAAAAGCTATTCTAGAACCAACCTAAAAATGCTTAAATATAGGCTTAAATAGGCTAAAAGCTATTCTAAAACCAACCTAAAAATGTACAAATACAATAAATTCCAAGTCACTTAACTAGACAACTGAACAAACACACAGTATTTATAGGAATATTGAAATATAGCACTGAATGATATGATACTCACAATATTTAGGGTTCAATAAAAAAATATAATGCAAAAACAGAGACTGTAATATGCCTAATGTCAAAAACATTAAAGTGTCTCAGATTTTACCCTGTTTTCAAACTAACAAGTTAGCCTAATACAATGTCATAAATGCTAATAGAAGACACATTTCTGAGCTAGAGAAAAGGAATTTTTTTACTTTTGTCACAGCAACCTGCAGAGAGCTTTAAGTTCACATCATTTCCTTTGCCTCTCCTACTGACAACTCTGACAGGGGACAATGCAGAAGTGTACCCCAGCCCAGCAGATGCTGCACTCACAAAGGAGTTGTGTCACAGCTGAGGAACCTAGGGCTTAGGAAACTATGAATCTTATAAGGTACTGCTAGCAAATCTGCCTCATTTTTGTCCTAGAGAGAGACATTATCTTTATGATAATGGCCAGGAAACAAATGTGCTCTCTTCCCTGGAGGGATACACTATCTCTATATTCCAAGGCTGTTTGCTATAGAAACATCTTTGAAAAGGTAATTTGAAACAAAAACTAATATAAGGAATATAGATATGCCATAAACTCTCAACATCCAAGGCATATAGGTAATAAAACAAATTTGGTTCACATAACCCTAATGCAGTCATATACTATATAATAACTTTTTGGATTATGAGAGACCCCATATACCATGGTGATCCCATAAGAAACTGAAAAATTCCTATCATCTAGTGATGTCATAGCTATCATAACATTGTAGCACAAACCATTACTCACACATTTGTGGTGATGCTGGTGTAAACCAATCTACTGCCTGCCAGTCATATAAAAGTATAGTACATATAATTATTTATAATATATAATACTTGATAATGATAATAAACAACTGTTACTGGTTTATGTATTTACTATACTATACTTTTTATCATTATTTTAGAGTGTACTCCTTCTACCTATATTAAAAAAAAGTTAACTGTAAAAAAACCTCAGACAGGTCTTTCAGGAGGTATTCCATAGGAGATGATAGCTCCATGTATGTTATTGCTCCTGAAAACTTTCCAGTGAGACAAGATGTGGAGGTAGAAGACAGTGATATTGATGATCCTGACCCTGTGTAGGACTAGTGTGTGTGCTTGTGTCTCAGATTATAACAAAAAAATTTCAAATATAAAGCAATAAATAAATAAATAATTTTAAAAATAGGAAAATGCTTGTAGTTAAGGATATAAAGAAAGAAAATATTTTTGTATAGCTGTATAATGGGTTTGTGTTCTAAGTGTTATGGCAAAAGATTAAAAAGTTAAAAAAGTAAAAAGTTTATAAAGCATAAAAGTTACAGTAATTGTTTTTACATTCTTGGGATATTTCACTTAGCATGATGTTCTACAGTTCCATCGAAATTGTTGGAAAAGGCATTAATTCATCCTTTTTTATGGCTGAGTAGTACTCCATGGTATATATATACCACTTTGTTAATCCACTCATGAATTAATGGGCACTTAGGTTGATTCCACATCTTTGCAATTGTGAACTGTGCTACAATAAATATTCGAGTGCAGGTGTCTTTTTGATAAAATGACTTCTTTTCCTTTGGGTAGGTACCCAATAGTGGGATTGCTAGATTGAATGGTAGGTCTACTTTTAGTTCATTGTGGTAATAGAAAGAAAAGTTACAGTATGCTAAGGTTAATTTACTATTGAAGAAAGAATTTTTTTTTATAAATTTAGCCTAAATACACAGTATTTATATAATAAAATCTAAAGTAATGTATAGTAATGTCCTAGGCGTTCATGCTTTCTCACCACTCACTCACTGACTCACTCAGAGCAACTTCCAGTCTTACAAGCTTCATTCATGGTAAGTGCCCTGTACAAGTGTATCATTTTTTATCTTTTATAGCATATTTGTACTGTACCTTTTCTATATTTAGATATGTCTACATACACAAATACTTGCCATTGTGTTACAATTGTTTACAGCATTCAGTACAGTTGTAATTCATTACAGCCTGTTGCTCCTGGTCTAATCCATACAGCCTAGGTGTGTAGTAGGCTATGCCATCTATGTTTGTGTAAGTATACTCTGTGATGTTTGCACATCAAAATCACCTAATGACACATTTCTCATACTTTATTCCCATTTTTAAGCAACGTATGACTGTATATAGATTTTCCTGTGTTCCTCTCTCTTTTACACATGCATACAATTACTTTAATATGAGTTTTTGTACTTTATCTGAAAAAAGTATTCAGTGAATGTGATGTAAGTTGCATGTTTGCATAAAAGGTAAGGTAAGCAACTTTTATTAATGCTCCTATTTGGATTAGGTGCTAAGATAAAGGATGAATAGATTCTATTAACAATTACTTCTATTGCTGTTCTACTGGAAATTTGGAAGTGTTAATATGGTAAAACTATGACATTAGTATTTAGTCATAATAACCAAATGTAAGTTTAAAAAATTGTTATATGTAAATCAAACTGATTTTACAAATAATTTAAATATTTTCACTATGAAGATTATCAATGAATAATTATATCATAGAATAGCAAAATTATATTGGATGCTATCTATCTTGCTAATTAAGATGATTATAAGATGAAAATTACAATAATCCATGAGTCTGGTTTTATAGATAAAAGCTATAATAGACTATAAAATGAAACTTTTTTGTCATGCCCAAGTTACAGATTGACAATTGCTGCTCAAATAGTTAATTAAATCTCACATTTCTTATGTTTCACTCTGTAGCATAGCTTAAAAAGTATCTAATTTATATAGGTACAAATAATCCTCAGTCAGGCATGAAACTGAATCTGAGGCAAGTTCATCGAATTGGAAATAATGGTTATTATTCATGAAAATAGCAAAGTTATTTTTATCATTTTTATTTTCATCATTGTAAAAATTTCTGTGTATAAACATTTATTTATTTATTTATTTATTTTAGAGACAGGGTCTTACTCTGTAGCCCAGGCTGCAGTGCAATGGCACAATCATTGCTCACTGCAGCCTAGAATTCCTGGGCTCCAGTTCTCCTCCTGCCTCAGCCCCTTGAGTAGCTGGGAATATAGTAGGCACCTGCAATAACACAGGGATAATTTTTAAATTTTTATTTTTTTAGAGACTGGATCTTGCTATGTTGCCAAGTCTGGTCTGGAACTCCTGGCCTTAAGTAATCCTCCCACTTTAGCCTACTGAGTAACTGGGATTACAGGCATGAGCTACTGTACCCGGGTCTGTTTAAACTTTTTATACACATTTTTTTCTCATCTAATATTCATAGAGCATGTGCAGGATGGGAGATATAATTTCCTTTTAACAGATGACAAAGTAGACTTAAAGAGTTATTATAACTTACCCCAAATTGTATATATTATCAGAGCCAGGGTACAAACACAAGTTGGTTTAACTTCAATAGCCTTACTTTTTCTCTTATGCCAATCTGCCTTCCTGTATGTTAATAGTTAGTTTAGAACAGAATTTAGAAAACTATGGCCTATGGGTCAAATCTGGTGCACCACCAGTTTTTGTAAATAAAAAGTTTATTGTTATACAGCCACACTCATGCGTTTATGAATTGCTTATGTCTGCTTTCGAGCTACAGTAACAGAGTTGAGGAGTTGTGATGGACATCATATAGCTCACAATGTCAACAATATTTGCTATCTAACCTTTATGGAAAAAATTTACCAACCCCTGGTTCAGAATAATTAGTTACCTAAGTCTATGGATTCATGATGAAGTAAATGTATGCCATAAAATAAAGATGGAAGTGAATCAAATTTTCTTCATTATTCCTTGGAAGATGAAATTCACAAGAAGTTACTTTGCAGTGAAAAATTCTTCAGTACCTTACTGGAGATTTATGCATAGAGAGCTGGGCCCTAGAGAATTGGGCAACAGTTCTCCTTATTAAAGGGGAGGTGTGCTGGAATAATTCAGAGCAGGGGAAGGACTAAGGAAACGCACATCTGTGATGGTCGGCAGGGATGAATTCAGAAGATTAGTGTGTTAAGTGATGTCAAAGTTGCTGGGCACTTGGCTGGGTTACCAGGAAGTGCTGACAAATGGTAGAGGGCAAATATAAAAGTTTAGCCACTTGATAATCTTAGATATAAACAGTAATGATTTTGATTTTGATATTGAGTCGGAGAGCATCTGCTTGTTTTGAATAGAGAAATATTTCAGTAAATAAAGAATAAATGCTGATGGTTTTTTAAGGATTGCAGTTGTGAAGCTGACTCAAAAATAGTCTTTCAGTGGTTTCCTAAGAAACTGTATTATTTTGTCAAGAGGAAAAAATCTCTGAGACAATCTAAAAATATATTTGATGCCTAAATATTCCTCAGATAGTGTGTGTCTTACCTGAATAGCACAAAATCTGTGCTCAACTTAAATTTTCATCAGCTTGTAAACATTGGTATTAAAAGCTTTAGTACTCTCCTTTCTCCTTCCCCAACTAATGGGAAAACTAAAGAGATAATATGAACCCTGCCATCTTCTCTAAAGTAAGGGAACTTAACCACAAATTAATTAAAATGGCACATCAAATCAGGAAGTAATTACATGACATGTCACAGTTATATTCTTTCTAGCTTTCTACCAAAGAAAAATTAAATAAAGATACTTGAATTCTAATTACTTAGACCTCTAAAAGAAAAACCAGACTTTCAAAACCATAAAATATCACAAATATTTCATTTTAACAATTCTCATTCTTCTTTCTTGGCATATTCTCAGTAAATCAAAAAGTCATTTCCAGTTCTCTTTGTCAAACTTTTATTCATTCTTTTCTCCACTTATACATAAAAGATCTAAGAAAGATGGAAACTGGGTAAATAGGAAAATTTATAAACTAAAAATTATTAAAGGGTTTATAACATTTTCCCACTTATCTGGTCCCTATCCTTCTGAGAAGACATTTTATTCATGCTGCTAGGAAAAACTAGATTTCTATATATAATAAAGAGGTAGCAGGATAATTGAGTAAGAAATAAGGAAGATGGCTGATTAGCTGGAGGTAGAATTTAAAGTGTTTTACACAAAGGAGAGTAGAAAAGAGATTAGAGCAGTTGTATCATTGAATGAGTCTTTAGGGGGATAGTTACAGTAAGCAGATTTCCTTTTCTAAGTTTTGCTGTGGATTGATCATGTTACTCTCAATACTCAGTAATACTTCTGGGTCAGAATTTTCATTCAATTATATCACTATAGAGTAATGTGCCTTTGAGCAACAACAAAATAAGTATTGAAATACAATCTATGTTGATAAACGCTAAGAAGACTAAGTATAGGGTACTGTGACAGCATAATTTAAATAAAGCTATGGAAGGTATCACTGAGAAAATGAAATCTGAGATTGTCTGAAGGCTGGGTAGGCATTATTCAAGTGAAAGATTGCTGTGGGCAGAACATAGTATTGGTGCCTTTAGTAAGAGCAGTTTTGACATAATGGCAAAGATAGAAGCCAGGTGGGGAGTGAGTGCAGTTTCAATGTGCGCTTAGGAGATAAAGCAGTAAGGGTAAAAATTCCTCCCAGTAAATCTGCCTTGAAAAGAATGAGAAAATATTATAGCATATGGAAAGTAATTTGGGATTCAAGGAGAGATTTGTTTCCCTTTAATATGAGTGATGCCAGAGAATGTTTGAATGCTTACGGGCAAGAACCTGTAGAAAGGGAGGATATAATCAAAGGACTTAAGACTCTGAGAAGATGAGTAAAAATAGGATCCATAATACAGTGGAAGCGTTAGCCTTGCAGGAGAAGGGAAACCCTGGCCCTGACATCCATTATAACAAGAGTGAGTTGGTGCAGTAAAGAGAGGATTGATTCAGGTTCAGGTTAAGTTTGCAGTTTGATGGTATGAGTTGAGTTCTTGTCCAGTGGCATCAAGATTATTTATAAAGTAGTAATTGACGTCATCAGCTGAAAGTGAGATGGAAAGATGAGAGGAGCGAGAGGTTTCATTAGTGTGGAGAATGCACTGAAAGTCATTGATAGAAATATTTTACCAACTATATTGAAAATTGAGTAAGGTTGATGTGCAGTGTTGACTACCCAGTTAATATTATTAATCACGAATATGTAGTGATGCCAGTCTCTATGATTTTATCTAGCAACCCTCAATTCCTAGGATGTAAGCTTAAAGGAAATCAGTATGATTTTGACCATTATGTGAGAAGGATGGAGAGAGGGGCATAGAAATGAAAGGAATTGGCAACAAAATGATTTTAATGATTGTCTCTGGAATTTCATCAGAATAAGAAGAAAGGTAAAGACACACTGAAGGTTATGGTGGAGTCGTCAGTGGATGGAAGTTCTCAATGGTAAATGTTACAATTGGGAAGTTTGCTTAAGAAAGCTGGAAAAACATAAAAGAGTGAATCAGAGAGGGAGATATGGAATTGATGATTTCGTCTTGATGGTGCAGTTTTTGACCACATTATGAAAAGTGGAGGAAGAAATAAGCATCATTAAGGCTGAGGTTCTGGGCACTAAAAACATTTAATAATAAAAGCTGAAGAGAAGCATAGGTAACTTGACTTTCTGCTGTGAAGAAATCTAGGCTTTCTTTTTTTATAAAAATTTTCCCCCACTGATTTATGTTCTGGAACAGTATCATTAAATACACATCTCACTTTGTAATTATTCATGAGAACAATGACTACGAAGTTACATTGCATTGCAAAAATGTAATGATACATATCCTGGAAAAGGCAACGTGGAGCAGCAGAAGCTGTGCACACAGTGACCGCTCTTCATTGGAAAATGGAAAAGTCTTCTCTTCTGCTCTTAAAGTGGATATTAAATGAATTAGTTTATTATTTTGTGTTTGTTTTCTTTAAAACATATCCTTTTCTTCCATCTTTCAACCCCTTTATCAACCCCTCTAGTTTTTTGGGGTTTTTTTTGTGGCTAGGCTTCCTTTGAGCAAGAACCCCTCTAATCTTTAAGTTGTTAAAAACAACAGGCAATATTTGATTATGAAAGCCCAAATAAGGAAAGTCTCATCTTTGATGAAATTAGAAAATTGAAGGTGCTTTTTGCATTTTTTGAAACATTAATATTTTGAAAATAGCTCATATTATAAATTATTTATTAGGAAATTAATAGGATTAGAAGATAATAAAACCATATGATTTTAGACCTCACACATATGTATATGCCCTGTTTTCTGTTTATTAAATGGTTTGCATTTACAATTCATTACTGTAATGAATGAAATAGAATTAAAATATTTCTATACCAACTTACTAATGTTTTCCTATTAGGTAATATTCTGGTCATGTGAGATATTGTGATTTTTAAAAATTGGGACACTGATATAGATTGCATGTATCATAAACCCAGTGACAAATCTGAAATTGGAATTTATGGCTGATCTCACTCCTTCAAGCATTCACAGCCATTTAAATATGAAAAAAAATTTTCTGGCAATTTATTTTTGATCTAGTATGTCCACCATAAATATGAAATATTTATCATGTTTCAGAATTTAAATGGCTAAAATATAGTGGCAGATCCAAATAATCATAATAATACTGAAAAGAAAAAAACTGAAGCACCATTATTTTTTAGTTTCCTGCTAATATTACAGGAATTATGCTAAACATCTTTATTTTATTACATTATATAATTCTCATGGTATCTTTCTTTTATAGACATACAGATACTATAGAGACTTAGATCAGTAATCCAAGGACAACAGACTCATAAGCATCAAGAATTGAGATTTGAACCCAGGTTTTGAGATTCCAAATCAGGTGTATTTTCTACTATTTCACATGGTTTTGCATATCCCAGATTTCATATCTAAAATTACAGTATGTAATAGGATCTATCCCTAATAAATACACTAGCCTGCCTATTTTACCAAATTATTGTGAAGATAGACTATATATAAAAACTGCATGATGAATTTCTCATAGAAAGGCAATAGTAAGTTTAATGCAAATTTTGATTATAACTTGTAAAGTTACATTTGTGTACACCTGCATCCCATATTTCAAATCAAATTTGATGGTGATATTTTTGAAAATGAAGCTGAAGAATGTAGTCTGTCCATAAGTTATTGGCATGTTTTTTAAAAAGCAGGTGTACAGGGATTCTCTTCCAAGCAGGAAGATAATACCAGAGTTCCAAACTGGAAGCTGAGTAGCAAAAGGAGGAAAAGCACTTCACATAAGGTAGGCAGGCGTGCTTTCAGGATGGAATAACCATGCTGAGGAAACAGGAATGATGATAGCATCAGAAAACATACTATCCAGCATCATAATTAACTTTTGGATACTATGAAGTAAAAAGGATACACAGATTATAAGATTAGTACAATGACAACTCCGTGTTAATTTGGCAGCTAGTAGCCACAAGATACACTAGGCATTGCAAAGAATGAAGACAGAACTACATGATTTTGAGTAGCATTTGTTAATGCATAGATTGAATAAAAAAACTCTTAAATTTTTATCTTTTTTAATAATCCTCATTGTCTATCAAATTAAGTATACCCTTTTCTCAGGGCCTTCCATAACATGTTCCAAACCTATCTCTCTGACTTTTCTCTTTAAAATTTGCCATCCATCTTATTAAACTTGTAATTCCTCAAACATATTTAGTGCTTTGTGCGTGCTTTCTCATATCTTTTCATCTAAACTAGCCCTTTTATCTTTTTGCTTTCTTTGCCTGTCATTCAAGGTCCATTTCAAAACTCAAATCTATCTTCTGTATAGAGTCTTTCTTGATACTTCTCTAACTGAATATGCTCTCCCTTTTCTAAACCTCTCTAGGACCTTGTGTCTTTTCCACCATGTCTTTAGTGAGTATTTGGGATCTACAGCAAGAAACTTCATGCAAGAATTATAAGTAAATTAGCCCTTTGACAGTTAAGCTTTAAAATCAAAGCTGAGGAATCAGTGCAGAGAAAGAAGGGTACCCAAAGGAGGAGAAAAGTTCTCAGTTCTGAAAGGTTTGATCATAATCTGATTGTGTATATTAACATATTGAAAGGATGAATGAGACATGCATATTAAATTAGAATTGGATGCAATAATGAAGAGAAGTCTCAGGCAAACTTTGGCAGTAGCATCTAAAGGAAGTTTAAAGGAAAGGAAGGCTTAGCCTCATTATTTGCATATTTTAGCAAGCGAGCATGACTCTAGGGTGTTTAAGCATTCTATGAAGCTAAAGATGTTAAGTAGTGTAAAGATCCTATTTCAAAATCATCTCAATAGTGAAATTCTTGCTACTAAATCAAACATGTGCTTGCATTTGCATCCAGTCTATCCTTCCTCCTGCTGTCTTAAGAGAGAAATGTCCCTTCTCTTATCTATATCCAATCCTGCCATGTATGTTCTGGATCCCATACCATTTCCATGTTCTCATACATTGTATCCTGTCCATTATTTCTTCAGTCCCTATGTCTTTAAGTGTTCAACTCAGAAAGCAGAAAAGTAAACATCATTCTTGAGATTTTAGTTTAGCATCATCCAAAGGCCAACTCTGAGGAAAGGATTCAGGAGTAGCAAGTTTATTTGAGAGTTTCAAAGAACATCAATAAGGGAGCACAGAAGTTATGCAGGGTAGTGGAAGTAACTAGTAAAGGGTGGCATTTAAAGTCTACTACACCTGTGGTCAATTGAACCTTGTTTAGGAAATGATGTAAAACACATGCCTCAAAGTTATCCTACCTAGAGGATGCACTTCTGGTATGAGAGTGTTATGTTTTGTGGATCTATACCCCAATGAAACTGGACAAAATTATTTTTTAAAAACTCAACCTTTAAATCTCTGGGAAATAGCCCTAAAGGTATACAGAAAAATGAAGAAACATTTACTCAAGAAAATCTACTAACATTTGCTAAGAACAGTGAGAGTCTGTGGTATTTGAACTGAGACCTGCTATCTTTTTCCTCTTCCCATCTCATGAAGACAAAAACTTTATTCCAGACTATTGCAGTCAATAACACAGAGCTCCTTCTCCCCTTAGCTCCCAGTCAGAGAGCTTTCTGCCCTGGAGAGGCAGGATGTTTCATTCTCCCTCCAGTTACCTGCTCTTGAGCCTAAGTTCAGGATGAGTACAGCTGAGTGGTGAGGAATTCTTTCCTCTGCCTGCCTCTACTCATAGTACAGAGGCTATATTTTAGGCATGGAAACACTGATAATGCTAGGACCCCAATTTCTATTACTCCAATTCATAAAGCAGTGGCTCTACACTGGGAGAGGTAATGTGAGACAATGTGAGGCTACTGCCTGCCTTCCCACCCCCTACTAAGAACTCAGCTTCTAAAGTGTGGGGCTGTCACTCATAGAGAAATGTACTATTGTCCCTACCCTCACATCCAGAGCTGTGGCTCAGAAATTTTGCCTGGGGAGAGAAGCAAGGCATAAAACTGATAGCTCCTAATCTCTTCCCAAAGGAACTGACTTCATTTGTAATCCACAGTGGAGGAGTTGGAGCCTGAGTGCTCTCAGAAACAGTGAATATGATTGTGAAAGGCAATTAGGATGATATTAATAGATTCATTGGACTTATAGGTTAGACTGTAGGCCAGTTAGTTTGTCTGAGAGAACCCAGGGAACAGACAGAAGGTGGAGCTCACCTGAAATCAGAGAAAATCTTAAACATTGACCTCAGGAACTACCCTTTTAAAGGAACCTGTATTTGATTATCTTAATTTGCAGAGCAGTTTATGTCCCATGGCACTATTGAAAAAAATAGAGCATTTAGCCAACAATTAGTGAATCTTAGCAGCTTAGTGTGGTAAGGAAAGGAAATAGTCAGAAAGAGTTCTGCAAAAAAACACTGTATGGTTATATCCAATACTTCCCTGGTTAGTGACATTAGGTGCTTAACACTGTGGGGGCACATAGACTTCACTAAAATAACCCAGTCATTAAATAAATTAACAGGCAAATAATAATAAGTCCTGGGCAGGGGTGATCAGTATACAGTGTTGCTATAATTTATTTAAAATGTACAGTTTTCAACAAAAATTTTTGAGACATAAAAAGAAACAGGAAAGTATGACTCAAATACCAGAAAAAAAAGTAGGCAATTGAAACTGCCTATGAGAGTGACCAGATGTCAGATTTAACAAAGACTTCAAAGTAATCATTATGAATGTGTTCAAGGAAATAAAATGAAATCATGATTAAAGAAACAAAAGAAGATATGAAGAAAATGTTGTATCAAATAGAGAATAACAATAAAGAGATTAAAATGATTAAAAAAAAGAACCAAATGGAAATTCTAGAGTTGAAAAATACAATAACTGAAATGAAAAATTCATTAGAGGTGCTTAACAGAAAATTTAAATTGGTAAAAGAAAGAATTATTGAACTTGAAGATAGATTGATAGAGATTATGCAAGTCGAAAGCACACAGGGAAAAAAAGAATGAAGAGAAATGAACAGAGCCTCAGAAAAATGTGGAACGTTATTAAGTATACCAATATACAGGTATTATAATATTAGATGGAGAGGAAAGAAAGAAAGGAGCAGAAAAAATATTCAAAGCAACAATGTCTAAAGTTTCCCAAGTTTACTGAAAAACAAAAATCTACACTTCTGGGAAGGTCAATAAACTTCAAGTAGGATAAATACAAAGAGATCCACAAAAGTCATATCATGGAAAAATATGCTAAAAGCCAAAGGCCAGGAGAAAATCTCAAAAACAGCAAGAGAAAAACAACTTGTCACTTACAAATGTAGCCCATTAAAATTAACAGCTTATTTCTCATCAGAAACAATGGGGGCCAGCAGAAAGTGGGTTAACATATTCAAAGTCCTTGAAGGAAGAAAAAAACTACCAACCAAAAATCCTATATTCACCAAAGCTATCTTTCAAAAATGAAGACAAAATGAAGATATTTGGAGATTAACAAAAACAGAGAATTTGTTTTTGGCAGGTGCATCTTACAAGAAATACTAAAGGAAACTCTTTAAGTTGAAAACAAGTGCCTTTGGACAGTAACCAGACACAAAAAACCCAAATGCATTAGTAAAGGTAATCATATAATTATAAAAGACAGATTATATGTAAATTTTTATCCTTTCTTCTCTTCATTAATTTACAAAACAATTGCATAAAACAATATGTACATATGTATTTTTGGGCCTATAACATGTAGAAATAGCACAAAAGAGGTGAGTAGGGGGAAAAGCTATATTGTAGTAAAGAAATGGTAATAGATGATAACTAGAATCTATAAGAACAAATGGAGAAATGATAAATAGGAAGGTTAATATAATAAAATCTAGAAATACATATTAATAGTCTTATTCTCTTACTTTCTTTAAAAGATATAAAGTAATATTAATTAAAAATTATAACATTGTATTGTTGGGTTTGTAATATTTAAAAATGTAATATGTATAATAGTAACATGACAAAAGGGGTAAAAAGAAAATAGAGCTACATAGGTGGTAACATTTCCATATCTCACTGGAATTAAGTTAGTACACATTTAAAGCTGGTTCCAGTAAGTTAAGATGTACAATTGACCCTTGAAAAACATGGGGATTAGGGGCACTGATCCCCCCATGCAGTCAAAAATCCACATATAAATTTTGATTCCCCCAAAACTTAACTACCATTAGCCTACTATTGGCTGGAAGCCTTACTGATAACATAAATGTTGATTAACACATATTTTGTATGTTATATGTATTATATACTGTATTCTTACAATAAAGTAAGCTAAAGAAAAGAAAATGTTATTAAGAAAATCATAAGGAAGATAAAATATTTACTATTTATTAAGTGGAAGTGGATCATCATAAAAGTCGTCATCCTGATCATATTCCATTGAGTAGGCTGAGAGGAGGAGGAAGAGAAGGGGTTGGTCTTGCTGTCTCAGGGGTGGCAGAGATGGAATAGGTGGAGGAGGCTGAAGGAGAGGCAGGCACACTGAGTGTAACTTTTATTTAAAGAAATGCACATATAAGTGGATCTGCACAGTTCAAACCCATATTGTTCAAGGGCCAACTGTATATGGTAAACTGTAGAACAACCACTAAGGAAATAACTCGAAAGATATAATAAAAATATCATTAAAGGAATTTAAATACTACATCATAAAATATTCACTTAATGCAAAATATAGCAATAAAGGAGGACTAGAGGAACAAAACTATAGGAGATACACAGAAACAAAAAGTAAAAAGAGAGACAAATATTATTCAATAGTAAAAGGGGATGAATTATTGCTACATGCTACAGCACGGATGAATCTTGAAACATTATGCTAAGTGAAAGAAGCAAATTACAAAGTTCACATATAATATGATTCCATTTATGTGAAATGTCAGAATAGACAAATCTGTAGAGACAGAAAGTAAATTAATGATTAATTAGAGTTGGCATGGAAGTAGGGAGATTGGGGAATGATTGCTAACCAGTACACAGTTTCTTTTTGAGGTGATGAAAATGTTCTAAAATTGACTGTAGTGATTGTTACGCATAGTATATTCTGTGAGTATAACAGAAATCATTGCTTTGTACACTATTTTATTTTATTTTAAGACAAGGTCTTGCTCTATTGCCTGGGGTAGAGTGCAGTGGCATCATGACAGCTCACTGCAGCCTCAAATTCCTAGGCTCAAGAGATCCTCCTGTTTCAGTCCCCTGAAGAGCTGGGACTTAGGCACACACCACCATGCCTGGCTAATTTTTCTATTTTTTGTGGAAATGGGGTCTCACTGTGTTGCCCAGGCTGGTTTCGAACTCCTGGCCTCAAGTGATCGGGTTGTCATGGCCTCCGAAAGTGTTAGGATTACAGGTGATAGTCCTCACACCCAGCATGAACTGTACACTTTAAATCATACACTTTAAATAGATAAGGTATATCTCTCTATATTAAATAGTTATATAAATTCCATCTCGATAAAGCTTTTAAAAAAAGAATTGTCTCATCTGAGTGGTGAGGATAATGAAACATTTATAACCAACTGTCATGAGTTATTTGTTGAGTTTGCTTCTGGTGGTGGTTAACTTTCTGGCACATCCAGTCTTTACACGTGAGAAAGCCGCCTTCCCCAGTGTCAGCAACAGGCCTTAATCACAGAGATGCAGACAATTTGAACTGGAATTTTTCCATAGCACACTGATCACGGTAGGGTTTGAGGTAAGTGGAGCCCTGAGAATAACTACAGTCCACCCCTCGTACTACTTATTTCCATTCACATCTTGTATTAAATTCACTACATCTTATGACTCTTTCTTGAAAGTGGTGTCTGGTTACATTTTATTTAAAAAATGCCTTAGAACCAATGGGGAAAAAACTATAGTTACCCAGCTGTAATTGGTACTGAGGCTTTAAAGAATAATCCCCTTCTTTCTCTAGCACCAGGTCTAGACTCCTCACACTCTCAGGTGGTACTCACTGCTTCTCTGCGTTTCCTCCTTTGATTTGTTACCACAACCCTCATCAGTGAATGTCTAAGCTCCTGGCTACCATTCTTCTCAGGTTGCAGTGTCTAAAAATGACTGTTTAGAGTTCATACTGGATGAAGGAACAATGACAAGCACCCCAGTATATCTCCTCAGATACAGACATCCCCATTCCTGCCCCCTATTATGTGACAGTATCCCTTCCTGTTACTTATTCAAGGACTCCTAGGTCTATTAACCCTGGCTATGGATACATGTTTGTTGTAGATCACTGATTGCCGTTCTGTATTTTCCATTGTGGTAATGATATCCATCTTGCCTCTGATGGTTACCTGTATCCCAAAGACCCCTACTATTCCAGAATCTTATCAACCGTATTAAGTAGCTCAGTTTCACCCATAGTTTCTGTCTTATTCCATTCCTGCTGATATAACAAAATACCACAAACTCAGTAATTTATAAATAATAGAAATTTATTTCTTACAGTTCTGGAGGCTGGGAAGTCCAAGATCAAGGCACCAGCAGATTTGGTGTGTGTTGAGAGCTGATTCTCTGCTTCCAAAATGGTGCCTTCTGGCTGTGTCCCCAGATGGATCCAGGGATGAATACTGTGTTACCCTGTGAAGAGGAGAGAAAAAGAAGATAAACTCACTTTTCAAGCCTTTTTATAAACACACTAATCCCATCCAAGAGAGTGGAACCCTTGTGGTCTAATCACCTCCAAAAGGCCTTACCTCTTAATACCATCACCTTGAGGTTTAAGCTCCAATATATGAATTTTGGAGGGATACATGTATTCAAACCATAGCATTTTCCCCCACTGTCAACCATACGCTACAAAGAACAGCCGCACTGAGCTTCTTACCTGTGCCCATGCCGCTCTCACTAACTCATTTCTTACTGTTTTACTGAAGAGAGCATCCTCTGGGCCTTTACATTGAAATAGTCAACTGGTGGGTTCTCTGGTCATACATAATGTGTTTATTCTAGTATGCTACCCCTTTCACCAATTCTATAAGACAATCTGGCATCTCTAACTCATTTACTGTGGACCATCATTATTTTAAAAACTTTCTTGTTACATAATTTAACACTCACAAGAATTTGCAAAGTAGTACAAACAGTTCCCGTCTACTCTTCACCCAGCTTTCTCCAAAGATAACATATCGTATAACCATAGTACATTATCAAAACCATGAAGATGACATTGGTGCAATGCATTATCTAAACTATAAACCCACTTCAGATCTTACCAATTTTTATATGTACTCATTTCAACATGTTTTTTACATTTCAAAGAGCTGTCCCAAAGGTATATTAAGACTGACTGTAGGAGTGCTTGCCTGGACATTAAATCTCAAGTCATGAGAGAGTGTTCCTATAGCAGGAAACTATTTCTTATTTGGTCTTATACTAACCCTGTCCATCACTCTTAAGATCTAATCCTTGGCTGTTTTTGCTGAAGCTTTTTGGCAAATGGTTTCTTTCCTCCCAAAGCTGGGGCAGACCTTTCCCAATCAGAAAAGACCTAGTTACTGGCCTAGAAGCCATGAAAGATACTTGTTGAGCAGGCAAATATATTATGAGTCACCTGTCTAAATAAGTCCTCTACATTAACTCCAGGCAAAGGAGGTTGCTGTCTTCTAGCAAGGTGTAGTTAGTTACTTCTGCAGGTACAGAGGGTTCAAGAGAATCAGGGAATTCAAAGTTTTTAAGTGCATTCAAGCAGGTATTCTAATATTTCCTGATAGTGCTTTGAGGTCAGCATAAGAGAATTACCACACTTATTAATTTAAGGCTTCTCTGAAATTCTGTTACTGTCATAGCCAAATTCTGGGCATGGTTTTCAGACTGATCTGTTGTCTTTCTGCAGAAGATGAAAGTTTCTTTAAAAAGAAGACTTCTATACAGAACTTAGGAAAATAAACAAGAAAAAAATCAAACAACCCCATTAAAAAGTGGGCAAAGGACACAAACAGAAACTTTTCAAAAGAAGACAGAATAATGGCCAAGAAGCATATAAAAAATTGCTCAACTTCTGTAACCATCAGGGAAATGCAAATCAAAACCACAATGAGATATCACTTAACTCCAGTGGGGTTGGCTTATATCAAAAAGTCCCAAAACAACAAATGTTGGCAGGGATGCGGAGAGATAGGAACACTCATACACTGCTGGTGGGACTGCAAATTAGTACAACCTCTATGGAGAGTAATATGGAGATACCTCAGAAGAACTAAAAGGAGACCTACCATTTGATCCAGCAATCCCACTACTGGGTATTTACCCAAAGGAAAAAAAGATGTTCTATAATAAAGACATCTGCACTCGAATGTTTATAGCAGCACAATTCACAATTGCAAAGATGTGGAAACAACGCAGGTACCCATCAATACATGAGTGTATTAACAAAATGTGGTATATGTATACCGTGGAGCATTACTCAGCAATAAAAAACAATGGTGAATTAACACATCTGGTATTATCCTGGATGGAGCTAGAGCCGATTCTTCGAAGTGAAGTGTCACAAGAATGGAAAAACAAGCACCACTGGTACTCACCATCAAATTGGTATTAACTGATCAATACTTACGTCACCCATGGCAATAATATTCATCAGGGGGCGGGCAGGCGGGAGGAGGGTGGAGGGGATGGGAAAACTCTCACTGAATGGGTGCGGGGCACACAGTTTGGGGTATGTCTACGATTGTAGCTCTGACATGGGCAGTGCATGGGCAATATATATAACCAAATTGTTGTACCCCCATAATATTCTGAAATAAAAGGAAAAAAAACCATACAAATAAAACAAAGTGTACAAAGTTTTAGTTGGGAGGAATCAGTCTGGTAATCTATTGCACGGCATGGTGACTATAGTTAATAATAATGTATTGTATATTCAAAATAGCTAAAAAGAGGATTTAAATGTTCTCACCACAACAAAATGATAAATATTTGAGGTGATGGATATGTTAATTAGCCTAATTTGATCATTCCACAATGTATACATGTATCAAAACATCACATTGTACCTCATAAATATTTGCAGTTATTATTTGTCAATCAAAAATAAAATAAAACAAAGGATAAAAAAAAAGAGGACTTCTGCCTTCCACACCTTATCCTCAAGTAAGTGGTTGATTTCAGGCTCTCTGTTTCCTTGTTCAGTTACACTTACCAAAAATAACCAATTCCACTTTCTAATAGTGCCATTGCCATGATATTTCTCAAATGATACAGATGTTGGATAAGCCAGTGCATTTCCTTCCGGCAGTGTACCATCCCAATGGGCGTCTTAGTGATTATCAAGCTATAGCATTCTAAGAATGATCACAACTGCACTTCAAACCAAAAATGGTTCCTTATTCCCACACGGTGAATATGATAGATAATTTTATGTGTTAACCTTACTGCGCCATAGGGTGCCCAGATATTTGCTCAAACATTACTCTGGGTGTTTCTGCGAGAGTGTTTTTGGGTGAGGTTAACATCTAAATTGGTAGACTGAGTAGAGCAGATGGTCCTCCATAATGTAGGTGGGCCTCATCCAATTAGTTGAAGGCCTAAATAGAACAAAAAGGATGACCATTTCCCAAGTAAGACAGAATTCTTCCTGCTTGACTGCTTTAGAACTGGGAAATCAGCTTTTTATTCTGAGTTTGGACTTGAATTAATATATTGGCTTTTCTTGGGTCTCAAACCTGCAAGCCTTCAGATGGGAACTGCAACATTGGCTCTTCTGGTCCTCAGGCTTTCAATCTCAGACTGGAACTAAATCATTAGCTCTCTTGGGTCTCTAGCTTGCTGACTCATCCTGCAGATCCTTGGGAGTTGCCTTCTTTCATACATAATCATGTGAACCATCCTTATAATCTCTCTCTCTCTCTCTGTCTTTCTCTCTCTTTATATATATGGTTCTTTTTTCTTTGGTTCTGTTTTGGTTCTTCTGGAGACTAATACAATGGGTGAATAATCCATCCCAGGGTCTTACCCAGAGGATCTGCTTTCTATAACGACTTCTGGTATGTTGGATTCTCCCAAAAGCATCTTAAAATAAAGAGATAATTTAAGATGATGTCCAAAGTCTTTTACTGTGTTATCTTTTTACCACTTATGACTTTTTAGGAAATCCAGAATATACCATTCCATCTGAAACAACTTTGGTTTGACATACTTAATAGGGAATACTCTGTTGGTAAAGGAAGAAGCATTTAGTAATGATTGAATTTAGCACATAATCCACAAAAACAGAATCTAGGGTTTAGTAGTAACTAACAATTTGAACCAAACAGATTTAAGGCCAAGAGCTGAGCTAAGTAGAATAGCAGAGATTCAGGGTCTGAGCAATATAACTCAGGAATCTGGGGACAGCAACATAGAAGGTAATTTCCAGTAGTGAAATATTATCTGTTTTCCCAAAATGTATTTCTTTAATATGTGCACATGCTTTTTTCATGATATTTTAAAGCTTATCGCCTCTTTTGCCTATAAATTTGATTACCCACATTACATATGGGTTGAAATCTTGGTAATATTCTGTGTTAAATTCAGAGAACAAAAAAAAAGTAGCTCCACTTTTTAAAAATACATGCAATATTATCTTAGAATTAAAAATATACTTAAAATTCTATGGCCTAAACTCCTGCTCAGTGGAGCAATTGTGTCTACAATCTTTCAACTTTATTTTAATCCTCAGTGATGGGAGATTGACTGCCATATAAGCAACTTGATTTATCACTGAATAACTCTTTTAGCTTGAAATTTAGTTTTCATATTGCCTCAAAATCTTCCTATTTCTAACTTCTACCAGGTGGTTAGAGTTTTATCCTCTGGAACTATTGCTCTTCCCCTATGTCTAGCTGTCAATTAAAATATTTCCACCTCATAACATAAATGGCTTGCTCTGCATGTCCTCCTCCATCAAAATTACTCTTCTCTCTTTTATTGGTTTTGTCTTACATTATTCAAACTTTAGCACTCTATCCTACAGGATGTTATAAAAACAGAGAACAGGAGTAATGTGATTTTTCTTTCTCTAGACACCAGGTTTATATTATTATAGTTATGTAACCTTTAGAATAGATTGTATTCTTATTTCCACATACCTAAGTTTCAGGTAATAAATTTCATACTTAGGGTTAACTTCCAATCACTTTTGCAGCAAATTTTAGATGCAAGTCGCCAGCCTCCTTGCAACTCCAGTCGTGTCTGGACCACCTTTCCCTCTATCAGTTAATATGAGTTTTAAGATATAAAATCATGCTTATATTAGCCTCCACAGTGGATATAAATGTTCATTTAATACACATGGATCTTTGATATAAAGATATTAATTTATGAACTTCAAAGTTAAATATGATTGACATTTAAATGTTTTGCTAATTTAAGACATCTATGAATGCATTCCTTAATTTCTCCATTGGAACATGTAAATAGGAGTCAGCTATTACATTTATAATGCAACCCTCTTTCTTTAGTTCTTAAATTGTCATTTGTAAATGTCCTATTTGGAGAAGAAATATAATAACATCCTCCAGCATTAAAAGTTTTAAAAGAAATGTTATAACTGGCAACAATTCTCTCAGGACATATGATATATACTATATCAGTCAATATGTGTCCTTAGTTTTCTCTTAGCCGCATGTGGCTAACTTGTAGATCAGCAGGCAGTGTGCAATATCAGGCTATTGTGCTAAGATTCCTTTTTCTCTAGAAAGAAGTAACCTGCTTGTGTTCCTTCAAAGTCCTGAGCAGTGTGATTTCAGTATTTTGGCTTTCTTTTTCTGTGAGGTGAAATAGCAAGCTGTGTATAAGTCACAGAATTGAATGCTTAATAGTTAAGGGCACTGTTATTAGGAAAAAAAACGCTCAAAAAACTAAAAAACAAGCAAACAAACAAACAATTTTTGTTCCAGTTGAATGTGAATATCGAGTTTAGAGGAGCTGAAAGCTATATTTTATGGTCTGTTACCAAAATACCATTTGCTAAAGTTAGGGATAAAACCTCCATTTTGTGTTGTTTAGGGATAAACCACAAAAGGAGTAATACAAAGTTAAATTACAGAGACTAGTTCAGACGTCAAAAGTGAGATCCCATAAGATAAATTATTTAAAATGAAGAATGGTATCATCCTTTAAAGTCTATATATAACTATCAAATCTCTAGCCATTTAACACATGATGCCGAAAAACCAGTGCTTAGTTTTCTAACATTAAATGAAACAGTTAAAACTTAAAAGTACCAAATAGTTTTAAACAAAAAAAATCTGTGATATACTAGGTTAAAAGCACAAAAGAAGGACAAAATGAAAACAATTTTTGAAGCTTAAAGTTTTTAATACTTAACTTTACCATCTTATTCATTCAGCAAGAATAAAATTAAAATAGAACATCAATCCAAATTGCAGATAAAAATATAACTATATTTCAAGTATGTAGATGTGCTGACATTTATGATAGGTTCAGATATTTCTGCAAATGCATGAGGATTTGGAAAAAGCTTAATGTTCTGGTTAATTACCCTGGTGATCTATGCAAATATGCAGTGGTCTTGACTAGTATTGTATAAACTTCCCATAAAATGAAAGGGGATGCATGTGAAAATCAAAGATTTAATCAGATTAACCAGCTTACCTATTTTTGTCTTTTCCCTTCATTTTACCAACTAGCACAATAAAAGGAGAACAAGGAGTGAATTTATATAAAACCATAATCGACTGTCTTTTGAAAGGTTAATATATCTGATTCACACATGAATTCCTGTGTCTTTGTCCTCGGATGTCCCTTTCACATGAGACTCTGAGCTTGGCCATGTGACTTACTTTGGCAAATGAAATACAGTAAATGTGATGCAAGTAGAGGCTTGAAAAAATGCTTACACACTGGAGCTTGATCTCTTGAAAACCTGGCACTATGTGTGGAAGTCCAGACTAGTCTGCTGGAGACACACAGCCCAGCTGACAGCCAGCAGCAGCCTTCAGATACGTGGGTGAGGGTGTTTTAGACCATCCATGTGAGGTTGATCCACCAGATCAGTGAGTCACATGAGTGACTCTGGCACAAACAGCAGAAGAACTACCTAGTTGCACACCAAAGAAATTGCTAACCCACAGTTACAGATTACTAAAATGGTTGTTGTGCTACTACGTTTTGGGGATAGCAATAGAAAACTGACAAAAGCAATTGCCTAACCTCACATTTCAGGCCATAGAGGAAGAGGAAACCCTAGGATTATTGCCTGTGCTGCACAGAGGCATTAGCATGACTGTGGCTGATAGTAGTGGATACTGGAAGTTCATTGGGCAACCTCAGGAAGCAAGGCACAGTCCCAAACATCAATTCTCCAAGGGTGGGCAGAGAACACAAGTCAGGGACAAAACCAAAGGTATGTAAATGTACTCAAGCAAAAGGGAGAAAAAGGGTTTGTGCAGGAACAAGTTGATGATGCTCTTTGAGGCAAGGGATAAAGTAAGAGAGGAGTCTTTTCTGGAACACCAGGGCTTTAGCTTGTGGGAAGCTTCAGATATTAAATGATTATGGCTTGTTACTATTTTTTTTGTTGAGCCCTGGTAATGAGATTACAGGGTCAAAACCTAGAAACATTCATTATTTTTTATAATATGTAATTCTCATTTATTTTTCAATTTTTCTTTTTAATTAAAAATATTTCGAACATACAAAAACATAATAAATATCTGTGAACCCACCACGTTAATATTTTGACATTGGCTTCATATCAATCTCTTTTGTTTTTAGAAGTAGTAAAATATCATATATATAGTTACCCTTAGTATCTCCTCTCTCTCTTTATTGGTCACATGAGTTATAATATTCAAAATAATTAACACCAATTTGCTGAGAGTGCCTTAGGTCCTCTGCTGCACCAGGGGGAAGTCTGGGAGTTCCTGAAAAGGCTGGCAAGACCAGGAGGAAGGGTTTTAGGGGGAGGCTAAGAGCCATTGCTATGAATTATAACTGGTACTGAATTATTTTAAAAATTACTATGACCTTCCTAGTTCATACTGGTTGAAGATCAGCCTTGATTATAAATATCTTTTCCCAGTTTGTGGTTGCCTTTTTACTTTGTTAATGGTGTATTTTTTACATTTATTTTGATTGCGGCATATAGAAGCTTTTATATTTGATGATATTGCATGAATCCCTCTTTTTCTTAATATCAGTGCCTTTTCTATCTTGTTAAGAAATCCTTTGTTAAAATATTTTCTTATAAAATGTATGGTAGTACTTTCCATTTTTAGATCTTTAATCCATGTAAAATTTATTTTTCTTTATGGCATGAGGTAGAGATTTAATTTTATTGTTTACCATGCAGATAGACTGATTTTGCCACTTATTAGCACTGTGTCCTTGTCCAAGTTACCTACCCTTCTGTATCATAGTTTCCTCATCAATGAAATGGGATTAATAGTCTTCACCTCATATATTATTAAGAAGATTAAATAATAGGTGTAAAATATCTGTAACAGTGCCTGCTACATACTAACCACCCTGTGCTTATTAGCTAATAGACCTAACCACTTGTTTGACATCATTTATTGAATAGCCCATACTTCACCTGTTGAGTGCCTCATGTACATATATGTGCATTCATTTCTAGGCTTTCTATTCTGTTTCTTGATATATTTGTTCTTCTTTGCACCAATACACAAATTTCAATTGACATAATTTGATAGCAATTCTTGATATCTAGTGAGTGAGTGCCCCCTAAGTATTATTCAAAATTGGGCTCTTGTATGAATGTTATGTCAGAGTTTTTAATTTCTATGGAAACCACTGTTGGAATTTTTATCAGAGTTGCATTGCGTTTACAAGTCATCTTTATGACATTGATTCTTCTGGTCAATAAACATGGTATATCATGCCATTGATTTACATTATCTTTTATTTAGTATTTCAAAACCTATTTATATTAACTAATTATAGAAGGAGGATATGGATTCTTTGAATCCTGGTGTTGTCTGTTCATTTCCCACATTCCATAAACCAAGGAGCTAGGAGACAAAATTGCCATAGTTAGAATGGTTGGCATATCTCCTCTCTGAATGAAATTCTTCCATAGTCTACCATCACTCATAAGATAAAATTTTCAAACTCATTAATGTGATAGAACACCTTCTATGACTTCCAGATTTATATCTGTAGTCCAAGTGACTTTACTAAACGTCCGGACTTGTATACACATCTGACTGCTTGCCATTTCCATTGGATGTCTAATAGATATTGAAAACTGAACTCATCATCACCTTGTACACACAGTCTCCCCACTGACTCTGAAAGCTCATTAAACGGCTGATCATTCACTCAATAGTTCAAGCTTAAAAACTTCGAATCATTCTTGACTCTTCTCTTGCTCTGACATTCCAGATCAATTCATCAGCTTGGTAGCACTTCAAAATATATCCTGATTCTAACCTTCCTACCTAACCCCCACATCTACCATGCTAAACCAAAGCCATTGTTAGTTCTTGCCTGGATTAATGAAAAAAATTTGGCATTTATTTTCCTTCTTCCAGTCTTTTTTGCCTGATGATTAGTTCACATAATAGCCTAAGCACTCAAATTAAAAATCAGACCACATTGCTCACATTCTCAGAACCCTCCCATGGATTCCCATTGTCCTTGAGTGAAAGAACTCTGCTTATGTCCAAGGAAGATTCAAGTTCTGGCCTTTGCTCCTTCTCAAACATCACCTCCTATAAGTCTTCCTTGCACAATCTGCTCTGGATATACTTGTCCTCTTGCTGTTTCCTAATCATACAGACATATTACTGTCTCAGGACCTTTGCATTGCCTGTTCTCTTTGCCTAGAATGCTTTTGAAAAGAGTTATATTACTGGTGTGAAGCGTCTAATTAGTGGGAGGTGAGAAAATGCATATCAGTAATTTTATGGTCAGACAGTTTTCTGGTTTTGGATAATATTTTGCTAACTTCACAAAACAACTAGAAATACTTTTCACTTAAAAGTGCATCCATATATCAGTAATAGTTTCTATAGCGTAGGAGCTAGCTTGTTGTCTTAATTGTTTTATTGTGGAAATTTCCAAGCATATACAAACATAAAAAGAATTGAGTATAATGAACCTCATTTAACTATAAATGTCATTAAATATCCAGTTAGTGTTGATATTTCCCCAGCTATCTCATTTTTTGAAATAGTGTATTTGTTTAAATCAGGGGTAAATAAGATTCATATATTGCAATTGGTTAATATGTCTCATTGATCTCCTTTAATATCTTTCATTTTTTCTTGAATTTAATTGTTAAAGAATTAGGTCACTTTTTCCTATACAGTTTTCATTTAACATATTCCTTTTAACTGCGTATTTCCCGTAAATCATTAGTTAGGGATGGAAGCTGAAACAGATTCAGGTTCTATTTTTTTTAAGACTACTTTGTAGATGGCACGGTGTGCTTCTAATGGGAGCACAAAATATTTATTTTCTTTTTTTGTTGTTATCACACATTTATCATCATTACCTAAATCCATTATTCTATTAAAGATTGCAAAGTGATCATTATCTAATTTCATAAATCTTTCATGAAAAGAATTTTTCCTTAGCAGCTCCCTGGTTACTCTGAGGTAGAGTTTTATAGGAAAGGCAGACAAATGCTTGACTTTTCTCTTTATTTAACAATTTTTAGTAAAATATGTTAATTACATAGCATTTTCTAAGGGTTGCTAATACTTATTTTTTAACTTATCCACAATGTCTAATAATTGAATGAATGAATATGAGATCATTGACTGGGAAAGGATAATCTAAGTTTAACAATAAAGGTAAAAATTTTAAAGGAAAGATAATTAGATTTGAATATACAGAAATATAGTATTTATATTGTCAAATATTTTAACAAATGCAAATTTTAAAGAATAAACTGGGAAATTTACTTGCAACACATATGGCAAACAATGAGCAAATAGGTCCTGGGCTAATTTTAGTTGGTTTCTTTTAATTCACCCCATCTATCTTTAGGTATCAATCAGATTAAATATTTGAAAACTTTTATAAAGAAAAATAAGTGTCTATGGGGGTGTGGTTATTTAATAAAAAGTGAAAACACAGAAGTATAAAAGCACCCAATCCTATTTTCTTCCTCCTAAGATCAGAGTGAAATATTTTCATCATTCAATTATTCTCTTCTTTGGGATCCACATTGCTTATGATAGTGTTAATCAGTTGTCCTGGACTGTGTCTTAGCTTCCCATCTTTCAAATTTTTATATACTGAGTAGAATGTGGTTGGTTCTCAGGGCATCATCCAAATATAATGGATAAAGCAACCCCAGAATAAAGAGGCTATATTTAGGCTTAAGATGTTTTATAACATGATCCCTTACCCACCCTACCTCCCTAGCAGTTTCTTACTAGAGTATGATTAGGACTTCCCTGGTTCTTTATTCACTGTAAGTGTTTGGGGAATGTGTATGTGTGTGTGGGGAGTGTGAGTGTGTGTATGCATGTGTATGTATGTGTGTATGTATGTACACATTGAGGGATGCAGGGGTGCCAATAGTAGTGTAAAAGGGTCAAATTTTCTTTGGTTTATTATTTTTTTCTTAAGAGCCAGTTAGAGCAGTGGAGTTGTAATTACAATTCCTTTGACTTTTAACAATTTTTTAGGGAGAGATTTCAATAACTCAGAATCTTCTGGCTGGTTGATGTTTCCCTGTACAAAGAGATCATTGCTTCATGAGATATTTTTGGTCTGAACATGGTCAGGTCACTTTCTGACACCTACATATTTGTATTGCTTTTACTTCTATTTTCCAATGGAAGAAAAATCAGTAATATTCCATGTAAGAAATTTCCCATACAAAGTCTGACATTTGCTTTATTTTTATATTAGAAATCCACAAGTTTTGATAGTCACAAACCTTTTGGTGTTCGTTTAGGAGAGTTATATTATTACTATTTTTATTGCCATTGCTATTTTCTGTTATTATATTGTCAAAGGAAGAAAGGGCTGTTCAGACCCAGAGTTTTCCAGAATTGAGAATGATTGATTGTTTTCAGTTGACCTGGGGAAGGATTGAGTCCTCTTGGTTTGTAGAAAAATATCAGGAACACAAGATAATGTGCATTGTTCTTAGGTTAATCTAAGAATGTGTTCATCTGGTATAGTTATATTAGATTCAGGTAGTATCAAATCTGTATCTTTTGATTGGTTTTATGACACTCACATGAGGAAAAGTATTAAAAACTATAATCTTCAAAATGCATTGACATCATTGAGCTTTTTAGCTCCCATTTCTTTGTCATTCCAGTTAAAAATTTTATGTTTGAGATCTAAATTTTAACAAGATGATCTATAATAAATCCACCCCTCTCCTCCTGTATACTTTCTTACCACTGTTTTCTGGGAGCATCAGTCTCAGAATGGATGCAGAAAAAGAAGAGAAAAGTATTTATAGAGGAAGTGGGTGACCATTACCCAAGTTGCTAAAGAGAAATGGAAGAGATGGCCAGTTTTATTGTTTACAGATTTTGTATTTATCTGCTCAGGAAAAACTGTGAACAAGAAAATGCATTTCTAACAAATCTGGCTAGCAACTTTACTCAGTTTCTGGTAAAATTATGATCGATTTGCAGTCTAATTTATCACATTTTCTTGTAAATTCCTCCCAGATTATTGCCATAAATTGACTGTTAATCCTAGTTTTTGAAGTTGTGAGAATTTCTTTTGTTTTTGTTCAAGGTCCATTGTATTATAGACGGGGACGTTCAAAGATTCTACATCAGGAATAACTCCTGTAAAGTTCATGTTTTAAAACCAGTAGTTTTTGTTACTTTCTGACAATATAGTTTTTTGAAAGCAGACTTTCCTTTATACTGTCTCAACTTGATACTTTTTATTATGTTTCCCCCAAGGGCCTAATTATGAATCCCTATTAGGCCTTTTCTGAACACTAATAATATTTAAACTTTGGTGAGCTCTTTCTTAATGCTTTTCCCAACTGTTGGGAAAGAAGCTGTTTATTTCCTCATTTGTGTCTTCCTACATCACCTGTGTAAAAAAAACATATTTATGCTTTTTCCTTTCTCTAATGAAACATACAAAATTTGGAGCTTGCACTGAAACTATTATATTTGGCTAATTTTTAAATGCTTTTAGATTTAATATACTCTTTATTTTTGTTAATATTGCCCATCAAAAATTTGTAAAGATCAAGATAGAACTAGAGATATATTCTTGATAGATACCCACCTGCTAGAAGCTAAGGCATGAATTGCAATGATAGAAAATTTCAATAAGAATAAATGCAATTCTTATTCTTTTTTGCATCTTTTTTTTTGTGGTCAGTCTCATTGTGCTGTAAACAAGGAGGATGATACTCAGAAACAGGACTAAAACATCTGAAAATCACAATATTATTTGATGCTCTATATGTAAGAGGAATGTTGGAAATTGTAAAGTTTCTACATACAAGAGTTCTATATTGTTGGTGTGCATGTGATATTTTCTTGTTGGGAATGTGCACGGGAAAGAGAAATAAGAAATTCTATACAATAGGCCAGCTCTGCTGAACATGGGCTCCATACTGAGAGAAGACTAAGAATAGCAACAACTAGTCTAGAAAGATTCCACTGTCTCAAGCGGTTCTCACCCACAGAGAACCACTTTTGTCTGCTACTTTCTCACAAAGACCTACACATTGGCTGCTACTTTGCACATCTTGCTCAGAATTGTAGTAACTTTATCATCCCATTGTACTTTTTCACATACTTGACCTGCTTGTCAAACTGCTTTGGGAATGAGAAATACTTTGTGCACATTCAACCTCTTATCATACCGCTCAAGGGTGAGGGGGCCTCCTTCTGAGTGAAGTCATGGCTAATATGGTCTGTCTTAGAAATAATAGACGAATTGTCTACCCTCATTCCTGAACTTCTGGTACTGCACAAAGCAAACTGAAGAAGCAGTGCAAGCCCTTATTTTAAAATTTAATATCTTTTACAGCCTGCTGTCTAAGGCAGTTTGTTTATGAATCTGCTCACATTTTAAATACTACTTTGGAAACTTCTCTATCTCAAATATCTGTTCCACTCAAAATTTTATATAAAGTTATCCCCTCTACACACTATCAATGTGAAAGTTCTTCTTTCTTTCCTAAGGCATTCTAAGTCACTTCTGTAACCAGCTCCCTTAAGAGAAAACCACTAAATCTTGCTGCTTACATAGCAGCCTCAAATCTTACCATAGTGCTTGTCAAAGACAGAGAATTATTTTCCATGTAAGCTCCTGCAGGGTTCACAGGCTTACTAGACTGTGCTTTCTAGTTAATAGGAAAGAAAAGAAAACTGCAGAAGCCTCTAGAGAACCTTCTGGCAGAAAGTAGATAATACAAAATAAAATCACTGTTTTATTTTATTAAGGACCTTTGTGAAGGTTCATTTGAAACAATTTAGTCTGTCTAATGTAATTAAGTCACTAAGCAACATCAGATAGTAGCCAGTTACAGTCGTGGATTAATAATGTTTAATTCATCTATAATCACTCTAATACATGTCTAGGAAGCATACATAGCATTTTATAAAGTACAATATGATGTGTAAGCACAGTTGAATGATGAATCATAAAATAGATTAAATTGTAGTCATTTGAGCTGCTATTTGAAATTTATAGCTGCCAGCTGGCAACCAGAGGATTTCTTTTAATATAAATTAAATAAGCTCAATAAAGTTATCCAGATAGGAAATCTGCAGCTGGAATATGAGAATTATTTCTTTTTAGCCTTCACCAGAAATGAGTTTTTTGAGACAGACAAACTAAAGAATGTTTAGGCAGGGTCACTGTGAAAGCAATACCGTGTCCAACGAGGTCCACTCTGGTAAATTTCTAACCCATCAGTTCTTAATAATTGATATTTCTCAGCTGGATTGAACTGAGCTTGATCAATTGGAGTAGGAGAGAGAGAAGGACAGAGGTCAGATTTAGAGAGAAGATTTTTGCTGCAGTATAGATATAAATTGATTAGGGCTTGAAATGGGCTTGTTAAAGGGATTAAAGAACGTTATGGATGAATATACGGTATAAACATTAATTGCAGCCCAATTTCTATATTTGCTCTTGAAATTTAAAGATTTTTTTTTCTCTGCTATTTGAGTGAGAAAGCCCTGCTTGAGCAGAGCAGAATTTTACTTTTGTAATGAAAGAGAAGCCAAATTAGGTCATTGTAACTTGTAATTAACTGGGTTCAGGCTTAAATCTCAAGGTAATTTCTAGCATCTGGCAATTTGTAATCTCTAAATTTCAGAAGCTATAGATGTAGAGCAACTTCTGTATTGCTGAACTCTTACTGATATACTCAGCAAGATTGAAGCTGTTAATAAATTTCATCTATTTGCCTAGTATCTGCATTATGGTTATGGGTTTAAAATTGTTTAAATGTGTTTTGTAATCAATTGTCATAAACCTAGCATAGATTTTACATATTTTGTTCAGATGACATAGATGTAAACTTGTTTGATTTATTTACCAATACTTCTGTCTCTGGAACCCTGAGGCATAAAATCTGATAATATCAGGGCCTGCTATTTTGCAGCATGTTGAAAGATTGGGAAATACAAAACAAAACAAAACAAAAAACTGACAATTATTTCCTGGTTATAAGTAATAAAACTCTGGCAGATACTGCAATCAATTTCTTCTTTGTGAAAACGGGAAAAATTCTAAGTCATCTAAGATAAAGGCAACAAATGGAGGTTGACTATATAAAGAAGATATATGATTGCTCCAAGTTACAGATTTCATTTGTTAATCCAACAAATGTTAATGAGATGACTATGTTCCAGGTACTGATTAAGTATGTGGAATATGGTAATAAACTAACAGAAAAAGGCTCTGTCCTCATATAAACAGATCTGCATTAAAACTGAACAGATGGCACTTTGCCAGTATCATAACTAATGAAGAAGGGAATGGAAAGTCAAAAATGCCAATATAAATAATGGAACTGAAATTTACTTTGAGACTGTATGACCTTTGGGAGGCATACGAGTACATAATTTATATTTGTAGGGTTCAATCTGTGTTTGGGACATCATACAATAATCCACTTATAAGGATCCATGGAAGAAATATTCTCAGGACATTGGGATATTTTGTTTCTTCTATGAAAAGACATTCTTTGGCTTATAAACACTATAAATTTCATTTCCCTTATTGCATTGGCTGCTAAGAATCTCAGTAATAAATTTGAGACCAATTTCTAGCAATCCAATAGGAAAATGAATATGTGTTTTTGATGCTATCTTTACTTTTGTTTCATAGCATCTATTTTTAGAAAGAAATAGGACATTAACTCAACAAACATAAATAGCTATTACAATCATGGTTCCATTTGTAAATCTAACTGAAGCTTTTCAAAGCGTTGGTAACATATCAGTCTTCTAAGCAGGTAACAGGATCTAAGCCTATCTCTATAGAGTAGTTTCCTTGGTGGTTTTTTTTTTTTAAAGCCCCACTTTATTAAGATCAGCCTCCAGGTCTCAGAAGAATATGTGTTCCTATCACTACATAAAATCCACTTAAAGCACAATTTTGTCAGTCTAGATAGAAGACTAAGAAAAAAACCATGAGAGGGTTTTGAAGGTCATTTTAAGGAAGACTTGAAATTGAAGCAAATAGGAACACTGGGAAGAAGCAGCAGAAAATCAGCTAGTCACCATCCCAAACATCATGAAGTTCTGCAGATACCAGTTAGTGTCACGAACCAAGGCACCTCTTTTATGCAATGTGGAAAGAAATAATCCTGGTTATGGATATATTTGAATGTAGATAACAAATGGAGACAGCCTATATAAAGAAGTAGTATGATAGCTTTGAGATACAGGTGTCATTTGCTCATGTAACAAATAGCATCACAAATAGTTATGACTAGCAATAACATTTTATTTGGAATCAAAATATAATGGTAGAATTAAAAAATATATTAAGTTTCATTTATGTGCTTAAGAATTGCAGTATTAGTAAACAGAGTTAAAAAGAATCTTTCCCTTAGGATTTTGTAATCCAATCTAAGGTCACCAAGAACAGAAAGAATTAAATAGAATTTTAAAATTTTTGTATGTTCATTATTCACTATGCCCGAGTTTAAAAAATGAAGAATATACTTACCTCCATAATTTGATCCCACTCCTTTTTAAATTTTTTTTTTTTTTTTTTTTTTTTTTTTGGAATTCAATGGTCAAATGGTCACTGCAGTTATCAATGGCTATACCATCACTGGGCTGAAACCTCTACTTCCCCAGGTTTAGTACATGCCTTGCACATGGGAAATATGTTCAATAAGTGATTGTTCTAGTTATGATACTTCTAGGGTGGAAACAGACAGAGGCAGCAACTGGTGGCTAAGATAGTGATTGTACTGCCACCTCTCTCCTTTGCCATCAGCCAGATTGGAAAACAGAGGCCAAAAGAGCTATTCTGTATACTCTGGCAATTTGGCGGCATCATATAAGCAACCTCTTGGCTGGCTCTGAGCTGTGTTTACTGCCAGCTAACATAAGATTTAGAATGAGTATAATCTTCAGCTTTTGTAAAGAGTATCAAATGATAAATAGAGTAATCAGATCTTTGCCTGAATTGCTTACTGCAGTGAAACATGGATTAAATGTGTAATAAAAATATCAGTTAATCTGTCCAAGAAGCTTGATATACTCATTTGCCTTCTTTGATCCAGTTTAGTTGTCTCATTGGAAAAGAAGAGAAAAGAGAAATGATGTCCTAATTATTTATGTGTTTACAAGTTATTTTTTTCTTTTTTGCTTAGACTGCTGCTAAGTTGGGTCACTCCATATACTCTGTGCCATGGAGATTTAATATTTCATTAAAAAGCTTAATAATGGCTCCAGTGAATTTAATTTCTACTGTCCAAGCTCCACAATGATAGCAATTCAAGCAAATGTTGATCTCTGTCTCAGTGATGCACACAAAAACAAGGCCAAAAAAAGGGAACATTAGAGTTCTGCTCATATTCTCTGCAACTTGAGGTAAAGTTAGAGAGCTGGATGATCCGTGGTACCTTATTATTTAGTTGCATGAGGAAAGAGCATCTCATTTATACTCAATAAATGTAGTGGATGGGTCACATTTATATTATATCTCAATACTAGATTAAATAATTGCTATAATATTAGCTCTTTGGGAAGAGTTTCTAAAGGCAACACTCTGCTTCTGCTTTTAATTTTAAAACAAAGTCAAAAGGTATTTCATGAAAATATCTTGTTGACTTTGAAACATTTGATTGCTTATCTAATGAAGTAATAAATATTTATTAAATGCCTACTGTGTATTTTCAAGGTATTGTGGCCTCTACTTCAAAGGTGAGGAAAAGTGTTTTTCTTAAGAATGTGTTTTTCTTTCAATCTGAAGAGAACATAAAAATAAGAATAAAAAATACTGATAAAAAGCTTAAACGATGAGGGTCTAGTGATTGATTTTCATAAGAAGTTAGGTTTGTTGTATGTAAAAGGAATTGTTTTCAACTAATACAGTCAGGAACTTTATACAGTAGTGAAATTTAAGTTTAAAACAATTAAAGCATATAATTTTCATAGTTTGAAAGTTGAGAGAATATAGAGAAAGCAGATATGTTATTTAATGGAACAGAAGTGCAAAAAGAATGTTGGAAGCATATTGTAGAGGTCACTTGAATTTTAACTTCTAGGTAATTAATTTCATTATACTAATTACACAATGCAACATTATAAAAATAATGTAGAATTTCAAAAGAAATAAAAATAAAAAACTTTTCCCCATATCTTTCTCCTAAGAAAACCATCTATTTTCATTTTTCCATCTTCTGTCCCACTGAAGATTTTGAACAGTGAAATGACATGATGGAAAGTCTGTTGTACGACTTTTAGGAAGATTAATCTATCAATAGCAAGCAAGATGGAGAGTGAAGAGAGGTGTCTGAAACCTAGAGACCAATTATAATTTTATTGAAGTAATTCAGGTGAGAAGTGATAAGGGCTTGAACAGAAATGGAAAGAAATGGGAAGTTGTAAGAGGCATTGAAATGGAAAAATCACCGATTGGATGTGGGACATTAGAGAAAGGTAATCGTTAGAGATGAATGGAGCCTGAATTAACAGCAACAGTTCCAGAGATAGAAAGCAGAAGTAGGATGATTAGAATTGGTATCTAGCTATGAAAAATGATTTATATATATTTTTGTGACATGTAATATTAAAAAATGTAGTTACACCAAAATCATGACTATGTTTAAAGATGGAAAATTGGGATATATGTTATATGACTATTCCTAATCTTGATACTTTTCACAAATTTCATATAAAAAGAGAAACCAGTTGGAATTATAAGTGTGAATTGTCTATTGTGTTTTAGAGGAGATTATGAATAACTTTTTTGAGAAGAAAAGTATTCAGTGAGGAAAGAGTAGCCAGTGGAATAAATAGAGAACAGACAATATTTCTTAAAATTAAGAGGAGAGGAAGGAAAAGATAAAGAAAAAAATTTTTTAAATATGTACATGTTGTGAGCAGTGGTATAAGGAGGACAAGGAGAATGAGAACTGAGGAAAGGGAATTATATTCCACGGCTAAGAGGCCGTTAATGACACTTGAGAACTCCGTGAACAATTAATATTTGTTAAATCATCGACTAAAATGTTAAGTTTTCATTTTAGATATTTTTTAGTGAAAGGAGGGAAGGAAATAGAACGGTAGCTAGTAGATGGTGAAGTTAAGCAAGATTTGTTTCCCTCCTTCCCTTATAGACTCCCAAGAAACTTTTTAAAAAGTTTTATTCACTTTTGGAAGCTTAGTAAAGGCAGAAAAAATAAATCAAAATCAAAGAATAGATATGTGAATATTGTAAGGATTTACAGGGACAGAAAATATCTTGAGTGGAGAGTGAAAAAGAGAGGCCAATTAGGGAATTATTTCAGTAGTTCTTTCAAGAGATGTTGGTGACATGAAACTAGGGTAAATAGTTGTGGAGCTGGTGATTATTGGTTAGATCCAGTCTATATTTTGAAGATAGAGCTGACCTCACTTCTTGCTTAACAAATAAGGTATGAGGTGTGAGAGCAAGAGAGAAATACAAAAATAATGTTATTTTATTGGCTTATACAACTAGAAGAATGGTGGTACCATTTACTGAGATGATAAGACTGGGGGAAATGTAGGACTTTTTTTTTTTTTTAATATAAAAAGAAAGGGTCTCACTCTTGCTCAGGCTGGTCTCGAACTCCTGAGCACAAGCGATCCTCCCGCCTTGGCCTCCCAGATGCTAGGATTACAGGCGTGAGCCACCGCACCTGGCCAGGACTTTTTTCTTTTTTTGGAAAGGGTAAATCAAGAATTCTTTTTATATATGTTAAGCCTATTAGACATCCAAGTGGTGATGTTGTCTAGAAAGTTAGATAAATAAATCTGAAACTAAGGGTCAAGTTTGGGCCATGTAAATTTGATATTCATCAGTATTTTAATCATATGGTCTATAAAATTATGAGACTGAATGACATTACCTAGGAAACGATGCTAGAGAGAGAAAAGAAGAGTGCCAAGAACTGAGGATTGAGCCATTCCAAAGTCTAAAGATCTGGAAATAGAAAGACAAATACCTCATGTTTTCATTTATAAGTGGGAGCTAAATAATGTGTACACATGGAAGCAGAGTGTGGAATGATGAACAACGGACACTTGGAGGGGTAGGGCGTTGGGAGGGGAGTGGATGATGGGAGGTTGCTTGGTGAGTACAACGTGTACTACTCTAATGATGTATGCACTGAAGGTCCTGACTTCACCACAATGCAATATATCAATGTAGCAAAAGTGCACTTGCATCCTTGAATATATACAAATAAAAAAATGAAAAAAAATCTGGAAATAAGGAGGAATCAGCTATGAAGAATGAGAATAGTCAATGAGGCATAAGGGTCTGGAAAAAGTGATGTCTGAAAAAAAAAATGTTTTAAGGTTGGCATGGTCAGCTGTGTCAAAGCCTGGTGGGATATAGAGTAAGATGTGTACACAGAATTAGATGGGGGGAGATGTGCACGTCTTGTAGTATTTAAAATAAACAAAGAGATCAGGATTGGTCTTGCTGATCTTTCAGGAGAGGTGGTTAATCAACTCTAATTGTATCTTTTTCTTGAAAATGGTCTTTTAGGCAGTTGTCAGAAATGAGGCTGAAGGTGTTCTAGTGTGGAGGTACAGTAGTCTGATAAGGAGTGCATCCTTATGTTAGGTCGAGGGTAGAGTCACAGACGATGGAGGGGTGCCTATTAGAATAGGCAGCTTGGGCAGTCTTGGCCTTAAATACACATCTCTAAGAGGCTTCTGGATCTACTTTAAAGAGAGCATTAGGTGGTATTGTTGGGTGATGTGCCAACGAGAGCACATGGAATTTTGGAGCCTGCCATAAATCTTACTGAGGGGGTAACAGGGCCAGTATAGTGGTATTGGGCTTATCAAGAGTGCTTGGAGATCAGGAGGTGACTTAAATAAAGGATATCATTTTTTTTATATCACTTTTAGTAGAAGTACATGATATAAAGTGTAGCATTTTATAATAGATCTGTACAGAATAAAGATGCTGTAGCAACACACAAAAAAGAGGCATGTAGAATTCTCATAAAACTCAATAACTTTCTTTTTTTGGTACCTCTTAAACCTAAGTAGTTTTTAAGACACGATAAGGGTTATCTTTGAGGATTAAAGAAATTCGTACTTTACTTACAATCTTTTTCATATGCTTTTTGTCTATGGTCATATAAATTTTTTCCTTATTTTAAATGATATAACCTTCAAAGTAAGAGAGTTAACAACAAAATAGTTATAAATAACCATCATGTAAAGAAAACTAAAAGGTATTTAGATTTGTCTTTTTAATAGTTACACTCTATTGCCAGGAATAGTAGTTCTCTGTTTTATCCCCAGCGCACGTTTATAAAGGGGGAAGTTCTTTTAAAAAATAAAAAATTTAATTATTATTATCTATTATACCTTACATTTACCTTATGTTTTCACCTTCTCTTGCTTCCTCTGCAAATGACAGAACCCAACAAGTCTAAGAACACTTTATGCGCACAAATATTATTTCTTGAGTCCTATAATTTATTTTTGTCCTTTAATTTTTACTGTTTGTCTTACAAAATACAAATACATGCAAACATAATGGATTCTACTTTAAAAACTACCTATTACCATATACATTTATTATGATCATGATTGCTATTATTATTTTGCTGCAAAGCAGGAAAAACAAAGTAAGTAGAATAATGAATATTTTTGTTTGAGTATGAACAAATATGGTGCTATTTAAAAATGGGTTTCTTTGGTTACTTGCTATTTTATATTGTCCTAGAACTACTTACAAACAAATTCATTGACATTTTCTTATATTGCTTTTGTGGCTCATTTGCCATTACCACTACTGCTATATTTCATACATTACCACTAACCTGGATTATTTACTGATTATACAATATACCTGCCTTTCCTACACATTTGTGTCCATGTCATTGCATTTCTTAGAAATTCCTCCATCCGATCTACCTATGGACATCCTATTTACTCTTCAGGTTCTACCTCAAATGATCTTCCTGATAAAGTTTTGCTGATGAGAGTAACCAAGTTGCCTCACCAATTCGTACTTATTTATACATGACCTCTGACAATTATTCCATGTGGGCTTGATGTTTATGTAAATGATTTATCTCCTGTATTTCTTGAAGGGTATCATATTTTGTACATTTTTCTCCTCCACAATTTTCTTTTCATGGCAGTAGTTCAATAAAGAGTGAATTTAATTGAGTCTTTGTGTTTGAACTCATTTCTGTTTCCATGGTAAGGTGGCCGTTACTTCCCCTATGTTTGTAGTCTTTTCTGATGAAAATAATGGCTACTGTTTGGAGGCTTTACTATATGCTGAGTATCGTCCTTTAGTTCTTTACACAAATTAATTCATTTAATTTTCATGAGAAAATGAAGGAGTTATTATTATGATAACCCTCATTTTACAGATGAGGAAATTCGGGTGCAGAGAATTTAAGTATTCATGCAGAGTCATGCAGTTGGTGGGGGAACCATTTTCCATACCCAAATAGTTTGACTACAGAGCCCTTGCTCTCAAACACTGCTTTGTGCTGTCACAGTGTTTAGCTGCCCAGCTGCTTCAGGAGCATTGGTTATAGTGGCAACAGGACTTGACAAAAAGCATGTCTAAAAAATATTATTTTTAAAACAAAAGAAAAATATCATTGCTGTTGTACTGCTTAGTTCCCTTGTGGATTTATGTCCATGGCTTCTGCCCTATACGCTATGATTCATCACAACTTAATTTGCAGACTTACAGTAAAAATATTAAAAATAATTGTTTTTGTATGATGTGACCTTATTTAGTATGATTCACTTTTTTGGCTGGCATAAATATACAGTAGTATTGTCACTATAGAATATCACTGGTATTTGAAAATTGTCATTCTTATCTGGTGCCTGAAAACATCAAGAAGACTTTAAAGTTGTAACTTTCCTAAAACATCCAAATTGGGAACAAATTTACCATCATTTGTATGTATTTTCTGGTTTTAATAGTATCTAATATAGTGCATTAGGCAAGGTAGCTTTCAAACAATTGTCTGATTAAGCTTAAACATTAACTTTTATATCACAATATTAATAACCTTAATATTGTTATGTGTGTTTTTCTGTACCTAAAAGCATGATATCTTTGGATACACTCAACTATAACTGTTGAAGCCATATAGAAATGCTCCCTCCATATAAAGAAGTCTTGAGGTCCTATTAGGTAAATATAAGTCTCAGGTGCAAAACTAAATACAATATATTTCAACTCAACATGAAGTGAATAAAATTGAAAAATTTTTGTACTTTTTCTGACACTAGGTTTATTGGTTTAATTTTCATACTGCAATTACTTTTCTTGTGTTTTATTTTTGCTATTAAAATAGTTTATTTACCCAGTCATTCAACAATTATTTTTAAAATGTTCTCAACATTGTACTAAGTACTGGGGTTACAACAGTAAACAGGACAGACAAGGTTCTTGATCTAATGCGGGAAACAGATAAAAGATGTAAAATAATTTTAAATTGTGATATTTTCTAGAAAGGCATAGGTAGGAAATAGTAGAGGATGGAAGATGGAGTAGTCAGGAAAGCTCTTCTGAGAATGTAACATTAAAGATGAAGAATGAGAAACTTGCTCTGCAGAGGTCATGGGAGGAAAAAGCAAAAGAAACATTCCAGAGATAGAAAATAAATTGCAGATGCAGAGGCCCTAGGTGGGGAAAGGGATGGGACATTTCCTTCAATTTTGTTATTAGCATATGTTTTATAATTTATTCATATTGTCATAGTGCATTTTGTGATTAAACTACAATAAAATTAAGGAAATGGCCACCCAACCTCGTGTTATGCTGTAAGTGATATATATTTATAATAATCATTGTTTTTTAAACTATTTAAAATAAATTTTAGTATTCTATTTCTTAATATAAGTTGCACCTGAGAATTGAAATATTCAGTTCCATTTCTCTGTTTTAAACTTACAGATTTTGCCAAAAGGTAAACAAACAAACAAAAAAAGCTTAATTGGCATATTTTTCAGCATATGCAAGAAATCTTATTTTAGCTAATATTTCATCATGATTTTTCACGGGAAAATAATCTAACAATACAGGAGCTGAGTGATTGTTTAGTTCTCCCCACTCAAGGTTTGTATATAGATAACATCATATATCCTAAAAAACATGAATGCTATTTTAAAAATATTTTATGCCTTCTATAAAAAGCAAGATGAAATTATATTAAACCATTGACTTCTTGCATCTTGGCCTTGCATCGGACTTTGAAAGGGAATAAAAATAGAGGCAGGCTGGGCCCGGATGGCTCACGCCTATAATTCTAGCACTCTGGGAGGCCAAGGTGGGAGGTCAAGAGGTCAAGACCAGCCTGAGCAAGAGCGAGACCCTGACTCTAGTAAAAATAGAAAAAATTAACCGGGAGTGGTGGCATGCACCTGTAGTCCCAGTTACTGGGGAGGCTGAGGCAGGAGGATCACTTTAACCCAGGAGTTTGAGGTTGCACTGAGCTATGATCACGATACTGCACTCTAGCTGGGGCGACAGAGCAAGACTCTGTCTCAAAACAAAAAAACTAGAGATATTCACTAAGAAGAATAAACTTCTTTCCTGAAGTTGTGGGAAAATAAGAGGCCTGGCAAGCCTGATAGAGAGTCAAAGTTCTCATCTTTGGAATCAAAATGCATCCACACATTCAAGGATGAAAAATGTCAGAAATGTCAGAAGTAGGGAGCCTACTGCAGAGAACCTCCCTAGACCCACCAAGGTCAATTCATTTACTTCATCGTGTGTTCTCAGTCTATCTTCTTCACTTGGTACTTTACGGCTGTGGATGTTCTTATTAATTTTAAACTTTTAAATTTGTCACCTTTAAATTGGACCTAAATGAAAGTGTTTCCTGTGGGGAAGACTTTTATTGAGCTGCATTTGAACACTAAAGCTTGAAAAGAAAAATAGTTGTACCTTTGGTTTATTTTTGTTCAATATTTGTTTTCTCTCCTTGCCTAAGTTAAGGAAAACACATATAAGTGGGAATAATACATTAAAATGCCTTTTCTTTCTGTTTAAATGCTTTGATGACCTGCAGAATTGTCTTCTGTTTTGACAAAAATGTTTGTTAAATCCTCTCATCCTTCCATCATTTAGTTCGCCTCCCAGAAGTCTTCTCAGTTCTTCCAGCTGGAAGGAATATTTCTCTAATATAATCAGATAACTATCTTATCAGGATCACTGGCATTTTAGTGGTAGAATTTTATTTTTTGAAAGTGTTGGATCTATTATTAGTTATTTTCCTTTCCAGGGCCGTAGACCATGGAATCATTCTTGTCATGATTGATTAAATCAACATTCATTTATTGAATGTCTATTAGATGCCTGGCATATATACTGATGACACAGTTGTGAATAAGATGCTCACAGTATTTGTGAAGGAGGTTGATGTCATAGACTGAATGCTTCTGCTCCCCTAAAATTCATACGTTGAAATCCTAACCCTTCATATGATGTTATTTGGAGGTGAGGCCATTTGGGAGGTAATTATGTCATGAGGGCAGGGCTATCATAAGTGGGATTAGTGTCATTATAAAAGAGCCCTGGAGAGTTCCCTTACCTCTTCTACCATGTAAGGTCACAATGAGAAGATGGCTACCCTGAACCAGGAAGTAGGTCCTCATGAGACACCAATCTGCCTGCAGTTGGATCTTGGACTTCCTAACCTCCAGAACTCTGAGAAATAAATTTCTGTTGTACATAAATTACCCAGTCTGTGGTACCCTATTATAGCAGCACAAATGGATTAAGACAGTACATAAGTTAAATTGAGCTGATAAATACTGCAATTATGTTACCAGTGTAATGCCAGTGAATCTCTGTATCTTGTGTAATTCCTGTGGAACATTTACCTTTCCTTCTAGCTTTGCCTAACATAGCTGAATATTTACGTTCCCCTCGAACTCTGCCTGTTGAACTGTGCTTATCTTTAAGGAGGAGGATGCTTAGGACCCTTGTGACCAGACTGGTCAGAACTGGCTAAGACCAGTGGGATCCAAGAGAATGGTCCACTTGACCTCAAGAAACACCTAATTTCATTATAGTCTAATTTCCATATTAAAAGATACTCCCTCCAGTGCTGGTGTCGTGACAGTTGACAGTCACCATGATAATGACCAGAATAGACCATGAAAGGACAACAAGAAGGTGGTGTTCCAGTTCTGAGAAATTGTCCACCCATTCCCAGAAAAGACATGAATATTCCAGCCTCTGATTTTAATACTCAACCCCTTCATTAAAAGAAATCCTATAATTTAACCCCTTCCCCTCTCACACAATGAGAAGTTGATTTGCAATCTATGCTCCTGCTTCTCCATTCCTTGGTCAATCAACTAAAGCCTGACTTGCTAAACATTCACTTTTGGTTTTGTTCATTGGCTTCATGACACCGACCCAGAAAGAATCTCACCTTTTGGGGAAAAAACCAATTATCTTGGTAACAATAATGATAGGTACAAGGTATTGTGGGAGTATTTGGCAGCGTGCACAAAACAGTTTTAGAGGTTTAAAGGATTTAAATCATGAGTAGGAATTAGCTTGGGGAAGATAGTAAAAACAGAAGCTCTGTACTTCATAAAATGTGATTTGTTTGTCTTTATTTGCTTATTTTTGATGTCTTGCTCTGATCAGCCTTTTATGACTTGATTATTATGAATGCTTTCAGATCACTTAATCACATTTTCTAAATGCAGCTTCTCATCATTTCTTCTTCATCAAAAATGATATATATATAATTTTTTTTCTAGAAAGCTTGAGAATATAATGCACATATCACCAATTTCCTTAGGATAGAATGATTTTTTAAAAATACAGTAATTCCCCCTCAACCGTGGTTTTGCTTTCCATGGTTTCAGTTACCTATGGTCCTCTACAGTCTAAAAATATTAAATGGAAAAATCCAGTAATAAAAAGTTTGTAAGTTTTAAATTGCACACCATTCTAAGTAGCATGAATCATCCCTTTGTCCAGAACATCCATGTCATAGATGCCACCCCTGTGTTAGTAATGTAGGAGCCATTTCATTTAAAGATTGACTGTTGTGGAATCACAGTGCCGGCGTTCAAGTAACTTTATTTGACTTAGTAATGGCCCCAAGGTATAAGAGTAGTGATGCTGGCATATTGTTATAATTTTTCCATTTTATTATTAATTATTACTGTTAATTTCTTACTGTGCTTAATTTATAAATTAAACTCTTTATCATAGGTATATATACATATATATACCTATATATAAACATAGAATATATAGGGTTCAGTACTATCTGAGTTTTCGGGCATCCACTGGGGGTCTTGGAACGTATCCCCCGGGCATAAGGGGGAACTACTGTATTTCTGATCTTATATCATTTTAGTTTTAAGATATCACAGAATAGAGGTATATGAACTTGTACTTCTTCCTAAACTGCTCTTCTTTCTCTGTGAATAATACTATTATCAGATTCTTTGGCCAAAGGTAAACTGACTGAAAATATATTGGTAGAAATCCAGGAGATATCACAGATTCTTCACTTTCCCTAACTTATGATATTCTATTCCACCTCCACCCCATCATCATTTTTGGATGGGTTTTTAAAAATAGCCTTATGTTTCCCAGCCTCCAACTTCATTCTCTAACAGTCATTATCCTACTAGCTACTTGAAAGATGGTTCCAAAACATCTATATGATCATTTCACTCTTTAATCACTCTTTAATTGAAAATCTTTCAATAGAAAATCTTTCAAATCCTTTCATAATCTGGATGCATGGGATGCAAAAATTCGTTTGCCTTTCCAAACTCATTTTCTGACACCGTCAGGGAATGGAATACAGAAAGTTTCAGCATTCACCATCCACTTATTCAATAAAGCCTGTGTTAATCATAAAAACTTTCAAATAGTGGCCTTAATCAAACTAAATAATGACAAGATAAGAAAGTAATCTTGTCAAGGGACTGTCTCATACCTGTGTTAGCAATTTTGTGAACGTGTTCTCACCTGGAGGCAACAAACATCCCTTGGAGACCACAAGAACTGCCCTATCAGCTAGGAGTGTGCAAGATGCCATGGTTATCAGTTATAACACAGGAATTTAGAGAGTTCATAGAGTTCAGTTATAATACCTATTATACTACCTAAGAAAAAATGTGTCTCTTAAATATAATAAATTTTATACATCATCTTTAAGGTGATAGTTCAGTTTCCTTCTTTTCAAACTTAAATCTTCATACCATATATTATATTTAATTCAGTTCAACACATGATTATTGATTACCTGCTGTATTTTAGGCCATTTTAGAATTTAAAATGAATATGGCATCCATTCCTTTTTAAACAGACTTCATAGTCAAGTAGGCAAGACCAAAAAGGATAATTTTAAAAGATGTGTTAAATTCGGTAATAGAAGTGTATATAGAGTGCTATGGTCATATTGCTGAGGCAAACATAAATAATGAAGACTTTCTAAATAAACCCCTTAGAGTTTAAAACTGAGTAATAGTTAAGAAAATGAAATAAAAATTACTCAAATTCTTTAGGTTGAAAGAAATTAATGACTCTGAAAAGATGGTTATTAAAAAAATCCTTTATACCTGGACACATCTGGTGAGATTTTAGAACTCTGGATCTAAAAGTAAATGATTTCATACTGCCAGAGTTCTTACACTGATTCCTTCTCATCTGGAGAAGTTATCACTTGTTATTTTTGAATTTACTTTCACGTGGATGGAACTTTTTATTTTTTAATTTAATTTAATTTTATTTTCACTCCCTTGAGGTTATGCCTGTAATGTGAGTTGTGTTTATTTATCTTTTATTTGGGGTAATTTCAGGGGCCAAGGCTCTGTGTGTGTTCCTTGGTTATACACAGCTTTTGTGCAGTGGGCTGATTATTTGATTATTGGATTGATTATTTGATGCTGATTATGTAATAGTAGCAACGTACTCGGCTGCAGTTCAATCATCAGGCCACTAGGCGGTGTGTAAAAGCCTGGTGCAGCAGGAGGGTGTGCTTGGTCTCAGTTTGCTCAGGCAGTGGAGTAGTCTGTGGAATGCCTGATGTCCTGCATTCCCTGCTCAACCCTAGAGGAGGAGTCAAAGTTGCGTGGAGCTGGATTGCCAAGTTTGCCCTCCTACACCCCAATTATGAGCAGAAGTACCAGCCCTGACAAGGGTGGCAGGGGAGCTCCTGTTGAATTGTGCCAAGGTCTCTGTGGGGTTTGGGGGAAGGAGGGCACAGCAGCAGCCCCATGGCCTGGGTAGGCAGACATGCTATCCACCTCCCTATAGCACCATTGTCTCAGGGCTCCTGACTTTCAGTTCAAATAGACACTGTCATTTTCCTACAGGCCACATTGTAGCTGAGGGCTGTGGAAAAAGCCTGTCCTGCCAAAAGCAATCTTATGCAGAAAGGACAAAACTGGAGGCATCACATTACATGACTTCAAATTACACTATTTCAGACACATGGTACTGGCAAAAAAGTAGACACATAGATCAATGGAACAGGATAGAGAACCCCCAAATGAAGTCATGTACCTATAGCCAACTGATCTTAGACATAGCAAACAGAAACATACACTGGGGAAAGGATATTGTATTCAGTAAATGGTGCTTGAAAAACTGGATATCCATATGCAGAAGAATGAAACTGCATCCCTACCTCTCACCATATACAAACATTAACTCCAGATGGATTAAAGACTTAAGCATAAGTCCTGAAACCATAAAAATTCTAGAAGAAAACTTAGGAAAAGCTTTTCTGGACATTGGCTTAGTAGGCAAAGAGTTTACGACTTAGACACCAAAAGCAAATTCAATAAAAACAAAAATAAACAAATGGGACTTAATTAAACTAAAAAGCTTCTGTGCAGCAAAGAAGTAACAGAGTAAATAGACAACCTACAGAATGGAATAAAATATTTGCAAATTATATATCCAACAAAGGACTAATATCTATTTAATAGAATCTACAAGAAACTCAAACAACTCAGCAAGGAAAAAAAACCCTTCACTAAAAAGTAGGCAAACAACAGGAACAGGGGTTTTTCAAAAGAAGATATACAAATGGCCAAGAAACATATGAAGAGATGCTCAGCATCACTCATCACAATGAGATACTGTCTTACTCCAATCATGGCCATTATTAACAAGTCAAAAAACAATCGATGCTTTATACACTGTTGGTGGGAATGTAAATTAGTACAACCTTTATGGAAATCAGTGTGTAGATTTCTCAAAGATATAAAAGTATATCTACCATTCATTCCTTCAATCCACTATCCAAAGGAAAAGGAATCTATATCAAAAAGATATCCACACTCACATGTTTACTGCAGCATAATTCATAATCACAAAGTTATGGAATCAACCCAAGTGCCCATCAACTGAGGAGTGGATAAAGAAAATGTGCTATATATACCATGGAATATCACTCAGCCATAAAAAAGAATGAAATCATGTCTTTTGCAGCAAAGTGGATGGAAATGGAGGCCATTATCCTAAATGTAAGTCAGGAATGGAAAATCAAATACTGCATGTTCTCACTTATAAGTGGGAGCTAAACTATGGGTACACATGGTCATACAGAGTGGAATAATAGACATTGGAGACTCCAAAGGTGGGAGGGTGGGGTGGGGCCAAGGGATGAAAAATTACCTATTGGGTACAATGTACACTGTTAAGTTAATGGACACTCTAAAAGCCCAGACATTGGGCTTCAAAATGCAAAGTGCTAAGGGAATTAAATTTGGTTCTATAATTCTGTTCATAGCTAAAAATAGCTAAATGTAAGATATAACAATGAAGAGCAGCTAAGTATGATTTGAAAGAAATAAAGAGTCAAAAATAATTCAGAATGAATCCACTGAACCTTGATGCTTTAAGTACATGCCTTTGAGCAGGAAAACTTTAGGGTTAAATTAAATACAACTAAATATTCCTTTCTCTGGGTCCAATCACACTTACAGAAGACATGCAACTCACTGCAAAAACTAAGACATACTCTTTGTAAGGCCAAGTTGCTTATGTATGTTATGAGTACCTATGATATAGCAGTGGTGCAACTGTTGAAGGTAGTTTTTAATATTGCAAGTGCGGACTTAAGTTCTGGGTAGCACATATAATACGGCATTTCCAAAAATTAAGATATAAAGAAAAATGCCTTGTTACTACATAGAACATCACTTGGTAGAATTAAATGAGTCACTCAACCATTCTGCACTAATTGATAGCCATTATCTTTGGAGAAAGAGAGTTAGAACTGACATTAAATGTACCATATGATTCCTTTATTATAAATTTCATGTTCTGTTCAAATTCTTTAATCACTACCATATGGTTTTTATTATGTTTGTTGCAATTTGTTATGCTTGATAAGTTAAAACACTTTATTATACATCTATTTCCTGCTGTGACTGCCTGAAAACCTTTGTGCTGTCAACACCATCATTGATCAGATATCAATTATTTTTTACTCTCAGGCCACAGAACGTATTAAACTGATTCTGGATTTATCTGGTACATGCTAAAGGGCCTGACCTCAATTTTTCTGTTAAAGTCCTTTTAGCTTCAGTTTTAAGAGCAGTTTTGTTTCTTGCAATATTGTGGTGTTCTTGCCTAGGAATCCCACTTTGTCATTTATTTAGCTGGAAAGCAGGACTAAAACAGTGTTTTGGAAAATTTGTAGAGATTTTGTGGATGCTGTTCTTGATTTAATCGGTGTCAATAAAAATGATTTAGGAACATTTTATTTAGAAAATGAGTATACACTGGTGGTCATAAATTAAATTTAAAAGCATTAGATAATTTAAATTTTTTTAATTTCAAAATATTAAGGGGGTACAAATGATTTTGTTAAGTGGATACCTTATATAATGCTTAAGTTGGGGCTTTAGTGTGCACATCACCAGAATAGTGTTCATTGTGCCCAGTAGGTAAGTTTTTACCCCTCATCTTCTCCCACTCTTCCTCTTGTTTCCCATCCTATATTCTATTACATGTGATTTTGATATGCCTATATATTATGGGATAAGCATTGTCCCAAGAATGACAACTGAATTAGCAAGATAATTTGCTAAATTTTTTCTATTTTTATATTTGTTATGTCTATTTGATTCTTTAATACATACCTGAAAATACAATTGTTATTTTAAGCACAGAAAATCTGAGATAATATACAAATATTTTAAAATTTAACCATTATGAGTTATAGAATAAAAAGTTAACCATATCTAAACTAATAATATTTTAATATTTTCTGAAACAAATTTGGTGAATCTGAGTCTCAGGACTTTGCTAAGCCACTAACTTTCTATTAAGCAGTACACTTTTAGCCTACACGATAAGAGATGTAGACAGAAATAATAAACTTTTATAACAAACACACTTGTTTTCATGCTATATGAAAACTAGGGATGTTGAAAGGCATTTTGGCAAAGTCTAAACTTTGAAGTGAGGCAAAACTGATTTTGAAACTGAGTTTTACATTAATTTACTACCTACTGAGGAACATTTCTTTCCTCATCTGTATTGAGAATTAAATGAGACTATGGTTGTATATAAAAATTTCCTGGTATGAAACATGTAATAAAGGGAAAAAAGCTATTGATAGTTTCATGAGATGGATTTATACTAATGAGTGTCTAAGTACCTCAACTCTTATCTGTCTTTCTGAATTAGCTGGTTGACAGACAGAAAAATAATCTGACATGCCAAGAAAATAGTTAAAGTTTTCTTATTTATAAATGATAAACCAGGAATTGCCTTATGCTATTTTGAAGTTAATAAATTTGATTCCTTTTAGCTACTTATTGTCTTGTGTATTTCAGTTGCTTTTAAGGCAGTGCTTCTCAAACTTCAGTGTGCATACGAATTACCTGAGGATCTTGTAAAAATCCAGATTCTGGGTCACAAGTATGGAGAAGGGCCTGAGATTCTGCATTTTAAAAACTCACTGGTAATATCAGTATTGTTTGCTGTGGTTTGAATATTTGTCTCCTTCAAAACTCATTTGAAACTTAATCCCCAACATGGCAGTATTGACAGGTGGGGTCTTTAAGAGGTGATTGGGTCATGAGGGCTCTGCCATCATGAACGGATGAATACCTTCATAGATTAATGGATTAATGGGTTAATGGATTAATTAGTTATCATGGGAGACTAGTGGCTTTATAAGAAGAGGAATAGAGACTTGAGCTAGCATGCTCAATCTCCTCACCATATGACGCCCTGCACTGCGTCAGGACTCTGCAGAGGGTCCTTACCAGCAAGAAGGCCGTCACCAGATGCAGCTCCTTCGCCTTGGACTTCTCAGCCTCCATACTGTAAGAAATAAATTTATTTTCTTTATGAATTACCCAGTTTCAGGTATTCTGTTATAATCAACAAAACACATACTAAGACACTATTTAACCATGGAGTCAGGGATCAGTATTTGAGCAGCATGGTAGTATGTCGCAGATGGTGTATATAAAATACCTATTCTCTCCCATCATATGTTCCCCCAGCACACTAAATGTACACCCTTGATGTTATAATATTTTTCATCTCATAGGTCCTTCGATCTTTTTTAAGATTTATGAAAGCATGTCTTCTCTTAGCCACTGCTCAGTTTCCAGAACACACAGTGCCAGAAACTTGGCAATGAATGCTGATTTGCTGAGTGTTCATGAACTCCACATCGATAGAGAATTCCATGGCTGAAAAAAATAACAGGGAGCCAGAGATTGAAAGCCTCTACACGAATTCAATTAGGAATATAGCTGCTGTAAAGATTCATATATAGGTATTTGGGTGGATATAAGTTTTCAACTCATTTGGGTAAATACCCAGGAGTACAAGTGAGAACTGCATGGGAAAATTATGTGGAGCTTTGTTAAGAAACTGTCTAACTGCCCTCCAAAGTGGCTGTACCATTTGCATTCACACCATCAATAAATGAAAACCCTTGTTGCTCTACGTCCTCACTTCCAGACCATGGGTTCTATAGTGTGTGTCCTTAGTCAATGTGCTTTACAGCATACAGAAAAATACCTGTTGGTAAATTTGTCTAAAATGTTACAGGCTAAAAAACTTGCTTTGATTATATCAATGTGTAAGTAAGCTTTGAATTTTTGAAAAAACTCTATTTTAATATAAAAAATTAAAAATCAATAAAGATAAATAATTATACAATTGAGAGGGTGTCAAAATTAATTAATAAAATTTCTTAAGTGTATAGGGAACCAAAACTGGATTAAAGAAGCTACAGAAAAAAATACTGAGGGTAAAATACAATTTGAAACTATTTATTAGCAGAGATGCGCTGGGAAAAACCACCACATAAATGTTGTATTAGTACTACTGATTATTTTCACAACATAAATTGTCTGATAAAGAATGATGCAGCACTTAGGACTGTGCCAGTGGAAGTGTCTCTTTCAGATAAATTATCACTCCAGTGACAAACATATTCTATAGCAAACATAAGGCTTTGGGTCTCAAAGAATACTCTTAATTTGATTGAGAAATTTGATAGAGAAATAACTAAATATCTAGTTTATTTGTCATTGTAGTATTCACATACATTTTAAAAATAAACATAAAAGTTTTAAAACTTAAAAACTAAACCTTAGCATAAATTTTTAATTGTTTTACATGTTTTCATATAGGAGAAAAAGAAATGTTTTAGGAGAAATTTACACAAGACTACGGATAGAAGTTTGGAGGTGCTTGTGTCAGCCTTCATTATGCTTGAGGGGTATGCCATTCAAAGAAAAATTTATATAGCACCAAACTATAAGAAAATATAATAGAATTTAAAACTGTGAAAAAACACTCTGGTGTCCTAAAGACATATTTATAAGCATACGGATATATTTGTAAAGTTTGTGTTTTAGAGTTTAAAATTCTTGTACAATTTTAATATTGTGTATACAGAGATTTTGACAAATATATGTGTGTATATTTTGAAAATTGTATAATTTAACAATGCGAGTTAGAATGTGAACATTTATTTCATGAGACCACTACCAGTCGGTGCCAGCAGTGTAAAATTTAATTTAATTAATTGTAATAGTGATTTCAAAAATAATGAAGAATTGTATTTGACTTTTAAGCAGTGTGAATGACTAAGAAAGTTATTTTTGTTTTTAATTTAACAGCTTTATTGAGGGATAACTGATGTACAAATACTGCCCACATACATACATAAAGCATACAATTTAATAAGCTTGACATATATACACACCAGTGAAACCATTATCACAATCAAAATGATGATCATCTCAAAAGTTTCCTAGTGTCATTCTGTAATCCCACCTGCCTACTCCTCCTTGTCCCCATGAAACTACTGATCTTATTTGTCATAATAGATAAGTTTGCATTTTTCTGAAATTTAATATAAGTAGAATCATACAGTTTATATACATTTTGTCTGACTTATTTCACTCAGCAAAGGTATTTTGAGATTCATCTAAGTTGTGTGTATCAGTAGTTCGTTCCTTCTTAAATGGAGTAGAATTCCATTTCGTGAAGAGGAAGGTTACATTTTGAAGTTGAGGCTTTCCATGCATCCGTTTATAGGATGTATAGAAGAATAAAATTATTAAATATAAGTTCTTATATGTTGTTATATAGAGAAATATAAAATGTTGAGTACTTCCTAGTACTCACAAACTAACATTTAAAAATTGATGCATAATAATTGTACATATTTGTGGGGTACATGTGAAATTTTGTTACATGCATAGAATGTGTAATGAGCATGTCAGGGTATTTAAGGTATCCATCACCTCAAGTATTTATGCTTTCTATATTTATCCTTTTATATATCCTTTATTTATCCTTTAAATATATATTATATTTATCCTTTACATATCCTTATATAAAGACATTTCAAGTCTTTTCTATCTATTTTGGAATATACAATACATTGTTGTTAAATATAGTCACTCTACTCTGCTACCAAACAGTTCAACTTATTCCTTCTATCTAACTGTATATTTGTACCCCTTAATCAATTTCTCTTTATCCCCCACTCTCACCCACACAGTCTCTAGTATCTATCATTCCACTCTACCTCCGTTATATCAACTTTTTTAGCTCCTACAGGTGAGTGAGAACATGTGATATTTGTCTTTCTGTGTCTGGTTTATCTCACTTAATATGATGACCTCCATTTCCATTTATGTTGCTACAAATGATAGGATTTCATTCTTTTGTTTGGCTGCATGGTATTGCATTGTGTATATATAACACATTTTCTTTATCCAATCATTCATCGATGGACACCTAGGTTGATTCCATATCTTTGCTATTGTAAATAGTGCTGCAATAAACATGGGTACAGGTATGTCTTTGATATACTGATTTTCTTCTTCTTGGATAAATGCTAGTATTTTGTTGTGTGATTTCTGGATTATATGGTAGTTTTATTTTTAGGTTTTTTTTGAGATCTCTTCATACCGTTTTCCATAGTAGATGTACTAATAATGTACATTCCCACCAACAGTGTGTAGGAGTTTCTTTTTTTCTGCATCTTTGCTAGCATCTGTTTTTTTTTGTATTTTTAATACTAATAGCCCTTCTAATTGGCATAAAATCATATCTCATTGTGACTTTGATTTTCATTTTCTGATGATTAGTGATCTTGAGCATTTTATATATATATATATACACACACATATACATATATATACACATATACATGTATATGTATATATATACACACTCTGCTACATCTCATGCTCATGGATCAGAAGAATTAATATTGTTAAAATGACCACACTACCCAAGGCAATCTACAGATTTAATGTATTTCCTATCAAAATACCAATGTTATTTTTCATAGAATTTTAAAAAATCCTAAAATTCATATGGAACCCAAAAAGAGCTCAAATGGGACTATATTAAACTAAAAATCTTCTGCACAGCAATAACAAAAAAACAACAGAGTGACAAGACAACCTGTTGAATGGGAGAAAATATTTTTAAGCTATTCATCTGACAAGGGACTAATAACCAGGGTATACAAGAAACTCAAGCAAAACAGTTAAAAAAAATCCCATTAGAAAATGGGCAAAGGACATGAATAGACATTTCTCAAAAGAAGAAATGTGTATGTGTATATGTGTGTATATATATATATATCTGTTGGTCATTTTTATGTCTTCTTTTGAGAAATGTCTATTCATGTCCTTTGCCCATTTTCTAATGGGATTTTTTTTAACTGTTTTGCTTGAGTTTCTTGTATACCCTGGTTATTAGTCCCTTGTCAGATGAATAGCTTAAAAATATTTTCTCCCATTCAACAGGTTGTCTTGTCACTCTGTTGTTTTTTTGTTATTGCTGTGCAGAAGATTTTTAGTTTAATATAGTCCCATTTGAGCTCTTTTTGGGTTCCATATGAATTTTAGGATTTTTTAAAATTCTATGAAAAATAACATTGGTATTTTGATAGGAAATACATTAAATCTGTAGATTGCCTTGGGTAGTGTGGTCATTTTAACAATATTAATTCTTCTGATCCATGAGCATGAGATGTTTTTCCATTTCTGTGTGCCCTCTTCTTTCATCAACGTTTTGTAGTTTTCCTTGTAAAGGTCTTTCACCTCCTTGGTTACATTTATTCCTAGGGATTTTTTGGTAGCTATTGTAAATGGGATTGCCTTCTTGAATAGTTTTTCAGGTAGTTTATTGTTGGTATATAGAAATGCTACTGATATTTGTACATTGATTTTTTTATCCTGCAACTTTACTGAATTTGTTTATTAGTTATAAGAATTTTTTGGTAGAGTCTTGATTTTTCCAAATGCAGAATCATGTAATCTGTAAAGACAGACAATTTGACTTTATTTTTTTCCAATTTGGATGCATTTTTTGTCTTGAGGGTTTAATCATCTGTTTTTATTAGGGATATTGGCTTGTAGTTTTCTTTTTTGATTAAGTTCTTGTCTGGTTTTAGTATCAGATTAATGCTGGCCTCATAGAATGAGCTCAGGACAATTTTCTCCTCTTCAACTTTTTGGAATAGTTTGAAAAGGATTTGTCTTAATTCTTCTTTACACATTTAGTTGAATTAGGCAGTGAAGCCATTGGTCCTCACCTTTCCTTGTTAGAAGACTTTTTACTACTGATTCAATCTTGTTACTTGTTATTGGTTGGTTCAGGTTTTCTATTTTTTTCCTGATTCAGTCTTGGAAGATTGCATGTTTCCAGGAAAGTATCCACTTTTTCTGGGTTTTCCAGTTAGTATATAGTTGTTCAACTTAGTCTCTGATGATCTTTTGTATTTCTATGTTATCAGTTGTAATGTCTCTTTTTTCATTTCTGATTTTTTAAATTCATGTCTTCTCTCTTTTTTTAAATCTTGGTTAGTCTAGCTAGTGCTTTATCAATTTTGTTTATCTTTTCAAAAAAAAACTTTTCATTTTGTTGATCCTTTGTATTTTTTTAAATCTATATTTCACTTAGTCCTACTCTGTTCTTTCTTATTTCTTTTCTTCTACTAATTTTGGGTTTGGTCTCTTCTTGCTTTTATAGTTACTTATGGTATATTGTAAGATTGTTACTTTGTAATCTTTCTTCTTTTTTAATGTAGGTCTGTATTACTATATACTTCCTCTTAGCTCTACTTTTGCTGTACCCTATAGGTTTTGATATATTGTGTTTTTATTTTCATTTCTTTCAAGAAACTTTTTGATTTTTAACCTTAATTTCTTTATTGGCTCAGTAGTCATTCAGGAGCATGATGATTAATTTCCACATATTTGTGTAGTTTCCAAAGTTCCTCTTGGTATTGATTTCTAGTTTTATTCCATTGTGGTCTGAGAAGATACTTGGTATGATTTTGATTTTTAAAATGTTGTTAAGACTTGTTGTGTGGACTAGTATATAGGCTATCCTGGAGAATGGTCTATGTGCTGATGAGAAGAGTGTGTATTGTGTAGCTGTTCAATGAAATGTACTATAAATGTCTGTTAGTTCCATTTGGTCTAAAGTCTAATTTAATTGCAATGTTTCTTTGTTGATTTTCTGTCTAGATAATCTGTCTAATGCTGCAAATGGGGTGTTGAAGTCCCTTCCTATTATTGTATTGGAGTCTATCTCTCCCTTTTGATCTAGTAATATTTACTTTATATATTTGGCTGCTCTAGTGTTGGGTGTGTATATGTTTAGAATTGTTATATCCTTTTGCTGAATTGATCTCTTTTTCATTATATAATGATCTTCTTTGTCTCATTTACTTTTTTGACTTAAAGTCTGTTTTATCTTATTTAAATGTTGCTACTACTACTCACTTTTGGTTTTTGTTTGCATGAATATCTTTTTTCCATTCCTTTGCTTTCAGTCTACGTGTATCTTTGCAGGTGAAGTTAGTTTCTAGTAGGCAGCATATATATAAATCATGTTTCTTTAATCAATTCAGCCAATGTATATCATTAAAGTGGAAAATTTAATTTGTTTACATTTGAGATTATTATTGATATGTGAGGTTCTGTTCTTGTTATTTTGCTAGTTGTTTTTGGCTATTTTGTATATCTTTTGTTCTTTTTTTCCTCTCATTGTTTATCATTGAGGTGTGGTGGGTTTCTATAGCAGTAACATTTGAGTCTTTTCTCATTCTCACTTGTTTGCTTGCTTTACCAGTGAGCTTTATACTTTCATGTGTCTTCATGATTGTAGATGCTACAATTTTGTTTCCAGGTTTAGGACTTCCTTAAGCATTTCTTGCGGGACTAGTATAGTAGAAATGAATTCCCTTAGTGTTTGTTTGTCTGGGAAAGACGTTACTTCTTCAGTTATGAAGGATAACTTTACTAGGAATAGTATTCTAGGCTGGCAGTTTCTGCCTGTCAGCACACTGAGTATCTCATTCCATTCTTCCTGGCCTATAAGGTTTCTGCTGAGAAATCTGCATCAGTCTGGTGGAGATTTCCTAATACATGACTGGACACTTTTCTCTTTCTGTTTTTGTAATTTTCTCTTTGACTTTTGACACTTTGACTATAATGTGCTGTCAAGAAGATTTTGGGGCGTTGTATTTATTTGGGAATTGCTGAGCTTCCTGTATCTGGATGTCTAAGTCTCTTGCCAGATTTGGGAAATTTTCAGATATTATTTCATTATATAGGCTTTCTGTGCCTTTGGCCTTCTCTTCATTTTCTGGAACTCCCCAGATTTGAATATTTGACTGCTTTATGGTGTTCTATATGTCACATAGACTTTGTTCATTCTTATTCACTCTTTCTCCTTTTTTTTTTTTTTTTTTTTTTTGGTCTGTTTGCATTATTTTAAAGGACCTGTCTTCAAATTCTGAAATTCTTCTGCTTGGTCTAGTACATTGTTGAAACTTTCAAATGTATTTCTTACTTTATGTATTGAATTCCTCAGTTCCAGGATTTCTGTTTGGTTCTTTTTAATGATATCTATCTCTTTGGTGAATTTATAATTCATATCCTGAATTGTTTTTCTGAATTTTTAAAAAACTTTTTATTTGTGTTCACTTGTGTCTCTTCTTTTGTATCTGACCTTCTTTAGTATCATTATTTTGAATTCTTTTTCTGGAATTTTGTACATTTGTAAATTTTTTGTTTGAAGCTGTTGCTGGAAAATTATTGTGATCATTTGGAGGTGTCCAATTTTCTTATTTTTTCATTTTTCTAATGACCTTACATTGATAAGGTCATTAGACCAACTGCACATCTGGTGTAACAGTTGCTTCTTCCAATTTGGGGATTGACTTTTGCAGGGGAGGACTTTTTTCTGAAGACGTGTCTTTGGTGATGGTTGGGTAGGGTACTTTAACTTTTATTCTGGGTCATGCAGTAGTGTAGTTTTGGTGTGACTTCTTCCACTGTGAACAGCATTAATGGCGTCTGTGATTTCCTCAGTGGCTTGGCTGTGGTTGTTAGTCGAGGTTGTGGTGAGGCTTTGCTGGGAATGGGGATGCCATGTGGGCCAGTATCTAGGCCCCAGTGGTGGCAGTGGTGGGCTGAGTGTGCCTGTCCTTGGGCTCCTGGGCAGTGTATATAGGCACTGTTGTTCGCTGCTCCTGGGCAGTGTACATAGGCACAGGTGGGCCAATTCTTGGGTCTCCAGGCACCTTACTTTGGTGTCAGAAGTGGCAGTGATGGTCCAGATGGGTGGAAAGGTCCTCAGGCCCCTGGGCAGCATGCATGGCATAGGTGATTATAGTAGCTGTGGCACGACAAACCTTGGGCTCTCAGGTGGTACTCACTAATTTTAGTGGTGGCTGTGATGGGCTGGGTGGGGCCAGTCCTCAGGTACCCAGGTAGCATATACGAATGGTTGTCTGTGGTGGTGTTGGTGTCAGGCTGGGTGGGCCAATCTTCAGGTACCCAGAGGCAGTGTATAAGTGCAAGCTGTGGTAGACTGAGGAGGATGATCCCTAGATCACCAAGCTGCATGCTCAGGCATTGGAGGGGTGGCACCAGGCTGGACAGGTTTGACCTCAGGCCCCTCAGTGGTGTGTAGAAGTGCACAGCAGCCTCCTGCTGGTGGGCACAAGGTTGATGTCAGGAGCTCTAGGCAGGCAGCTCTCAGGCTCTGGGGAACACTTGCTTCATCTCCTGAAGGCAGCAGTGGCTGCAGCAGTGTGTAGAGGGGAGGCTATATTCAGAGCATGTGCTACAGCACAGAGCCTATGCTGCTGGTGGAGGTGAGGTTGCTGTCAGCAGTCCCTGGCAGGCAGCTCTTAGGCTCTGGGGAGTACACTTGGGTTCCCTTTGTCCCAGACACGGCCTTCCTGGTGCACTGCCCCGCCCATTCCCTTGAATGTAGGGCTCTGTGTGGGATTAAGTGTGGGGACTCTGCTGCACTATTAAGTCCTGCTAGCATTGAACTATTGCAGCCCTCTGTATATCTATGGGGGATGTCAGTGGGGGTCCCAGGATGTGGGGTGCAGGGGCTATTGGGCTCCAGGGAAGGATGCAGTCTGATAGAGGCCAGACTCTCAAAATGGCACCATGCTGTAGCTACTTAGGTCTCTACAGATGTGTGTGACTGAGCATGAGCTCCCTTTTTGCAGGGTGTCCAGGCAGCTGCCTATGCTAGTCTCGGGGCCCACTTGAGTAGAATGGTTCTTCTGTGGCTAGGATCGCAGGAGTCTGTGGTGGGACTATGGATCACTGGGGATGTCTCACTTACCCTTTCCCTGCACTAGGGAGCCTTTCCAGGCCCCTAACCAATCCCAGCCGAGCTGGCTGCCTTGATTCCCTCTGCTTCCATGTCTCAGGTATTTCCTGTTTCTTCTCTGTTGAATTCCAGTGTTTTCTCTTAGATGTTCTATTCAAGATGTGATTATCTTTTCACAATTTTGCTTCTTCTTTCCAAAGGAGGCCAGTGTCGGATGCCATGTTCAGCCATCTTGAACCTCCTCCAAAGCTAACTTTTAATTATCATTTTATATATAGCTTTTAAAGTGTGCATACATTTTAATGGAAAATAATTTATATAGTATTTATATGAAATAACATTAATCTATCAAGACTAGTTAATTCTCATGTTCTTAGCAGGTCCTTACAGGCAATAGTGAGTTAATGGGAACTGGTATGGAGAACAATTCATACTGATTTGTGTCTCTTGTAGTTTTCTTCTTGTACAATCGTTCATAAAAGATTAATTTTTATATTGTGTATGAAGAGACATGGAAAGACAGACAGAAATTTCAAATTGTTCTAATCTACTCTATCAGGCTCCTGTTTTGAACCACTTCAGGTTGTTTTTGTTGTTGTTCTCATTGTCTCTAGGGCAGCTGGCCAGTTTTCTAGCATCAGTCCCTACTACAGAAACTGAATATGTGGGGCTCGCTTTAGACAAACACACATATCCACACTCAGCACTTCGTGCTTTCTGCCACTTGGAACTAATTTTTGAACCAAGATGTCTGGAGTAGGGAGATAAATATATACAGAATCATAATGGTACTGCTTCCAGTAAAATCTCAAATATTGTAAACATTAACATGGAATTAATAGTGACAGGGAAATGTGAAGGAACAAAATATGAAATTTATGTTAGTAGGCATTTCTTAAAATGACTGTCATAGCAATTATGAAATATATTACAATAGTTTTACAAATCACTATGTAAGGTAAAATGAAAATATTCTTAAATTTTTACATGTCAAAATGTTTCAATTTATGTTTTGTTTATTTAATAATTACATTATGAAGCAAAAATTTATGTTTGTGTGTGTATATATATATTCATGTATACATATGCATATAAATATATTGATAAAATTTTAGGGTTATTTGAAACTTTTACCCTGTTTTGAATTTGGGCAGTTTGGATTTCGTTGTTGTCATTTTTGTTGATTTGCTTCTTATCTCAGGTGTCTTAACAGAATGCTAGATTTAAGGAGTTGATTGTATTTCACATATTAAAGATGAAGAAACCCCAGAAACTCAGAAGTCTTTACTATTACTTTTACTGCTTTTAGATAGACAGAGAGTATAAGAGGTTAGACATCCTTAGTTAATCTTAGGGAATTAAATCTATTTGAGTAAAACCAATTGGAAAGGATTTTTTATCTCAGGCTTTGGGCCTTTGTTCTGCAATAACTGCAGCCATTTAAAGTAAATTGCCCATTAAAGTACCACTCAGGCTTTTGACAAATTGCATCAAACTGTTTTCTTCCTCTGGGGAAACACAAACCTGAGAACGGTGGTTTTATTTTTCTGCTTGACATATAGGTTGCCTGAATCAGTGGGCTGAAATGCTTTTAGGTGCTCTATAAGCCAAACCAAAGAGGTTATATATGGTCCAGTAGAGCCCAAGTGAAGATATTGAATACTAGCAGCTTATCTTGTGTGATGACAAATAATTGGTCATGCTTTCATATCATTTATCATTTTGAAAATAGTTCTTGCTTTTAAACCATGTTATATAAGAAGACTTGTAACAGAATTGACAAAGGCTATAAATACTATTTTTGGTTAAAAAGTCACTGAACCATATAGAAACAATTCAAATGTCTGACAATGTCCAAATTCAAAGCACTGCTGCACTTAACAGTGACTATCTTACCTTTTAGTTGATGAAAATTCAAGTTGCTAATAATAATTGAGTAAAAAATATCAATTTTGATGAAAAATTTTTTAAATCAAATTAGCTATAATCAACTATTCAAAGATAATTATACAACTGTGGTTTAGATGTTAATGGAATGAAACATTTTATTGTTTTTTAAACAGATTATTTTAGCATTGTAAAAAAAGTACCTAAATTGTTATTATTAATAGAAAAAATAGCTATAATATTCTACCTTCACAGCACATAATATGAAAAGAGCAATAAACATTGCTTGCATTTCCAAAACAAAGCTATTCACTTTAGTTTTCATTATTGATATATTGTGGTCATGTAATTGTTAGTAGTAAAAAATACCTGTTTGTCAACTAAAAATTCTAACTCACAAATATGAAAAGATAGGCATTAAACTAAAGATAAGTAAAAAGTTAATTGCTTTGACTTTAGGAATCATTTTATGATCTATAATATTTTGCAAAAAGTATAAAATGTGTCTAATACTGGATCAATAATCTGGAAAACGCTGAGTAGTGTCACTTTTCTTGACTTTCAAAACTTTGACACTATTGAAAATAATAGGCCTCCCTATTATTTTGTAGACTATTCCTGAATTTGGGTTTGTCTGATGTTTCCTATTGATTAAATTCTAGTTATGCACAGTTGGAAGGAACATTGCAGAAGTGAGGCTGTGTTCCCATCAGGAAGCATGTGATTTTGATCTTCTCATTGTTCATAAAATTAATTTTGATTATGTATTTAGGGTCATTTCTGCCAGACTTTTCCACTGTGAAATCACTCATTTTACTTTTGTAATAAATAAGAATTTCGTGAAGAGATACTCTGAGACTTTGTAAACATCCCATTCTTTACTAAACTTTTGATCTATTCATTTATTTGTTCAGATCAGTAAATTTCTTTATTTTGATGCCCAAATTGTCCACACTTGGCCAAAGGGAGAATCTTTAAGCTGGCTTCTCTGTTGTTTTGACATGCCACCATTATTCTTTAAGCACTTTCTTTTTGTCTAGCTAAATAAGATTATCCAGGCTTATTTTCCACTTTCCTTGCCTCAATCAGTGATTTCTCTAAGAAGGTCCAATTATTTTCAGTGAGGAATTTAGAAACCAAGGTCTGGGAGCTAGGTGCATTTATTTCTACTGAGCCATATGAGCATGTGCACGTATGTGTGTATAGCACATATAAGTGTTGTATGTAAATTATTTTTAACCTCTCAGTAGTAAACAGTTGGCAATACTAAGGAATTTTTATATAGTTACATGTTGCTTAACTACAGGGATACATTCTGAGAAATGTGTCATTAGGCAATTTTGTCATTGTGTAAACATTGTGGAGTGCACTTATACAAACCTAGATGGTATAGCCTTCAACACACTTAGGTGGTATGGTATGGCCTATTGCTCCTAGGCTACAAACCTGTACAGCATTTAACTATACTGAATACTACAGGTAATTATAACACAATGACAAGTCTTTGTGTATTTAAACATAGAAAAGATACAGTAAAAGTATGGCATTATAATCTTATGGAACCATGATTATATACACAGTCTGTCGTTGACCAAAATGTTGTGATATGGCACATGACTATATTTGTATTGTTAAAGTTGTCAGAATCAAAATGGAGTCACTTGTGTCAAAACAAAACAAAACACAACAAAACAAAACAAACAAAAAAACCTCCAAACCCCCTGACACATAGAGCCAAGGAAGGCCATGAAGAAAAGAGTTCTCATGCATAAATGCCTGATAACAGAACTATCACAAAAGACTGCAAAAATTGCTACCTTACATAAAAAATACTTCTGTGGGGACATCTTCCCAGTAACTGCCTATCCATCCTCAGACTAGCATTAACCTTGTTATTAATCCTTGTAGGGAGGATAATTATCTCAAACAATTATGTAATCCTCCTCATTTTTCCTTTAAAAACCTTCGTATTCCTTTTTCTCCCTGAATATTTCCGTAGTTTGCTATGGCATGTGTATTCTCATTGCAATGCCTTATTCCTGTATAAATACCATTTTCTTTTAGAAAGTCTCACTCTGATAGGCTGATAGTATGCATGCATTTATAAATTTTCAAGGACTAAAAGTAGATCAGTACTGGCAGAAGGGAAGGGCATATCTTTGAGCAGTTGTTCTCAATGTTGGCTCCACATTTTGTGCTTTTAAAAAAGTTAATGTTTGAGTTCATTCTCAGAAATTTTGATTCAGTTGGTCTGGGGTGTGGCCTGGGCATTAAGACCTTTTGAAAACTTCCCATATGATTCTAATATACAGCCAAGGTTGAGAGTTTGAGAACCACTGTTTTAGACTAAAGTAATCTCTTTCTACATACAGTTCCAGTAACATACCACCATTTCATGCATGTTAATAGACTCTTTGGATATGAGTGAGATTTAGCCAGGACTCCTAATTCCTGGCTCAACTAGACAGCTTCTGATTCAAAAGTTTTCAAGGGGTATAGGTATAAAAAACATTTCTAGAAAATGAATTATTTTACATTAGTTAGCTGGATTAGAAAATGTATTAGTTTAAGTGGGTTTTTTTTTTTTTCCCCCATGGGCTTATAAGTGAAGTCTGGAAGCAAGTCATGGCCTCTTTGGACTCCTTTCCCCCAGACTCATACCACCACTTTTGCCTTGTGGACACTACCACCATTACCATGAAGAATGTGTGGAAAAATCAGCTTAGTAAGGGTACTTTTTTCCCAAAGGTTTATTGCAAAGCTGACCTTTAAAACATTTTCTCTTCCTTTCTTTTAGGTTCTCTGAGCAACCATCCTTGTGGTCAGGATTAGTCTAAAGTTTCCCAATTTCATATACTTGACAGAATCACCCTGGTATTCTTATTAAAGCAAGCAAACAGTTATAACAAAAACACAAAGCTGATCCTTAGCCTTACCTCAGCTAGTCTGAGAAACAAAACTTGTCAGAATAAGATTAATGGGGTTTAGGAGAGCACCATGGTAAAGCCTGCTAACCCAGTAGTCTTTGGAAATATGACAAAATATCTTCAGTGATGACATCTTCTTAAGTTCTATAAGTTTATTGAGTCTAATGAAATTTTGTTAGCTCTGCTGTTTCTCACTTTGCTCTTTTTGCAGCTGTTAATATGGGAAAGATTGAAATCAGCAAGTTTCTGACTGTGAGTAAGCTAAAAGAGGCTTTTGAATAATTTTTCCGCCTACTTAGCAAATTTCTCTTGTGACAATTGGATGTTATTTGGGGTTCCATACTAGGAGGAAGAAGCACAAGTTCAGTCATTTTGAGCATAAATATTCTCTGTATATATATTTGTAACTGTTATTTTTTTTCTTTTTGAGGTTTATGATTGATCCTTGGCATAAGGCCCCTTGTGTGTTGCTCTGCTGAAAACAGCCCAAAAAAGAATTTCCAAGAGTTATGTGGAGCGTCTCTTTAGTTAAAATTCTGCTTTCTTCCTCACTTGAGTATCAGTCTTTAGAGAACTAACATAACAAAGGAGGGATTCAAATATACACAAAAAAGCCTGTGAGAAGATCACTACATTAAATTTGTGAAAGATCATTCAAAGTATAATAATTTTCTACTGAAAATTTTAATCAAATGTACTAATCATATCCCTCTGCTTACTGATGTTCAGTAAAAATTTAAAAGGTAGCAATCAATAAACAGAGATAAAAGCGTCTCAAGAATAAACGAAAGGAAGTAATAAAAAGACTCACTAAGCTGAAGTGGCTCCTATCAACAGCAGCTGATAAAATATTAAAGGATTTGCCTTGTGTAATGTCTCAGGAGAGCTATCTTACTGATGTACTAGACCATGATTGACAATTTTGAGACCTTGCTGGAAGACACAAAAGTATATCTATAATATTATGCTCAATTGCATAGGTCTTTCTTCTTAAATGGGGCTAGAAATAACACACCACCAAGTAGTTGGCTTTTAAGAAATTGAACATTCTCTTCAGTTCTAGATGAAATTTAATTTGCTTAGAATTAGGCATTATATGACATCTGGAATGCAAAAAACAAAAACAAAAACAGGGCATTGTACCTAACGACATGTAAAATAGTTTTGGAGGAGTTAAAAGAGTTAAAAAAAATCATTTGAGGAAATTCCACGGGTGGGATATGATTTCTATGTCAGAATAAATAATTAGTAGTATTTTCTGACATACTTTTTGTACTTAATAAGTTGATTATGTCTTGTGGTTTTCATTTCTTTATACTAATTTTAGTTTCCACTGGTAATTATTTTTCTTCTCCCAATGAACTTTTATTAACAGTTCTTGTGATGTTACTCTGTTAGAAAAAAAAAATTCTCTCACCTTTTGTTCTTCTGAAACAGTTTCATTTTGCTTTTTAAATTTTATTTTTGTAAGGTTTTTTCCCTGGATATAGAATTCTATGTTAGCCGTTTCTTTTTCTTTCAGTATTATAATGATGTCATTTTATGGTCTTCTGACTTGCATAGATTCTAATTAGATATCTGGGTTAATTCTTACTTTTGTTTGACTATGCATAATAATTCCTATACACAAGTCATACAAGAAATAAAAAGCATCAGAACACAGGGCACTGAAAGTTTTTACCCTTCATTTCATTGTTATGCCTTTGAATTCAGTGACTTTCTCTTTTTTGATATCGAATCTGCTATTAATTTTATCTAGGGAAAATTTCATTTCAGGTATTGTATTTTTAATCTTTAGATTTTCCATTTGATTATTTGTTACAGTTTCCATTTCTCTCCTTATTATATTCATCTATTTTTCTACCTTCTTGAGCATATGGAGTATATTTAAAATAGCTTTTATGAATGTTCTCATCTGCTAGTGTAATCATCTCTGTCATTTCTAACTGTTTCTATTAGCTGATTTTTCTTCAGGTAATAGATTACATTTTTCTGTTTGGGGACATATGCAGTAATTTTTTTTACTGTATGTTTTTACTTTTGTATGTTGGACATTGTGAATTGCCTTGTTAAGTGTCTAGACTTTGTTGTCTTCCTTTGAAGAGTTTTTTTTTTTTTTGTTAAGAAAAGTGTTTAAGTTATTGAAGATCATTTTGATTCCTTCAAGGCTAATTTTGTAGCTCTCCAGGGCAGGCCCAGAGTCAGGTCACTGTAGTAGGGATAGTTAAACTCAACTACTAAATCTTGACTCCTGTTAAGTCTCCACTGAACTTCTCAAACTGCAGTCTCTATTTCCTAATCTCAGCTAAGTTACCAGGCTTTTTTTGGGTTTCTCTTTCATGTGTTCATGGTCTGGAAATTGCCTCCAGTGAGAAAACCATAGTAATCTTATGGTTCATCTCATTTATTTCCCTTGTTTCAGAAATCACAATTATGTGCTGCCTCTTTTCCAGTCTCTTAAAGATGTGGCTTTATACCTCCTAAGTAGCTATATAAATACATATTCTAGAGCAATGAGAAAAGCTATACAAAAGTTAGAAATACATTAAATTTACTTTATAATGGCATACATTTTTCCTTTTAGAGGTTTACAAAACATTTTCCTATTCTTCTGTATGCATGTATCTTAAAAACAACATAAATAAATTAATAATATCAAGGCTATTTTGATATATTTGTTTTTTTTTACTGTATGTTTTTACCTTTGTATGTTGGACATTGTGAATCGCCTTGTTGAGTGCCTAGACTTTGAACATTCATATATCTAGATATTGTTAGCATAAATAATGCTACTAATATGTGGGGTTTTTTTCTTTTTCCTTTTCAGGATGGTGGATTGGAGACTTTATTAGCATGCCTCACTCACTTGGGAAGAGAAACATAGTATATAGAGATCACACTGTGAACTTTATCAAGAGACAAGAGTCACAAAAAAAAAGAAGAATTTGGATACTTTGAAAGGAATGGTGGGCAGCAGCCTGCACCATGAGTCAGGTAGAAAACTGAGTCTTCTGAACATCAAAGAGGAAAAGACTATCTCTGTGATACACATTCCCAGTAGGCAGATAGATGGGCAATCCAGGCCACGGGGGAGTATCTTAACCCTATCCAGCACTGGATCTGATATGATGAGTGGTGGGGAGTATAGGAGAAGGAGCACCATCAGGACATGCTTTGTGTGCACTCCCAGACCCCAGCAGGGACAGAAGAAAGTCATTCCTAATCCTAACTCATAGAGAGAGGACCTTGTGGAAATCTGCCAGGTAATGCAAGCCATGGTCACAGGTTGGGAGAAGCTCCCAACTGAGATTTGTGATCTAATCTTGAGTGGGGATTAACCTCCAAGGCTAGAACTAAGAGACGACTCATAACTGGAATCTTGCTACAGGTGTAGGAGCTGGGTGATCCCACTTTGTGGGCTGAACGGAGAGGGTTGTGGCCTGAGAGCTGTGGTTTCTAGCTTGGGCTGGAAGTCTTTCAACTTAGGGCAGTGTTGCATCTTAGCATGGGCTGCCTGGGACCCAGCAGGCCATTACAGCTTTCTACCAGCAGAAGGCTGTGGGTATGAGACCCACCATGTCAAGGGTGTGGGAGCTGGGCAGGTCTCACTGCCATCTACTGGGCTGTGGAGCCCAAGTTGTCCCTCTCTCCCCATGCAGGCCTTTTGAGCAGCAGAGGCAGTTCTGCTCTTCCCTAGAACATTACCGCATCAGCAAAGGAGCTGCCCTCCAACACTTGTCAGGGCTACTGCTTGTGCCCACACTTGGGGAGCCATAGCATGGACTTGCTTGACCCAGCACCCACATGGCTTTGCCCCTCCACCCATCTTAGTAGCAGAACATGGTCAGGGACTATTGGGAGTTCCATGACCCCACCTACCACTTGGGACATCTGAGTACTCCCTCTGGCTAACATGGGCAAAGCATATATTCCATGGCCACCATGGCAGCTGGCTCACTCCTGAAAGCACCACCTCCTGACCAGAGGTCAACTGGTACAGCTCATTATAACATTTGCTAGCACAATAACAACGCTCAGGAAGGAGAAAACTTTTGCATGACCTCAGCTAACACCATTGCCCACACCACCCTAGCTACTTAGGACTTTTGAGCCTCCTCACCTGCCAAGTACAGCTGTAGTTATTATTACAGCGGGCAATTGAGAAAGCCACCACCCTAAGGCTATTTATAACCAAGGAAATCTTACATGGTCTGTCCCACTCCCTCGCCATCCCACTGGGGCTGGTGCTTGCACCTGCCACTGGGAGACCCAGGAACTGGTCAGCCTGGTCCAGCTCCACCCAGCATTACCCACCTCTGGAGCTAAGAGCGGAGCCCAAGTCACTGCATGTCTCGCAGACCATTCAATGGCCCAAAGCATTGGAGCGCCTCTCCAGATGGCTGAGTAGAGATGTCAGTGATCGATTCTCCTCAGAAGGAAGAACCAGAATTACTGTTGGAATGCTAAGGGGTTCCAGAATCCGAATGGAATGCTAAGGGGAGAGTACTGGAGCCTGTCAGAGTCCACTGGAAGAAACTATGACACACACAGAAAAAGAAAGGACCAAGAAGCTAGCAGCAATCAAACCCTGAGAGACTTAGTATTTTGTGGAAAGGGTGAGTGGGAGTGCTTTTGGCTTCTCTAGCCCTTGTGGCAGACTGCTGGTATCTGAACCCCCTGAAAGTTTCATAGCCCTCATGAGTCTAAGTACTGGAGTGGGCTGCAATTTGGGTACTTCTTGAGGTCATTACACTAGGCTACCACCCCATGCAGGGTCCTTTCCTTTTCCCCCTGATACTAACCTGTAGTAGCATGTGTCATACTGGGTGTACAACCATTGTGGGACTTTGTCCTGCTCAGGGGCCTTCAACCCTTGCATCTTCAAATCACTGGATCTCTTGCAGACATTCCCCAGCATCCTCCTGGATTGTGACAGCCCCACCAGGCGGTTTGACCCAGAGGAGCAGCAGGACTCCCAGTCGTCTGCCCCTCAGGGATTGCCACTCTTAAGGGAAGGAGGAATGTATCACACCAAGGGAGCACCCTATGGGAAAAAAGTAAGGGCAGTAAGGGCAGGCTTTTCTGTGTTCCAGAAATTCACAATTATGGGCAGGGAGCAGCTGCACCTCTTTCAGCAGAGGTATGGGCACTGTGCTGGTCTCAGTGGGGGAAGAGTGAAGTTCTGCCCCAGCAGTTCAGCATCCCTTGTGTTCATGAAGGGACTTGGAGAATGGAACAAATCCTCCCCCTCACCCAATGCTACAGATACAGCTGGGGCTTTCCCCACAGGAGCTCAGCATGGGTACACCTGTGGATGGCCTTTCTGGGGCATTTTGGGATGACTCTTTCCCCATGGGAGGTGCTCCCTTTGGGCTCAGGCTTGCATGAGATGTGGAGCCTCACCCTGTCTTTACACAGACTGTCAGTGTTCCTGCAGATACACAGAGGTGCCGTCTGATCTGAATATCTGGAACACCAACACAGGGGTAACAGGGAGGCCTATTGCTGTCCTGCTGTCCTGGTAGTGAACCTGAGGTGGTTCACTCACTTTCCTCTGTGAAGACCTCAGCACGTTACACTGAGATCTCCCCCAGTCACCTCCATCAAGGCTGGGGCCTTAGCCTGCCATAGGGATATTGACTATATCCATCTGCTTCAGCCACACCAGTTCTTACCTGTGAGGCCCACCTACTGGTCTGAAGGCTGAACTGTTCAACCCAGTGAAAAAAGTACTGGGGAAAAAAGTGCATACCACTGGAGGACAAGATAAGCTTCATGAGACCGCTGCCATTCTGGACATGAAGGAGATAATGAACCTGCTTACACAACCAGTACATAACTACTAAAAGGACCATCTGACAAAGCCACCACACAAAGATTTTCTATAGCCATGAAACTCCTGCAGCATCTTTGCCATTGAAATCATCCAGAGCTGAAGCTAGGTGATCATAAACTATACACACTATAGCCACATCCCCAAGGGGGAAAAAACACAGTCCAATCCATAATTAATTCAAAAATAATGAAAGAAACAGTCTATTAATATGAGAAAGAATCAGATAAATAATTCTGGTAATATGAACAGTTTTACAACAACTCAGAGGATAACACTATCTCTCTAGCAACAGATCCAAACAAAAGCCAAATCTTTGAAATACTAGATAAAGAATTCAAAATATTGATTATAAAGTTGTTCAATGAGATCTGAGAAAACAATGAAAATCAACATAAAGGAATCAAAAAAATAATTCAGGTTATGAATTAAAAAGTTTCTAAAGAGATGGAGACTTAAAAATATTAATAGAACTTCTGGAAATGAAAGATTCATTTAGGGAATTACAAAATTAACAATAGACTAAATCAAGCAGAAGAAAGAATTATAGAACTTGAAGACAAAGCCTGAGAATTAACCCAATCAGACAAATATAAAGAAAAAAATGGAAAGAAATTAATACTTTCTCTGAGAAATATGCAATTATGTGAAACATACACAACTAAGAATCATTAAGAAGAAAAAAGAAAAAGGAAAATGTTAGGAAAACCTATTTGAGGAAATAATTGAGGAAAACTTCCCTGGTCTAGCTAGAGATTTAGATATCAAAATGCAAGAAGCTTAATAAACTCCTGGGAGATTCATAGTAAGAAGGACTTCACCAAAGCATGTAGTCATCAAATTATCTAGAGTCAATGTGAAGGAAAGTATCCTAAAAGCAATGAGACAACAACATCAAATAACTTATAAAGGGAGTCCCATCAGACTAACAGCAGACTTCTCAGCAGAAACCTAATAAGCCAGAAGGGATTGAGATCCTATTTTTAGCCTTCTTGAACAGAATAACTGTTATCCAAGAATTTTGTATCCTGCAAAAGTAAGTTGCATAAGTGAAGGAGAAATAACACCTTTCCCAAACAAGCAAACACAAAGGAAATTTGTCACTATCAGATCAGCCCTATGAGAAATGATCAAAGAAGTGCTAAACATCAAAATGAAAGGTCAATATATGCCAGCATAAAAACACTTGAAAGTATAAAACTCACAGAGCTTATATAACAGTAACACAACTGAGAATACAGAGCAACTAAGTAATAATCAACATGATGAATGGTACAGTATCTCACATATAAATATTAACTTTGACTGTGAATGGTCTAAATGTCCCACTAAAAAAATAGATTGGCAGAATGGATTAAAAAAACATGATCCAAATATCTGCTGTCTTCAAGAGACTCAGCTGCTAAAGATTTTTATAAACTCAAGATAAAGGGGTGGAAAAAAATGTTCCATGCAAATGGAAACCAAAAGCTAGCAGGAATAATTTTACTTTTATCAGATAAAACAGACTTTAAATCAACAACAGTAAAAAAAGACACAAAAAGTTATTATATAATGATAAAGGGATCAATTCAACAATAAGGTAAAACAATCCTAGATATATATGTACCTAACACTGGAGCTCCCAGATTTATGAAACAGATACTACTAGACCTAAGAAAACAGATAGATAGCAATACAATAATATGGGGGACTTCAACACTCCACTGACATCACTAGACAGATTATTGGGGCAGAAAATACACAAAGAAGTACTGGACTTAAACTGGACTCTAGAACATGTAGACCTAAAGACATTTACAGAACATTCTACCCAACAACTGCAGAATATACATTTTCTCATCAACACCTGGAACATTTTTCAATGTAGACCATATATTATTTTACCAAACAAGCCTCAATAAATTAAAAAAAAATCAAAATCATATCAAGTAACTTCTCAGGCCACAGTGGAATGAAACTAGAAATCAATTCCAAGAGGAACTCACAAAGCCACAAGAATACATGGAAATTAAATAACCTGCTCCTGAATGATCTTTGAGCCAACATTGAAATCAAGATGAAAATTTAAAAAATTTTTTGAAATAAATGAAACTAGTAGCACAACTTATCAAAACCTCTGGGACACATAAAAAGCAATGCCAAGAGGGAAGTTTATAGCACTAAATGCCTACATCAAAAGGAAAAAAATATCACAAATTAGCAAACTAATGTCATAACTCAAGGAACTAGAAAAACAAGAAAAAACAAACCCAAACCTGGCAGAAGAAAAGAAGTAACAAAGATCAGAGAACAATTGAATGAAATGGAGACCAAAGGAAAAAAAATACAAACAATTAAACAAAAACTGGTTCTTTGAGAAGATAAGCAAAATTGATAGACCACTAGCTAGATTAATCAAGAATTATGGGAGATAATTCAAATAAGCTCAATCAGAAATGAAAGAGGAGACTTTGCAACTGATACCACAGTAATATAAATATCATCCAATAGTACTATGAACACCTCTTCACCCACAAATTAGAAAATCTACTGGAAGTAGATAAACTCCTGGAAACATACACCTTCCCTAGCTTGAGTCAGGAAGAAATAGAAACCCTGACCAATCCAATAACAAATAGAGACATTGAATCAGTAATAAAAATCTCCCCATCCCCCCAAAAAATACCCAAGATCAGATGGATTCACAGCCAACATACATCAGACATACAAGGAAGAATGAGTACCAATCATAGTGAATCTGTTCCAAGAGATTAAGGAAGAGGGAATCTTTCCTAAATTATTCTACAAAGCCAGTACCACCCTGATACCAAAGCCACAAAAGGATGCAAAAACAAAACAAAAAACTACAGACCAATTTCTCTGATGAACATAGATACACAAATATTTAACAAAATACTAACAAACCAAATTCAAAAGATAATTCACCACAATCAAGTGTGTTTCATTCCAGGGATGCAAGATGGTTTGACATATGCAAGTTGGTAAATGTGATTCACCACATAAACAGAATTAAAAACAAAGACCATATGATCATCTCAATAGATGCAGAAAAAGCATTTGATAAAATTCAGCATGATTTCATGATGAAAACCCTCAACAAACTAGGCATAGAAGGAACATACCTCAAAATAATAAAAGCCATATATGACAGCCCCACAGCCAGCATCATACTGAGTGGGGAAAAGTTGAAAGCATTCCCCCTAAGAACTGGAACAAGGCAAGGATGCCCACTTTCACTAATTCTACTCAACATAGTACTGGAAGTCCTAGCCAGAGCAATTAAGCAGGAGAAAGAAATAAAGGGCATCCAAATTGAAAAGAGGAAGTTAAATTATCTTTGCTGATGATGTCATCCTATACCTAGAAAACCTAGATATTCCTCCAAAAGACTCTTTGATTTGATAAATGAATTCAGTTATATCTCAGGTTATAAGATGAATATACACAAATCAGTAGCATTTCTGTGCAGCCAATAATGACCAAGCTGAGAACCAAATCAAGAACTCAATTCCATTTACAATAGCTGCAGAAAAATAAAATACCTGGGAATATATTTAACCAAGAGGTAAAAGACCTTTACAAGGAAATCTAGAAAACACTGATTAAGGTAATTGTAGATGACACAAACAAATGGAACAACATCCCATGCCCATTGATTGGAAGAATCAATATTGTGAAAATGACCATACTGCTGAAAACAATCTATAGATTCAATGCAATTCCTATCAAAATACCAATGTCATTTTCACAAAATTATGAAAAACAATCCTAAAAGTCATATGGAACCAAAAAAGAGCCTGAATAGCCAAAGCAAACCTACGCAAAAGGAACAAAACAGGGGGCATCACATTACCTGACTTCAAATTATGCTACAAGCCTCTAGTAACCAAAAAAGCATGGTACTGGCATAAAAGTAGATACATACACAGATCAATGGAACCAACTATGAAACCAGAAATAAAGCAGTATACCTACAGCCAACTGGTTTTCGACATAACAGACAAAAACATATACTGGGAAAAGGACACCTTATTCAATAAATAGTGCTGGGAAAATTGAATAGCCATATGTGGAAAAGTGAAACTGGCCTATCTGTCACCATATACAAAAATGAACTCCAGATGTATTAAAGACTTAAATGTAAGGCCTAAGACCATAAAAATTCTAGAATAAAACCTCAGAATAACTCTTCTGGACATTAGCCTAGGCAGAGTTTATGACTAAGACTTCAATAGCAAATACAACAAAAGCAAAAATAAACAACTGAAAATTAATTAAACTAAAAAGCTTCTGCACAGCAAAAGAAATAATAATTAAAAGAGTGAATAGACAACCTATGGAATTAGAGAAAATATTCACAAACTATTTGTCTGACAAAGGACTAATATTCAGAATCTTCAAGGAACTCAAGCAACTCAGCAAGAAAAAGGCAAACAATCCTAATAAAAATTGGGCAAATAACATGAACATTTTTCAAAAGAAGATATACAAATGGCCAACAAACATATGAATAGATGCTCAACATCACTAACCATCAGAGAAATGCAAATTAAAAACACAATGACATACCATCTTACTCCAATCAGAATGGCCATTATTAAAAAGTTAAAAAGTAATAGATGTTGGCATGGATGTGGTGAAAAGAGAATGCACGTATGTCATTGGTGGGAATGTAAACTAGTCTGACCTCTGTGGAAAAAGTATGGTGATTACTCAGAGAACTAACGGTAGATCTATCACTCAATCCTGCAGTCCATTACAGGGTGTCTACCCAAAGGAAAAAAACTAATTTTATCAAAAAGATACCTGCAGTCATATGTTTATTGTAGCACAATTCACAATTGCAAAGATATGGAATCAACCTGTGTGCCCATCAACTGATGAGTACAGAAAATGTGAGATAGATACACACACACACACACACACACACACATATCTCAATACCATGGAGTACTACTCAGCCATTAAAAAAGAATGAAATAATGTTTTTTGCAGCAACTTGGATGGAACTGGAGACCATTATCCTAAGTGAAGTAACTCAGGGACAGAAAACCAAATACTGTATGTTCTCACTTATAATTGGAAGCTGAATTATGGCTATGTGTGGTCATACAGAGTGGTATAATGAACATTGGAGACTCAAAAGTGGGGAGGGTGAGAATGGAGGGGACGAAAAATATCTATTAGGTACCATGTACACTATTTGGGTGATGGGCACACTAAAATCCCAGACTTCCCCAGTAAACAATATAGCCATGTAAAAAAACTCCACTTGTGCCCCCTAAATCTATTGAAATTAAAAAAAACCCATGAATATACAGGAATAAATATTATCATATAACTACAAGTAAATCACCATAAATAAATTCCTTTTCAATATTTCTACCTAATTTTTAAAATTTGTTTTGAAGTAATTGTATATTTTTATGGTGTTTGGGTACACTTAATATATTTTATATTCAATTTTAGTTATATATTGTGGCAAAAACTGTATTTCTTCAGAATCATATCATTAAGCCTTATGAAAATTGATTTGTGTTATTTCTTATTATTGAAAATAAATAATTTTATATTTGTATGTAATTTAATATTTACAACTTACATTAGTATTTGTGTATTAGTTGAAACATTCCATTTGATTAAATGTTTTATGGATCATCTTTAATTGGCAGATTTTAAAATATTAGATATGTATTCTGAAATATTACTCTTTAAGTGTAAAACCCAGAATCATAACTATAAACTTATAAAAACCATTTTGATACATTGGAATAAAAATTGGAAATAAATCTTGTTTATGTGGAGCTCTTGGGAGAAACAAATTCACTTAACAAGAATGATGGGTAAAGATATGGCAAAGAAAAATAATAAATAACACTACAAGTAAAACAATTTGACTATATGTGATGGAAAATATAGCAGTAAAACAAATTTCACGAAGGTATAGAAAGTTTCTTAAGACTGTGAAAAAAATAAGTTACTAAGCTTCAATTTTGGTCAAAGGCCAGTATGTGATTTTGATGCATGACTACAAAATACTCAATAGTAAGGATCACAGAAATTACAAAACAGCTCTACATGTTGGTTATGAATATTCTTTATCTGTTTTCTCTAATTCCAGTTGGTGAAACATCACAAGTACCAGTGAGGATTTGCTGTGGATTTAATGACTAACCTTGCTGTATACATTTACATCCAAATAGCTTAACTATGAAGTTATAAATAGCAATCTAAATAACATAGCTCTGTATCTACAAAAGTTGTATAAATAATTACTCATTTTGTCCTTTATAATTCTTTTGAAATTGTTCCCTTTACCTTTTTGGTTCCTTTTATTACGTACTTGCAGACAAAAATCAATTCTTGTCGTATGGTCAAAAATTGAGATGAAAAAATGCATAGCCCTTTCCATCTTATTTCTAAATTCCTAGTGACCAAAGAACAGGCACAATGTTGTTAGTAAATGTTCTAATTGTTATTTCTTCTTTGCATGTGTGGTTTCATACTGCTCATGCCTTTTTTTTTTATCTTGCATTGTCAAAAGGCCTCTAGCACAGTGCCCTGTCCACCAAGATGTCAGATAAATGCCTCGCTAACTAAATATATTATTTGTATTCAAATTCCTGGAATTAAGTTCTTAGTCATTTTTCTTATGTAATTTGTTTGATCTGTAGTTATTTGCTACAATCATATATCATTGTTCATTAAATTATCTCTTTATGTTATTAGAGAAATCTGATATGGTGAAATAATTAAAAGTGTTAAGCATCATGCAAAGAAAACGGCATACTCTTCAGATTCTATGCAGGTTTCAATAATAGGTTCATCAAGAGTAAATAAAAAAGGAATTAACTTTCTAAATTCTGAAAAGCAATTTATATACAGACTTCAAAGCACTTAGGAACAAGAGAAAAAGAAAGAGCAAATGTGTTGGACACAGGGTTGATGAACTTAGTATGATACCAGCATTTTTAAAAAGCAGAAAACATTTACTGATAATTCAACTTTGGAAATATTTTTTAATCAGTATTTCATATTTTCACTTTCTATATTGATTTTACATGATGGTTTTGATTTATTTTTTCAAAGTATTACATGATAGAACTTCCTCTTTACAATTGGAAATTATTAGCTATCTGCCTGTAAAGTCTATTTTAAAAATATCTCTGTGCAACTTGCTTTTTTAAAAAAATATACTTTATTTTTAGAGCAGTTTTAGGTTCACAGTAATATTGAACAGAATGTACAAAGAGATCCCATATACCTCTTAATCCCAAATAGGCACAGCCCCCACCACCAGGTCAACACCCTGCACCAGAATGGTACATGTGTTTCAATCAATGAACCTACAATTGATATATTTTTATCACCCAAAGTCCACTAGATTTTATCCCTGGTGTTGTCCATTCTGAGTTTTGGTAAATGTGTTATGACATGTATCCACCATTAGTGGATAACAGTGTTTCACTGCCCCAAAAATTCTTTGTGATCTGCCTATTCATCTATCCCTCCCTGAAACCCTGGCAACCATTGACCTTTTTACTGTGTCCATAGTTTCATTTTTTTCCAGAATGTCATATAGTTGGAATCATATAGTATGTACCCTTTTCATATGGGCCTCTTTCACTTAATAATATGCATTTAAGATTCTTCCACATCTTTTTTATGGTTAAATAGCTCTTTTATTTTTAGCGCTGAATGATATTCAATTGTCTGGATGTACCACAGTTTATCCATTCACCTACTGAAGGACATCTTGGTTTCTTTCAAGAGTTTTCAATTATGAATAAAGCTTCTGTAACATCTATGTGCAGGTTTTTCTGTGGACACGAGTTTTCAAGACATTTGGGTAAATACCAAGCAGCAAAATTGCTGGATCTTATGGTAAGAGTATGTTTAGTTTTGTAAGAAACTACCAAACTGTCTTCCAAAGTGATTGTCCTATTTTTCATTTCTACCATAAAGTCTGTTTTTGAAAATATAAAAATAAAGAAATATTCAGAGAACAAGAGGTAATTCCATGAATTATGTAATTTTCCAAGACAGACTCTCCTTGGAGGTCAAGGCTCATATATATAATATTTACACATGAATGTTTTATGCCCACCTTAGAGTGACATGGCCAAAATAGAACTTTTGATATTCCCACATTTCTATCATATAATTGGTTATCACACATCTCATGTTCTCAGAAAATACACTATCCACCCAGATTGTTACCTTGCTTTCACAATTCATGTTTTGTCCATCAGCAAATACAGTTATCTCCTTAAAATATATTATATCCATCTACTTTTCTTTAATAATATTCACTATATTCAATTCTATTATTCATTATACTGATATTTTCTCTCTTTCATTAACATGCTAATTCCATGAGGGCAGAGATCTCATCTTTCCTGTTTATTGTTTTATTTCCGACGCCTAGTACATAGGGCTTGGAACATGGCAGGCATTCAGTAAATATTTATTTAATAAATAAATAAAAATAAATGACCAATGTAATGTACATTGTTGAATGCTAACATAACATTCAGTAGAATCCCTTCATCCCCCATTCCTTTCATACAGAATCCTTATTTTCTTCAGATAATTCATTCTCCTTCTCAAGGCCCTATACTTCACATGACTATCATAACTCCATTTTTTTGCCAATAATTCTATTTTGAATAGGTATATGACATTTTTTGTGGACAAGATATGAGATGGATATGTGATTATTGGCTTCCAAGAATTATTTCCTGACTCATAGTAAAAGATGACAGGAATACACATTCTTTTTATTCCTTATCTGTTGTCTAGTCTGCTTGGGAACATTTTGGGCTGTGGAAGCTATTTTGTGGCCAGGAAGGAAACTGGAAAGGAAAACACTGTGAGAATGGCTAAGGGGAACAATAGAAAAAACATGAGTCCTTGAAATCTTTAATTAAGGAAATCTAGAGTTTCTGGTAATGTTATACTGTGTTATGCAGACTATTTTATCTTTCTTATTGTTTACCAGTTGAGTTAGAATTCTGGCTACTGGCTGCCCAAACCATCATAATAGATATATTTACATTAAAAAATTTAGAAGGCATAGAAGCAAATGTAGCCTAAAATATATTCTAAGTTTACTTGTTATAATAATATTCATGCTGGTATTAACCCAATAATTTAAAATAAACAACAGTGATTCAATTCTGAGATAGTTATTTAAAGTTTTCTTTTTTTATAACTTGAATACGTTTCTGGTGGGAAATAGATTAAGTGCCTGAATTGTTGGTTTTCTTTGTAATTGTTCTTTTTCTAATTACTTGTCTTTTAAAGTTAAAAAAAGTATTCTTCATTTTATTTATATGTTTTTACCTGCCTGCAGAGAAATTCTGAGGATACATGCATGTCTTTTTTTTAAGGACACCTTTGGGCCTACTTCCAGGACAATTAAGACCTTTGGAAACTTGAGGATTTTTCTCTTTTCTGAGTTATTTTGAAGACTTACCACTGACTTGTGGTTAATGTATGTTTTGAAATGATTGAAGCTTTTGTATTTGTTGCCACTCCAAAACTATCATAGCCTATAGTCAACCTGTAGTATATCTAGAGACTGTGACATTCCCAAAGTAAATTTCTTTTTACTATTACTACGTTCATTGAATAGCTCCTGCAAAAATGACTTATGGCCTAAAATTTTTGTTCTGGGGACTCCCCTATGCCAATTTGTATTACCTCAAGTCTTCTAAAATAGCCATCTCTTAGGTGGTCATCTTAAAGTAACCAAAATATATTTGCTTCCAAGAATGAGAGAAGAAAAATATATGATAAAGTCATTATAAGATTTAGAATAAGAGTGATTATAATTAACTCAGCATGTAATTTTATCCTATAATTTAGATTACTGTGATTTTCATTAGTCGATTTGTACTTGTTAAATGCAGCAGACATTATGACAGCCTATTTCCTGGTATAACAAAAAGTTCTAAGCAAAAAAATCAATCATTAATTCACAAAAATGCTCCCACAGGATTAGATGAAACATCTATTTGCTTTTTTGAAAAGTGAAATAAAATGGTTTACATTAACTCATTCACCAACATGACTAAAATTAGATATTGAAGAGATGGGCAAGAATAGACAAACTGGCCTTAGAGGAATGCCCTTTGGGTCAATAGAACCACGTGAAACTGGAAAGAGAGATTAGTTTGGAGGCTTTAAAAGTAACTCTTTGGGACTAAGTAGGGGAATGAAGACATCTGAGAGCAAGTATAAGGATCATTAATTCATTTATTTAACAAATACTTTCTGAGTACTTACTGTGTGGCAAGCATTGTTCTCAAAACTGCATAATATAGGAAAATGTTTTTGCACTCATTCAAAACTTACACTATAGTGGAGGAAGAAGAAAAGAATATATGAAATATAGAAAAATTACAGTATGCTAAATAAAAAGAGGAGGAATAAAAAGAGGAGTATAAAGCAGAATGTGAGTGTGAGGTACGGGATATGTCTACTGAGTTGCTGTTTAAAATAGAATGATCAGAGCAGACCTACTTTGAAGGTGATATTTTTCAGCTTGTGTCAGATACTTAATTATATTTTAGAACAATCCAATAGTAAAATGTTGACTGATTCATATTCCAGGCAAGTGTACCATGGAAAAGTGAGCATTACAATACTCTGTATGTGTTTGACAGTGTTTACACATGTGCACAGATGCACGAATAAAGATTACCTTGTAGATATTATCTTACAAGATTGGTATTGTTACTCCATTTTACATGTGACATATCAGAGTCAGAGAGGTTAAGTGACTTTTCTAAAGTCAATTAATTAGTTCTTTTTGCTCTAAGTTATTTCTTTAAATTATGTTAGTTAACTTACTCTTAAGTTGTCCAACTCTCATAATCAATTTTTTATTAGTCTTTTGGCTGGCCATTGTGAGAAATCACATTTTATCACTTCTAGATTTAGTTCAATTTTCTATAATTACTTTGAACAATGAATTATGATTCTTAATTGGAAGAGTTAAGATGTCATTATTACTATTAGTCTGACTATAGAGATTCATTTTTATACAATCAATATTTTTACCATTTAATGTGATGATTATATTCATAAGATTTAGCATAGATAGCTCATTTAATTGGCACTATTGAATGTCAGCACATAGAAACATAGGTGAGTTTCTTTAGATTAAAAAGAAGTGCTCCAAATACAGTCAAGTGTCAGATGTAATAACTACCTCATATTCCTGAATTACAGGCTTATTGACATTATTTAATAGGTTGTCAAAAGTCATGAAAATAAATTGATTTGAAAAATTGCATTCTGTACAGATTATTCATGTAAAAAGCAATATTTAATTCAGAGTAATAAGTATTTTTGTTTTGCTCTACATAATGAGTGCATCTATGTAAATTCCACTACAAGGTTTCAATAAAAGTATTCAGTTATGATTGCAAGATGTTTAGCATGATTTTCTGAAGTACATGAAATAGAGTTGGAAAGTGTCTTAAAGATTATAATTATGTAGCACCACACAATTATCACATAGGATCTGACAATCAGAAAATATATATTTTGTTTGTAAGTTGTGATGCAAGAAAGCAAAGTTGTTAAATTCATTTTTCATTAACAGTTCATAAGAGAGCTTTTTTAAACTAACTTTTTCTAACAAATACTTGGTAACCATGTCAAATATGTGATATAGCACATAAAATTAAGAATCAGTGTCTGTATATTATATTGATAAGAAGTATTGGTCAAAAATTACTAGTGACAGAAATACATTGAGCATGAAAGGAAATATCCAGGAAATAGCCATCAAAATGATGTAAGATGAGAACAGAGAAAGGTAGGAATCTGATCCTACAAGAACTTGCAGACATATACAGAACATTCCATCCAACAAAAACAGAATACATATTCTTATCAACTGTACATGGAAGATTCTCCAGGAGAGATCACATGTTAGAACACAAAACAAGCTTTAGTAAAATCAAAAATATTAAAATTATATCAAGTACATTTTCTGACCACAGTGGTATAAAACTAGAAATCAATAACAGGAGGAATTTCAGAAAATTCAAAAATATACGGAAATTAAAGAACATGTTCTTGAAAAACCAATAGGTCAGTAAACAAATTAAAAGGGAAATTAAAAACTATTTTGAGACAGACAAAAATTAAAACCTAACAAAACTTATGGGACACAGTAAAAGCAGTTCTAAGAGAAAATTTGTAGCAATAAATCTCTATATCAAAAAGGAATAAATAACCTTATATTACACTTCAAGGAACTAGAAAAAGAAAAACAAACTAAGCCAAAAATAAGCAGAAGGAAAGAAATAATAAAGATCAGAGCATAAATAAATAAAATAGGGACTAGAAAAATAATAGAAAATATTCACAAAATAAAGAATTGGTGTTTTGAACAGATAAACAAAATTGACAAACCTTTAGCTAAAAACTTTTAGAAAAAGGAGGGATGGTTCAAATAAATAAAATTATAAAGGAAAGAGAAAGCATTATAATTGATATCATGGAAATACAAAGGATTATAAGAGACTACTATAAACAATTATACACCCAAAATTAATCCAGAAGAAACGGATACATTTCTAGACACATACATTCTACCAAGACTGAATCTTAAAGAAACAGAAAACCTAAACAGACCAATAATGAGTAAAAAAATTAAATCAGATCAGTAATTAAGTCTCCCATCAAAGAAAATCCTAGAACCTGATGGCTTCACAGCTTCATTGAAGAACTAATACTAATTAATCCTTCCCAAACTTATCAAAAACACCAGAGAGGAGAGAATACTTTTAAGCTCTTTTTACGAGGCCAGCATTACCCTGCTACCAAAGCCAGACAAGGACACTACAAAAAAAGAAAACTACAGGCCAATATCCTTGATGAACAGAGGTGCAAAAATCTTCAACAAAATATTAGCAAACCAAATTCAACAACATTAGAGAAATTATCCACCATGATCAAGTGGGATTTATCCCTTGGGTTCAAAAATTGTTCAATATATGGAAATCAATACATACAATACACCACATTAACAAAATGATGGACAAAAATCATATGACCATCTCAATAGTTGCAGATAAGCATTTGAAAAAATTCAACATCCTTTCCTGATAAAAACTCTCACCAAGTTAGTTATAGCAACAGTGTACTTCCACACAATAAAGGCTGTGTATGAGAATCCCACAGCTAACATTATACTCAATGGTGAAAAATTGAAAGATCTTCCTCTAAAATCTGGAACAAGGCAATGATACCCACTCTCATCACTTCTATTCAGTATGGTATTGGAAGTCCTTGCCAGAACAATTAGGCAAGAAAAAGAATAAAAGTCACTCAAATAAAAAAAGAAGAAGTGACATTTTCACTGTTTGCTAAGGACATGATCTTGTATATAGAAAACCCTACAGATTCCACCAAAAAACTGTTAGAACCAATAATCGAATATAGTAAAATTGCAGGATACAAATCAACACACAAAAATCAGCAGTGTTTCTATAAACTAACAACAAACTTTCTGAAAAAAAAGAGAAATCAAGAGAACAATCCAATTTACCACAGCCACAAATAAATAGAATACTTAGGAATAAATATAATCAAAGAGGTGAGAGACCTGTACATTGAAAACTATAAAATACTAATGAAAGAAATTGAAGAAGAAGCAAATAAATGGAAAGATATCACATGTTCATGGATTGAAAGAATTACGTTTTGCTAAAATGTCCATACTACCCCAAGAGATCTACAGACTCAATGCAATCCCTATCCAAATTCCAGTATCGTTTTTCATAGATATAGAGATAACCATTCTAAAATTCGTATAAACTATGAAAAATCCCAAACAGAAATAGAGGCATCACACTACCTGAAATCAAACTATACTCAAAGTTATAGTAATTAAGACAACATGGTATTGGCAAAAAACAAAACAAAACAAAAAAAACCAAACAAACAAAAAAATTGAACAGAATAGAGAACCCAGAAATGGACCCACTTATATACAACTAATTTCCAACAAAAGTGCCAAGAATATACAAAGGAAAATAGATAATCTCTTCAATAAATTATCTGGAAAAAACTAGATATCCACATGTAGAAGGATAAAATTGGACCCTTATCTCACATCATGTACAAAAATCAACTTAAAATGGATTAAAGACTTATCCATAAGACCAGAAACTGTCAAACTAGAGGAAAACATGGACAAAATTTACATGACATTGGTCTGGGCAATAATTTTTTGGATATGACCCCAAAAGCACAGGTGACAAAATGAAAAATAGACAAATGGGATCACATCAAATTAAAAAGTTTTCTGCACAGCAAAGGAGACAACAGTGCGCAGAGACAACTCAGACTACAGAAAATATTTGCAAGCCATAAATCTTATAAGGAGTTAATATCCAAAAAAATGTAAGGATTCAACTCAATAGCAAAAAACCAAAAACCAAACAAAACAAAAAAAAAACAACAAACCCCAATTAAGAAATGGGCAAGGGACTTCAATAGACATTTCTCCAAAGAAGACATACAAATGGCCAAGAGATATATTTTAAAAAGATGAAAAATAAGGGTTGGCAAGAATGTGGAAAAATAAGAACCCTTGTATGTACTTGGTGGGAATGTAAATTAGTGCAGGCATTATGGAAAACTGTATGGAGTTTCCTCAAAAATCTAAAAATAGAATTACCATATGATCCAGCAATCCCACTTCTGGGTATTTACCCAAAAGATTTAAAATCAATTTTTCAAAGAGATGTCTACACTCTGTTTGTCGCAGCACTATTCACTACAGGCAAGAAATGGAATCAACCTAAGTGTCCATCAACAGATGAATGGATAAAGAAAATGTGGTATATACACACAATGGAATACTATTCGGCCTTAAACAAGAAGGAAATTCTGTTATATGTGACAACATGAATGGAATTGGAAAGCATTATGCTAAGTGAAATAAGCCAGGCACAGAAAGACAAATACTACATGATCTCATTTATACACAGAACCTAAAACAATTGAACTCATAGAAGCAGAGAGTAGAATGGCAATTATAGAGTCTAGGAGGTGGGAATAATAGGGAGATGACAGTCAAAGGGCACACAATCTCAGTTAGGAGGAACATGGTTTTCTTTTTGAGTTCTATTGCACAGTGTGGTAAATATAGTTAATAATAGAGTATTGTACATTTCAAAATTGCTAAAGTAAATTTCTAATGTTTTCACCACAGAGAATACTAACTATTTGAAGTGATGGGTATATTAATTAGCTTGATTTAATTATTCCTCATTGTATTCATAAGTAATAACATCACTTTTTACCCCATAAGTGCATACAATTATAAATTGTCAATTTACAACAGCAGCAAAAAAAAAGGTTTACATTTGCCTTAAGAGCAGAGAAAAACAATTGAGAATAAGCTTGACATAATAAGATTTGAATTCCATAAGATCCCTCTGTCTGCAATGCTAAAAATAAATTTAAATATAAAAGAACAGAAGAAGAAAAAACACTTAGATCAGGAGTTAACACACTAAGTATCTGTGGGCCAAATCTGGCCTACTGCCCCTTTTTCCTATGGCCACAAGATAAGAAACGTTTTGGCATTTTTAAATGTTTAAAAGTAAATCAAAAGAGGAAAAAAACTTCATGACATACGAAAATTATATGAAATTCAAATTCTAGTGTCTGTAATTAAGGTTTCAATGGAACATAGTCATGCTCATTCATTTATATATTACTTGTGACTGCTGTCATCACTATAGCCTCAGAATTAGTAGTTGCAACAGGGACCATAAAACTCAAAAAACCTAAAATGTTTACTATTTGCTCCTTTCCAGAAAAAGATTGCTGACTCCTGATTTTGGCTATTGCAGTGGTCCAGGCAAGAGATGACAGTAACCTACACTAAAGCAAAAATAAAGAGAAATAGGTGAATCCAAGAGGTATAATCACACCTCCACTTCATACTGCACTGGATATAGAGATAAAGGAAAGTGTGATGGTGAAGATGGATTATAAATTTTTGAATTGCCTGAGCATGTTGACAGCATTTATTGTGTTAATTCATATTGGAAAAGGATCACATTGGGGAGTGAGAGAGGGAATTAGGTACTCCGTTTTATATATGTTGAGTTTCAGATATCTTTAAGGTTCACAAGTAGATGTGTCAAGTACAGATGTGTGAATACAGGGCCCAGAGGAGTGATCCGGGCCAGAGGCATAAAAATGTGAGTAATCAGTGAGCCATAGGTAGCAGCTAAACTCATGTGTATGGATCAGGTGTCCAAGGGTGAGAGTGCAAAACGGTATCAGAAGAATTCTTATCACTAAATTTTAAGGAATTGCAATAGTTATTGTTTAGGTAAAGAATGATGGGCCTATGAAGAAGACAGAAAAGGAGGGGCAAAAGAGGAAAGAAGAAAACAAGGAAACCATATTATTGTGGAAACTAGAGTAAGAATTTCTAGAACAAAGGTGTATGTTCAGCTATGTACATGCTGCCAACAACCAAGAAAGGTGCCTGACCACATCTTCACTGAATATAGCCAGCTTTAGCCATGCTCCTTTTTGGATACATATTCATTTCCATGTTACCTAAAATAAAAATTCATTTAGAGGGCCAAATAAGAAGTCAATAAATGAAAAACCTGATAGCTTTGATCAAACAAATATTTAAAACTTCTGATGACCAAAAACTAAATATCAAATCAAATAATATTAAAAAATTAGGAAAAATTTAGATAACATGTAGGATGAAGATTTGGTACAATCTTATTACAAATCAATAAGAAAATGCTAACTACTGCAATAGAAAATGGGGCAAAAAGCCTGAATAGGCAGTTCATAAAAATAGTAATGCATATGACTGATCTACTTGGGGAAAAAATACTCAGCAACTGAACATCTCATTTCTTTGCCTGTAATGGTGAGGACCAGACCCTGAAAAGTGGTTACTCTTCCCCATTTAGAATGTACACTTCTACCTTCTGGCTCCCAAACAAATAGTTTTACATTCAACTTTTATAGATTGAAATTCACAAAAAGTGATAACATATTTCTGAAATAAAAAGTTTTTGAGTGATCATATAAGCTAAGTGATCAAATAAGCTAAATGATAGCTTATTTGAAAAAAAATTATTGAATAGCCACAAAAGCATGATGAATGCTATTTCAATTTAGGGCCACAAAGTGGAATTAAGGGAAAACAAAAATGTCTGTTTTTCTTCACAACCAGAAGGAATATATAGGTTTTACACTATGCAAAACATAGGTGAATGCTTGAATAGGGGCACACGTGAACAGAAGTGACACAGGAGTTGAGAGCCCTGCATATTACAGGCTTGTAAATAGTATTTTTGTGTGTGTTTCCTCATATAAAGAGAGCTGTTATTGTTATTGGTCTCTGAGTGGAGGTTTTTCCAAGTTCTTGGTGTTCATAGGGAAAAAAATTTTAGGATGCACCATGTAAGCCAAGCAAACAAAAGCTTTATTGAAAGTGAAAGTATACTCTCATGGAGGAGAGAAGACAGGCTGAAAAAGAGCACCTACACCGAGAGAAAGTGGTTTTAGGTCTTTTGTAGTCTTACTGATTGGGGGGAGGAATATTCAAGGCCCAGGGGTTGGATTTTACCAAGAATTTGGGTAATAATTCTGAGAATTGTGTTCCCTCCCATCTTCATACTTTATATGGTTGTTTTGGAATTGTCATGGTGATTTCAAGGGCAGAGAAATTTTAAAACCACAATGTAAATGATACTGTAATTAGCCAAAGTTCATGTAAGGTGGCAGAGATAACTGACAAGCTGGTCAATGTCTGTTCTTGCCTATGGTTATCAGCCCCTCTAGTTAGCTTCTGCTTAGGAGTTATTTTAACACCTGCTCCCAATTTTCAAGCCCTTGCATCCAGTCTCAGCCCTGTCTCGTAGTCTTCTATTCTAACATTACGAGGAATACATAAGTTGCTGTAATGGAAAAAAATTATTACCTATTTATATTTTGTCTCTGAGATCAAATGTATGTTGGCCAATATGTAATTTATATTTCAGAATTTTTAGGACCCTCTTCCGATGTACATGAAAATATAAATAGAATATCAGCAATGATATTTAAAATGCATTATCTTTATCAATAGAATTTTATGCTAACTTAACAATGTCAGGATGATGAATAGGATATAATTCAGAGAAGAATGACCCAGAGCAGATATACAGATTAACAGGATGAATTCATCTGGCAATAAATCAAAGGAAATTTTCAGTTTTATGATCCTAACATTTCAAGAAGCTAATCCTAATTTACAATTTATTTGCATGATGAGAATGTTTTAAACTCATTTAACCTCAAGTTATATCATGTTACCTAAATGACCATCATTTTTATATTATTAAGAGGTTAAAATTTTCTAATACATGGTGCTAAAAGGTATCTTTAAGATTAAGATAAATGAACTTTTCCAAGAGAAAGAGTTTGCTATAATTCCAATTTCCTGTTTCCTTCCCTATTTATTTAATACTTCTGAACATAGTTTGTTCAAACATGTGGTACATTCCTTTGAAAGCATGCCTAAGTCTTGTTTACACAGCATGTCCAATGCAATTAATGAAATCCAAAATCTCTGGCATACTGGATTACTGTCCTCCTTTTCTTTGTATTTTCCTATACATATAGTATAGTTCAGTGGTTTTCAACCCTGGTTGAGCATCTGAATCTTCTGTGAATCTTTAAAAAATGTAGGGCAACGGATCAGCGTCCCTATCCATTCCCACTGCTTTTCAAGTTGAGTCTGAATCTCCTGGAGTGGACCCTGTCATTCTTATTTTGAAAAATCTTTGCAGATGAATGTGGGACTGAATTAATTAAGACTCTTTAGGTTATACTTAAAAGAAAAAAACTCCTCTTGAGCTATCTTGTAAAAGGGGAGCTTATTTTAAGGGTACAGATGTCTATTATAGAAACAGAGTAGGGATATTGTCGTACCCCACACATGGGCTAGAGGCAGGGCCCGGGAGCACTGAAAGGGCTTCCCTTGCAGCCTGCTTTCTGATCCCCCTTTGTTTTTGCAAGTCAGCTTCATTCTTCTCTGTCTTTACAGGTAAATATCTTCTGTTTCCCAGCTTCTGACTTAACGTTTTCTCATTTTAAGAAATAGTCAGACAGATTCTTGAATCTCTTAGTTCTGATTCTAAGCTACTTAGGGGAAGGGCTAATATGCTGAATTTGGGTTAGGTTCCAAATCTTAGCCCAGGGCCATTCCATACAATTATTATTACTCCTGCCTTGGGTGGTATGAGGGTGAGGGGGTTGGGGTGGTTTGAAGGAGCTAGGCAGACAAGCCTACAATGTTCACTATAAAGGTGTGGCTAGGATTCAGGATCACTGGGTAATTTATTTAAACAGCAAACATTTACTGAGCTCGTAGCAGGGCCCCACTAGACTGGGAATACAAAATTAAGCAGGATAAATATGGTTTCAGCTTACAAGGTGCATAAAATGTTCTGTTTGATTCTTGACTACTTTTCAGAAAATCATGTTCACTTATAAATTGAGTTACTGAAGAACTATTGAAACCAGATATGGAGAAGAGAGGTTTTGGAAGGCTGTGTTCTCTGTAAGAATCCAGCAATCTTATCCTCTTTATTTTACTGCTAGTGAAGAGCAGACAATGACGACAGAAAGATCCTACACTGTGTGTGTGTGTGTGGGGTGGGGGATGGATGTGACGAGAGGAGAGAGAGAGACAGAGAGAAAGAGAGAGAGAGAGAAGATAAAAGGGGAGGGGAGAGAAAAGATGAAATGAACTGGAAAATAAAAAATTTGGTTTTATGTACATTGCTAAATTCTTCAGCATACTTAGTACCTCCTTATTTTCTTACTTGTGCTTACGGTGGTGCAGGGACCTTTCCTACATTTCAGTTGCTCACTTCCCAAGGCTATGCTTAAAGCCTTAAGCTCCAAGGATCCTAAAATAAAATAACTTTTGTCAGTACCAGTGGGCACTGATGCCTGAGGACAAGAAATTATGGGTTTCACATTGTCATCATCTGTACCTCATTTTTCTAAGTACACACACTGATTCCCTATTGTCAAGAATTTGTAATCTAAGACACACCACACTGACTATTTTATGTCTTTAAAACAATTGAGTACATTGATTAATCAAAGGTAGAGAGATAATTTCAACATTAAATTTAACTTGGGGTACAAAGGTTTTCCAAGATGCAGAGGCTGACAAATACAATGTGGAATGCCTGAAGAGTTTGTGAAAGGTAACATTTCTAAATGAAAAAAATCTATTTTTGGTGTATTCCAAAGTTATCTTTCAGTGTAGTCTTATTCCTGAGATTCCAATTTCAGATACCATTTCTATTGGATTCGAACTAATTACTTATTAGGCTGAAAATGTGTGACTTCTTTCCAGGCTGGTTCTAACAACCTAAAACATAAACCTCTACTGGTATATTCTAACTTTGGGTGTGGGGTGTGTGTGTGGTGTGTGTGTGTGTGTGTGTGCGTATGCCTGCAAAATCCTTCACACTCATCCCGTAGATATCATGCTAGTTAGAGTGAATAGGTATTGCCTATTTAGACTGTGTTTTGCAGTAAATGTGAAGATTATGAAACTCTTTTATAATGTGTCTATGAAAGACTCCATCTAATAGATGTTGAAGTAGCTATAAAAGTACATTTGACTTATGATTCTATTTTATTTTCTACTATTTATTTGGTAGGAATATCTAGATGTTCTACCATTGAAAATGGTTCAAGGAATATACTCACCTTGTTCATATCATATTCAAAACAATAGCAGCTACATTAGAGGCTGCAGAATATATAGTTACACAGCTCATGATATTCATAGAATTAAAGAAGATGTTTTCAACTAAATAAGATTCCATTTGTCAGAAATAAAATAGAGTACTTTAAAAAGATCATAAATTTTAATACTGGAATTTCAAAATTAATAATATGTATCCTGTTGCTATTTTATAGAAAATTATATAAATATGGATATATGTATATTCATTCTAACTGACAATAATATGGACATGTTTACCATTATAATGTATTTTATATTAGTGTGGAACACTTTCAAGAGCAATCAAATATGTTTTAAATTTCTACAGTGCATTGGGTTATTCAATCATTCCATCAAGAAATTCCTCCTTTTCTTTCTGTATATATTCTCTGTCCCTTTCTTCCACCATCCCAACATCCAATGAGGGACTATATTAGTCTTCTTGGGATCCATAGCAAAAAACCACAGACTAGGTGGGTTATACAACAGATATTTGTTTCTGACAAAATTCTGGAGGCCAAGATCAATGTGCCAGCCAGCTGTGTTGCATTCTGAGGCCTCTTATTTTGGTTTGTAGGTGGTGGCCATCTTGCTGTGTGTTCACATGACTTCTCTTTGAGTGCTTGCTGAGAGAGAGGTAGTAAGCACTCTATGTCTCTTCTTACAAGAATACTAATGCTATTGGATCAGGCCTCTACCCTTATGATCTTATTTAACCTTAGTTACTTCCTTTGAGGCTCCATCTCCAAATATAGTCACACTGGGTTTTGGGACTTCAGCATATGAATTTGGGAGGTCATAAATATTCAGCCCATAACAGGGACCAAGTCCAGGAAATTAGTAAAGACTATATTGCTATTGCTACTGTCTTATTTGAGATTTTTAAATTTCTTGCTTAAATAATGTCAAAATTTCTAAATTAATCTATATTTATTTCTCCATTCTATCTTTCTCATAAGTGCCTTGGGTTAATCGTTATATTTAAACTTTATTATGTTACTTCCAAACCTAACACTTCAGTGGTTCTTTACAATAAAGTACAAGTTGTATGCAACTTGTACATATGTAGCATGGTACATAAGGCCCCCTATCATCTATCTGCTTCTTGCTTAACTCTATCACATAATAGATAGAATGGCCTTCATGCAACATATGACATAACTGTATTGATATACAAATAATTCCTCAAAGTAAAAGGGTTTTCTTCTTCTATTTATGTTTTGTCTTCTGGGGAGACCTTGCCCTCATTGGAAATGTCTGCATATTATTATGGTCTTAGCTCAGGTGTCACATCTTTTAGGGAGTCTCACTTCTTTCTTGTTCTTACAGAGTTTGCCACTTTCTTTTGAAGATCTACTCTATCTCATATATGCATCTGTCATAGCATCTGTAATATTTTATCACACTTTTCATATGCTTGTTATTCTACTAGACTATGCTTCTTTAAGATTGGAGCAGGTCTGTTTCATCTTATTATTTAGAGCACCTGCCGTGGTACCTGACACTTATTAAAGATTTGTTGAATTAGTGATGAAATTAATTAATTTAGTAGAGCTTACTTAGTTCTAGCTTCTATCTTAGGTGCCTATATATAGGATATGGAGTGAGTATAAATATTAAACAAAAGGACTCTGCCTTCAAAGTAGTTATTGTTCAATGGACAGGAGGACATGTATATGAATAAATGCAGTATACACTAAAAAATATTTTGCTATGTAGAACAAGTTATGGTAATTATAATGAAGGGGAAATTACTTAAGATATTTCTTACGAGTGTCAGGTTTTAAATGGTGTTATAAAGATGAAGTTACACATTGCACATTTCTCCACTAGGAAAAAACATTTTCTGCTTAAAAAAAAATAAGGGAATAAGGTACAAACATAGTAAGGACTGGTCCAGCGCTCAACAACTACTGGATATACACATTTAGTCTTACAAAGTTCTACTTCTTAATTATTGCAGCAAAGGAGAATGTGCACACAATTGGGAAAACTACAGCAACTCAGAAAGGATTGAGGTATGTGGGAAGCTGCTTGTTATAGGGTTTGGGTTCATGTCTGATGATGTTGGAGAAGGTTCAAGGAAGCTCAATTGTTCTGGGTTTTGGTGCTATCAGATAATAATGTGCCTTCATTTTTTATCTAGAGGGTGGGTTAAAGGAAATGAGGCTAGACTTGTCATTGGTAGAGAAGCAGTAATCACTCAAGTTAGCCAAGAGACAAAGATATTTGGTTATTTTATTTGGTTTGTGGTTATATTGGGTCTGCATTAGTTTCCTGTGGTTGCTCTAACAAATTACAACAAATTTGGAAGCTCAAAATGACAGAAATTTATTCTTTCACAGTTTTAGTAGACACAGGTCCAAAATCAGTTTTACTGAGCTGAAGTCAAGGTGTTAGCAGAACCATGCTCCCTCCAGGGGCTCTAGGGGAGAATCTTCTTCTAGCTTCTGGTAGCTACTGGCATTCTTCAACTTGTGGCCAATTCCTTCAAATCTCTGCCTTTGTCTTTACATTGCCTTCTCCTCTATGTTCCTGTGTCAAATCTCCTTCTCTGTCTCTTTTATATGGAAATATAAGATGGCATTTAGGGTTCATTTGGATAATTCAAGATGATTTCTTCATCTTAATTTCATATGCAAAGACCTTTTTTCCCCAAATAAAGTAACATTTACAGGTTATAGGGATTAGAACATGAGGCTGCCATTCAGCCCACAATAGTGTTCTTTTGTTTTGTTGGCATTCAGATATAATTATGGAGTAGTCTTGTTTCTATCTTGTTTTATCATAGTCACAGTCATGGTAAGTTTTTGTGTTGCATAGGGAATACCATGTTTAGTTGCCTGTTACTGGCTGTCAACCATCAGAACCAATTTTTCTTTTCTCAGGAAAGAACAAAGAATTGATAAATTCCAGTACAATGACTTAAAAAAGAATATATATTTAAGACAATTAGAAGAAAAGACAAAAGTAAGATATATAATGACCACCTACTAGAAAAAATTGGTGTCTCTGAAGAAATAACAAAATAAGGAAAAGAAAAAGGTATTTAAAGTTCTAACTCAAGAAAAATGTGCAAGAATAAAATAAGACTTGAATCTAAAAAATAAATGCATACACCTTACCTAAGAAAATAATTGACATCTAGTGGTCAATGTCAAAATTTTATTGGACTTCACAGATAAAGACAACATTGTTTTTGTAGCTATAAAAAAAAAGTCAAGTCACTTATAAACAAAAATGTCAGGCTGGCTTCAAACTTCCCAAAAACAATTTTCAGTGCTAGAATAGAGTGGACAAATGCTTATATAATCCTGAAGGAAACACAGTGCAATCCAAGAACATCTAAAGGCAGCAGAAAATTAAATTTGACCATGCAAATTCAGATAATATACTATGATGTTAATTTTATGTGTCATTTGACTGGGCTGCAAGGTGCCCAGATATCTGGTCCAACGTTATTCTGGGTGTTTCTGTGAGGGTGATTTTGGTCAATGTTTAATTTAAATGTTAAGATTAACATTTAAATAAGTAAACTGAGTAAAAAAAATTGCCTTCCATAATGTGGGTGGGTGTCATCTTATCTGTTGAATACCTGAATAGAACAAAAAGCTGACTCTCTCCATAGTAAAAAAGAATTTTCCTGCCTGATGGCCTTGGGACCAGGTTATCTACTCTTCCTCATTCTATAGCAGCAGACTCAAACTGGTACATCAGATTTGCAAATTTTAGACTTGCCAGCTTCCATAATCATGTGAGCCAAATTCTTATAATATCTATCTATCTATCACAGTGGTCCCCAAACTTTTTGGCACCAGGGACTGGTTTCATGGAAGATAATTTTTCCACACATGGGGGCGGTGGTAGGTGGAACTCAGGAGGTGATGAGAGCAATGGGGAATGGCTGTAAATATAGATGAAGCTATGAAACTTTGTTTGCTCACCTCCAGCTGTGTGGCTGCACCCCATACCCTTCCACCACCCGTTTCCTAAGTTTCATGGAAGACAATTTTTCCACAGACCGGGTTGGGGGTGGTGGGGGTGTGTGGAAGAGGTGTGTGGCCGGGTCCCTAACAGGCCACAGACTGGTACTGATCTGCGGCCGGGGGTTGGGGACTGCAGATCCATTAAATTAATACCTACCTATCTATCTAATTGGTTCGGTTTCTCTGGAGAACCCTAACTAATACATATAGGTTCCATAAGCCTGTTTTAAATTACCAGGAGGAGAGGTTCAGGCAATCAAGAGATGGGCTGAGAAACTACAATGAAGGGTCTGAAGGTAATTATCTAACTCATTCATCTATAGCACAAGGATAAAACTAATGTAAGAATTATGGTTATAATATAAAATGTATACATTGTAGTGTGTGCTGAGTAAAAAACATACAAAGAATAGAAATCAACAGGAGGAGGGAGAAAAAACACAAGAGGCAGTGTAAGTATGCTAATTTCCCCATCTTTTATAATGAAGAGTTCGAAGATAGCTTTTAAAACCCACACATCAAATAATATGAATTTATCTGTATTTATAGTATAATCACTTAGGTAAAAAATAATTAACTGAAATTGGGTACTAGAGAGGAAGAGAAAATATAGGAGAAAGTGGAAATATATGAGTTTCATCTTTGCTCTTAGTAAATTAATATATGTTACTGAAAGAAATAATAGTATACCATATTTAAATATAGCTATTATTACAAAAAATATAAATTTTCAAATTACCAACACAAACAAAATAAAGCACAGAATATGTGAAATATTTAATGGGAAATTTTAAGAAACCAGTGAAAACAAAAACGACTTAAAATACAATGAAAAAACTGAAACCAAATATATTTTACATTTATAAATAAAAATTGACTAAAAAAATCTATTAAAATTACTTTTATAATGAAACACAAAGCAAAACCCAATATGCTACAAACAAAAGAAATACCTAAAACAAAGTTACTCAAAAAATTAACTTAAAAAAATTATCTCACAGTGAGACTGACCCTCTTCATGCCACCATTTGCAGAGGTCCAAATAGGGCCTATGTTTTAGGAGTAAGGACCTCCTAATCTACTCCTGTGGGACTACACACCTCAATTGACATCATTAGCCCAAGAACTCTGGACGTGGCTGTCAAATCCCTGTAACATTTCCTCACTTTGATCCTCATAGCCAGGCTGCCTCCACCTTTGCACCGTCAGGATTCTTCTTCTTGTTCCCCTAACCATCCCTATTCATGTTAGCTCCAGGCAGTGGCGTGCCGGTAAATGCTTAATATTAATAGCAGGCTCCCTGAAATAAAGTATGTATATATTCACACACAGAAACTTATAATACATTTTACTGATTAAAAGATGTGCAACATATAATTTACAAATGATTATAAAAATACAGTGCTATTTATCCAAATGTCCACATACTCAATTGATTTTCATAGAATGCTTTTGTCAATTACTGCCAAATTTTTGTATCCTTAGTGTACCTTTGTTTGACATTCAAACGTGATTTCAGAAATGAAATTGCATCCCAATCCTCTAACTCATTATCCAATAAATTTATTGCCTTTAAATTTGATAAATTAAACTATTAAACTATTTCTTACCCTCAAAAATACTATGGTGATTAAACTAAAACCTCTTTCAGCTTCAATACTAGACATCTGTATTAACATTTACTCCATCATTTTTGTAAGTCTGGAAAATCAACAAAACAATGAATAAAGCCTGATTTGTGTCATCTGCCAATTTTCAACATTGTCAATTTCAATCTACCAACCTGACATCACTTAACAGAGTTAGGAAGAAGTGTACAATAGCTCACCATTGTATAATACTATTATCATATAGATAAAATAGATGCAAGTAACTTCAAGAGCATAGATAACAGTAAAATGTAGTAAAATTATTGGGGAGTGATGAGTTCTGAGTACCTATTCTTTGTCTTTTTAACATGGTTTATTTGATTATAAGTCTACATAAGTTAATATTTAATAATGACCACATTTAATAACTGGCTGACAAGGTTGCTGGAATTTCAACACTTGGCTCTTGTGAACTGGTACAGCACAAGTCTGTTATGAGCTGGCTCCAGCACACCACTGACCTCCGAGGCTGCTCTTCATCCCTAGGCTCTCCTTTCCATGTGTTAGTATATAGATTATAATTTCTGATCCATTCTGTATCCTGGTCTATCTCTTAACTCTCTTTCACTATGCTCTCTGAAACTAGAGATCAAGCATCAGCAAAATCTCCTATATCACCAGTTACTTTGGGACAATATTTAAAAAAACTCATTATCTGGCACTCAGCACTTCCATATCCCTGTTTGTCCTGCAGTTCTCTCAAGTGGAGAATATTTTTCTCCTACAGCCCTTCTACCACTAGGTCTAGAAATAAGGCAGATATCTTTGCTCTTTATTATTGCTTTCATAACATTCTTTCATCTCCCTAAAACATCCAGCTTTAAATCTCATATCATCAGACTATACACAAACACAATCTCACATGTTGCAAATCGGAAGGCGCTCCCAATAATTCCTTGAAAGTTATTGTTCCCAATTCACTGTCCTTCTTCAACATGAAAGGAATAAAACATGCTGCCTGGTTTTATGACTCATGACCACACATTTCAAGTGAACCTCTAATGCTGCTTGGGAATCAGAATATAATTTCCTAGATTATTAATTCTACCACTCTCTGCTGAAGGCCTTGCCTCCTACTTAGAAAGAGGAAGGAAATGAGGAGGGGGGGAAAGAAATCATAAAATATCTTCTACAGTCTGCCTGCATCAGAACTACCCATCTATCAGCCTCTGTGTCCCTTCTTTATGAATTTTCCCTGTTCTTATTTACAACCTAAAGTCAAACACTCCACTTGTACCTGGATTTCATCCTCTCTTGCCTGCCCAGGGACTTTGTCCAGCAGTTCCCCTCTCTTTCTCTCTTACATCATTATTTTTCCTTCTATTCTGGATCATTCCAATAAACATAAAAACATCATATTTCTCCCTCCCTAAAAACAAAAAAAAAACTAACTTGATTTTACTTCACCTCCAATCACGGTACAATTTCCTTCTTGTTCATTACAGAAAAATTCCTTGAAAAAGTTTTGTCTACTTGAAGAGTGTTACTTCCTCCTCTCTCAGTCAACAGTTACTCAATTTACAACAAGTTTTGCTTTTCCCATAGTTCCCATGTTTGGATCATAACCTTAAGTTTCATTTAAGGTATTCCTATAAATTTATAAATTATGGTTAGATCTAGTGATTCTATGATTCAGGATTATATATTTTTTTTAGTAAATATTTCAAAGATGGTGTTGTATACTTCTGTCAGAAGGCCCAATATATCTGGTTGTCTATTTTTGTGATGTTGGCAGCCAAGGACAATCATTATTTAGATCTAGTTTTTTTCACTATGTGTAAAAAAATGGGAGTATCCCAATTTTATCAATCTATTCCCTGATTGCATAGGTAGGCTAAATGATGTCTATTTAACAACAGAAATACTTTTATTATTGTCCAAACTTTCAATATTTTTATAGATTTCATTTTTTGTCATGATGAAAGACACATCCTTAACTTTTCATTTTTCTAAAAAATCTATTGCTATTCAGTGTTCTCTTCCCAACCATAATAATTGCCTTGACAGCTTTAAACAACAAACTGAAAAATACCCAACCTAATCATGCAATTGTATTATTGCCTTACATTGAGTTATTCCGATCTAGGACTCTGAGGCAGAAATTTTTATGCAGGAGGTTTGTTAGGAGGTATTCTTGGGAGTAATAGCTGTGTGCAAATGAGAGGAGTAAAAATAGGCAGAAAGGACTTTGAGTTATGATGTAATTGCAAAAAAAATTATATGGGAGCCAATTTTATGGGGAGCTCTGAAGCTAGGACAACTTTCAGAGTTGTTTTGGATCAATGGAAGGCCATGTCTTGGTACTCTGGCAGAGACCAATTATTGGATATAGGAAGAATGAAGGAGAGGAAGCTTTCTTTGTGTGAAGACAATTACTGGTGAGAGAATCAGATATGAGATGTCAGCAGGCAATATTCCTGGCAACTGAGGAAAGATGCCTCTGTTCTGAAGGGCGATTTGAGTGGGGCACTGCAGCAGCCAATAGATTCTAATCTGTGCTTCCATATGATTACTTCATATAGTAGTCAACTCATCTAGAAAAACAATATACTATAGTCTATCAAGTGTGCAATAGCATTATGTCTAAAAAATACTTAATTAAAAAATACTTTGCTGAATGGAAAAACAAATACCACATGTACTCAATACTAAATTGGAGCTAATCAATCAACACTTATGTGCACATGTGGAAGTAAAACTCAAGGGAAATCAAATAGGTGGGGGGAGGAGGAGAGGATGGGTAAATTCACACCTAACGGGTACAATGCACACTAACTGGGTGAGGGAACACTTATAACTTTGACTCAAATTGTATGTACAAAAGCAAATTATATAACCAAAATGTGTGTACCCCTGTAATATTCTGAAATAATAAAAACAAAATTTGCTTAAAAATGCTAATGATTATCTGAGCCTTCTATGAGTTGTGATATTTTTGCTGGTGGAAACTTGTCTCAATTTTGACAGCTGCTAATCAGGGAGGTGGTTGCTGAAGGTTGGGGAGGCTGTGACAATTTCTTAAAGTAAGACAACGAAGACGTCTGCACATCTATTGATTCTTTCACAAAAAAATTCTCTGTAGCATTTGACGTTTCCTAGCATTTTACCCACAGTAGAACTTCTTCCAAAATTGAAGTCAATCCACTCAAACCCTACTGATGCTTTATCAACTAAATTTATGTAATATTATAAATATTTTGTTGTCATTTCAGCAATGTTCACAGCATCTTCACCTTGGGTACATTCCATCTCAAGAAATCACTTTCTTTGCTCATACTTTAGAAGTAACTCCTCATCCATTTAAATTTTTTCATGAGTATGAAGCAATTCAGTCACATCTTCAAGCTCCACTTCTAATTCTCATTCTCTAGTTATTTCCACCACATCTGCATTTACTTCCACCACTGAAGTATTGAACCCCTCAAGGTCATCCATGAGGGTTGGAATCAGCTTCTTCCAAACTCCTATTAATGTTGATATTTTGACCTCCCCTCATGAATCATGAATGTTCTTAACGGCATCCAGAATAGTGAATCCTTTTCAGACGGTTTCCAATTTACTTTGCACAGATCCATCAAAAGAATCACTATCTATGGCAGCTATAGCCTTACAAAATGTATTTCTCAAATAATAAGACTTGCGAGTCTAAATTACTTCTTGATCTGTGGGCTGCAGAATTGATGTTGTGTTAGCTGGCATGAAAATAACACTTATTTCCTTGTATATCTCCATCAGAGTTCTTGAGTGATTAGGGACATTGTCAATGACCAGTAATATTTTGAAAGGAATCTTTTTTTCTGAGCAGTAGGTCACAAAAATGGGCTTAAAATATTCACGCTTTGTGGTTCCATATACAGAGCACAGGCAGAGTAGATTTAGCATAATTCTTAAGGGCCCTAGGACTTTCAAAATGGTAAATGAACATTGCCTTCAACTTAAAGTCACCAGCTGCATTAGTTCCTGACAAAAGTATCAGCCTGTCCTTTGAAGCTTTAAAGCCAGGCATTGACTTTTCCTCTTTAGCTATGGAAGTTCTAGATGGTATTTTCTTTCAATATAAGGCCATTTCATCTACATGTAAAATATATTATTTATGTATCCACCTTTATCAATTATTAATTATCTTAACTAGCTTTTGTGAATAACCTGCTGTAGCTTCTACATAAGCACTTGCTGCTTCACCTTGCATGTTTTATGGTATGGCGATGGCTTCTTTCCTTAAACCTCATGAGCAAACCTCTACTAGCTTCAGCTCCCAACTTTTCTTCTGCGGCTTCCTCACCTCTCTTAGCTTTCATAGAATTGGAGAGAGTTAGAGCCTTGCTCTGGGTTAGGCTTTGGCTTAAAGGAATGTTGTGGCTGGTTTGATCTTCTATACAGACCAGTAAAACTTTCTGCATATCAGCAATAAGGCTGTTTCACTTTCTTATCATTTATGTGTTCACTGACATAGCACATTTAATGTCCTTCAACAACTTTTCCTTAGCATTCACAACTTGGCTAAGTGTTTGGCACAAGTGGCCTTGCTTTCAACCTCTCTGCAGGAAAAATGGTGTCAAGAGACTTACTCAACAAGGGTTGCCACAAACCTTCAATTTGTAAAAACATAACATCTGTGAAGTGCAATAAAGTGAAAATCAATAAACGAGGTATGCCTGCATGAAGATGCATCACTTAATAGAAAGAAAAAAAGCCAAGTGACTTTCATGCTCATTCTACTGTGTGTAAATTGGTCACCTTGGTCCTCCCACTGAAACTAAAGTTTTAGGAGAACACACGATATCTCTTATACTTCTGTAATTTCTGGAATATATTATAGAGTCACATTATAACACAATTACATTTGTATGTGTGAATTTCTTGGTTTTGCATATTCAAACACTATTTTAGATTCTTATCCTTTTTATTTCCTTTGCAATATTTCAACCTACTGTCCTTTTGATTTGAAATGATTTTCTGGTATTAAATGGTTTTAATTCAGTTAGTGTATTATAATTTATAAATCAAGAGACTAGAATAAAAAAAGTGATCATTGGAAATTCCACAAAGTAGACACATTGCAAGTAGAAAATTAAGTTACTGTTCTGTTGCTACTTTCTGTAAACCATGAGAGCCAATAAAACAAAGGTTAGATAATGGTATAAGAACTTATGATTTGGTGCCAAATCGACCCTAGATTTCAAAGGAAGATTTACAAACAGAGGATTTGAACATGTTACTTTGCCAGAATTTTCTCTTATGTGCATTAGTGATAAAGGTCTCTAGCTAGATATAACATAATATCTGTAGTTTAGCAATATCCTCACATAGCCTATATCGATACTCCATTACATATTGAAATTGTCATTTTAAACAGTATTTTCACAGGACATAATTTATAGTTTTGAGTACTTCATGTGATTATGTACTGTTATCAGCTTTTCAGAAACAGAACATTTCTAACTTTAAGTATATGAAGTACTTTTTAATTTTTTAAAAGATCAGAGAAAATTTTTCTTTATTTTTCTCATTTACTTACCAATATCCTTAACTTTGACATACTTCCAGTTTTTGCATGCTGAGAAGGCTTACCAAGCTTTTTAATCACTCTGATATGGAACTTCAGTTCTTGTTGCTAAAAAAAGAATTTCCTTAAAATCAAGATGTCACAATAAAATTGGTCAAAATTGCAGGGTTTTAATTTTAAGGCAACTAATTTTCATCAAAGCTTTCTATTGAAACATAATGGAAACTTTGTCATTTATATGTACATATTTAAAATTAACCTATATTGTACTTCTGTGCAAAAATTATTACCTTTCAGTCTTTTTACACTTTTCATTTTCTTATTTTTATTATTATTTTTTCAGAATATTATAGGGGTACAAACACTTTGGTCACATAAATTGCCTTTGCACCACCCAAGTCAAAGCTACAAGCGTGCCCATCCCCCAGACAGCACAAACCGCACCCATTAGGTTTGAATTTACCCATCACCTCATACCCCCTCCCACCTGCCCAATCCCCGATGAATGTTACTTCTATATGTGCACATAAGTGTTGATCGATTGGTACCAATTTAATGGTGAGTACATGTGGTGCTTTTCACTTTCTTAATTTTAAAAAATTTTATGAAGTGCTTTTTCCTTAGTTTCAACAGGGCAAATATACAAATATTGTCTCCCATTTGGTAATTGTCTCTTCACTTTCCTGATAGAGTGCTTTGAAGTGTAAAACTTTTTAATTTTGATAAAGTCCAATTTACCTATTTTTTTCTTCTGTAGAGTGTCTTTTTGTGTCATACCTAAGAATGACACATCATTGCTGAACCCAAAGTTATGAAAATTTACTTTTTTGCTTTCTTCTATGAGTTTTTATAGGCTTATCACTTAAGTTTAATCTCTGATCCATTTTGAGTTAATTTTTGTACTGAGTGGAATAGGAGACCATCTTTATTCTTTTGCATGTGGATATGCAATTGTCACAGAACCATTTGTTGAAAAGACATTTTTTCCCTCATTGAATAGTGTTGGCACCCTTCTTGTAATCAATGGACCCTCTATGTGAGGGTTTATTTTTGATCTCTTGATTCTTTTCCATTGATCTACCTGTATATCCTTATGGCAGTACCACATAGTCTTGATAACTATAACTTTGTAGTAAGTTTTGAAAATGGAAAGTGTGAATCTGCCAAATTTGTTATTTTTCAAAATTGTTTGGATGCTTTTCTGAGTCAAACTGTGCTGTTTATTTGCTTGTACTATAATTTGTTTTGTTGAGAAGTAGCTACTTTAGATAAAATACTGTAGCAGCTGTGGATACTGAATTTCTTTCCCCTTGCCTTGGCCTTGTTGTTGTTGTTGTGCTTGTTTATTTATTTAGCGACTGGTTGAACTATTTTAATGACATCTATTTCCCCTGCAGTGTGCCACCTCTGATGTTCCTTAGAAGAGCCAGTCTTCAGCATACATACCTTCACCCTGAGATGACAGTGTTTTTACCAGGGCTCTCTTTGACTGTCTCTTTTCCCTATTAAACCCAGCTTTTAGATCCCACTAATTGCTGCTTGGTTGCTCTATTGTTTTTGAAGATGCCCTGGGTGTAAATTGCTCCATAGTCTGATCCAATTAAATTCAGACCAATGGTTGAGGTTTGTGCTGACTCTGGGAAAGCTCTTCTTAGTTGTCTGTATACCTTGTTTTCTCTGATAAACTAGGGCTAAATTATAAAGCTACTAGCTTCCACTTAATTGCTTAACAACATAATCTTCATTGTTTTTGACAGCATCATTATCTTTGAAGTTCCCTATACTCTGTTTCAAACAGTAAATTCCACTGGGAGAACTTCCAATCTCTCTTCATAAGTTCTGCCTCTCCTCTAGCCAAATCTCTGAGCCATGGCTTGGGGTCTTGGGGTGGGACAGTGGCCTGTGTTTCTCTGAGTGACACCCCTGCTTTAAGAGCAGGACACTGGGCAAGGGTGGTAGCCTCTGGTATTTTCAGCTTGTGTGTTCTGGTGTGGAACCTCTGCCCTACAGATGAGCTGGTGTAAAGGTAGATTGGAGCCCCATATCACGTTAGGCCTAAGATTGATCCTTATGAGCAGAAACTGGGTGGAAGAAGAGAACCTCTGATATCTTGGCAATACTCACCTGGGATTTTGTTTCTGCAAGTCATAACTGGTGAGGAAACGAAATCCTGGCAGTCTGTCCTTCCAAGGAAGATACTGTAGCACTCAACTGGGAACTGGAGGGAGGGGACACCCTGTATTCTCGGCTGCACCCACCTCAAATGGAGTTTCCATCACGCTGAGCAGGGAGGGGGAAAGGAGTAAGAAAGTCATAGTTCAAATACCATAAACACTCACTGTTCATACTGAATTTAGATTTTCTTCAATAAACGTTTGTTTATTTGCTGTGTGCCTTTAGGGAATTTCCAGAAACATCATTTTTTTTTCTTTTTAGTATTTTCTTCAGTTATGCTTGTTCTACTTGTTGGCCATAGAGATCCTCACATTGCCGCTCCGAAAGTAGAACTCCCCCTTCGTTTCTTACGGAGTTGTCATCATGGGGTCATAAGGAGATTTTTTTCTCTTCTAGGAATCAGATTGCCTGGGCTTTTTGACAGTTTTGTGCCACTCAGCACTTCTTCCTACTAATATTCTTAGCTCTTTTCCAATACCTAAAGTTAATAGATATATGAGATTCAAAAACAAATATAAAGTGGCAGGGACAAATGAAATCAACAACAGTAACAAAAAGAAAACACATGAGGCATTAAAAAAATAACTGCCATATATGTCAGAACCTAATCTCTTTAAATATATCTATTTTTGTTTATTATCTATCACCCTTTTTACAGGAAAAAGCTCCCATTGATATCTTCTGCTGAGACCTTAGCACCATGTGATCCCAAATCCTTCCTATATATGTTTGGACCAATCTTAGTCTGACTGGCACCCATAGTTTGTGCACATATCATAAAGAAGAGCCTGGGAAATTGGATGTATTTGGAGTTCTAAGAGGCACAGAGGGAAGTTTTGGTGGTAATGGCATTATGAGCTTTGTAGCTGATGAATAAGTAAAGAGTAGATCAATTGCAAAAGACAAAAAATAGGTACAGTACTCAGAAGGCAGAGAACTGAAAAGAGTGAGGATTAGAGAGGGTAGCTACCAGGATCTTCAATAGTCCTTGATCCTCCTGGGGCCTGGCTGTCAAGTTTTCCTAGTTGTTTTGTTTTGTTTTGCAGATTATTGTGCTCTTTCAAATAAACTCTTTTCCTTAGTTCTCTTAAGTGCATTTTCCTTTCTTGCAACAAAACTTAGCTAGAAATCTTGCAATGCGAATTAACTTTTATGTTATCAAAGATAATAAGATTTTTAGAATCATTCTACTGTTAATAGAATGTAATATGTAGTTATGTACTTTTTTCTGTTAGAAAAATCACTTCAATGGATACAAACCCTTAGGGGTTGTATTCAATTATAATTTGTCTCTGTTATTATAAAGTGCATTAAAAATGAAAAATAAATCCTGTGTTTTCTCTTTCTAGTTTTTTGATTATAAACATTTACTTACTCTGAATATAATATCAATAAAACTGAAATAAGTGATTCATATGATGTTTGAAAACTACTTTAGTCTTTAGTACATTATTTTGCCTTTGCAACATAATGGCAGTGTTATATAATACATACAGATAGGATTATTTTGATAGCAACAAATTCAGAACCAGTAAGTCACATTTATAAAGGAAAGATAATTGTGTATTGATGGAATAGACTGAAGTGCATTTATTTCTTTGTATTATAATCCCTTTGATAAGTAATCAGTTATAAAGGTTTTGAATTAACTATAGAAATTAAAAAAATTGTTCTCTTTGGGATCAACTGATTAATCACAAGTTATATCATTTATTAGTTTGATTTTAAAACAATTGCTGTTTTCTAAATGGAGACACTAAAATATCTTACTCAGTAGATATGAGGAATATTTTAAATTTATGTGCATTAAGAAATATTTTTTAATGTAGAAAGAAAAAAATACTAACCCCTGTATTTCATTTTGTTATTTATACATTCATTTTTATAAATATATTAGTTAATGAACTAGAAAAATTAATAATCAAACTCTTTAGTTTTCATTGTCAGAAGCAGAACCAACTGATTTCCTCTTTATATTGTCATCATACACTCATGACTGCCAAATATAATGGTGTTTTCTCAGTCTTTATTTTAGGTCAGATTTTCAGGATTTAGACTCTGAAATAGAAATTTGTGTGTATGACTTTACTGAGCAGTTCTATGAGGAATGACCATTGTAGAATGTAAAGAAGGCAAGATTAGGCAGAGGGAGAAGCTTAACTGCTGTACTGTCACTACAGAGGTCTCAGCCAATTTCACAGCAAGCTTCGAAGCTGGAGCCAGAGTTTGTACTCACTCATTAGCAAGTCACTGGATGTGAGATGCCTCTGGTGATGGGGCATAACCTTGAGCAAGGGAGCAATCCTTGGACAAGGACAATTCCTTGGGAAGCACTAAGGTGTGAACCATCAGAAAGCAACCCTCCCAGCAGCTGGAGGAATTAGTGCCTTGATTCTAAGAGAGACTTGGGCAATACACCACCTCAGCAGTATTCATTCCTGACTCCCACTGTTTTGTTCAGATCCATATATTAACTTTACTCTATCTGGGAGCAGCTCCTGTTTCATTCTAGTTTTTTAGAGAAACTTACAAACAGAATGTTAGTGGGAGTAACTACAACCCTGTTACTGCCATGTGGTTTCTGGTCCATGATGATGCTCATTATTTGCTTCCACTACTACCTTCCATATACTAACACCCCTGCTGGTCTACATGTGCAACCTGGTGGGGTCATAACATAACCCATCCTTGAAAGTTCTAAGCCACCATGTACTTGTGTTAATATGCTGTTGCAGAAACTCTATTTCTGGAAAACATCTGCAGTTGAGAATACTTCTTGAATGAGTTTGTGAAACTCTATTGTTGTCCTTCAAAATCTATTTGGCTTTTGTTGGAGACAGATGTGAGAATTCATTGGGGAGAAAATGGTCGCTACCACCACTGCACCCTTTTAGATCTTTAAGACTTGCATTAATTTATGCTATTTTCCCCAGAGAGTGATATTGTTTTTAGTTTACTAACTTGATCGGGGGGGGGCAGTTTCAAAGGCTGTAGATTGGCCCTCTCCACTATAATAGAACTTCCCCCACATGCCAGGTACAAATGTGAGTGTTCTGCCAAGCACCAGTGTAGCTATCTCAGTTACATATTTTCAATTGATTATATGTCCACTGTGTGAACCCTTGCACCCTGTAGATATACTTTGGGCTGATCTTAGGACAGGACTACCTTTAGTACATGGCCCTCATAATTCTCCATTGTAATTGAAATTTTGGGTCCCTGGGTATTAATGTCAACTTGCACTCTATGTCCAATAATCCTCAAAATCTTTAGATGTTATCATTTCCTTTTTGTACACTTAATCTTTGGAGAATACTTGGGGAATATGTATCAAATATACATTTTCATGGTTTTGTAGGATACTTCCGACTGGGGACTTGAAAATTCACACAGATCCAGAAATTAGGCAAGGAATCATGACTTTTTATTGTGGTGGCTGTCCTCAGCCTTTTGATCATCTATCCTGCATTTATTTTGGTTGTACACAGGATAAATATATTTGCTGACTGCCATATATATTGCCTCTAGAGATGCTATTTTCTATTAAATGTCTCCATAACTCTGTACCAGTCGGACCCCTTGTTGCCATTCAAACCTTGATGCTATTATATTAATTACATCCACTTTATTTCTAACTATTAAGTGCTGCCACCTGATTTCTGTTATTTCAGGATTCTATCCTCTCCATTGCTTTCAGATAGGCCAATTTGGTAACAGCATCTTTTATAGTCAGCCCTTGTCCAAAGAGTGCACCGTCTTGACGTGCTGGTGCCTCTCTCACCAGCATGTTCTTTATTGCTTTGATAAATGGTGTTTTCTCTTGATTTTCTCTAGGCTCTTCTGGAGAACACAACTACAACCATCTGATGGGCTGTCCAGTCATATGCAGTTTATCCCCTTCTCTGAGTCTTTGCATCCCTTCTTCCACCTTCTCCCATGACCAAACTGGCATTTCCAATTCACTTAGTGTGAACCATCACTTTCTCCAACTTTCCAACTTCCATTCCAGCAGCATTCTAGCATGATTTGTCCGTGTCCTTCTCAGGGTGTTTAATCTCGCATCATGGAAGAGTGCTTCCACATGGGTAGACTCTTCCTTATCAGGCTTATAGAGCTTTATGTTTACTCTCCTTGATCCAGCACTCTCAGGATCCAGTCCCACACACACTTTACTGGCTTACTCTGGTACAAATTATCTAGAACCTTCAGTTCCTTCAATGCATAACCCCTTTCTCCTTTGGAAGGTCTATCACTTCCCTGTCTTGGTTAATTTGTGACTTTACCCATTATTTCTGCGGTGGCCAGGAGAGGAGGGATGGGGTAAGATCCTCCAGCATTGGAGATAAGATCTTGGTTTATGATACTAAAGAGGACTGCTAGCTGTCACACTTTGCCCTACATAGGTGATTATTTACCCTCTGGCATTCATTGACTTCCTTCAGAGCCTCCATGATATTCAGCAATCATCATTTTCTGACTACATTAAATAATTTACAGAAGAAAAATGAATAGTTCAAATATTTAAATTTTAGCCAGTTCTTACTATAGCTAAAGCATAGGCAGATAACAAGAGAAAAGGGCTGTCACAGTTGAAGATCAAGTCCAAATTTTGATCACTACTTATAGAATTTAATTGTCAGTTGAAATCACCTTAATTAGAAAGGAGCAGTTATTTGTTTCAATAAAATAGACATTTAGCTTAAATAAGGTATTGTCTTTTTTGGGTACAGTGCTTCTGTTAGCAGCACCTTTCAATAACTTATCAAATGCTTATTCACTACTATGTTGCCTCACATAGCCTTGCTTCTGATCGTGATTATCATATCATAGCAAAAACACCCAGTAATGAGTTTATGCTAGTGGGATTCACTGGTCCTGCTATATACTCCATCAGCTAAAAGCAGTTGGCATTGCATAACATAAGAAGCCAGTTGGAAACATTTACCATGCCATTTGGAGACAGCATCCCAGAGAGCTGGGCTTCTGTCCTACAGATTGTAGTATTTGTGTTTGACAGATAAATATGTATGGCTCTTTCTGTCTTATTAGAATATATGGTTCTGGAATCAAAGATTGGCAATGGGAATGATTCCTTTCAAAATTTCACTTAATAAACCATTTGAACAATTTTCTTTCTATTCTTGAAGACTTTTTAAAAATTGTAATATATTTAGGGGTAAAAATGATTTTTTGTTACATGGATGAATTGCATAGTGGAGAAGTCTAGGCTTTTAGTATACCCATCATCTGAATAGTGTGCATTGTACCCAATAGGTAATTTTTCATCCCATATCCCCTTCCCAACCTACCTGTTCTGTCTCCAGTGGGTCACTCAAGTATGACTTAGGTCACTTAGTATGACCATACATACCTATTGCTTAGCTCCCACTTATGTGAAAACATGAGGTAATTGGTTTCCCGTTTGTGAACAACAATTGGCCTCCAGTTCCATCCAAGTTGCTGGAGAAGACATTATGCCATTCTTTTTCATGGCTGAGTAGTATTCCATTCCATTCCATATGTGTGTGTGTGTATGCATGTGTTTATAATATATATCTATATATCACATTTTCTTTACTCATCAGTTGATGGGCACTTAAGTTGGTTCCATATCTTTGCAGTTGTGAATTGTGCTGCAATAAACATTCAGGTGCAGGTATCTTTTTTATAAAATGACTTCTTTTCTTTTGAATAGATCCCCAGTTGTGGGATTGCTGGATCAAATGGTAGGTCTACTTTTAGTTCTTGGAGAAATCTTCATACTGTTTTACACAGGGGTTGTACTAATTTACATTCCTACTAATAGTATAAGCATTCCCTTTTCAGCCCATCTCTTCTAGCATCTATTGTTTTCTGACTTTTTACTAATGGCCATTCTAATGGGAGTAAGATGGTATCTCATTGTTTTAGTTTGCATTTCCCTGGTGATTAGTAATGATGAGCATTTTTGCATATGTTTGTTGGCTATTTGTATATCTTCTTTTTAAAAATGCCTGTTCACGTTTTTTGCCCACTTTTTAAGGGATTTTATTTTCTTGCTGATTTGTTTGAATTCCTTATAGATTCTGGATATTAGTCCTTTGTCAGATGGATAGCTTGCAGATATTTTTTCACATTCTGTAGGTTGTCTATTTACTCTGTTGATTATTTCTTTTGCTGTGCAGAAAATTTTTAGTTTAAGTCCTATTTATTTATTTTTGGTTTTGTTATATATGCTTTCGGGGTCTTAGTCATAAATTCTTTGCCTAGGCCAATGTTGAGGATAGGTTTTTTTTAACTAGGTTTTCTTCTAACATTTTTATGGTTTCAGGTATTACATTTAAGTCTTTACTCTATCTTGAATTAATTTTTATGTGTGGTGAGAGATAGGTGTCCACTTTGATTCTTCTGCATGAGGCTATCCAATTTTCCCAGCACCATTTATTGAACAGAGTGTCCTTCCCAAGTGTATGTTTTTGTTTGCTTTGATGAAGATCAGTTGGTTTTAGCTATATGGCTTTATTTGGGTTCTCTATTCTGTTCCATTGGTCTATGTGTCTACTTTTATACCAGTACCATGCTATTTTGGCTACTATTGCCTTGTAGTATAATTTGAAGTCAGGTAATGTGATGCCTCCAGCCAGAAGTGGGGAACCTGTGGCCCTCCAGATCCCCAAGCATGGCCACTTGACTGAATCCAAACTTCACAGAACAAATCCCTTTATTAGTTCTGTAAAATTTAGATTCAGTCAAAAGACCTCACTCAAGGATCCAGAAGGCCACATGTGGTCCCAAGGCTATAGGTTTTCTTTTTGCTTAGGACTGCTTTGGCTATTCATGCCCTTTTTTAGTTTCATATAAAATTTAGTGTGGTTTTTTCTAGTTCTGTGAAAAGTGATGTTGGTATTTTGATAGGAATTGCATTGAATGAAGCTTAAAGCTTCTTTAACAGTGTCGTTTTGCAAGGGATGAATGTTCTTATTAGGGAATACAATGGTTGACGTGAACTTGAAGGTAAATAGCTATCTGGCTATTTGGGGCTCCTATGTCACTGAAATAACAGGTAAGGTAGGGAGTAATTGAATAAACTGGAGTGATCGATACAAATTCTCAGGGAGAAGTTGGGTTTCTGCTACATAATGCAAGCAGGGAAGACTATGACTAGAACTCAAGACATCATCTTATGCACTATTTAATGTTTCCATGTTCAGTAGTAAAAGTTAATGGAAGACTAAATGATTTGGTAATGTCTACTAAAACTAAACGTATTTATTTCCTAGGATCCAGCAATTCCACTCCTTATGCATACTCAGCTGAAGTGTGTGCATATGTTTATTAAAAGCATTGCACTAGAATGTATTTAAAAGCACTATTCTTCATAGTAAAAAATTGGAAACTATTCAAATTTTCATGATGATGGAATAAACAAATGAACAATCTAAAACTACATGAATAATATTGATAAATTTCACAAACATAAAATTAAAGAAATGATGCCAGGAACAATAGAGTCTATATTAATTGGTTCCATTTATGTAAATTTTTAAAGCAGTTAAAAGCAGTCTATCTATTGTGTTTGAAGTAAATAATGGGTACTCTCAGACGGGGAGATAGTAAATGGAAAGGAGTATGAGAGGGGCTCACAGATTACTGGTAATATGAATTGTTATCTTGGTGTTGATTACACAGGTCTGTTCAATTTATGAAAAATAACTTGATCCGTACATTTTTCATATGTGCACTTATATATATATATATCATATATATACTTTTATATATATATATATATATATATACATACACACACACACACACACACATATATATAGCTTCAATAAAATGTTAAAATAATCTATTGAAATGTTGTAGAAGGACTTAATGAGAATTGGGGCATTCCATCACGGTGTCCTGACCACACAAGTTACTTGCTCAGGTTAAAAGAAAATAAAAGAAAAAAACCCTCTGTAATGTCTCATGGAAATTATAAATATTAGGTATGATGTCATAACAAATTACAGAACAATAATTGCAGTAGCTACCCATATATGCCTACTTATTACTTGTATAATTGAATATATTAGTTATTCTCTCATTTTAGTAATATTTTACATAAAGCACATTGTTGATAGGTAAAGTTAAAATATAGCCTTAAATTGTATTATATTTAGGTGAACCAGAAGAGAATTTAACACCTCCCAGAGTTGAATACATTGACTAATGACAATTTGTTCCCCCTTTTTGGGGAAAGGATCAACTTATCTTCATTTGTATGGTTATGGTTGAATCTTACAAGGGAGAAAAATAATGCTATTTTTAATGTTGAGTAGAAACGTAAATATTACATATATGTAATGTATGTAATGTAATGAGTTGTGAAAGGGGTAGACTGTAACATTCTAGTTTCTGTTGGCTCCCCATCCCACATTGGCACATCTGTACTCTCTTCTTCCCTGGGGATGGAAGCCTACAAACGATACTTCCCAGATTTGCATATCACCTGATGTCCTGTTAGAGCTTCTGCTAGGGGGAAGGTATAGATGAAGGATTGAAAGGCAGAGAAAAGACAGAAGCCATTTATATTGGCTTCTATTGGTAATTGCCAGCAACAACAGCAGGAGGCAACTGAAAACAGATCTGTGTTCCTTTAAGATCAAGGGCAATTCCAAAGGCATCAACAGTATTGAGGACTTCTGCATTGGCAGCAGTCCAGTTCTAAGTGTAGCAGGAGCAGTAGCATCACCTCTAGCACTGGGATTCAGTGCTCAGCTTTTCATTCAAGTAGCTAAAGTAATATATTTATCTTGCTGCTGAGATCTTTAAGAAATAGTAGACTAAAATTGCCATTCTTGTCTGAACTATTAATAATAAATTGTTATCCTTAAAAGAAATGTGTGATTAAACATGACTCTTTTTCTACTGGATCACTTTTAAAATTTAAAGTATTTGTTAAAAATATTTATCCTGTGTTGAAGTCAGTCAGGAAAAGATAATTTCCATCATTATGAAGGTAAGTGATAAAGCCTCTTCCTCATTCACACATGAAATATGATAATATAAAAATCTATTTTTTCTGAGATATTCTCAAGTTTGATTAGACTACTTAATTTTCTAAGTGATAAAAGTATAATTTTATTATACCAAAATTTATAACCTTAGTGAGGCATGATTTTTTCATTTTTAATTGACATATATTTGTCAGTGTCAATGATAAAGAAAATTAAGCAAGGTAAGCCTTTTGAATTTTTGATGCACTTATTTACAGTAGATTAAATGGAAATAATTAAGTCTGTATTGTTTTTGATTTATCAGTTCTATGACAAATAGACTATAAAGTTTATTGAGGTCAGTATGTATATATAACATAAAGAATACATTAACCCAATTTTGTGTGAAAATTATTTTGAGACCTAGTGACTTTCTTGATTGCAACCTTTCAAATTAAATTAAATTAAAAAATTTTTAGTGAAGAAAACAATTCCTCAAATCCTAACAGTAAGTACCTTTAAATAGGTCATAAATCAGTAATGATTTCTCTGAGAAAGCACTGATACATTCCTGAAGACACAAATCTTCTCTTTCAAGTAGCTCACTCTCTGATCATTACTCTGCTGTTTGAGCTCTATTCCCTAGTATTTACCCATTGCAAAGATTCTTTAATTGCATTTAATAGTTTCTTGGCAAACACTTTTGGTTTCCCTGCAACTTTTTTTGCCCACTGCATTGTCAGTGCAAAACCCTTGCCTTATTTAAACCAAACAATTCACCTTTACTGAGCTTATCAACAAGCAATAGAATGTGGTTGGAGAAAAACACATTATGCTGATGGGTTGCACCTTAAATTTATGACCAAGAATAAGTGTTTATTCAGTATAGCATGGCAATTCTACCACATATCCCTACTCTATCTTCTTCCCATTCTCAAAGAGGGTCTGTATACATTCATCTCTTCCCATATATAATAATAATATATTGTATTATATAATATATTATATCATATGATCTGCTTTATATTATAGAAAAAAGTGAACTACTTTTTAATACAAAAAAGTGCATTCTTATATCTGCATGGGAACTCACATATTTTGCTAAGATAGCTGGCCTCCAAAGAGGATCCTCAATAATTCTACTTATTTGCATTATATCTCCTTGTGTAGTTCCTGCTCATATTATAACAGGGCTGTTCTGTGTGACCAATAGAATACAGAAGGAGGAATGGTATGCCACTTCTCAGGTCAGATTATAGAAGATATTATTACTTTCCTCCTACTCTCCTTCTTTCTCTCTTTCTCCACTTTTCTAGAAGAAGCCAGCTCATAAGCAGCCTTATGGAATGATCCACACAGTGGGGAAGTGAAACTTCCTGCCAATGCACATGTGAATGTGCTTAGAGTAGATCCTTTAGCCCCAGTCTCAATTTAGGGATCACATCCTTGACTAACAGCTTGACCACAGCCTCATGAGAGACGTTGAACCACAGAAACCCAAGAAAGCTACTCCTTGATACCTGCCCCCCAGATGCCGTGTGAGTTAATAAATATTTGTTGTTTTAATCTGCCAAATTTGGATGTAATTTGTCACACAGTAACAAATAACTAAAACGGATTTTGTTACTACAAGTAGAGTGCTTCCATAACAAATACCTAAAACCTAGGAGTGATTTGCAACCAGATAATGAGTAAAATTGGGAAAAGCTGTAAGGATTTTACGACAACTTAGTTAAAATGTTATAGTGCCTTGAACACATTATTTATAGAAATTTGAACTCTGAAGAGGCTTCTAGTGAGGACTTAAAGGACGATGAGGAAAATCTTTTTGAATTTTGGAGTAAAGGGGATCCTCGTGATTCATTACCAACTTTGTTGCCTTTAGTAATGTGCGAGGTAAAAAAATTGCCCAGTGAACTGAATGATCGAGCTAAGGAGATTTCCAAATACAGTGTCAAAAGTTTCACTTGATTTCTTCTTGTTGACTATAGTAAAATACAAGAGACTAAAGATTTAAAGGAAAAACTGCTAAACAAAAAGGATCTAGGACTTACTAATTTAAGATTATGAGTCTCTTCAAATGGCAAATAAAGCTAGAATTAAGAAATGGTTTCCAAGCAATGATCCAATTTAGGGCACTCTTAGGAAAGAATTGTCTGTAGATGAAAACAGAGGTATGGTTATAAAATCATATTTTAAAACTTCCATCATACAAAAGGTCCTATAAGAGATTGACGGTGTTCACGGATTCTCTCAATCACACTAAGAATCACACTAAAAATTCGAGGAAGCTTAATGGCATTGTCTCTCACCTGTCTCAGTAGAAGTCCAAAGAAGTGAAGAGCTTATTTCAAAAAGACTGTTTGTCTGCTTTTTATAATATATAAGGGAATGAATTGCAATAACTTTCAAAGAAGATCGACAAGTTTGTAAGTAAAAGTATATTATTTTTAGCAGAAACACTATTAGCTTGGATTGAAAGCAACAGAGATGGTATAAAATAAAGAGTCTTTGGACCTACAGACTTTTATTAGAAGGAATCAGAATGAGGAAAACTCTGCTGAAAATAAATGTTACTTTTCATGAGATAGAAAGGGTGACTTGGGGGATGGAAGCAAGAACCCTGTGGACAGAGCCAAGAGACATGGAGAGTGGTTTCCAGTCAGAAATTCCAATCAAGAAACTTTCAAAATTTGCCAAATTTTGGGATGAATTTCAGAACTACTATGCAACAATAACCATTCTGTACTGACTACTTTCCCACTCTTTGAGTAAGAATGTTTACAGCAGCTATCCTATGCCTGTTCCAACATTGTATGTTGAGTGTGTAAGAGATAGACAACTTTCTCTTTAGTTTACAAATCTTTATGTCAAGAGAAACTACTCAAGCAGCTGTACATAAGGAGTGACATCTCAGAAGACTCATTCGTATCCAGATCTGATTTAGATGATGAGATTCTAGACTATGAGCTGATGCTGTAATGAGTTAAGAAATTTAGGGGCTTTGAGAAGGTGTTAGTGTGCTTTAAATGTGGGATGGACATTGATCATCAAGAATCAGAGGGTAGACAGTAAAAGGCAGCCTCCAAGATGGTCCCCAGTGATTTTTCACCTTCTGGCACTCACACCTTCATATAATGTATGAGTACTACTGTACAATGGTTGGTCTATGTGACCAATGAAATTAGAGAACAAATGATGATATATCACTTCTGAGATGTAGGTGTGCAAGATATTATAGCTTCCATCTTGGATACTCTCTCATTCTTTCTCTGGTATCACTAGCTCTGCAGGAAGCCATGTCTTGATCAGCCCTAGGGAGAGTAGCCCTATGCAGAGCCCTATGCAAGGAAACTGAGCCTCCTGTCGTCAGTGACATGTGTGTGTTGGAGCAGATCCTCCAGCCTTGTCTTTAGAGACTACATTCCAGCTGACAACTTGAATGCGACTTCATTAAAAACACCAAATTAGAGCCATCCAGCTAAGATTCCTAATCCTTAGAAACTATGTGAGATAATACATTTTTGTTGTTTTAAGCTGCTGGTTTTGGAGTCATTTTTTTTGCAGCAAGATACAGCTAATATACCTGACTTTTCCTTTACTTTAGTTCAAACACTATCAGTTTCTATATTAAGCCAACACCTCAATTTTTGCATTGAATTATGTTCCTTCTCACCTAGAAGAGGATTTTAGTCCATCCTGAAGTTATTATTTTTTTTCCTCTTTCATATTCAACACTCCTCTCCCTTACTTGATTACCCCCGTGTCATACAAATGTACTTTAATATTGTACATCTTAAAGAGAAATGCACCTTTTACTACATTACCACTTCCAGAGTCAGTTGTAATTATGTCCTCCCCTTTAGATACATAGAGAAGGGGAAAAAAAAAACTCCACAAAAGACTGATATGCTTACTATATCAGTGATTTATTCTCCAAATTCTACTGAATCTAGTTTTGTTAAAATGAACCAGTTACCTCCATCTTACCAAATCTAACGACAAATTCTTTTGTTTTATCTTACTCCATTCCTTAGGAACTAACAGACAGAATTGATCACTTTTTCCATGAATCAAAGAACTTCTTGATATCCAGGTTATCACAATCTTTTCATTTTCCTCTTACTTCTCTTTTTAATAATTCTTAGCTTCATGATGTAGTATTGTTTGTTTGCAGCTGGTTCTCCAGTGCCTAGGAGAGTGCCTACCTTAAATATTTGCTACATAATGTAATGAATCAATGAGTCAAAAAAGAGAATGGGAAGGAATATTAAATTCTTATTATGCTTTTGTGGTTTAAAATATGATTTCTATGTGGAATTGAAGAATGCCCTAAAAAAATGTTGGTGATCATTAAAGTCTTGGCATTGTGGAATTGCAAGCACATGGTAAGACTGTAAATTCTAGTCCTTCTTTGTTTGCATGGAATCAAGTGATTAGATCTGACCAATGAGTTGTAAACAGAAATGATGTGCATCATGTCATATCTTATTTGGAAACTTTTATTATTCTCTTTTCCAGAGATTTTTTTCCCCTCTCCTTATTCCATGGTAATCAGCAATATTCCAGACAGATTTTACTCAGTCAGCCTGGATCCCAGAGGGAGAAGGATGTAGAGCAGAGCCCACAGCCTAACCAAGTTGATAATGTATGTAGTACAAGAAAGAAAGAAACTTTTGTTACATAACTTACTGACATTAGGACATTGTTACTGCATCATAACTGGCTGATTCTTACTGATCTAAGCATCATGTACACCAACAAAAAGTAGAAAATATCTAGACACCTCAAACTGGGGAATAGCTTTAGAGGTGGTATTAGTCCATTGCATCAAATATTATGACACCAAAAATACTGATTAATGAAGACTATGTGACAATATTTTGAAGAATATGGTTGTAATATATACAAAATGCAGATGAAAATATTAAGTTGAAACTCACAATAACCATGTAAAATGGTATATGTTCAATCCTATTTGGTATTATTTACTTCCAGACACATAGTATGGTTGTAGTTCTCTTTCCTTCTTACAGTTGTGTGGGCACCACGGGGCTAGTTCTTGCCAAAAAGCTGCAGGAGAAAGTGAATTTGGACTGCAGTATTTGACAGGTGGTGTAAGACCCTCAGCTTTCTTTTTTTTCCCTGCCATCATGATCAGTGAAATTTTTCATAACGGAGCTTTTAACAGTTTTATCCTGGGTTGTGGAGGAGAGTCCAATATTACAATGGACATGTAATATTGCTAAAAAGTAGAACTTAAAAAATTATGGCTCTTCATTATTTAAGTACACCCTAGAATACCCAGGCCGACATAGAAGTTGGTCCTGAAATAAAAGTGCTGCACTAAAAAACCCCCCCAAAAGGTGACATTTGTTTATTTGGTAAAATGAAGACTGGAAAATTGGTCATCTATTTTCTATAATGGCAAAATATTTGATAAAACTCTCATCTGAGCTAACTTGGGATATAGACTTATAAATCCAGGACAGTTTCCCCCAATCTCAGCACTGTTTACATAAGGGGCAAGAAAATTCTTTGTTATTAGGAGTTGTCATTTATTATAGGATGTTTGGCAGCAAACCTGGCCTGTACGCAACTACATGGTAGTAGCCCCTCTACAGTTGTGAAAAACAAAAGTGTCTCCAGACACTGCCAACTATCTTCTGGGGAGCAAAATTGCCTCTGGTGGAGAATCAAACCAATGTTGGGAGCACTTTTAACTGGTTGGTGTGTTCCTTTGACATGCTTCCATCAATGTGGGTGGGGTTTTAAAAGTTTTTTTGAGGACTTCTTTATTATCTTGCATTATCTGATAGCAGATAAAGACATAACAAGGTAAAGACATAACAAGAAGATTATACACTAATTTCCTTTATAAATATAAATGCAAAAGTCATCAACAAAATGCTAGCAAACCAAATTCAACGACACATTAAAGGAATTATATACCATGATCAAGATGAACTATTCCAGGCGTGCAAGCTGCTTTGACATAAGAACATCAATCAATGTAATACATCACATTAACAGCACAAGGTGGAGGGACCCAAACATCTCAACTGATGCAGAAAAGACATGTGACAAAATCCAACCCTCTTTCACGAAAGAAAAAACTGTCATAAAACTAGGAATAGAGGAAACTTCCTCAGCATGATAAAGGGCATTTATGGAGAGTTATGCTTTATGGTTGCAGAGTTGCTGTTTGAGGTGAGAAAAAAGTTTTAGAAATAAAGAGTGGTGATAGTTGTATAACATGTTGAATATAATTAATGCCACTGAATTGTACACTTAGAAATTATTAAGATGGAAAATTTTGTATGTATTTTATCTCAATTTAAAAAATTAATAATGTGAAATATCAAAATCCATTGAATTGAATACTTTAAATGGGTGAATTGTATGGTATGTGAGTTATATCTCACTAAAGCTGTTTAAAGAAAAACCTGGACTTTGGCATTACAAAAATAGTTTTAACTCCAAGTTTTATCACTCAGTAGCTCAAAGACTTTGAAAACAATACCCAAACGCTTTAAAGCTTCAGTGTCTTCCTCTGTAAAATGAGAATAAAATGACACCACATTTCCAGAGTTATTACGAGAAACAATTAGGTAATGATTATAAAATAACAAACAGTGACTGGCACATCATTAGAAAACAGTAACTCCTTGGTAATGGTGATGATGCCAGTGATGATGAGGTCAGTGGTGATGATGAAGATGGCTGGAGTGGGGTTAGCGGGGACTGAGAAGGGTAAACTGGAGGAAGATGCTAATAAGGATATGAACCAGGATGTGGATTAGGATGATATGCTCACAGTCAGAAGATCCGAGTCTTCCAGATTCTAACTATACAGTCGGTATATTTTTTAAGTGTCTCATTCACTTACCTGGAAAGTGGTGAAAACTGGGAAATTACAGTAGGGACCTCACAGTAGTGTGTTCCCACAATATTGTTGATAAGCTCATTATAGCTCTTTATTAGTGGTGACTTGCATTTACTGAGGTTATATTAGGTGTGCTATGAGGTAGGTACAAGGATTTTTTTTGAGTTTTGCAGATGAAGAAATTAAAACATCCAAAGTTTAATAACTTATCCACAAACACCAAGCTATAAATAGCAGAGATAAGCTTTAAATAGCAGAGCTAAGCTTTAAACCTAAGCATGTAGTTCCAAAGCCTCTCACTTAAGCACTTGTGTAACCACTAGGCAATGATTTTGTAACAAAACAAGGGTACACAACTCTTGGCAAAATAGCAACACCACATTGTACTTCTTTGCTATTGAAAACTGAAAAATTTTCTTAAAATCTGAGATTTGTGGTTGCATTAAGCAGCAACATCAATCACAAATGATTTCCGTTTATTCTCTTTGTTTTTTGCGGGGGAAGTGGGACAGGGGAATTGATTGCATTTCTTTACCCTTCCCCTGTTCTTGTTAGAAAAATCATGTTAGCTCTGAAAACAAAATCTCCTAGGGTAGTCTTCAAGGCAACTTGTAGTAAATCAATACTACATAGTTAGAAGATTATAACAAAATACTATTAATCAGTATTATTTCTTTTGTGTATTTATTTCATTACTCATTATTTTATATGGTATTCATTTTCATAGATGATTCTTATGATTTAATGGCTGAATCTACTCACCACCAGATTATATACATAAAAGATAAAAGCCAACCTTTGTGCCATAAAGGTTCCAAATATAAATTATATTAGCTTAACATGAGTATCTGACTTAAAAAGAATTGGAAAGGTAAAAGGAGCTAATTCCTCTTATTATTATAATTCTCCCATTCTGAAAACTGCTGTCTGAAGCCCTCTCCCTGTTTGCGTATCTTCCTTTGATACTAAGGGGCTTTTAAAGGGAGGCGAAGTACACCTATACAACTTGCTGCCTGCTAAAATTACTTCATTTGAATAGTTTATTTTTGTTCCAGAACTTTAGGTTATTATGTCTGAAAAATCACTTTTTTACTATTTCTTTTTTTAATCTTTTTAATCTTTTATTTCAAGTTACAATGTCTTCAAATATAATTAAGTAAAAAGCAAAGACAGAAAAGAATAAAATTTAAAGAAGATTTAAATAAAATGAATTTATAATAAGAGCCAGATACAGAATAAACAAAATTCTAAAAGAAAGAATTCAAACAAAATCCTCAAAGGATTTATACTAATTTTGTATTGGTTCCACAGATTACTTGTTGATAAATTATTTGCCCAACCATGTTACTTTCCCTTTTCTTTAAATAGTCTCCCCCAAATTATATGAGCATATAACATTATCAAGTTATATGTAAAGGAATTGGGCCATGCCACCAATGCTTTATAATTTGTGAAAAACAGGGCAAATCAATTATGCATAAATTCCAAGTATATTGATTAGTACTACTCAATTTATTAATTTAACACATATATTTTTGGAGACCTACTATTTATTCATTTTTATCTGGATACATGGTGATATTGGATATTGACTTTCATCCCTATCTGTGCTAGACCCTTTATCACACTAAATTATAGGTCTTATTTTACAATGTCTTAAAGGCAGGGATCTTTTAAATTATCTTCTTATAGTAAGTTTTTAGAACAATTCTGGGTATATAGGAGATGCTAAGAAAATATTTATCAAATGACTAAAAAGTTGATTTATGCAATTGAGTTGTTTAGAAGAGAATGGCCCTGAAAGAACATTGCCTTAGAAGTCAGGAAGTCCAGTGGGAACATGTTGGAAGTAAAATCGTGACTTAAAAATAATACTGAGCATTGTTGCATGTCTTACACAATTCAATATTAACCTCCTGTTAATGCTAATTCACTTCCAGAAGAATTACTAATTTGTTGTCCTTTTAATAGTATTTGACAGAGTTTTCCAGAAGAATAGATTTAAAGTTTGATTTTGATCATCACTGGCAAGATTTTAGAGGATCTTATAATGTCACTTATTAGAGAAGTGACAAAAAAACTAACAGTTTTAAAAAATAAGAGCATTTAGAAATTTCAGAGCCGAGATTCAATTGCAAAAGCTTAGTTACTACTTTCTTGAAGCAGCTTTGAGATTAAAATTCATATTTATACTAAAACACTTTAGATTCATCTATGATTCTAAAACATATTTTTTTCAGATCAACAATGTGAATAAATGCCATATTTTTACATACGAATGGATGAAATTATTTGGTCTTAATATTAAATTCTATTTAAAAACTATATGTTATTTTTCTGATTGTGGAATAATATGTTCTATTTATAGAACTATAACTATCTAAACTAATTGTAAAAGTAATAGATGCTTATTTGTAGAAAAGATGAAAAATAAAAGATAGGAAAAGAAAATATCCTATAGTCATGCCATCCAAAGATACTCAATTATATTATTTTTATGTATTTCCTCTCAGGCTTTTTCTCTTTGTCTCTTGCTGAGTATTTTTCTTGTTTCTCTCTCTCTGTTTTCCTCTTTCTTTATTTATGTCTTACCTCTTACCTCTCTCTGACTTCCATCTGTTTCCACTTTTCTCTTTTTTTTTCCTGCTGTTGTTCCTTTCAGTTTTTCAATTAAAACATCCATGGTGTTTCACATTTATCATTTGGTTTTACATTGCACTAAATCACTAAAACTGGTTGAAGACTGATGTAGAAAATAGTAAGTCCCCCATCCTCTGGTAACATTCTGGAATGTATCACATAAGTGAAAAATTCTCTCCCCTGGAGCAGGGATCTCTAAGGGCAGGGACTATTTTTAAGGTCTGTTTCATTTTTAATAGTCTATGGCAAATTGATGAAATCTCATGCTCTATTTCAGTCAATTTTATTGAAGAAGAATTTTGAACTGGATAAACTAAAAGCTGCTTCTTGAAGTGATGATTTATGTTGTGGACATTGTTGGAGATATTAATAAATAGAAGGATGTTATAAAAAATACGGTGGCACTAAGAGAACCAAGTCTAGAAACAGAAGTAAGGATAAAGAAAATAAAATGAATGTATTAATAAAATATGATGGAAGTAGAAGTTGAGAGTAAAATCTTGAGGGTGGTGAGAGAAAGGTTACATGAAGAAAGGAGTTCAGCTTGTCAGGAAAATGAAGGGAAAAATAAAACCAAGAAAGGACAAATGAGAAAATAAATCAGATAATATGGAGACTGAATGGGAATTGCTTGTTGAGGGAGGAATGAAGGAAATTTCAAAAATCCTTTTCTATACTAAGAAATGGTTTATTCCTTATTCAGTTTTGTTTGTGCAAGTGTTAAAAGAATACATTTAATTTTAGCTTCCAGGTTATTATATGAATCAATGTACATGCACATGAATATTTTTATCTTTACTAGATAACTTTGTATAAACTATTCTGGATTCTGAAAAACATATGAGATATTTATTAAATATAAAATTTTAAACCAAAGTCTATTTATATTGAAATAGGATCGATAGGAAAAATCTACATGTTTAACAAAAAATCCAGATTTTTTGTGACCATGTAACTTTGAAAATCTAATAAAAAATACTCAACTACTAAGTTAGAAATATCATTGAACTAATATGATATTTTCTATATACATGCCCTTGTAGGTGATGATGCTTTTGGAAAAACATGGTATGAATTTTTCTTGTTGAATAATAAAGTGCCTATGTAAACCTTCTAATTCAGGTATAGGAGAAATTAAACTGGCAAAAGTAGGTTTGAAACAGCTTTTGGATAATATTTCACCTTGTTTCTATTTTATTTATATTCTAAGGCTGTGCTGTATAATAAGGCAGCCAATAGACAAATGAGGCAATTAAGCATGTGAAATGTGGCTAGTTCAAATTGAGATGAGCTGTAAGTATAAAATTTGCACTAAATTTTGAAGATAGTGCAAAAGAAGAAAATAAAGTTAGTACAAAAGAGGAAAAGAAAAAAAAACTAGAGAATTTAAAAAAATATATTAAGATTTTTTAAAGCATGTATAGTCATTTTATATGAAAATTACTATAAAATAACAATTTATAAGTTTATTACATGGTGAAATGATAATATCGTGAATGTAGTGGATTAAATGAAGCACAGTATTAAAATTAATTTTACCCTTTTCTCTTTATTTTTTAAATAAGGCTACTAGAAAACGTAAAATTAGACATGTGGCTCACGTTATATTTCTAGAGGACATTGCTTCTCTACGTCAGGGGTCAGTAAACTACAATCTGCAGGTCAAATCCAGCCTGCTGACTACTTTTGTAAAACAGCCATACCCATTTGTTTCCATATTATCTATGGCTGCTTTCATGCTACAATGGCAGAGTTAATTAATTGCAACAGATAACATGTGGCCCACAAAGCCTGAAATATTTACTCCTAACAGAAAAAGTTTGCCAACCTCTATTCAAGAGTAATTTAGCAGATTTATTTAACATTAATCTCCAGCTTTTTTCCCCCATCCTCATAAGGAGAATATGTGGGTAAGAATAGAAGCTAGCAAGTGGAAAGGTAGCATATTTCAGTAAAGGGGGCCTGCCCATCATCTTAAAAATATATGTATTCCAGTGCCTGAAATGATAGTTATTTTACTTAAAGAAAAAGAAAATAACAATGAATGACAATATCAACAGAAAATTTTAATAATCTATGCTTCATTAATTCATATTCGCAAACTAGAATGATTACATATAATCCCTTCCTGCTCTAACATGCTCCTGTTACATTTTCTTGGGGCTAATTTCATTGCTATCACTTTTAAGAAGGATGGATTATAAACTCATTGGCTAAAGGACAAGCAGGTGAGTGAACTGGCAAATTCAGTGTTGGTTGTAGTTGTTATATATTGGGGGGAAAAATTTAAAACATAAAGTAAAACTCAGTTGAAAGTTTTGGAGAGAAAGGGGAAGGAGTAAAGGTGAGGTGGAAGATAGCAATGTTTTTCTACTTTTAGGGGTGGGCTCTTATCTAGTTTTTTATCGTTTTAATTGTATAAAACTAGTGTTATATTAACAGAGAACATTTCCTATTAGACTTTTCTTAACCGCAAAGACAAAACAAAACAAAAATCCCAGTTTTAAATTATTTAAAATGATAATACTTGAGGAGCCTAATCTGCATCTCATGCACTTTGAGCCTAAAGAAGTGTCTGGTGAGACTTTGGGGGTCTCGAGAGAGAAGAATGAGTTTGTTTTGCATGTGGTAGGGATGAGGATTATTGAGACCACAGAAGAAGACTGTAGTGGTCAGTTTTTAAAGATGTTTGAAATGATTCCTCCTACTGTCTTCTGCACTGCAATTTTCTGTTCCTTCTATAGAGAGATGGAGTTCACTTCCCCATTCCTTGTGAATAAGCTGGCCTTCTGACCCGCTTTGACAAATTGGAGAGATGTTGCTTGACTTCTGAGTTCAGACCTTAAAAGTTCCTTGCAGCTTTCACTTCATTCCCTTGCAATGCTGCCCTGAGGCCACTCTGTGAGAAAGGTAATGTATTATTTATTCATTGCTGCATAATGATATCACCACAAACTTAGCAGCTTAAAACAACACACATTTACTTTATCACAGTTTTTGAGGTTCAGGACTCCAGGCACAGCTTAGCTCAGTTCTTTGATTAGGCTCTCACAAGACTGCAATCCAAGGATTGGCTGGGGCTTCAGTTTCATCTAAGGTTCAAATGGGTAAAGATTCACTTTCAAGCTCATTCAGGTTGTTGGAAGAATTCAGTTTTTCACTCCTAGAGGATGATTGCCATTCCTTGCCATGTGGGACTCTCCAATATGGCTGCTTGAGACCTTAAAGCTAGCCAAGGAGAAGAGACTGAAAAGATGAATACTGCAATCTTATCTTTTGTAATTGTCTATGTAGTCATGTACTTTTGCCATATTCTATGGGTTTGAAGCAAGTCGCAAATCCAGCCCAAACGCAAGGGGGGGGGGGTGGGAATCTCACAAGGGTCTGATCATAATAAGGCAGCAATCATGGGTCAAAAAGTCACTCCATCCCAGCTAGTTTAGTTTATTGGAAGGGTGAAAGTTGTCAAGAATTATGGAAGGTCTGAGATTTTTACCCTACTTGCAATCTAACAAGTAAATTTGCCACAATTTCATGGATGCTGGAAGCAGAGACATGACTTCTGGGTTAGAGATAAAAGATTTTATTTCTCACAGAAATAGCAGGAGCCAGTGTATCAGCATTTTCTTCCATTGGTTTCCTGAAACCCGATCTTCCTGTGGAGGGTACCAGGTAATTCCTATACAAACGGTGGTTGTGTTACATAAGAACTCTGAGGTTAGGGAACCTGAAACTTTTATAATGGTCAGTAAACATGCTTGCCTTTTGCTCTGGAGGGAGCTAGGACATTGGCACCATAATTTCTCATACAGTCTATTGTTAAGCAGAAATTATGCTTGCAGAAAATGTGGTTTTAGTGCTTTTGGAAAAAAGATACATATAAGCTTCTTTGTTTTGAATTATATTTGACAGTTAATTTCCAAGCTACTTAAAATGTTCCCATGATAACCTAAAATACATTTAACATATTAGGATTTTAAAAAGTACAAAATGACAAAAGTCATTTATAAGTAGATGCAAGATTCATAACATAGCTACTCAGACTTTCCAAAGTGTGAAACTAGAATTTTCTTTTAATTAGAGTCAAGAGAATAAGGGTGAAAAGAAACATCTTCTACAAGCAAGAATTTTTGTAAAAAAAAAAAATTCAAGACATTTTTTTCTTCCAGTTAGAAGTAGAACATAATAAAGGAAAATATTTCTTGTCGTGTTGTTTTATTTTTTTCAAGTTATATAACTGGAACAATAATTTTGAACTTTGAATAATAATTTTAGGGAAAATGAACCTTGGTAATTTCTTTTGAAAATTATATATATATGTATATGCACCTATATATATGTGTGTGTGTATGTTATATACATTCTTGTTCTACTGTATCCTTAAGAGTCCACTCATGGCGTGTGGTATGGATGGGGGAGGGGATTGAAAGAAATGGAAAGTCCCTCACAACAGGAGTGAGGTTTTATTACATCATTAAACAAAGATAATGGGAATTAGTAATTTTTACAACACATTTGTATACATGTCACAAATTTATATAATGAAGTAAATTAAGGCATTTCCTCCAATGTATGGAAGCAAACTACAATGACATCAAAAACAAAAGACAAGAAAAAAAAACCCAGGTCCTTGACAAAAGAAATTCTATCTTACGTCCAATATTACCTTTAAAATTCTTCAATTTGATGAGAATGCTTTTTGTAAATGTCCAAAGTGTAATTACAGGTAGGTTCCAATTAGGAAAACACTTTATTCTGCCTCCACCAAAGGTGATCTTTCAAGACTGTGTGTTGAGGCTGATTTTTCCTTTTTCTTTAGGTTTAAACTTGAGAAGTCTGTAGTTTATCTCTTAACTTTTCACTTGTGTCTTAGTACGCTCAGGTTTCCCTAACAAAATATCGTAACTGAGTGATTTAAAGAACAGAAATTTTATTTTCTCACAGTTGTGGAGGTTAAAAGTCCAAGTTCAAGGTGCCAGCCAGTTTGGTTTCTGGAGAGGGTTGTCTTCTTGGCTTGCAGGTGGCTGTCTTCTCACTTGTCCTCAGTGGGTGTGCAAGGTGGGGGGTGGGAAGAGAAAGAAAGAGAGAGAGCACTCTCTTTGGTGTCTCTTCTTCTAAGGACGCTAATCCTATTGAATTAAGTCCACCCCCTTATGACTTCGTGTAACCTTAATTGCTTCCTTAGAGACCCTATCTCTAAATTCTGCCACACTGGGGGTTAGGGCTTCATCATATAAATTTGAGGGGGACACAGATATTCTGTCTGTAACAGTTAGTAAATAGAAAGTTTATTTTCTCTATAATCTCAAACAATCTCAGTTCAGTAATTTTTATGTCCATTTCAATGTAAAATTAAAAATTCATGAACTTCCTTCAAAATTGCAACATCTTCTTTGCCTGCCTTGCTCTTCTTGCCTCTCCTGTAGCTCGTTGGCAATAATGAGGGAGGGAGATGGATGGAGGATGGGCAAGGAGCAAGAATGGTCCAGCTAGTCCCATTTGCCAGTCCCATCAATTCATCAGCAACCTTTTTTCTGTAAAAGGCCAGTTTTGCTAGACATGCAATCTGTGTTGCAATTACTCAACTCCTCCATAGTAGTGCAAAAGCAATCATAGATAATAAATAAAGAGCACGGCTGTGTTCCAATAACATTCTTATTTACAAAAACAGTCAAGGGACACAATTTGTGAATCTCTTCCCTACAGCATAAATTAAAACAAAATCCATTTCTATCATCCTGCTACTTGGTTGGTAGCAATAGATGAGAAGCTGCATGCCTTGAGGATGAAATGGGAGGAAAGTCCATTTATTCTAAGGTAGTTTTTCTCAGTGTATTTCAACTTTTGCTGCATATTAAACATCTCTGTGACACTAAAAATATGTGATTTAAAAAATCTGATGCCCAGGCTATGAGGAGATGGGTTAAATCAGAGGGTGGGTGATTTGGTACCCAGTACTAATATTTTTTTTTCTTTCTATTTTTTTTTTGTTTGAGACAGAGTCTCACTCTGGCGCCACAGCTAGAGTGCAGTAGCATGATCATAGCTCACTGCGACTTCAAAATCCTGGGCCCAAGAGATCCTCCTGACTCAGCCTCCCAAGTAGCTGGGGCTACAGGTGAGCGCCACCATGCCCAGCTAATTTTTTCTATTTTTAGTAGAGATGGGGAAGCCTTGCTCTTCCTCAGGCTAGTCTTGAACTGCTGTCCTCAAGTGATCCTCCTGCTTTGGCTTCCCAGAGTGCTAGGATTACTGGTGTGAGTCACTACACCAGACCTCCCAGTACTAATATTTTTTAAGGATCCAACATGCAGTCAAGATTAAAAATCAATTTGTTAGCTGTAGCTTATTGAAAAGAATCAAACATCATAAACACATTAGCACCTTGAGCATATACTAGGAGCGCCTGTGTTCCTTGGCCGTATTCTTCCTGGTTTTATATCATCTGATTTATTTGGCCCCTGTATTGGTTCTGTTTCATGACTTCATCTAGATCACTTTGTTGACAACTTGTTTTTTGAATATTTATCTCAGCTTTGACCTGAAATCATTTCTTATGCAAATGTGGAATATTTCTCATGGGTTCACACTTTACTAAAGCAAGTAAAAGGCACTCTGCACTCATGCCTAACTGTAGCCGATACTTGATAGAGGAACAGACCAATGTATTGTGAGAGCTGTTACCTTTAATTAGCTCTGTGTGTGTGCGTGTGAGTGTGTATGTTGACAGTAGTTCTATGATGACTAGAGGGCAGTTATTCTTTGCTGGTAAGAAATTACTTACCAGTCATTTCTCAGGGTTTCCTTGATTATTGTTGTTATTTTTAGGTGCAGATGTTTGTAGACACAGCTTCAGCCTATGGGAGGGACTCAACAAAATTGAATTTCAGGTCTCTTCATAGGCAAAGGGTGAAGAAAAATGGGCAGCTTAGGGTATTTCTGAATGAAATTAGCATTTGAATTGTTGGGCACAATAAAGTAGATTGCCCTCCCCCGTGTGGATGGGCAATCATCCAGTCAACTGAGGGCCTGAACAGAGGAAGGTGGAATCCCTTTTTGCTTCCTGCCTGTCTAATTGAGCTGGAACAGCAGTCTTCTCCTGCCCTTGGACTGGGTTTTACACCATTGGCTCCCCTCTTTCTTAGCTTTTGGACTCAGACTGGAATTACACCACTGGCTCTCCTGGGTCCCCAGCTTACAGATGGCATATTCTGGAACTTCTCAGCCTCCATAATTGTGTGAGCCAGTTCCTCATAATAATCTCTTCCTATGCATGTAATATATTGATTCTGTTTCTCTGGAGAACCCTAATGCAAGACCATACAGTAAGAATGAAAGTTTCCAAATTTATTTTATGAAGTAATATAACATTGATTTCAAAGCCTGAAAAATACTGGTTTAACTAAGGAATATAAATGACTAATTGCATATGTGAATAATAATGTCAACATAAAACTCAATAAATCACATATCAGCCAATTTGATTGATGAACATATTAAATATTGATATATCAAACCAAGTGGGATTTATACTAGGAATGCAAGGGTGATTCGATAGTAACACATCAATTAATATAATTTACTTTAATATCAGTAATTTTTACACATCAGAAAGGTATTTGGCAAAATTCCCTATTCTTTTAAAATAAAATAGGGGTAGGTGAGTTCTTTGTAGATGATGCTCACAGATAAAACTTTAAAATAATTTTAATTAAAATCAAGTATAAGACTGGGGGATGCCCTCTATCACTCCTGTGATATTTGTGAAGTACTACCCAATACAATTAAATACGAAGAAAGATTAATAACTACAAGTAAAGGAAACAAAACTTTTATTATTTATAGATGAAGTGATGATAAGCTTGGAAAACCCATTTCTACTTAATAAAAAAGTTTAGTCATGGCAAATTCCCTCCTTTAAGAAAAGACTCGAGGGTGTGTATTTCCCTTTTATGTTCAGTGCTGGTGTTTGACAGTTGACCTTCCCTATGGCCTTTAATATGATGGTTTAGGGACCAAGCTTCTGCCCACCATAGGCCTCTGCCAGACCTCTCAATTTAGAGTTCCTTATTAGACCCTCCATATCAGGTTGGCAGAGAGAGAATGTGTAGGATTATGCAGGTAGTTTTCATGGATAAGGCCTGAAAATGTATCACATCACTTCCGCCCACATTTGTTTGTCAGAACTTAATCATATAGATATACCTAACTCCAAGGTTGAGAGAGAGAGACAGAGAGAGTGTAGAGAGAGTATGTGTGTGTGTGCATGCACACTGTGGCTGGGAGGTGTTTTCTGTGTGTTTAGGAGGAAAACAAAACAAGTCATAAATATATAGTAGATTGAACCATATTCTGCAGAGAAGAAATTTTAATATACACAAATGATTTTCTTATTTAAAAATTTCAGGACAGTTAGAAAATGTCCTAGAAGAACACATCCAGTTTATAAAAGCCAACAAGATGAAAATAATCTAAGTAAATGTTTTAAAGCTATATAGAAAATTAATGAATAATTAAGAAGACCTGAATAATTATACTCACAGTGTGATCTTGAGATGACTGAATATCAGAAAGACACTATCTTTATTTTAATCTATAATTTTTAAAAATTTTGTTAAATTTCAAAATATTAAGGAGGTACAAATATTTGTGTTACATGAAAACTTTGTATAATGCTTAAGTCGGGGCGTTTAATGTACCCAACACCAGAATCCTATTTTAATCTATAATTTTAACATATTTCTAATAATATGTCAGTGTGAATTTGTAGTTTGCAAAACTGATTCTAAAATTCACATTAAAATAAATAAATGAAGATTACTAAGAAATTGCATAAAAATAAAATGTAATGAGATATTATTATATTCCACTAAGTATTAAAACTAATTTAAAGTTTGCTGTAATAAAAATAGATTTATCCAGTCATTTCACTCTTAGAAATTTATCATACAGACAAGTACAATATATAAAACTTTCATAGTCAGTACTGTAATGGACCCAATCCATAAAACTGTATGCTCAATCTTTTAGAATAGATGTAATAGAATACATCTATTCTAGATGTATTCTATTCTATAGAATAGAATAGACCACTGTAACCAACCATTATGAATATACTGTGATAAGCACTTGCTGATATCAGTTCTGTAAACTATATTTAATGAAACAATGTTTATTATACCAAAAAGCCAGAAAAAAACCGCAAAATATCAAACAATTCTGGACAAAATAAAAATTGATATAATATACAGACATACAAAGAATTAGATAGTATGGTATAATCTCCAGGACAAATTGTTAATTTTTTTCCAGATGAAAATAAATACATTATGCTACAATTTTTATTTTTAAAAAGCATTTTTATTTTGACATAATTATAGGTTCAAAGGAAGTTGCAAAGATAATATGGAGGGGCCCTTGTATGTTTTACTCAGTTTCCCCTAATGGTTACATCTCATATAATTGTTTAATTATAGTACGATAGTATCAAAACCAGAAATTTTACATTGGTACACTGTATGTGCATAGTTCTATGTCATTATATCATATAGGTAGATTTATATAACTACTATTGCAATAGAGGTACAGAACTATTTCATTACCCCAACCAGGGGTAGGGAACCTGAAGCCTTCTGATTTCAAGATTGTTATTTTTTAAGCACCAAAGGAGGCAAGAAAAGCTTCATCTTTCTCTGCTTCACCCCTTTTAATAAAAGGATTTGTTATACAAAATTTGGATTCAGTCAAAAGGCTTCATTTAAGGACCACAGTTTCCCAACCTTCTCCACCATACCTAGCCCCCGGAAACCATTATAATGTTTTCCAACTCTATAATTATGAGTTTAAAGTTTGTTCTTTATATTCCTGAGTAGTACTCCATGGTATGGATGTACTGTAGTTTGTTTAATCATTCACTCATCAAGGGACATTTTGGTTGTTTCCAGTTTTTGGCTATAAAAACATTGCTATCAGCACTCATGGGAAGGTTTTTGTTAGGGCATACATTTTCATTTCTCTAGCATAAATGCCCAGGAGTACAATAAATGGTTGTACTCATGGTGAGTGTATGTTTTGTTTTTTCAAAAAGAAATTGTCAAACTTGTTGATTTTCCTAAGTTCTGCATAGATTCTGGTTATCAGCCTTTTATCAGAAGTGTAGCATGCAAATATTTTCTCCCCTTCTGTAGGTTGTCTGTTCACTCTAGTGATAGTTTCCTTGGCTGTGCAGAAGCTTTTCAATTTGATCAGGTCCCATGTATTTATTTTTGTTGCTGCTGTGATTGCTTTGGGGGTCTTCTTCATAAATTCTTTGCCTAGGCCAATGTCCATAAGAGTTTTTCCAACGTTTTCTTCGAGAATTCTTATGGTTTCATGTCTTAGGTTTAGATCTGTTATCCACTGTGAGTTGATTTTTGTGAGAGGTGAGAGGTGTGGGTCCAGTCTCAGTCTTCTACATATGGCCATCCAGTTTTCCCAGCACCATTTGTTGAATAGGGAATCTTTTCCCCAGTGTATGTTTTTCTGGAATTTGTCAAAGATCAGGTGGCTGTATGAGGTTGGTTTTATATTTGGGTTCTCAGTCCTGTTCCATTGGTCTACGTCTCTGTTCTTGTGCCAATACCATGCAGTTTTGGTTACTATAGCCTTGTAGTATAGTTTGAAGTCTGGTAGACAGATGCCTCCCAATTTGTTCTTTTTGCTTAAGATTGCTTTGGCTAGACGGGGTCTTCTCTGGTTCCACACGAAGCGTAGAATTATTTTTTCTAGATCAGCAAAAAATGATGTTGGTATTTTGATAGGGATTGCATTGATTCTGTAAATTAATTTAGGTAGCAAAGCCATTTTTACTATGTTGACTCTGCCTATCCAAGAGCATGGTAGGGCTTTCCATCTATTTACATTCTCTGCAATTTCTTTTCTCAGTGTTTCATAATTCTCTCAATGGGCAAAGGACATGAACAGAAACTTTTCAAAAGAAGACAGAATAATAGCCAGCAAACATATAAAAAAGTGCTCAATGTCTCTAATCATCAGGGAAATGCAAATCAAAACCACAATGAGATATCACTTAACTCCAGTGAGATTGCCTCATATCAAAAAATCCCCAAATAACAAATGTTGGCAGGGATGTGGACAGATAGGAACACTCATACACTGCTGGTGGGACTGCAAATTAGTACAACCTCTATGGAAAAGAATATGGAGATACCTCAAAGAATTAAAAGTAGAATTACCATTGGACCCAGCAATCCCACTACTGGGTATTTATCCAAAAGAAAAAAAGACATTTTATAATAAAGACATCTGCTCTCGAATGTTCATAGCAGCACAATTCACAATTGCAAAGTTGTGGAAACAACCCAGGTGCCCATCAATACACGAGTGGATCAATAAAATGTGGTATATGTACACCATGGAGTATTACTCAGCAATAAGGAACAATAGTGAATTAACACATCTGGTATTATCCTGGTTGGAGCTAGAACCCATTCTTCGAAGCGAAGTGTCACAGGATTGGCAAAACAAGCACCACTGGTACTCACCATCAAACTGGTACTAACTGATGAACACTTACATCACACAGGGCAATAACATTCATCTGAGGGCGGGCGGGCGGGAGGGGGGTGGAAGGGATGGGAAAAACTCTCACTGAATGGATGCGGGGAGCACAGTTTGGGGATCACCACGATTGTGGCTCTGACATGGGCAGAACAGGGGCAATGTGTATGGCCAAAGTGTTGTACTCCCATGATATTCTGAAATTAAAAAAATAAAAAAAAAAAAAAGAAATTGCCAAACTAATTTTCCAGAGTTGCTGTACTGTTTTACATTTCCATCAGCAATGTGTAAGAGGTCCAGATTCTTCTCATCCTTGCTAGCATTTGGTTATGACTATTTTTATAATTGATATTATTTAATAAAGCCATTAAATTAAATATTTTTAATTAAATCACTATATAATTTTTAAATTATCACTTTTTATTTTAGCTGTTCTAGTGTGTCGTGATATTTCATCTTGGTCTTAGTGGCTAGTAATGTTGGATATCTTTTCATGTGCTCATTTTCAGTCCATATATACTATTCTGTGAAATGTCTCTTTATATCTTTTGCCCATTTTTGAACTAGATTGTTTGGTTTTTACAGTTGAGTTCGGAGAATTCTTTGTATACTCATATAGTCTTATGTAAGTCCTTTTCAGATATATGATTTTGCAAATATTTTCTCCAAATCTGTAGCTTGTCTTTTAACAGGGTCTTTCATGGAACAAAAGTTTTAATATTGATGAAGTCCAATTTAGTGATTTTTTAAAGGATTGTGCTTTGGTGTCATTTTTAAGCACTCTTCACCAAACCCTAGGTTCCAAAGATTTTCTTTTATATCGTCTTGTAAATATTTTTTAAGTCTATGTTCGACATTTAAATCTATGATCTATTTTGATTTGATTTCTGTACAAGATGTGAGACCTAGGTCAAGGTTTTCAGGGATTTTTTGTTTGTTTTGGTTTTTGCTTATGGATATTCAGTTGTTCCAGCAACATTTGTTGAAAAGACTATCCTTGATCCTTTAAACTGATTTTGTACATTCGTCAAAAATCAGTTGGGTGTATTTTTGGTGCTATTTTTGGGTTCTCTACTCTGTTCTATTGATCTATGTTTCCATCCCTCTGCCAATACCTTGTAGTCTTGATTACTGTGGTGATAATAAGACTTGAAGTCAGGTAGGAGTGTTTCCCCTACTTTTTCTTTTCTTTTTTTCCCCAGAATTATTTAAGCTATTTGAGTTCCTTTGCCTTTCCATATCATATGGATGCCAGTTTTGGGAAAAGGCTATGTTAAGTATTCCAATCCATGAACACAGTGTATGTCTCCACTTATTTAGAATTTCTTTGATTTGTTCAATAGAGATTTATAGTTTCCAGCATTAAAGCCTTCTACTTGTTTTGCTATATTAAAAGCCTAGCATTGCATTTTTTATGAATGATTGTACATTGTATTTTCTTTTTAATTTCAATTTTATATTTTTGGTTATAAAATTAATTTTTTGTTATCCTGCCACCTTGTTGAACCCTCTGATTAATTCTAGGATTTTTTTTTTTTGTAGACTCCTTATGATTTTCTATGTAGACCATTATGTTATCTAAAAACAAGGCCAATTTTATTTCTTTCTTTCCCATATGTATGTTTTTATCTCATTTTATTGTCCTACTATGCTGGATAGAAACGTCAGTACTATGCAGACTAATAGTGGTTAGAGTGAATGTTTTTACATTGTTTCTGATCTTAGGGAGAAAGCATTCAATTTTTCCCTTAAGTGTAATATAGATTATAGGTTTTCTGTAGATGCTCCTTTTCAAGTGGAAGAACTTTTCTTTGATTTCTAGTTTCTGAAAGTTTTGATTATGAATAAGTATTGAATCATGTCAAAACCTTTTTGTACATAATTGATATTATCATGTGACTTTTCTCTTTTAGCTTGTTAATATATATGGTGGGTTACATTGATTGATTTTTGATTATTGAACCAGTTTTGCATCTACGGAAATAAACAGTACTTGTTTATAGCGTATAATTCTTTTTATATTTTGCTGAATTCTATTTGGTAACATTTTGTTAAAAATTTTTGCTTCTATATTCATGAGAAATATTGCTCTGTAATTTTCGTTTTTGTGTGTGGTACCTTAGTCTGCTTTTACTATTAGTGTTAATATTGTCTATGCAGGATAAGTTGGGAAGAATTCCCTCTTTTTCTATTTTCTGAAAGAGATTGTGTAGAATTAGTGTTAATTCTTCTTTAAATATTTGGTGGAATTTTCCAGTGAAACCATCTGTGGCTGGAGATTTCATTTTTGAGAGAGTTTAAATAATAATTTAATATCCTTAGTTGTTATAGAACTATTGAAACTTTCTATTTCATATTGAGTGAGTTGTGGTAGGTAATACTTTTTGAAAAATTTGTCTATTTCATCTAAATTGTCAAATTTGTGTGTATAGAATTCCCTTATTATCCTTTTGATGTCCATAAGGAACGTGGTGATATCACTTACTTTGTTCCTGATACATGTCTTCTTTCTATTTTCTCTGTCAGTCTTCATAGAAGTTTGTCAATTTTATTGATCTTTTCAGAGAATAGGCTCTTTTTTTACTGGTTTACTGTTTTATTTCTCTGTTTTATATTTCATTGATATATTCTCTTATCTTTATTCTTTCTTTGCTTTTACTTGCTTTCAGTTTATTTTCTGCTTTATTTCTAGGTTCTTGAAGTGAGAGCTTAGATACTGACTCAAGACATTTTCTCCTTCCTAATTCAAGCATTTAGTGCTATGAATTTCCCTCCAGTACTGATTTTGCTGCTTCCCACAAATTTTGATGTATTTTATTTTCATTTTCATTTAATTCCATGCATTGTTTCATTTCCTTTAAGAGCTTTTCTGATTGGATGGATTATTAAGAAGTTAATTGTTTAGTTTCCAAGTATTTGAAGATTTTCCTGTTACCTTTATGATATTGATTTCTTTATCAATATAGCTTGATTCCATTGTGGTCAGAGAACATACTCCATAGAATTTTAAACTTGTTTGGTTATTTTTATGGCCCAGAATATAGTCTATTTTGGTATATGATATTTCATGTTGGGGAAAAAATAGTGTATATTCTGTTATTTTGTGGTAGAGTATTCTATAAATGTTGATTAGATCCTGTTGGTTGAGAATGTTGTTGAGATTTTTTATGTCCTTTCTGATTTTCTATTTGTTCTTTCAATTATTGAGAAAAGGGTGTTGAAGTGAAGTCTCCAATTATAATTGTACATTTGCCTATTTCTCCTTTTAGATCTACCAGGTTTTGCTTCACATATTTTGCAGCTCTGTTATTTGGTACTTACATAGTTAGGATTCCTATATCTTATGAGATTGGCCCTTTTATTATAAAATGTCACTCTTTGTCTCTCATAATTTTCTTTCTTCTAAGTCTACTTTATCTGATATTAATACAGCCATTTCTGATTTCTTTTGATTAATGCTTCTATGATGTATATTCTTCCATCCTTTTACTTTCAACTTAAGTATACCATTAAATTTGAAGTGAGTTTCCTTTAGACAGCATACTGTTGGGTCATGTTTCTTTTGGTTGGTTGGTTGGTTTTTGTCCAGTTTGCCAATCTGTTTTTTATTAATAAATGTTGTATTTAGGCCATTGGCATTTAATGTAATTATTGATATGTCAGGGCTCAAGTCTGCCACTTTGTTTTTTGTTTTCTCACTGTTGATTGTTCCCCTGTTTTCTTTTTCTTGCCTTCCTGTGGGTTACATGGACATTTTGTAGGATTCTATTTTGACTTTTCTAGTGTTTTTGAATGTATCTTTTTGTATAGCATCTTTAGTCATTGCTCTAAGTATAACATTATATTGACACATACCCGATCAAAGTCTACCAGTTAACATTTTGCCAGTTAAAGGAAAGTATAGAAACCTTACTGCCATCAAATCCTTCATCAACTTATAATATAGTTATCTTACATATTCCCTTTACATATATCAAGAACCACCTTAGACAGTGTGATAAGCTTTACTTCAGCCATCCAGTGTAACTCAGGAAGAGAAAGGCTGTTTTTTTCCCATAATTTTGCTCTTGCCATTTTATTTCTTCCTTTTTGTTGTTCCAAGTTTCCTCCTTTATCATTTCATTTCTGTTTGGAGAACTCCCTTTCACTGTTCTTTTAGGGTAGGCCTGCTGGCATCAAATTCTCTTAGTTTTCATTCATCTGAGAATGTCTTGATTTCTCCTCACTTCTGAATGATATTTTTTCTGCCTAAAGAATTTCAGGTTGATAATTCTTTCTTTTTCAGCCCTTGATTTATGTTGTGTTGTTTTCTTTCAGCCTCCGTGGTTTCTGATGAGAAATCCACTGTCATTGAAATTATTTTTCCCATATAGGTAATGTGGCTGTTTCTCTGTCTGCTTTCAACATTTTTTTCTTTGTCTTTAAATTTCAGAACTTTAACTATGATGTGTCTTGGTACAGATTTCTTTGGGTTTACCTTGTTTGGGATTTGCTCAGATTCTTGAAATTGTGTGTGTGTGTGTGTGTGTCTTTTGTCAGATTTGGGAAATATTCAGCCATTATTTCTTCAAATTTTTTTGGCCCTATTCTTTTTTTTCTTTCTCAGACACTGATGCTAAATCTTTTGTTATAATATCACATATTCCAAAGGCTCTGTTCTTTTTTCCCAGTTTATTTTTTCTCTATTGTTAGGATTGGGCAATTTCCATTCTGTCTTCAAGTTCACTGTTTCATTCCTCTGTCCTCCCCATTCTGCTGTTGAACCCACTTTATTTTATTTTATTTTGGTGATAACATCTTTAGTTCTAAAAACTTCATTTGATTCTTTTTTATATTATCTGATTTTTCTTTTTTACTGAGGCTATTTTTTTTTCATTTTGTTCAATTGTGTTTTTAATTACTCACTGTAGCATTTTTATGAGGGCGGCTATAAAATCCTTGTCATGTATTTCTGACATTTGTGTCATCTTAATGTTGGTGTTTTGGGATCATCTTTTCTCAATCAATTTTAGATTGTCCTGGTTTTTAGTATGATGAATCATTTTTTATTAAATCCTGGACCTGTTAAGTATTATAAGACTCTGTGTTTTATTTAAATCTTATTTTAACAGATATGTTTTAAGATCACTCTGGTAAGTGAAGGAGATAATGTCTCATTACTACCCATGGGAATGAATGTCTTGGCTTTCCCTAGGCCTACTTTGATACCACACAGGTAGGGCAGGATTAGGTGGATGTCTTATTATAGCTTGGAAAGAGTGGAAGTCTAGACTTTCCACTTAATGTTTGCTGGTGGGGATGAAAGTGAGGCCATCAATTTTCTGTGGTGTTTGGCTGGAGTTAAGTGATTATCTAAAAATTTTCTGCCTTGCTAAATTGCCTTTTTTCCTGATTCTCTGGCTAGAGAGAGTAGGCTTTTCTTGGGGATATTTTAATCTGTTTCTGTTGGCATTTCTGGTTTGCCGGCTTCTTCAGTACCTAGTCTGGGGTATATGAGGCAAAAAGAAACACCAGTGAAATTCCCACCGTGTCATTGCTTATGTCCCAAGTTACACATCTGATCTACCTTATTCTCTCTACTTTTCCAAGTATTCTTATGTTTATTTTATTTATCATGGCCAGTGTTTTTAGTTGTAATGGGGAAAGTATCTCTACCCCATTTTCCCAGAAGTATAAGTCCTACAATTTGCTTTTTAAAAATAAATTTTATGTGAACAATAAACAAATGTACATACATACAAACAATTTTGTCAAAACTTAATATTTGCATAGTATTCACTGAAAGAGTACACAAGAAACTTGTGGCAAAAATTATTGTTGAAGAAATGTTAAAGTACTGTGCAATATTTAAAACATTCTTCATACTTTAAATGTATTTTTATTAAATAATTTAAAAATATGTATGTCTAGTTGTTGGAAGATTTTTTGTTACTGCTTCAATTTCGGTGCTTGATATTGGTCTGTTTAGGAATTCTATTTCTTCCTGATTGAGCCTAGGGAGGTTGTGTGTTTCTAAGAATTTGTCCATTTCCTCCACGTTTTCATGTTTTTGAGCATAGAGATTTTTATAGTATTCGAAGATGATGTTTTGTATTTCTGTGATATCAGTTGTGACCTCTCCTTTTTCATTTCTAATTGAGCTTATTAGAGTCCTTTCCTTTCTGCTTCTGGTCAATCTAGCAAGTGGCCTGTCTATTTTGTTTATCTTTTCAAAGACCCAACTTTTTGTTTTATTAATCTTCTGTATAGTTCTTTTGTTCTCAATTTCATTTAGTTCTGCTCTGATGTTGGTTATTTCTTTTCTTCTGCTGGGTTTAGGGTTGGTTTGCTCTTCCTTTTTCATTTCCCTGAGATGATTCATTAGATTACTGATTTGTGAACTTTTGGATGTGGGCATTTAGGGTGATAAGTTTTCCTCTCAGGACTGCTTTTACAGTATCCCACAGATTTTGATAACTTGTATCCCCATTACCATTTAGTTCTAAGAATCTTTTGATTTCCATCTGAATCTCCTCCTTGACCCAATAGTCATTCAGCAATAGATTGTTTAATTGCCATGTTTTTGGATAGAGATGTGTGTTTCTGTTGGAATTGATTTCTAATTTTATTCCACTGTGGTCAGAAAAGATACATGGTATAATTTCTATTTTTTTAAGTTTGTTGAGATCTGTGTTGTGGCCTAAAATGTGATCAATTTTAGAGAAAGTTCCATGAGCTGATGAGAAGAATGTATATTCAGTGTTATTTGGGTGGAGATTTCTGTAGATGTCTGTTAGGCCCAAATGTTCTAGAGTCCTGTTTAGGTCCATTGTTTCTTTGCTTATTTTCTGCTTGGAGAATCTGTCCAGTTCTGTCAGTGGGGTGTTGAAGGCCCTGGCTATTATGGCATTGCTATTTATTATGTTGTCTAGATCTAGCAGTATTTGCTTTATGTATCTGGGTGCTTCTGTGTTGGGTGCATAAATATTGAGGATTGTTAAATCTTCTTGTAGGATTTTTCCCTTCACCACTGTATAGTGACAATCTTTGTCTTTCTTTATATTTGTTGCTTTAAAGTTTATGATATCTGATATAAGAATGGCTACCCCAGCTTTCTTTTGGTTTCCATTTGCCTGGAAAATTGTTTTCCATCCCTTCATCTTGAGTCTGAACGAGTCCTTGTGTGTAAGATGCATTTCCTGGAGACATCAGATACTTGGCTTGTATTTTTTTATCCATTCAGCCAACCTATGTTTCTTCAATGGGCAATTCAAGCCATTCACATTTATTGAAAGAATTGATATTTGGGGTGGATTTCTGTTTATCCTGTTGGGCAGATTCTTGTTGTTTTGTTTTACCTCTCAAGCCATTGTGGAATCTGGGTTCTGGACTTTTAGCTTTGGGGTAATTTTACACTGGTGGGTGCCTGTTATGCTGGTTAGTGTACAATGCAGGTCTGAATACTTCCTGAAGGGCAGGTCTGGTCTTTACAAATTCCATCAGTGGTTGCTTGTTCAGAAAAGTCTTTATTTCTCCCTCATATAAGAAGTTTAGTTTGACAGGATAAAGAATTCTGGGTTGGCCATTATTCTGTTTTAGAAGACTGAGGATGGGTCCCCAGTCCATTCTGGCTTGTAAGGTTTCAGTTGAGAAATCTGCCCTTAATCTGATAGGTTTTCCTTTGTAGGTTGCCTGCTGTTTTCGCCTTACTGCTCAAAGGAGTGCCTCTTTCATGTTTACTTTGGCCAGCCTAGTAACTATGTGGCGTGGTGACTGCCTTTTCACATTGAGTCTCCCAGGAGTCCTGTGTGCTTCTTGTATCTGGATATTGAGATTTCTGGCTAAGCCATGGAAATTTTCCTCTATTATTCCTTCAAATAAATTTTCCAGCCCTTGTGAATTTTCTTTTTTGCCTTCAGGGATGCCTATGATCTTATGTTTGGCCTCTTTACATAATCCCACATTTCTTGTATGCTTTGTTTGTGTCTGTTGTGTTTGTGTTCTTTCTCTTTGACTGATTTGTTTAGCACATAGGAGTTTCTTCCAGCTCTGAGATTCTTTCCTCTGCATGATCCAGCCTATTCTTAAGGCTTTCCACTGTGTTTGGTAGATCCTTGAATGCCTCTTTCATTTCCAGAATTTCTGTTTGGTTTTTCCATAGTACTTCAATCTCTTTAGAGAATTTTTCATTCATTTCTTGCATTGTTCTTGTGGTTTCTTTGTGTTGGGATTCAATTTTCTCTTGAATTTCATTGAGCTTTCTTATAATCCATAAACAAAATTCCTCCTCTGTCATTCTACCCTTTTCATTTGAGTTGGTATCTGTTGCTGAGGAACTAATGATTTCTTTTGGGGGTGACTTTTTGCTCTGATTTTTCATGGTTCCTGTGTTCTTTTGCTAATTCTTTCTCATCTGGCCTCTTGGTCAAGAGCTGGGGGTGCTAGGGCCAGTTTATGGCCCTGTCTCCAAGACCCCCAGAATCACTTCCTGGCAGAGTCAGGGAGAAGAGTACTGGTCTGTATTGCCTTAGGTGTATTTTAGCAAGTCTGGTGGACCTCTTCAGTTACCTCTGACTTGTTGTCTTCACCTCTTCCCAGTGGAGTGTAGTGTGTTTATTCTCCCAGCTTGAGCTCCAAGCTGGCGGATTGTACTTGAGGGTATGAATCCACTGCTCCCTAATAGCTTGAGATAGAAGGAAATATTTTTAGCTATGTGGTTGTTCCTGCTTTTGTTGATTGTAGTGTGTGGAGGAGCCAGTTACCTAGATAATCTGTTGTACCCGTGGTAGGCTCTGGTCCCCCAGGTGGGGTATATAAAAGCCCCAAGCTTTGGGAGGGGTCTTATAGCTCCCAGGAGTTACTTTGACTCTGCTCCCCCTGAAGTGGGGAAAGGACCAAGATAGCTTGCATCTGTAGTGTGAAAGCTAGGGTGAGTAAACTTCTATACAGCTCACAATTTGCTTATCCGGCTGATAGAGAGGGCCACTGTTATGGAGTTCAGAGTTCTCTATCTCTGGGCTTGGAGGGCTGCTTCTGATGGGAGGGACCAACTGGTGCTATTGCTGAGGTCTCTAGCCAGGTTTTTTCTTCTCTGTCCACAAGCTTGGGCACTTTCCCCTCTGGTAGGACCACTTGTGGGTTCTCGAGCTTTCCCACAGTTCATGTGTGTGGCCCTCTGATGTGTGTATCTGCGTGTCACTGGCTGATAGAGGGATCTCCAATTGTGCACCCCTTTTCCACCACTAGACCCCCAAGGTGAGGAGGGTGGGCCTCTCTATTCCTGGAAGTCTCTGCCAGGGGGATGCTCCCACTGAGGGGGCGGGAATAGTGGTAGCTAAAGGCCCTTTTGGATCAAGCAAAACTCCCTAATAAAGTGAGTAAGGTTAGGGGCAGCTGCTCTGATTCAGCCTGTGGCACCTGAGGCATTTGGTTGCCATGGGAACCGGTACTTATACAAATTGAGTCACTATGGCACAGCAACCTTCAATATGACCGTTCTCTGGGATAGGGTAGTATGGGGACCTGGAGATCAGGTACTAGGGCCAATCATGTAGGAGAAGGCCAGAGCTGGGGAGGCAGGACCAGATGGATGGGCTGCAAACTGTTCCCAATACACAAAGGTCCCACTGATACAGGTCAGGGACCTTGTCCCACCTGGAATCAGTGGAGGCAGCTATCCCCAGCTTCCAAGGGCGTAGCCTGTCATGCCCAGATGGAAGAGCCTCCCGACCGGGGGTGGGGTGAAGCTAGAGACCTATATAACAGTCAGCTCCAGGAGGGGAAACTTAACGATGGCTGCCGACTGCCAGTCTGGTGTACAGCAGGGTTCAGATCACACCGTGAACACAGCTCTCCTCCACCCACCTGGGTCCCGCAGAGGCAATTGCCGGCAGCCACCAAGGGCTCTCCATTCAACTCCTGTGTCCTGGTCCCGCTCACTTCCAGTGGAGAGGTGCCCATCTTCACATTCCTGCGTACAGTCCTGGGAAGCTGTATCTCAGCCCAGTCCCTACCCAGCTCTGCACAGTCCCTGTATATTGCAGCCGAGAGTTCCGTATTGTTCCCACAATTGCTTCCTCTCCACAGAGCCTGCTGTCTCTTGCAACAACTTTGTACCAACTCTGGGCTTCTCCTTGACTGAGCGGATGGGAAGTCTGTGGGGATGGCATGTGACTGTAGGTCAGGTCGCACTGTGCTGATCTGGCTGGCATGTCCTTTCCACACTCTGATCTCTATTGTATTCCCTGCATTCTCCGATCTTTGTGAATGTATATCTCTGTCACCTTTTTTCTTGCACTGAGTGTCCTGCGATGCTTTTCTGCTATTTTACATGCTGTTTTCAGAGTGAGCGATCTGCGCGCAGGCAGCCGTTGGCGCTCTTCACCTCCTTCCCTGGGAGCAGTGAGGCAGGAGGCCCCTACCAGACCACCATTTTTCCAAATCCAAAAATATGTATGTTTAGACAAAAGACTTGAAAAGCCCTTTACAAATGAATGTCCAATTGGGCAATAAACATATGAAAAAGAGATCAACTCCATTATCAGGTAAGTACACATTAAAATCATGTTGCAATCCCACTACATACCCACAATTGCTAAAATGAAAAAGAGAGAAATTGAAAAAAATGATAGAGATGTGGAGCAACTAAAAATCCATACACTGCTGGTTGTACAGTAATTTATTCTATCATTTGGCAGTATCTACTAGACGGGAGCATATCTATAACCAGCGACTTAATTTCTAGGTATATGCCTAACAGAAATGCACATACATGTTCAAATAACATGTACAAGAGTTTCAGTCATATTAGCAGACTATGGCAACTACCAAAGGTAGAATGTATGAATAAGTTGTCATCTGTTTATCAATTAGAATACTGTACAGCAATGAAGGTAAATGAACTTCAAATACAAACAACATTATGGATGTGGTTCAAAGCATATGGTTGAATGAGTAAAATCCAACCTTTATTTGTATTGTTCCAATGATAAACTGTTAACAAATCTAATTTAATATATGGTGTTAAAAGTAAGATAATAGTTATCCTTCAAAAAGCAGTGAGTAGAAGGGTTCACAAGAAGGGCTGGAGTGCTGTCAGTGTTCTGCTTTTTGATCTGAGTGCTGATTGCCTGGATGAATTCAATTTGTAAAAAATCATCAAACCACACACATATGTTTTGGCAACTTTTCTATATATCATACTTCAAAAATTTTAAAAAGGAATAAAAGTTGGCTTATAATTAAAATGTGGAAATTTAAAAATTGTAGGATTATTGGAATTCTTCTTTTTTATACATACTCATAAAAATGAATATTTTCTTGGTTTTTAATTATTATCTTGCCAAAAACAGTGAGGATTATTTTCTCTTCTCTTTATTTTCCAGGTTTCTAAGCATTTCAGTTGAGCTTCATTGGTCAGCAGGTATATAGGCAAAGAGTATGAGAGGGTGTGTTTTGCCACAAAAGAAATCTCAATAAATCCTAAATATTCTATATTTTAATCTAGAAATTAAAAGCTCCAAAGAGTTAAAAATAAAAGGGTACATACAAATTTGTAAAACTAGTGCAAAGCAGGTAAAATAAACATTAAATTATTAAATTTAACAAAATTATATCAATGAAAAGATCACTGTACAAGAAATAGAGGATCATTAGTGTCTCTGATCTAAAATATAGAAGTCATCCTTTAGTCCCCTCTTTCATACTACATATATAATCTAGCAACAATTTTGCTATACCAGGGTTTTTTAACCTCAGCACCATTGAAATTTTGGGCTGGAAAATTCTTTGTTACGGGGACTGTCTTGTGCTTTTTAGGATGCTTTACATTACTCCTGGCCTCTACTCTCTAGATGTCAGTTTAAAGCAGTTATAACTTTATAAGTAATTTAACTTTTAAAGTTAAAGTTGTGTAAGCCCATAACTAATGTCCAACTTAATGGTGAAAAGCTAAAAGCTTTACTTCTAAAATCAGAAACAATACAAATATGTCCAATCTCACCACTTGTATTCAACGTAGTACTGAAAGTCCTAAGTAGAGCAATTAGGCAAGAGAAAAAAATCTAAGAAACTATCTATTTCACAGAACACTATTCAAAACCAGTAGTTATTTAAAAAGAAAAGAAAATACTTTGCTATTCTGGTAAGTTAAAGTGTATTTAATTATTATTTTTATTTGAATAACTTGTATAATAACTTTGATAATAAGGATCACATTTTTTCTTGGACATTTTCAATATTCTCTACTTCACAGCTGAATTCAAATTTTAGTAGCTTTGTATTCAGGTAAATAGTGATTATAACTGTTGTTTTGATTTCTATAACTATAATCATCATCATTATCATCTTCATCATGGTAATCATCAAGAGTATGAGAACTCAAGTCCTGAATGATAGTATTCTATATTCCTTATGCTAAGCTAATTTGTCACATTTCTTACAGAATATTTGGTGAAAAGATTAGCTCAGGAGCAGTTTCAATCTCCTTTTTATAAAAAGCTACAAGGTGAAAAATTTGATGAATGAATCCTTTTCTTTCCCTAGCGTACACAATTGGTTATTAAGCAATTTTCTTATAGCCTGTTTAATACCTGCATTAGTCAGGGCTCTCCAGAGAAACAGAACCAATAGGATATGTGTGTGTGTGTGTGTGTGTGTGTGCATTTATTTACTTATATAAAGAATTGGCTTACATGATTATGGAGGCCAACAAGTCACAAGATCTGCTGGGAAGTCAGCAAGCTTGAGTCCCAGGAGAGCTGATGGTGTAGTTCTAGTCTGAAGGCCTGCAGCCTCAAAACCCAGGAAGTGCTGATATTTCAGTTTGACTTTGAAGGCGGGGAAAGCCAATATCCCAGCTCAAAGGCAATCAGGCAGAAGAATTCTCTCCTACTCAGAAAAGGGTCAGCCTTTCTGTTCTATTCACGCTTCAGTTGATTGAATGAGGCCCGCCTACATTGGGGAGGGCAATGTGCTTTACTCAGTATACAGACTTAGATGTTAATGTCATCCAAAACCACCTTCATAAAAAGACCCAGAATAATGTTTGGCCAAATATCTGGGCACTTCATGCCAGTGAACACATAAAATTAACCATTACAATACTCATATTAATTGAATTATTACTGTATGACAGGCACTTTTCTCAGAAGTTTACATGTAGTAACTTATTGAATCTATGAAGTCTTATTATTTTTTTCCTCTCTTCTATTTTGGAGATGAGGAGCAGGTAATTTGTCTCAGAGCAAAAAGCTGAAAAAGGTGGCAGTAGGATTTTAATCTCAGTTTTCTGGTGATAGACCTGGCATTCTTTATCATAATCCAACATAGCTTCTCTTGATTGGACAAATTGAGTTGTAAATTGGGTTGTCAAAAAATCTAAATTTTAACATTTAATTCTGGACGCTTCCCAGAGTAAAAGAGTATGCTAACAATTATGCTTAGACAAGAGGCATAAATTGGGACTATAACCTGGAGGTAGACTTATGCCAAATAGATTTTTAGTAAAAGAGCTATTGTATAACTGTGTAAGATTGTGTACTTCCTTTTACTACTTGTAATGAGAGTAAGAATTAAAAATATCCTCACATTTGACCCAGCATGTAGATGTGACATGGCTGACTAAAAAAATATGAATTCAAATCAGACTGATTAGTTACAGAAAGACCTGCAGGGTGAAGCAAACACATAACAATCATTCTGAAGGTTCACAAGAAAAGCAGAGAGCTGGCACTTTGTAGAACATGTTAGGAGGAGACTCTGAATTGAAAATCAACTGATAAAGATTCAGTGCTTAAGATGTACTTACAACTTTGAATATACAAAGTCTAATAACTTAACAGTAAGGGCATTGAAACAAGTAAGTAGAATTCTAATACTTATGATTTGAAGATATAAAAGAATCTTGGATCTACAAAACAGAATCAGCGATAGCGAATAGAATATGAAATGGAAACCCCACCAGAAAACACACCATTCCCTTGAAAGGCTGATAGATTTGTTGTTCTTCTGTATCCTAAGGGTTTGTTTCCATGGCCTTCCATGGATATCAAAGTCTGTGGATGCTCAAGTCCCCAGTATAAAATGGAACAGTATTTGCATATAACCTATGCATGTCTTCTGTATACTTTAAATCATCTATAGATTATTTGTAATACCTAATGTAATGTAAATACTATATAAATAGTTGAAATACTGTATTGTTTAGGGGATAATGACAAGAAAAAAAAAGTCTGTATGTGTTCAGTATAGGCACAACTTTTTTTCAAATATTTATTTTCAATCCACGAATGCTTGAATCCATAGATGCAGAACCCACAGGTATGGAGGACTGACTGTACTTTTCAGTTACTTTGTAAGAAAACTGAATCAGAAAAATACTATATATCTATTATAGTTCTGCTTATTCATTTAAAAACTACTGTATTAGTTATATATTATGTTACAAATTACTCCAAAATTTAGCAGCTTTAAACTGCAAACATTTGTTATCTTATAAATCCTATGAATCACGAGTTTGGAGCAGCTTAGAGGGCTAGTTCTGGCTGAACTTCTCATGATGTTGCAGTCAAGTTGTAAGCTGGGCCTGCATTCTCATCTGAAGTCTTGACTAGGGCAAAATTTGCTTCCAAAGTCACTTGCAAGATGTTGGGCAGATGTGAGTTCTTTGTAGGCTGTTGGACTGAAGGTGTCAACTCACCACTGGCTGTTGACTTCTCCATGCAGACCTTTCTATAGGACACCTGACAACGTGGCAGCTGGCTTCACCCAGAGCAAGTGATCTAAGAGAGAATAAGGAAGAGTGCACCTCAGACGTTTATAATCTATTCTCAAAAGTAATATATTATCACTTTTTACGTATTTTTAAAAAAGTTTTATTGAGATATAACTGATATACAAAAATTGCCCATGTTTAATGTACACATTTTGATGAGTTTAGACATGTGTATACCTCCATGATACCATAAGCACAATCAAGATACTAAATATATACATTACTTCCAAAATTCTTCTTATGTTCTTTTCTGTTTTCTTTTATGTGTGTGTGTGTGTGTGTGTGTGTATGTGTGGTAAGAACAGTTATCATGTGTGTGTGTGTGTATGTGTGGTAAGAACAGTTTCATGAAATCTATCCTCTTAACGTATTTTAAAGCACACAATAGCTTATTGTTAATTATAGTTACTATGTTGTACAGCAGATTCTAGAATTTACTTGTCTTACATAACTGAAACTTTATACCCATTGAGCAACAATTCCCCATTTCCTCCTCTCTCAACCTCCTAGCAATCACCATTCTATTCTTTGTTTCTATGAGTTTGACTACTTTATATACTTCATAAAAATGGAATCATGCAGTGTTTGTCCTGTGATTGGCTTATTTAACTTAGTGTTATGTCCTCTAGTTTTATTCATGTTGTCACAAATGGTAGAATTTCCTTCTTTTTTAAGGCTGAATAATATTCCTCTGTGTGTATATACAACATATTCTTTAACAATTCATCTGTTTATGAACATCTGGATTATTTCTGTATCTCAGCTATTGTGAATAATGCTGCAGTGAACATGGGGGTGCAGATCTCTTCAAGATCCTGATTTCAACTCTTTTGGATATATATATCCAGAAGCAGAATTGCTGTATCATGAGGTAGTTCTACTTTTAATTTTTTTGAGGAAACTCTATGCTGTTTTCTGTGGTGCCCGCACCAGTCTACATTCTCACCAATGGTGTATAAAGGGTACCAGTATCTCCACATCCTCCCTAGCACTTATTTTCTTCATTGGAGATGAGTCACTAAATACATCCCACACACAGGAGAGGGGATTATACACAAGCCTGAATATCAGGAGGTAAAGATGATTGGGGTTTATCTCAGACCCTGGTTTCCACAGTCTACTCTCTGACTCCCAATGACTTACATCCCTCCCACATGCAAAATACACTCTCTCACTCCCAAGACCACCCAAAGTCTCATCCCATTATAGCATCAGCTCAAAGTCCAGAATCTTATCCTTTAAATCAAGTCCAGGTGTGGATAAGCCTCCTCATGTGTAGTGGCTTAGGTACAACTCTTTGAATACAGTTCATCTTGACCTGTGAAATTGAAGATAAGGGTTATCTATTCACCGCACACCTACCATACAATGGTGGAACAGATACAGAATAGTCATCACAGACACTTCTGTTAAAAACATGGAAAATAGGAGGCTCAAGTAATTCACTGGTCCATGGAACTTCGGAAATTCAGATGCAATAATGTTGGAAGATGCTTAAATAGTCCAAGACCTTGGAATAATTCTCCATAGCTTCAAGCTCTATGTTCTAGGCTCTTCTGAGTCATGTTTTCTTTTTCATGAAATGTGGCACATGTTTGCAGCTGAGTGGTTCTCTCAGGCTGCTTCAAGTTTCCCATATTCATTGGAATCTGTTACACTGATCCCATTCCAATTATTAGAGTTTCATTCCTTCCTAATCAATGTCCTAATTTTAAGAAAAGAGACTCCACATGTTTAAGAATTCACTGTGCTTGTAATTCAGCCATCCAAGAGATCAGACTTTGTTTTTCAGAAATATTGGCCCTGTGACTTCAGGAATAAGGCTTTCTTTCAGGGCATTCATAAGACTTTCACATCCCTTGTGCAAAGCCTTGAGCTAGGAATTTAAAGTCCTGAGGTCATCATTTTTATCCTCAAGCTCTCTAGTGCAGTTAGCATCCGCTAACCAGCCAACTGCCTTATTCTTCTTATTCTCACTAAAATATTCTGTGGGAGCTAAATATATGATCACCCAGAGCCTTCCTTTTATAGATACTTGATTATAAGTGTCTTAGCTTGATAATTTGAGTGACTGTTTTGTCACCACAAACATGGACTATAAGTGCCTCCTTTACCATTGGAAGCAGAGTTATTAATACTTCTATATCCGATCAGGTCAGAGAACTCATTGACTATGGTTTGAACATGTCCTCTCCAAAATTCAGGTGTTGCCAATGTGCTAATATTAAGATGTGGGACCTTTAAAAGGTGATTGGGCCATGAGAGCTCCTCCCTTGTGGATGGGATTTAGGCCCTTATAAAAGAGGCTTCACACAACATTCAGTCTCTTGCCTTTCCACCTTGCACCATGTGAAGACAAAGCATTCCTCTCCTCCAGAGGATGCAGTCCTCATCAGACAACTGAACCTGCTTGCACCTTGATCTTGCACTTCTCAGCCCCCAAAACTGTGAGGAATGAATTTCTATTATTTATAAATTACTCAGTCTATTATAGTTTTGTTATAGCAGCACAAAACGGAATAAGATATCACTCCATAAATCAGAGAACCAATTTAAAGAACTTATCCTTAAGAGTATTCTATTCTGGAATCACTTTCAGTGCCAAATTTTGCATCAGTCAGGGTTTAATCAGAGAAGTGGAACCAACAGTAGGTAACAGATATTCCTCCTTAAACCACTATAATTCCCAAACCCCAAACTTCAAGATCTACATGTCATCTTTCCCAAACCACATCAGCTGTGTAAGAAACTTTATGCTATTTTGTTAGGCTCAGATCATCAATACAGACCCTCTCTTCTCTCAAGGTTAGGGAATTAGTATCATTCACCTGATAGTACTCATTAATCAAGGATACTCAAATCCATCTGAAAGATTTCCAGAACTTTGAACTTTAAGGAGAGGACAATAGGGTCCCCATCACCAATAAAACTTCTAGTATTCTTAGATGAATATGTCCATTCTTTTCAGATCCCTGAATATTAATAACAAGGCATAGTGCAGTCATGCCATGTTGAAACTTTTTTTGTGTGTGCAAAGTGTTTATTTTATTTAAATTTGTGTGAACTAAGAAGAGTTTATCAAAAGTCTCTTAAAAAACAAACATTTTTCTAAGGTGATCTTCTCTTTCTTCCTATAGAGAGAAATGGCTGGAGGCTTCTCCAAATTGAGAAAAAGCATTACTCCATTATATTTAGTGAAGTAGAAGAGGAAAAGATTCTGGCTTCCCTAGCCTTAATATTATCAAGACCTCCCCTAGTTCCTCAACAGTTGTTATATGACAACTTTTCTGATGTTATTAGTATTTTAGAAACTGATATAAGAACCACAATCTATGCCACTTATTATTGTGGATATTTACTCTTAGATTCTGTTGTTATTAATAAATTCTGTGAAGTCCATTTTGTCTAGAGTGAAGTTTAACTCAATGTTTCTTTGTTGATTTTCTCTCTGGATGATTTGTCCATCGCTGAAAGTGAGATATTAAAGTCCTCTACTAATACTGTAAAGTAGTATATCTTTTGCTTTAGGTCTATTAACATTTGCTTTACATATTTAGGTGCTTCAATGTTTGGTGCATATATATTGAATATTTAAAATTATTATATTCTCTTGATGTATTGACCCCTTTATCATTGTAAAATGATCTTCTTAGTTGCTTTTTACAGCTTTTGACTAAAAGTTTATTTTATCTGGTATAAGTTAGCTACTCTTACTCTCTTTTGGTTTCCATCCAACATCCGTAGAGTACATATTCTTCTCAACAGCACATAGAACATTCTCCAGGATAAACTCTATGTTGGGCCATAAAAGAGGTCTTAATAAATATTTAATAATTAAAATTATATCAAGTACCTTTTGTGACCACAATGGAATAAAACTATACATTAATAACAAGAGGAATTTTGGAAACTATACAAGTGCATGGAAATTAAACAACATGCTCCTGAACAATCAATGGATCAATGAAGAAATTTAAATGGATTTAAAAAATTTCTTGAGACAAGTGAAAATAGAAACATAACATACCAAAATCTATGGGATACAGTAATAACGGTTCTAAGATGAAAGTTTATTGCAATAAACACCTACATCAAAAAAGGAGAAAAAGCTTAAATAAACAAGCTAATGTTGCACCTCAAAGAACTAGAAAAACAAAAACAAAATGAATCCAAAATTGATAGAAAGAAAGAAAGAATGAAGATCAGAGCAAAAATAAATGAAATAGAGACTTAAAAAATACAAAATACAACAATACAAAAAATCAATTTTATCACTCCCAATGCTGTTGGTGAGCTCAGTTCTGTAACAACATCTTCTACTATCAGCCCTAACCTATCAATCAAAGATCATCCATGAGCCAAATCCAGCCTACTGCCTGTTTTGCAAATAAAGTTTTATTGGAACACACTCACAAAAAAATCAATAAAACAAAGGGTTGGATTTTTGAAAGGATAGACAAAATTGACAAATCTTTAAGTAGACTAACTAAGAAAAAAATGAGAGAGAACTCAAATAAATAAAATCAAAGATGAAAAAGTAAACATTACAGCTGATATTACAAAAATACAAAAGATCATTAGAGACTATTATGAACAACTATACACCAACAAATGGAAAATCTAGAAGAAATAGACAAATTCCTGCACACATAAAACCTACCAAAATTGAATCATGAAGAAATAGAAAACCTGAGCATGCCAATACCAAGTAACAAGATTGAATCAGAATAAAAAGTCTCCTATAAAAAAAAAAAAGCTCAGTTCCAAACTCATTCTATGAGGCCAGCATTACTCTGGTACCAAAACCAGACAAGGCCACAACGAAAAAAGAAAACTACAAGCCAATATCCCTGATGAACGTAGATGCAAAAGTCTTCAACAAAATACTAGAAAATTGAATTTAACAGCATATCAAAAAGATTATTCACATGATCAAATGGAATTCATTCTAGGAATGCAAGGATGGTTTAACATATGCAAATCAATAAACGTGGTACATCACATAAATGGAATGAAGGACAAAAAACATATGATCATCGCAGTAGATGCAGAAAAAGCATTTGATAAAATTAAACATCCCTTTGTGATAAAGACTCTCAGTACATTAGGTATGGAAGAAATATATCTCAACACAGTAAAAGCCATATATGATTAACCCACAGCTAACATCATACTGGATGAAGAAAAGTTGAAAGCTTTTTCTATAAAATCTGGAACAAAACAAGGATGCCCACTTTCACCACTGTGATTTAACATAGTACTAGAAGTCTTAGCTAGAGCAATTAGGCAAGAGAAAAAATTAAAATGCATCCACATTGGAAAGGAAGAAGTCAAAGTGTCCCTGTTTGCAGACAACATGATCTTATACAGATCTTATACAGAAAACCCTACAGATTCCAACAAAAATATTGTTAAAACTAATAAATGAACTCAGTAATGTTGCAGAAAACAAAATCAACATACAAAAATCAGTAGATATTCTATACTCCAATAGTGCACTATCAGAAAAAGAAATCAAGAAAGCAATCTCATTTACCATAGCTACTAAAAAATAAAGTACTTATGGACAAATTTATCCAAGGAGATGAAAAATCTCTGCATTGAAAACTACAAAAGATGAAAGAAATTGAAAAGGACAAAATGTATGGAAAGATGTCTCATGTTCATGGGTTTGAAGAATTGATATTGGTAAAATGTCCATATTACTCAAAGCAATCTACAGATTCAATGCAATCCCTATCGAAATACCAATGACATTCGTCACAGAAATAGAAAAAAATTATCCTAACATTTGTATGGAACCACAAAAGACCCCAAGTAGTGAAAACCATCTTGAGCAAAAAGAACAAAGCTGAAAGCATCACACTAGTTGACTATAGTACAAAGCAGTGGTAACCAAAACACCATGGTATTGGCAGAAAAACAGACATATAGACCAATGGAACAGAATGGAAAACCGAGAAATAAATCCAGGCATTTACAAGCAACTGATCTTCAAAAAAGGAACCAACAACATACACTGGGGAAAAGGTAGTATCTTCAATATATGGTACTGGAAAAATTTGATAACCATGCAGAAGAATGAAACTAGACCCCTATGTCTTATCACTTATGCAAATCAACTCAAAATAAATTAAATATTTAAATATAAGTCCCTAAACTATGAAACTACTAGAGAAAAATATAGAAGAAAACTTCATGACGTTGATCTGGGCAAGGATTTTTTTTTTTGGATAGACCTCAAAAGGACAAGCAACAAAAACAAAAATATACAAATGGGATTACATCGAACAACAAATCTCCACAGCAAAGGAAACAATCAACAGAGTAAAGATTCAACATATGTTATGGGAGAAAATGTTTGCAAACTATGCATCTGAAAAATGATTAATATCCAGAATACATAGGGAACTAAAACAGCTTGATAGCAAAAATAAAAACCCCAAATAATTTGATTAAAAAATAGGCTAAAGATATAAATAGCCATTTCTCAAAAGAGGACATACAGATGGCCAATAGGCACAAGAAAAAATTCTCAACATCACTAATCATCAGGGAAATGCAAGTCAAAACCACAATGAGATATCATCTCACTCCAATTGGGATGGCTATTATCAAAAAGACAAAAAATAATAAATCCTAACAAGGATATGGAGAAAAGGGAACATACACTGTTGGTGATAATGTAAATTAGTACAGCTACTATGGAAAAAAAGCATGGCATTTCCTTAAAAAATTAAAAATAGAACTACCATATGATTCATCAATTCCACTAATTGATATATATCCAAAGGAAATGAAATCAATATGTAAAAGAGATAACTGCACCCCCATGTTCATTGCAGCACTATTCACAATAGCCAAGATATGGAATCAACCCAAGTGTCCACCAATGGATGAACGGATAAAGAGAATGTGTTACATATACACAACGGAAGACTACCCTTAACACCTTAACTGCCATGTGAGTTGTATTTAACTCATGCTAGTTTTGAGCCTGGGGCCTCATGAAGCATATGCAACTCACACATCTCTTCACCCTGGGAGCTGCAAGAACTATTTTTCAAGTTGCATATAATTCATACACAGAACACAATAAAAAATAACAAATTTTCATTAAATTAGAAAGGATCATTTTGTTTTCGAAGTTTTTATTCTGTTTTCCTAATAAAACAACATGGCCCCAAGGAAAATTTTTTTTTCTAGTGTGGCAGTCAGTGTGTTAAAAAGGAATGAAACCCTCTCATTTGCAGCAATAAGCCAGGCACAGAAAGACAAATATTGCATGTTTTCACTCATGTGTGGAATCTAAAAATGTTGATCTCATAGAAGTAGAGAGTAGAATAATGGTTATAAGAGGCTGGGAAGGGTGGGGGGAAGAGAAGCTGGGGAGAGGTTCATCAAAGGTACAAAGTTATAGTTAGATAACAGGAATAAGTTCTAGTGTTCCATTGCACAGTGTGTTGACCATTGTTAACAATATATATTGTATATTTCAAAATAGCTAGAAGAGAGGATTTTGAATCTTCTTACCACAAAGAAATGATAAATGTCTGAGGAGATGGATATGCTAATTACCCTGATTTGATCATTACATATTGTATTCAGGTATCAGAAAATCATATTGTACCCCCTAAATATGTACAATTATTATGCATCAAATAAAAATAAATTTAAAAATCCTGCCAATCTTATAAAACTTTAGTAAAAGTTCATTTCAGATAATGATATGCAGAGATATCTGAACCTGGCAAAACACTAGTGTTCAAAGTAGATAAAACCAAATACGGAGGCCTACTTGCAAAAGGGTTTCTCAATTCTGGTGTTCAGAAAAACCTACAGCATCCACTGAAGGTCTCCACACTTGTTAATTATATGCATGTGATACTTTTCATATGTGCATATATGCATATAAATGTGTGTGTGTGGTATATCTCTTCAGGAGAGTAAATTCATACTTATCACATTCTCAAAAGCATCCGTGAGTTCAGGAAGGATTAAAACCCACTGATTTAGAGAATTCTGTCTTGGCTAAACTTAACGGTGTTACAACTACAAATAGTATAAATTTCGGCATGTTATTTAGATTACATGAAGATTGAATTATAAATAGGCGGTAGCAAAAAATTAGAATATTGAAAGGAGACTGGTAAGAACAAGGAGTGTGAAATTGTGGAACACGAGGTAGAGACAGGACCCACAGACATTTGGCCTAGTGCACACACCTTTGGGAGACAGTGAAGGTTTTCCAATTTTTATTTGAATTTATTTCTGTTTTTCTCCCTCAGATGTGAACGTAATCTAAAATTTAGAGAAATCAGAAAAATGTTTCATTAGGATGAATGGGAATTATTGGTGTGTGAACATGTTTTTAAAACTACTAAATAAAATGGAAAAGAGTAGTGTAGGAGTCTTGGAGGAGTTAAACATTATCTACCTAGTAGTTTTATGTCATCAGGAGTGAAAAAAATTTAAATAGATGATGAATTGACTTGAGCTCCAGTTTAGCCTTTAGTTATAGTTATGGGCAAAATTCACTCTTAAGCAGTGAAGGCATAGATGCAGGCCAATGAGCTGTGTGATTAGATCTTGATATATAAGACAGGAGGTTGTCTTTTTGAAGCTGAATCTGAAAACATCAAGCAAATACTATGCATTGATATTTTGTTTTATTTTTATTTCTAGTATATCAGAATATATTTTAAAAGTGAAATAGTCACAAAAACTATTTTTTCAAAGACAGACACTCATAGATTTTTATGTTCTCTTTTATTATTGAAATATAACGTGAAAAAATCAACAAATTTTAATTGGACATTTGATGAGCTCTGTCATATTCTCATCATCTCAGAAATGTATGTTATTCCCTTTTCCATCCAATACTCTTACATCATCCAAAGCAGTCAGTGTTTAGACTTTTAGCACCTTAGCTTAGTTTTGCCAGTTTTCAAAACTCATGTAAATGTAAATATATCATATGTACTCTATTTTATCTGAATTCTTATACTTAATAGAGTCTTTTTTAGATTTATCTATGTTGTTACATAAATCATTAGCTTATTTATTTTTATATCCAACAAATATTCCATTATATGAGTATACCTCAAATGTTTTATCCATTCATTTGCTAATGGGCATTTGGGTTGTCTTCTTTAAAAATCAACTTTACTGAGTTATAGTGTTCATAAATTTAAATGAGTAGACTTTAAGAATACAATTTGATGACTTTTGACAAATTTATACATCGCTGGAACCACAATCTTAATCAAGATAAAAATTACTTCTACAACCATTTAAAGCTTCTCCTGATCCTTGCTTTCAATGCCCTGGTCTCAGGGTAACTACTGATCTGAGTTTTATTACTGTAGTTTAGATTTTTCTATTCTGGAACTACATATGAGTTGAATCATAAAATATTTTCTATCTTTTTTCACTCAACAATGCTTTTGTTTTTATAAAATTCATCCACAATTTTTTCAGTTCTTCCATGTTGTTGCATGAATTAGTAGTTTATACCATTTATTACTGAGTAGTTTTACAATGTAAGAACATACCAAAATTTTTGTATTCATTCTCCTGTAAATGGGCATTTTTGTTGTTTCTAGTTTTTAACCATTATGAATAAAACTGCTATGAATATTATTTCACAAATGTTTTGTGAGCATATACATTCTCTACTCTTGGGTATACACCTATTGGTGCTATTTCTGGGTCATAACAAAAATACGTTTTTAACTATATAACAGCTTGCCAAAGTAATTGTATCATTTTACACTTTCACCTGAAATATACGAGAGTTATAGTTGTTCCACATTTAGCGCTAGACAGTATTTTATCTCAGCCACTGGGTATGAAGTGGTATTGTTTGGGTATTATTTGTATATCCTTGATCACTAATGACAATAGGTGAACACTTGTAAAGTGCCATGTATTCTTTTAAGTGAGATTTGCTTGTATTTTATACTCAAAATAACTTTAAAAAGTAAGTACTGAAAAAAGTGATGATCAGAGGCAGCTACTTCATTTTTATAAATTTCCATATGATTGTATTATCAGCTGCAACTCTTCCTGCACCCACTTCACAAGTAAACTCTAGGCTTTTTTCAAGGCAAAGCAGCATATTTATTGTAGTATTAGCACATTTCTTAACCATCTAACATGTGTAAAACTGTGCTACAGCTTTTATAGATTCTTGTCTTGGTCACTGACAACGATTTTGAGTATTGTGCCTGTAACTTCATTTCCCCATAAACCCTGTAAATTTATTGTGTGACTTTGCATAGCATGGCTATATATAGGAACACATATGTCTCATTGTAGCAGAACTAACTATATCTTTATATTCTTGATGCTTTTAAAACATTTTTCTTTCTTTTAGTTTCAGCAATTTTACTATGATGACCTAACTACGGTATTTAACATGTTTTTTTTTTTCCCCCTGTTTGGTGTTCCCAGTACTTACAGAATATATAGATTGAAGTCTTTTATTAGTATTAAAAATTCTTAATGATAAATCCTTCAAGTATTTCTTCTGCCCCATTCTCTCTCTCCCCCTCCTTTTAGCACTTCAATTATACTTTATATTGCACTTTTCCACCATATCCTATATATTCCTTACAGTTTTTTCTATATTTGTTCTTTTTCTGTGTTTCTCAGTTTTTTCCCTAAGAAACTGAGTTTTGACAGTTTCTTACTTAACAGTTTATAAGTTCAATTTTCCTGTACCAGGTTTTTGCATGAGGGGAAAAGGCAAGTAAGTTCCTCCCAGGAACTATTCCCTGTAAATACGGTACCTCTAGCAGCTAAGCTTATTCTCACTTTCTGAACCTACTCATGTTCCAGGGAGCTTCCAGGGCTCTTCAGGTCTTTCACTGGCTATTGTCACCAAAATTCCTAGCCCCTGTCTTGTAAAGTATCTCTCTTTCTTTTAGAGACTTTATGAGATCTGTCACCTTTGTGTCATTGAGCTATTTCTACACCTTCTCTCTACACCTTCACATGTGCTTGCATCCTGTGCAAATGCCATGCATGGTCCAAGGCCACTTTGCTTCTAATTCTGGAGATCTACCACTCTGTGCCTCATTGTCTTCCCCTATTCTACTCTCTCACTCCCACTGGTGCTTCTTGATGACTGCAAAGTTCTCTATTGTTTTTGTTAGCAGTTAGGATTTAGGATTTTCTCTTAGCATGTACTAGGCTCCAGTTTGAGTGTCTTTTTTTCCCCCCTGTTTTTTTCCTTTCCTGAGAAAAGAGTTTATTGTATGCATGTGTGCGTGCATGTGTGATTGCTGTTGTTAACTGTTGTATGAGCTTATAAGAAACATATCACTATTTTGAATGGGAAATTTTAAAGCAAAGCTGCTACTTTATTCATATCACTGACAACTTTTTAAAGCTCTATTTAATTTTAGGTCAAAAGTTGGTGTGGAAAGTTGGGGAGAATGAAATGAATCATCTGAAAGTTTTAATTAGCTTATAGTCTATAAGGCTAATTTCTCACTGTATCTACTGAGTCCTCTTCCCCAGGTACCATATCTACCTTCAGGTTTTGGTGTCCCATTTTTTGTGTAAGCAGGAGTTTTTATTGCTCTTACAATTCTGAATAGATGTTTATTTTTCTGGGCTCAACTGACTTGGATCAGTGGCTACAGAGCTGCTTCCAGCTCACCTTCTTTTCTCCTCTTTGCTAAATTTCCAACCAAGATTTCTAGTTAATACAACTGGGTATCAAAAAACTAAGAAGCTCATATTGTACTTGATTCTTCCTTCCTAGCTATGATGCCATATAGAATGACAATTGTGTGAGATACTCTCTTCTGCAGCAAGTCCATACACCTACAACTTACATTTTCTACAAGGTTTTGTTATTTGGATGCGTTAAGAAAGACTATGCCAATTTCTCTTAGACAATTCTATACTCTGCATGAGATCTGTAAATGTATTTATATATCCAGTTCTGGTATTTTCCTACAGTTGGTTTCAAAATATCTTCCATTCAACAGTTCCTCATTTATTACCTCTCTTTTCTCTCATTCTTGTGCTGTCTTTTACTAATGGACTTCAGTGAGGAGAGTGGGATAAAGACACGATTATCTAGCTATTTTCAACTTTGAATCCATTTAATCTTTACTAAATGCATAAATTATTACAAAAAGATTCTTGTCACATTTTCAGAATCATCATGATTTTTAAATAAGGATTGTGATAATCTAAATATGTATGTTGGTTAAAATTTTGAACGATTTAATACAAACGAAAAGAAAATATGTGAAACTGTTTTATTTCATATATATTTTTTACTTGCTGGTATATTTCTTGAAAGCCTAATAATTTACTTATTATCTAATGATAGGTTTTAAGCATTTACCATTTTGAAGAGAAAATAAAAAGATTAAAAGGACCAGGATAGCAGGGAAAAAAAAGAAAAGGAAAAAGGAAGGAAAGCCACAAAGAGTAAACGCAATAGACAAGAGAGAAACTGAACTGAGGAGGCGTGTCCAAAGTTTATCACGACATCCATCGTGTTCTCCCTCTCTGTGGCAGTCATGCAGACTTTTTTCATTCTTTTGAATGTGTCATACTTTTTTATCAAAGGGCCTTTGTCTACATTGTTTTCTCTACCCAAAGCATTTTCTTCATTCTGTTAATCTTATTCTTCCAAACTCAATTCAATATCACATCTTTAAGAAAACCTCTTCTGAAGGTTCTCCTGTTTTATGCACTAACCTTTCCTTAGATCAATATTTCTTGGCAATTATTATGATTCTGTTTTTTTTTTCATTTGTGGAATTGGTTGTCTAGCCATCACACTAGACTCTAAAATCCAAGAATAAATGAGCTATGTTTTATCTTGCACAACATTATATTCTCAATACCTTACTTAGCATATCGTATATATCAATAAAAGGATTGCATTATTAAGAAGAAATGGACATCCCAAGGCTATGCCAGTGTCTATATCTGGCATAGTCTTAAGAATTTTCAAGGCTTCTATTGAAATGCTGGCTTTAAAGATGAATGTTTAAACTTGGAAATATTTTCCTCACAGTTGTGGCAGGCATCAAGGAATGGCTTAGAAGAAATTACTCCAATTAACTCTTATGGCTGCATAAGCTTCCTTTAATAAATATTTGCATTTAGATATTCCCCATATGCATGGGGAAAGAAGAGGATATAACAATTACAAAGTGATCTAGATTACTGGGAATCTTATGGCACAGTAGGTAAGTGTGGAGGAGAACTTGAGGACCTCAGTAATATGCTTATCTTTGATTTATTTGGGCTGAAAGCATTTTAGGTCCCTCTTAAGTATTTTCTTAGCCCTGAGAGAAAAAGTAACTATTTGCAAGAGTGGGCTAAGGGTTGGGAACACCTGGAAGGAAACTCCTTCTACCAGGAGTGGGATATTATTTGTGATAGAGTAGTATAAACCATAAGGTCAGAAGGCAAACTTTGTGAAAATAATTGGGTCTAAGAGAGTTTTGCAAGGTATGTGAGGCACACTATGTCTTCTTATAATCTGGGGTTCATTTTAGGGAATTTCCCACTTTGGGTTTTTCCTCATTATAGAAAATAAAACTTTTGCAACAAGAAAAAGAAACAGTGAGTGCTGCTTCCCCTCACCAGATATCTTTGGGCTGCTACAACAAAATACCATAGACTGGGTAGCTTATAAAAAGCAGAAATGTATTTCCCAGGGTTCTAGAGGCTTGGACGTTCAAAATCAAGACACCAGCAGATTCAGTGTCTGGTGAGGGGCCGCTTCCTGATAAGTAGCCTTTTTCTAACTCTAACCTCAGACGGCGAAAGGGGCCAGGGGTCTTTCTTGGGTCTCTTCTGTTAGGGCACTAATCCCATTCATGAGGGCTCTGTACTCATGATGTAACCACCTTACAAAGGCCCCACCTTTTCATACCATCACCTTGGGGGTGAGGATTTCAACATATGAATTTTCGGGGACATAAACGATGACAGGTACCATAGCACCAGATTTAGGTGAATACTAATTGAGATGAGAAGCAAATTTTTACAGATAAGAGACGGAGCTTTTTTTCCAGCAGGCAATGTTTTGATATCTGGAATAGGACTGAAATCTGAAATTTTGCAATAGGACTGGAATAGGACTGAAATCTGAAAATTTGCAAGCACGCTCGAGCTGCTTTTCTTAGCAAAGAAGAAAAAAAAGAGCTAACTCAATGGTCAATTGGGTGTTTTGACTTCTATTTATATTGTTAACAGTTAATGAGCATGTGTGCCTTGATTATGACCACTAGGTACTAAAAACTCATTTCAAAGGGGGATTGTTTAGTGATAGAAAGTGCACAGCCTTTGAATTCAAAAGACATGATTGAGTCAAGATATTACCATTTACTAGTTGAGTGGTCTTCAGAAAATCATTTAATCAACCAAACCAACATCTATAAAATAGAGCTGTAAATGCTCACCTACTAATAGAGCTGTTCATATAAACAAAGGTATCTATAAATATTAGAAATTATAAGCTCTAAAACTGCATTATAAATATATAGCAGTAAAATATTGGTTAATGCTTCGATAAAGTAGTCCATTAGCTTGATAATAAAAATGGACAAGAATTAGCAACTATTTTTTGCTTTATACATTAACTAATTACATATATATGCTATATATAAGGATTTTAAAAATATGGGCTTTAGCATGTTAATATGTAATGATAACTCTGTTATTTTTCTGCTGCTTTCTAAATTTGCAATATTCTGAACTTTGATACCAGGTTATTACCTAGTATCAAAGAATTACACTTTTAAAGGTCATAAAGCCAAATTCACAATCAGGGATTTTGTGATGTCTTTCCTTTTCTTCTCTCCTTCCTTCCTTTCTTTCTTTTTTTCTTTCTTTCTGTCTTTCTGTCTTCTGTCTCTCTCTCTCTCTCTTTCATAATCTACTCACTGGCCATGGGTATAAAAATATTACACATTTTTCAGTAGAGGAAAAGAGTGAACTTTTTCACTTTCAAACACTGGTATTATATTAATATATAGACAGTTCTATAAGTAGGAACATGAATATTTAAGAGTATATACTTAAGAAGTATAAAAAAGGAAAAATAGATTAATTCTACCATATATTTCAGAGCAGTAGCATTTGTGAATGTCACCATTGCCTACTTATACATTTGTTTTTTGCTAGCTGTATATGTTTCTTTATCACTTATATACAGGGATTGAAAACTAAACAGTGCAGCATAATGTGTGTAATAAAAGTTTAATTTTCTTATATTCTATAATTATTATCATTTCTCATCTTCAAATATATTCTTGCCTACATATCCCAATGAATAAGTATTTATTTAATAGAGAAATGTAGAGAAGATCTTATTTAGGTTTCAGCTAAATAATTTGAATATATTAAAGATCTTCAAATGTTTATTAAAATAAAATGTCGAACTTAAAGAGGTAAAATTACAACATATTTTGGAAAATTTGGAAGAAAACCAAATAAACCATTTCTCTAAACTAATTTGGCATGCATTTTTAAAAAATTTAAAAATCAGATCTGAATGATTAGGATATTAAAATTATGAACTGGGATTTCTGCTACCAGATCTGATTTTTGTTACTCAAAATCAGGCACAGCATCTACTGTGATTGTTTGCTTCAGAAAATAGTATCTGAGCTGTAATTTATATAACAGTATGACTTAAAAGCTCTGGACTAGAAATAAGAAAACCTATGGTCTAGTCCTTTTTCAGGCACTTTTTGGCTTAACTAACCTTGAACACATCAATTACCTTTCTGAGTCTCACCTATTCTGCATATATAATATGAAAAGTAAGAACTAAGTTACAGAGATTTCTAAAAATTAAATTATGTGGGTATGTAAGAATTTTTAAAAGCATAAAGCAATCCAAGAATTCTTTTTTTTTATCCAATTGTCCTTTCCCTCACTTGTGTTACTATTCTAGCCAGCAATGTGTTCTCCCTTCTCTCTAAGTACAAAATAGAAACACTGCCTATGATGCTTGCTTAAAGGACTATGAGTTCCACTGAGTATCCCTTTTAATATGAACTAACCATTAACATTTAATGATCAAGCATTTAAGCACCAGGGGACCTGATGTGTGTCCTCTGCCATTATTCCTCTCTGATAACACCAACTACAAGGGTTATGAGGGCAGGAGACATATCTATTTTGATCATCACTATTTGTACCTAGCCCAGTGGCTGGTGGATTCTTAAAAATGTTTACTGATTGTATAATGGATGATTTAAACACAAATTAATTGATTGGAATAGAGAGCATGATAATATAGGGGGTTGGGAATAAAAACTTCCTTGAGAGTATGAGAGCTGAGGTTACAATCCTGGTTGGCTTTTTTTCTATCCATATAACTTTGGGTATTTCACTCAAACTTTGGATTTCTGCTTCTTCATCTGTAAAATAAGGAGCTTAACTGACAAATTCTAAAATTGTGATTATGTAGTTTTCTACTTTACGTGTTTAAATCCTCCGGTGGTGTTTAAATCCTTTAGAAATGGCAGTAAAATGATTCAGACAAATGCCTTTTAAATTTTCTGTTTTACTCCTAGTCAAACTATCAATAGTATAACTTTACCTACTTTTATAAAAATCAAGACTTTTAAAACTACCTTAGTAGCTTTCTAAAGGCCCACCATTGTTTCCTTAAAGTATTGAATTTATATCTATTATTTGTCTAAAACTGCAGTTTTCCTGACTTTAAGCTCCCTCTCTTCACACAGCCCCCTCCACCTCCATTGTATGATACTTATTATTTTCAAGCTGGTACGTACTCAGTATATATGCCTGAAGGTAGTGCCTTTTGAGACATAGGATAGTGGGAGGCCACAACTGCGTTCAGAATACCTGTGGACACCATTTCTTGCCCCTAAGTGTAATCATGGCTTCCCTAACACTGAATTTCACATTCCCTTAAATAAAAGCAATAAACTTGTCTATTCTCCTTAACTTTCACCCTTCTGCTGGGATGGAAGCTTGAATTATAAAAAACCTAACATAGGTGATTACTGACTTTTCCCAAATCTAGTTGGACCCTATTATGCTTGGATAGCATTACCAGCAGCTTCACATCCGTTAGGGAACTAGGGCGAGAAAAAGTCCCATCAGTCCCATCATATGTTGCTCTTAACTCTTCTGCAATATTTCTGAATCCTTAACTATGTCGAGAAGAAATTGCTTATGGATATGTAAACAATATAGATATTTTGTCCAAAATTGCTTTGGATTGATTTTATTATCTTGTTTTGCATGCCATAGAAACAACCAGATTGCTTTTGTCAATTGCACTATTCTTCATATGAACATTCTCCAGATCTTTCACTTTTGAAAATGATCATTTATAAGTTAACCAGAGCCATTTTAAGTCTTTTGTAATCTCACGATAGCTTTTTGTTTTACTCTGATACTTCCCTCAAAGCACTTGCCATCAGCTACAGGCTATGGCACTTTGTCTTAAACAAAGAAGGACTGTCTCAGAGCTCAATGGAAAAGGACTATGCCAGTTACTTTTGGGTACCAGCTTTTGATGGCATCACTTAACAAATTTGGGACTCTATCAGTAAAATAAGTCACAAAATCTAGAATTCTAGCCAGGAAGCTGATGAATTCCTGAGACTGCTAAATTTAAGATAGAGATGAACAAGAATTACATAGGAATACATGAGCTGATGAAAGATGACTTTCATTTTTATTTGGACTATTGCTGATTTTTTAATGTTCTGTTTTTTGCACATATGAGGAAACTCTCTTTTATCTTAAGATATCTATAACTCATAACAATTTAATAGACATACTTTTGTAAGAAGAAATGGAACATTTATAAATATCTTATTTTCCCTGCCTGGCTCTTCCAAACTTTGAAAACTCTTATTTTCCTGTTTTCATGGCCTTATAATTATTTGCACAGGTTCAATAAGAATCTATACTCTTTGTTACCAAGGTATAACTGGAAACTTTGGCTATGCTTAAATTTAACTTTATGGAGCCAAGCTTATAAAGCCCCCTTGGAAAAACTAGCCTGTTAACCTGATTTATAGTGTTCAGAGCTGTGGTAGGCAGAATAATACCCTTCACCCCAAAAATGTTCACAACTTGATCCCTAGAACTTGTGAATATGTCATCTTTCATGGCAGAAAGACACTTTGTCAATATGATTAAGGTTAAAGGTCTTGGGATGGGGAGATTTTCCTGGATTATCTAAGTAGATCCAATCTAATCACAAGAAACCTCAAAAGTGGAAAACCTTTCCAGGGTGTGGTCAGAGAAAGAAGAGACAGAAAAAAGATTTAAAACATGAAGAATATTGGGCCTGCCATTGCTGGCTTTGAAGATGGAGGATCCTCATCCTTCCAGATGAGAAAAGTCAGCTAATGGGTCAAGCCAGATGTCTAGAGTAGTGGTTCTCAAATATTAGCATTTTCAGAGATACCTGGAGGGCTTGTTAAAATTTATATCAGAGTTTCCAATTCAGTAGGTTTAAGTGGGGCCAGAAAATTTGCATTTCTAATGAGTTCCTAGGTAATGCTGATATTACTGGTCTAGAACCTTACTATGAGATTTATCACTATAAAGAATGGTACTTATATTGGAGTCAGCAATAGGACCGAGATTATATATCAGATAACCTGCACAATATCCACTAAGGCAATATTGCCTCCCATGTGGCCCATTTGCTTGTAGCACTCCTCAGAGATATGAAAGAACTGTCATTGGCTACAGGCTATACTGGGTAACATAAAATATCACAACCATATGTTTCCAAAATGATTAAGATACATATGTTTCTTTTGCTTAATATTAGTTTTACATAATTGAATCTTTATTCGAAGTTTTATAAACTTTATTTTAATTAGTATTTGTATCATGAAAATAAATACTATTAATATTTTTAATTGATTTTTTTACATTGAAAACAAAATGAAGAAATGTACTTATTATATGGCACCAATGCTAGATAGGATTTTATTTCACTATACTCAGAAAATTTGTCTTAAAGATGTTAGACCGTCTGTGTAAATCTATAAGTTTAAGTGAACATCAGCAATGCAATTAGAATGATAAGTTTTTAAATTTTGTTCCACAAATGGAGGTTTACTATCTCTGAAAAGTAGAAAATAGTTCTATGATGTATAATTACACATATTTTTAAATTTAGAATGGATCCAGCAATTTATTCCAGAAAGATAAAGAACTTGATTTATATGAAAAATCCTATAACTTTCATTTTGGGTTCATTTTGAAACCATTTATAATTTATATTATAATAAATCCTTTATAATTGTTTCACCTAATATGAGAGAAGATCAAGGAATATGAAATGTTTATTTCCTAACAGTTGCCTACTCTGGTGTTGAAGGAGCAGATTAACAATTTAATTTTTAAATTCTTTGAATATTAATTGTTGAGCTGAAATATTGATATTTTTACAAAATGATGTTTATTTCTAAAGTTTTAAATTTTACTTTATGATGTATAATTTTAAGATTGTTGTTTGCACCCACATAAAAGTAATCATCACTGTAGCAACATTTATTAGGAAAATTTCCCTACTGAAAAAACTAGGATTTTTTTAAATAAAAAATGTAATTTTAACCAAATATCCATATTTTTTTTACAAATTTGTAATAAACCATGGAGAATATACACTGTTCCTAAAATTCTTAAATGCAATATTAAATTTTCATTAATTCAAAAATACTTATTAAATACTTACCATATGCCACAAACTGTGCTAGGAACTAGCTCCACAATGGGGAAGACACACAATCCTTGTCCTCATGAATTTATAATTTATGTAGGGGAAAAATACAGAAATGATAAACATACAAATAAATAACAAGAACTTGTGGTTTCAGGTTTGACACGTGAAAAGTTTGGAAGTTGTCTCTCCTGTCCTCATAGCAAGAAATAAGCTAAACAAACTGAAAATCAGTGACTTTTGTAAGACCCATGAGAGAACTGAGATCTCATTGCAAAATGGCACTTCCAGATCTGGAGAGTTAGGCAAATCTAGTGAGACACAGCTGAGATCTACTTACCTGGGGCCATAAACTGGCAGGAACACTTAAGTGGTAATTTTGATAATTTGCTGGAGGCTGAGTGTAGAGCGTTGCAAGAATAATAAACTCCTGGGGGCCATACTCTTCAGGGTGACCCCTACTTTTATGTGGGTTCTCCTACTTCACTAGGTTTTCATAGTGAAGAATCAGGAAAGATCCCATCATTGCTCTCACAGAGGAAGTGGAAGATGGAAGATTAACCATTGTGGAATGTGCCTGGAGCATTCTCCATAACAAAAAGCTACTCCCCAGGGAAAATGACCCTACCGGATCCTTATCCCACAGGGTATTTCTCCCACTCAGCCCCTTCTAGCCTTTCCTTTTCACCAAAGAAGTGGGGAGGTAAGACACACTTGTGAGGGTCACAAACCAGAGTCAGCCCACTTAAAAACTGAGATTTATTCATAAGTTATAGAGCACAACATTTCTCCCATACCCTACCACCACACCAATAGGGCTCCAGCTTAACAACACTGGATTACAGCTAAAGAGCTGAAAGACAGTCTCACTCTGAGAAGCACATAGGGATGCCCAAAGCCAATGGAAAATACAAAATCAAGGACACTAGAGGAAGTTGAAACTACAACCACAGCAAACATTAAACAAAGCCAAATTCCTAGCCAGATTAACATGAAACCTCACACTAAAGACTTGGTGACTTCGGTTCCTAGTGCTGAAATATATGACTGACTTTAACAAAAAAATTACAAGGCACATTAAAGGCAAGAAAAAACATAATCTGAAGAGACAAAGCAAACATAAGAACTGGATTCAGATATGGCACAGTTGTTGGAATTATCAGACAGGGAATTTAAAACAACTGTGACTAATATGTTAAGGACTCAAATGGGAAAAATAAAAAACATCGAAGAACAATGGTTAATGTAAGTGGAGAGGTGAAAACTCTAAGAAAGAATCAAAAGGAAATGCTAGAAATCAAAAACAGTGTAGCAGAAAGGAAGAATGCCTTCAGTGGGCTCATTATTGGACTAAACATGGATGAGGAAAGAAACAGTGAGCTTAATGATAGGTCAAAAGAAACTTCCCGAACTAAAATACAAAGAGAAAAACAAATGAAAACAAACAAAAACGAGAATATCCAAGACTTGTGAGATAAAATAACAAAAGGTAGAACATACATGTTATGAGAGTAGCAGAAGGAGAAGGAGGCAATAGAGTAGAAGAAATATTTGAAGTAATAATTGTCAGGCTGCAGTCTGAAATGTCAGTTCTTGGTGTGCTCTTGGCTGAAGAATGACCAGACACACTGAAAGTAAGGTAAGCATGAAAATGAAGTTTATTGAGGAGAGAAAGATAGGATTATAGAGCAAGAGCAAGATATAGATTTATAGAGCAAGATACATACGCCACAGATGATGACCAGATCCATTGTCATATCTTGGTTATGGTCTGGGTCTTGTTTTATAGTGTCTGGATTGGACCCTCCTTGTGGCTCAGACATCACCATGGAACCACTTTGATTGGATAGTTGGGAGTTATATAACCTGAGTCTTACTGCACATGTGGATCTCTCATGAACCTCTCTGAAAGCCCATTTGGGGAGGGTGAACCACAATGGCACCCACTTTCATCCCCAGGAAACCCAGAATCTCTCACTACCTACCTAACGTAATCACTGAGAATTTTCTAAAATTTATGACAGCCACCAAACTACAGATCCAGGAAGCTCAGAGTAAATTAAGCAGGATAAATTCTAGACCTCAGTATAGCATATTCAACCAAAAATTCTAGACCTCAGTACAGCATATTCAACATTTAGAAAACCAAAGACAAAATTTTGAATGAAGCCAAAGGGGAAAACAAACACCTTATATACAGATGTATAAGGGCAAGCATTACAGCAGACATCTCAACAGAAACCATGCAAACAAGAAGAAAGTGGACTGAAATATTTAAACTGTTGAAAGAAAAAAACCCAACCACCTATGATTCTATAATCAGTGAAATTATTCTTCAAAAGTGAAGGTGAAATAAAGACTTTCTTAAACAAAACAGAGGGAATCCATCATCAGTAGCACCTGCCATACAAGGTATGTTAGAAATTTTTCAGGGAAAAGAAAAATTCTGTACGTGCTTTTATGAAAAAGTGGAGGGTGCTTTGAGAGCGAATAGCAAAAATGGGTGTGAGGTCATAATTTTGATTGTGTAGCCAGGAAAAGCACCCTAAAAGAATTCAAATTGAGCTGAGATATAAAGACTTTTAAAAGTGGCTACTGTTAATACAAAGGAAGAATTTTAGGTAGAGGAAACAGCATCTACTATGTCCCTGAGGAAAAGAACATATGTTGAGGAGTTTATATTTTGAAAAGTTTTAAGCAAGAGAGTGAAATTACTCAAGATTACCAAATTTATATTGCTACTGTTGTTGCTTGTAAAATATTTACATAAATAAAATAAACTAGATTTTTAAAAAAGAGCAAATATAAATGTTAAGCTATTTGAGCATTCTAAAAATTTATATAATTTTATAAAGAAGGATTTGCACTAGAGCTTAACTGTGGGAGAACACCATTGCCATCCCATCCTAACAAGGAGAAAAAGCCAGACAATATAAAAATCATATCATTATAAAAATCATATCATTATATAAACCCTTCAAAGATCTGATGCTGTAAGATAACTAGGTAAGTTGAGTTTCAAAGACTGGCAAGGAGAGACAGGACACACAAATTGTTTCAACTTTGTTAGAACATGTGAGAAAGAGCCTACTGCCATAAAAACAGATGAGAAAAAGAATCAGCTATGATTTTAACAAATTCCTAAATGCTTTGTGTGGGTTAGTATATCAGTCTAGGATGACGAGGTTTCCAGACACAAGAAAAGTTCACAATCACTTGCAAACTCTTTTCTGGAGAATCACTGAAGGCTCATAAGAAAGAATAGAGAGCCCTGCTCAGTGGTTGGTGCAAGGATGCAAGATCTGCTTAGGGGCAGGTTAAAAAATATTGCATGCCTCCGCACACCCCTTATAGTTTGTATATTTCAACTAATTTGTCCATTTCATTTACATTATAAAATTTATTGGCATCATTTTTTCATTTTTAAGTTGATATCCTTTCATTTCTGTAAGTACAGCATCTGTAGCGAGATCCTCTCTACTATTCTTTATATTGATACTTTGTAATTTGTGTCTATTCCCTTTTTCCCTGGTCATTATGACTAGAGGTTTATCTATTTTAATAATGTATTTAAAGTTATAATTTTAACATTTTAAAAATTGTACTTTAATAAGAGTTATGACTCTACCTGAGATAACCTTGGGAGTAAGTATTGACCTAGACAAGGTAAGACCTGAGATGAGCATTTCAACAGTTAGAAGTCAGATCGATGAAGGGGTGTCAGGGCAAAGGACTAGACAGCAGTGGTTGGTGATGGGAGGAATACTACAGGAACGATGTCTTGAGGGGAAGAATGTTCAAGAAGGAGGAAGTCATCAGCTAGGTTCAAACCTGCTGATAGATTGAGAAAAGGAAATTGATCATTGGAATTGTCTACATGGAGATGACAGTATACCTAATGGATCAGACACCAAGAACATCATTTCTTACCACTTCCCTCCTTTATACAACAAAATCATTTTTAGTTATAACCATAAAAAAAATCAAATACTAATAATAGCCTAAAAAGAAGCACTGACAGTGAAATTTTCTTTTATTGAACTTTGTATCATACCAGTGAAAGAGATTTTTATGGTAATTATACACAAAACACACCTGTAAATCAGGACGATCCTGGACAAACTGAGGTTGTGTTATAACTTTAAATACAGGGTGTAGTGGAGTGTTTGGCTGTAGATAGGCCCTAGGACTCGTTAACCATAGTAACAAAAGGAAAGGCAGAGAACATATTTAGGTAGATTAATAGACAAGATAGTGAGAATTGTGTGTGTGTGTGTGTGTTTTAATCAATGAAGTCGTAACCAATGTCATCAGTAGAGAGTGAGGAAGAAGAGAGAAATATCAGAGGTTTTAAAAGAGAACAAATGATAGAAAAATAGTTGAAGATATTTGGAGAGTGAGTGAAAGCAGAAAATGCAAATAAATTATGAAGAAATACTTTTTTGAAGTTGGTGTGACCATTCAGTGTGTGTGTGTGTGGATGGATAGATAGACTGGATACATATTGAGACATGTAGCAGAAAAAGATATTCAAGTGATCATCTGCTATCTATTTGGGTTCTATGAGAAAAAATAACTTATTCATATTTTCATATTTTGTCTTTGCACTGAAGGGAGTATCTTTTGTTGCAGAAAAGATACATATGAATTATAGTAAAGCAAACAAATGAATAACAAAACATTAAATAATAATAGGAGAGAATATACACTAATGTGCACATATGAGAAGTAACATTCATAGGGTGCTGGGCAGGTGGGAGGAGGGAGGAGGGGACAGGTAAATCTACACCTAACAGGTCCGGTGCACGCTGCCTGGGGGATGTGCATGCTAGTCGGGCGGTGCAAAGGCAATTTATGTAACCAAAGCGTTTATACCTCCCGAATACTCTAAAATAAATTTTAAACAATATGCAACACAACACAAGTGCTAGTAGAGATGACTATGTTTTAGTCAAGAAAGGTATTATACTACAGAGGGAATCTGTTCTGAGACATGAAAGACATGTAGACTTTTACTAACTAGAATCACCAGGGAATGTCATGCAGTATGCACTGGATGAGCAAAGGTACCAAAGTGGTACCTGACGCATACTAGGAATTCAATGATTTGAGTGAATTATAAATAAGTATGTAGCAGTAAGTAAGTAAACTCTTAATCTTGAAATGTAAATTTTCTGTAAAATATTGATAGAAAATACAATTGAAAATCTATTTGGGCAAGAGTGTGAAAGACATTAAGTAAGGTAATGAATGGAGATATTTTTCTTAGAGGGAGTGGAGAACTGATGACTCTTGAACAGAGAAATCATTTGAGAGTGCTTTGAAAGAATAACCAAGCAATGCTATGCTGGGAGAATTTAAAGGAGAGAAATTGGTGGTAGACACTACAATGAAAGGATTATTACAATATTCCATATATGAGTATAAATTACCTTTGTCTTAAGAGAAACACAACAGAAAATAAGCAGACATTTATTAAACATTTATTGTATGTGATACATTATGTTGTATGTTTTTGGAAAGTTTTGGTCATTAAACACTCAGTACCAGTTCATGTTTGAATATAATATAGATTGGATGTTAAAATATTACCTAGTTAGATCTTGATATCACTTTTAGGTTATTTCCAAATAAGCTAAAATACATATTCAAAACATCTAATTTTTCTGCATATAAAAATTTTAACTCTATTTCTAATCTATTAGCTTTTTACCATTAACTAGACATGGGAAAATAGTGAACATCTTTGCCAGGTTAAAAAAGATTATAAAATGTTTAATTAAATCTAAGCACTACAGTGAATAATTTTGTGACTAACTGGGGATGCAGTGGTTAATGTGATTTAATTTATTGGCATTAACATCATAATTAAAGAGAAGAGTGCAGCCTTTTGTAATATATTAAATGAAATTTCTTTGGTGTGGTCCATATGGTACATGGTTTATGTAAAATTTTACATAATATTAATATAATTATTGCGGGTGAAAAAGTCTGTACACTTTTAATAATGATGTTGAAAGCAACAGGTTTGTTAGCCAAAAAGCTATTGCAAACATTTAATAAATTTTGTATTTAGATTAGTTTAAAGTTAAGTGGAAATGAATAGATATTTTAAAACACTTTACAAACATATTAGTAAGTTTGATTGGTATTACCAAAAATGAAAACTCTCATAAAATTTTTGAATTTATCTTTTATGCTTAATTCTCTGAAATAGGGACAAGATAACATATATACAGCAAATTGTGCTTTAAAACATACAATGTGTTGTGTCCTTTCCTGGCTTTCATGTCAAGGTCATATTGGCTTTGTAGAATGAGATTGGGAGGATTCCATCCTTCTCGATGTTATGGAATAATTTCTGCAGTATACGTACCAGTTCTTCTTTGTAGGTTTGGTAGAATTCAGGCTTGAACCCATCTGGTCCAGGACTTTTTTTTTTAGAAGATTTTTTTATTACCGCTTCAATTTCGGTGCTTGATATTGGTCTGTTTAGGAATTCTATTTCTTCCTGATTGAGCCTAGGGAGGTTGTGTGTTTCTAAGAAGTTGTCCATTTACTCCACTTTTTCATGTTTTTGGGCATAGAGATTTTTATAGTATTCAAAGATGATGTTTTGTAGTTCTGTGATGTCAGTTCTGACCTCTCCTTTTTCATTTCTAATTGAGCTTATTAGAGTCCTTTCCTTTCTGCTTCTGGTCAATCTAGCAAGTGGCCTGTCTATTTTGTTTATCTTTTCAAAGACCCAACTTTTTGTTTTATTAATCTTCTGTATAGTTCTTTTGTTCTCAATTTCATTTAGTTTTGCTCTGATGTTGGTTATTTTTTTTTCTTCTGCTAGGTTTAGTGTTTGTTTGCTCTTCCTTTTGCATTTCCTTGAGATGATTCATTAGTTTACTGATTTGTGAACTTTCTGTCTTTTGAAGACTAAAAATAGATCCACACCTCTCACCTCTCACAAAAATCAAATCACGACGGATAACAGATTTAAACCTAAGACATGAAACCACAAGAATTGTAGCAGGCAAACATTTGGAAAAACTCTATCAATTGCCTAGGCAAAAGACTTTGAAGGGACTTCCAAAGCTAATCACAGCTCAGCAAAAAATAAATAAACTGGACCGATCAATATAAAGTCTGGCAGCCAAAGTGATAACAAATCTGGTGAAAGGGTCTAACTCTAGATAAAATTTGGAAAAATATTTGCATGCAAAAATCTACATAAAAGTGGCTAAACCAGACATACTTCAAAAGAAGATAGAATAATGCCAAGAAAAAATCAAAAATCCATTAAAATGGCAAAGGAAACAACAAAACTTTCAAAGAATAGAATATGAGTGGTATCAAAAGCCAACAACAAAATTGTGACATCGATCAGGAAATGCACATCAAAATCACTATGGGATATATCAACTCCATGGAAAGAATTGGATACTAAAAGCACAAAACAAACACATTGGCAGGATGCCGATACTGGAGTAGTATCCAACGAAAGACATTCTGATGAGACTCGCAATTGAAGTATACACCATGGAAATGAAATTGGAACCCAAGATCCATAATAGTGCTTTCATTATGTCAGCAATCCACACTGGATATTCTCCAAAGAAAAAAAGACATTCTATTGGACATTGATCGAACTGACTGTTTTAAGCAGACACAAATTCACAATTGCAAAGATGAAACCAGGATCCCATCAAGTCCTAATATGATATTATAAATGTGCATATTCATTAATCACTCAGGCTGGAAAACAATGGTGGAATAACTCTGCATTATCCGGTGATGGGAGCTAGATGCCGAATTTCCGAATGCGAAGTTCACTAGGTGCATAAAACAGATCACCAAGTGTTTCCCCATAATTGAAATAATGATCAATAATATGTGCACAAATGGAAAAAATCACAGATTGGGTTGCAAATTTATGGGAGGGTGGATGGGGATGGGAAAACTCGCACTTATTGTGTTGGTCTACTTGTCTGGGCTAATTTCACAATGATAGTATAGATTTTGGGGTGCCATGCAATTTTAAAAAGTGTTTTGTACTCACATTTTCTACTATAACTTATAATTTTAACATACAATTTAAAAATGCGGAATTTGCGGTATTCAAAATGTTTACACAATTCTATACTAAATGATAATATATTTGTGAATTGTTCTAATTGTTTTTGGTTTAAAATTTCTATTATTCTTCTCATTATCTTCTTGGGCTTTGTAGTTTTGCTTGTCATATCTGGGTATTTAATCTACATGGGCCTTATTTTCATATATGATGTGAGTTAGTGATAATGATTAAACTCTATGTTTTAATAACATGAGTCAAATTTCCCAAAATAATTTATTATATTATTTTCATATTCATTTGTGATGACAGCTGTACATATATTTGTACTGATTTCTAGACTCTATTTGGTTTGTGTAGGCCAGTTCCACATTATTTTAATGGCCATGGCTTCAGATAGCTTAATATCTGTTAGGCTGCATTTTCCTAGGTTGCTCTTATGTCTGTTCTTTTTCGTTTCTTTACTCACTGTAGGCATCTATTTCCCATGTAAATTTTAGGACTCTTCATATAACTCTGTATTTTGGTTTGTATTGACTTCAATTTATATATTATCTGGAGAGAATGGAATCTTTACAATATTGCTTTTTTATCACTCTATGAGCATGATATATGGCTGCATTTATATAGGTATACTTTTTTGTTTTTTAATAGAATTTTAAAATTATGCATAAATTTCTTATATATTTTTTGTTAGGTGAATCCACCTATTTTTTTTTTTTTTGGTAATGTGATATAATTGGTTGTTTTTTATTTTGAAAAGTACTGTCGGCTTATAAGTTCTTCTTAGCTCCAACAAACTTTCATCTTTCTATTAATAGTTGTAGCAGTTTGTTTCCACTTGTATCATAGAATTTAAACTTTTTGAGGCCTTATCCATGCATGGCTTTAAATCACATTACTATATTTGCAGAAATGCCACAGTAACTCTTGGACTTCTCATTAATATGGGTTACTCATAAAGTTTCTTGAGAGCAAAACTTCAATTCTGAGCCTGTTACTAATTTCTTTTATGAAAATGTTGCAATCTTATTCAGGGTAGAAACCCTTTTATATTCAAAGATGTAGAATTTGGCAGGTGAAATATGTTATTAGCTTCTATATCTCATCACTGCAGTGCAGACACACTATGTAAAAGCAAGAAAATCAGAGACTTTTCCTTTTCCCATCTACACTTGCCTGGAGTCTGTAGCATCTCTCCCTTTGGGGAATCACTCTTTCTTACACATTGACTCACCCTGGTGAGGCACTCCAAGAATCCAGACCTCCAGGTTTTTGGGAAACAATGACCAATATCAGGCCAATTATGGTTTCTCTTTCTCTCTTCAACAGTTTCTGTCAAAAATTGGGAGTATAATCTAAACATTGCTTATGATATATAGTACTTTCTAATATTGATTTTAAGAAACAAGGGAAAGGGGGGGACTTCTAAACTTGCGAAACTATGAGGATGTGACATTGAATCTTCTCATCTGTTTGAATGGTGAAATCACATTTATAAATATCACAGAGGAGCCCCACACAGTAAGAAGAAGAATCAAGTCAAAAGGAAAAGTGACAGGCCTGAATTTATGTCCTCAATTCAAAATCTCCTATAATATACATCATATTTTCTTTTATTAGAACTAGTGAAGTAGTTTGAGATGTATTGACATATGCAGTCAAAAATATCCTAACAATTATTCTGATACTTGGAAGCAGAGTATTACATCTGACAGGATTTATAGTATGAAATTTTTTGTGTCATTAGATGGATGTGACTATTCCTCCACTAACAAATAGAAACTTAACAATCCATATTTGATAGGAAAGCAGCTGGTTAAATAATCTCATTGTGTGTGCAGGAGAGGAAGCATATATCACATGCCTACAAGGGTTGAAAGTTTCAAGAACTAAGTAGGAAAATATCAGACTGTATAGTTGTGTTGGCTCATTCTTGTGGTCTTTAATACTGTCTTAAAAGAAATAGGGACACAACGTTATTGAGAATCACAGATCTTGGACAGTGATCCAGGCTATTGAGAGAACTTTTTCTATCTCTTTGAGTGAAATGTAGAGCCATTGAATAGTTTTGAACAATAAAATGAGATGATCTAAATAATGATTTTAAAGGCATACTATGGCTTTTGAGTACAGAATGGACAGCAGAAATGCAAGAAAAGACCAGTTAGGAATCTATTATGATGATCTAGCTGAGAAATGATGGTAATAAATGTCAGGTATAGTGTATATAGCAGGAAGCAGTTGGAGTTTCAGATATATGGATCAGTCTAGATACACTACAGCTACAGGAGATAATTAGCTAATTTCCTATCCCAGACTGATCTTTGAGAGAGAACAACAGATAACCTAACATACCTATTAACACTGATCCCTTCCAATTCCCAGAGGACTCCTCCCTGACCTTTACACCTAGTTTAGTGGGAACAGTGCCAGACTAAGATACTTTAGAGCCTTTGCTCCCCCCAAAACAGAATACTTACATATATTTCTTTCAGGTTCTACTCTACATGATTTCCTGCTGTTATTCCAGCCAATAAAGATGCAAATAGCTGGTGATTAAATACATATTAAGGATTATTGATAAATGAGCACCAAAAGAGATGACAGGTATGTTGTGACTTTTAAAAATTATCCATTTTCACTTAAACCTAAAAAAAGGCTACATTAAATTTTTGTATATTGTTAAATTGGTATGCTATAACTTAAACAGAGTTAAAATATGTTTATAGGAATTATACACACTTTTGAATCTGTTATAGAGACAAACTGTTAAAGGAAATTTATCTTTTACTCATGCAGAATTGTATGTTATTCTCTCTTGAGAATTGTACGAACAAACTCATTAAGTGGTGCATCTGAGAAGAATAAGTGCTAATTATGTTTATAATAAAAAATAATAATATATAAATAAAATATGTTACTGTCACATTAATGAATATTAAGAACGTTAAGAAGGGTCTATGCTATGTTTATTATCGCAAGTCTTGTTAATATGTACCAACATTTTAATTTTCACCTGTAATCCGGTGAGAAAGACATTTCAATGATGTAAATTTAGATAGATACAGAGAGTTTCACGATTTTGTAGTTTTTATATTTAAGAATAATTACTGCTGGATTTATGTATTTAATTTAAAAATATTAACTGATTAAAAACAATTGGCTAAGATATTTCTCCATATTATTGTCTAGTCAATAATTTATGTTTTCCTAGGGTAACCACCTTTGAAAGCTAATTATTTTGTTCTATATACTATTACTATTTGCAAACTACCATATACAAACATTGCAAACACTAGATTCCAATCAAAACCTCAGTGAGAATTTTTCTCAGAAGTGGAAAAGCTGATTTAAAAATTAATTAAAAAATGCAAAGTACCAAGAAATCAAAACAATTTTGAAAAAGAAGAGTAAAACTGAAGGACATACACTGCTTGATTTTAAGATTTGCCATCAAGCTACAGTAAAGCAATTAGTGCACTATTATATAAGTATAGACATATAGATTGGTGGCACAAAACAGAGTTCAGAAAGAAACCATACTTTTAAGGTCAAGTTAGTTTCATGAAGGAAATTAAGTGGGGAAATAATAGTCAAAGAAAAAAAAGATGAGAAGTTGAATACCCACATGGGGAAAAACTGAATATAAAATCTTAACTTACATTCTTTACTTAATTCAAAATTCATGATTGATCTAAATTTAAAAACTAAAACTATAAAGCTTCTAGAAGATAACAAAATGGAAAATCTTGTAGTCTTGGATTAGGTAAAGATTTCTTAGATTGCACACAAAAATCATGAACCACAAAATTCGGAAACGGATAAATGGAACATTGTCAAAATTAAAATTATGGTGGTCTTCAATAGATAATGTAAGAAAATAAAAAGGCAAACCCTAGAATGGAAGAAAATATTTTTAAACAGATCTTATAAAGGACTTATATATAACTGTATAAAGAACAGTTATAACCCAATAATAACAAGAACATAATCCAATAAAAAAATTAAGAAAAGTTTAGAGCATGTATTTCACCAAAGAAGATAAACGAATGATTAATAGGCATGTGAAAAGATGATCAATGTCATTAGTCAATAAAGGAAAACAAGTTAAAACATAATGAGATGTCACTACACATATTTGAGAATGATTACAATTTTAAAAGACTGCCTATACCAATTTTTGATAGGGATGTGGATTAACAAACTCTTATATATTTCTGGTAGAAATGCCAAATCATACAGACACTTAGGTAAATATTTTGGCAGTTTCTTATAAAGGTAAACATATACTTACACTATATATCAATCTCATTCATAAATATTTTCCCATTAGAAATTAAATCATATTTCCTCAAAGGCCTTTATGTGAATGTTCACAGTAGCTTTTTTCGTAATAGCCAAAAACTAAAATAAACCCAATGTCGATCAACTGATAAATGGATAGACAAATAGTGGATTATAGTAACATAGAATCATAGCAATAAAAGCAATAAATTATTGATACACATAAGAATATGGGTGAATCTCAAAAGCATTATGCTAAGTGAAAGAAGCTGTATATGTGTGTGCATGTACACACACAAACACAAAAAATGACATAATGTACGATTCCATGAACATGGAGTCATAAAAGAGACAAATCTATAGTGATAGACCAATGGTTGCCAGGGGCTAGGCAGAGAGAGGGGGTATTGACCACAACAGATCAGAAGAGCACTTTTTGGGATGATGAATGTGTTCAATATCTTGATTACATGGTGTTTATGCAACTATATATATTAATATTTATCAAATTGCATCAAATTTTACTATTGACAAATTTATTGCCTGTAAATGATAATTCAATACACCTGATGTAACAAAAAGTAATCTAGCTGCAATTCTGACTGGAATTACATTGAATTTATGGACTAGTTTAGAAAGAATTAATATCTTTACTATGTTAATTTACTCCATCTGCAAAGATGTATATACTCCATTTCTTTAAATCTCCTTTTATACAATTTACTAGAGCATAAATATTTTTCTCTGTTAAGATCTCTTATTTTCTTTGTTAGGTTGATCGTTAGATACTGTTGTTACTGTGCATGGTATCTTATTTTCCATTTTATTTGCTCTTACTGGTATTGTATAATGCTATTGCTAATAATTTTAGTAAATTACTCATATAGAGTAATGCAATTAATTTTTCACAAGTTTTTTAACTTTGCTGAACCTTCTCACTTTTTCTAATGTGCTATTGATTTATTTTAGTGTTGTACAATTACGATTATTGTATACCATATATTTATCTGAAAACGTAGCCCCACAATATATAAAGTAATAACTTTATATACAATGGAGTATGATGCAGTTAGTTCTACAATGGAATTACATAGAGAAATACATAAATCAATATAAATAGTTGGATATTTTAAAACACTATCCTCAGAAACTGATACACCAAGATGACAAAAATAGTTATAGGAATAATAATAATAACATTCATTATGTAGCATCTATACCAGATATTGTTCCAAGCAATTTGCTTATACTAGTTTATTTAAATCACATAGAAAATATATTGTCTAAGTAATATTACTTCTATTTTAAAGAAAATTAAAATGTAATACAGAGATAACATAACTATATAACTTTCCCAAATCACAGTTAATAATTGTTAAAACTGTGATTCAAACCATGAGAGGTTCCATAGTCATTGCCTCCTGTTTTTCCTTATTAATTTTAATAAAAAAAGCACACATTTGTAATTATAACTTACACTTCACAAAAGGGGTGCACACATTCTGGGGTACAATAAAACATTATCAAAACGCAATCATTTATTCCACCAAAGATGCCTCAATGCACACAGAGAAATCAAATTAGACTATATTCTATAAGGATTAAAATTAGAACTCAATAGCAAAAGGAAGAAAAGTGTACTTAACAATAAAAATAAATGCAATATCTTCATGTCCAAAGTACTATGTATACATGCATATCACTATTCAATTTTAAAATAACCTTCAAAAATATTAGCGGATATTTTATCGTTTCACTCACTATTTGATATTTCCTTCTCATATGTTCCTGAGAAACAAATAAATTTGAGTTAATGATTGAACATAATTATCTGATTTATCCACTGCTGCTCAGTGAATTACCCCAAGACTCAGCAGCTAAACAAGCAACATTTATTATCACACAGTATCTGTAGGTCAAGACTCTGGGAGTAATTAGGTAGATTTTTCTACTCAGAGTCTCTCCTAAGACTGTAGTCAAAGTGTAGACCCGGATTGCAGTCATTTTAAGGCTCAACTGGGAGTGGATTAACTTATAATTCACTTGCTGGTTGTTGGGAAGCCTTGGAAGATCTACTTGCAGACTCAGTCACATAGTGATTGAGTGAGTCCCCCTCCTTCCACAGGGATGCATCAAGACATAGAAGCTGAGTGCCTAAAACAGAAGTTTTTTTTTAAATTTCAAAATATTAAGAGAGTACAAATGTTTAGTTACATGGGTGCCTTGCATAGTGCTTAAGTTGAGGCTTTTAGTGTGCCCATCACCAGAACAGTGTTCACTGTACCCAATAGGTAAGTTTTAACCCATCACCCCTCTCTCAACTACCCCCTTCTTAGTTTCCAGTGTCCTTTACATCGCTTTGTGCCCATGTGTGCCCATTGTTTAGCTCCCAATTATTAGAGAGTACATGTGGTGTTTGTTTTTCCATTCCTGAGATACTTCACTTAGGATAATGGTCTTCAGTTCCATCCAAGTTTCTTCAAAAGACACTATTTCATTTCTTTTTATGGCTGAGTAGTGCTCCATTGTATATATATTATATATACCATATTTTCTCTGTCCACTTATCAGTTGATGGGTAGTTAGGTTGTTTCCACATCTTTGTAATTGTGAACTGTGCTGCAATAAACATTCGCATGCAGGTATCTTTTTGATAAAATGACTTCTTTTCCTTTGGGTTGATACTCAGTAGTGGGATTGCTGGATCCAATGGTAGGTCTACTACATTTATTTCTTTGAGGATCTCCATACTGTTTTCCATACAGGTTGTATCAATTTGCAGTCCCACCAACAGTGTATAAGTGTTCTTTGTGTCTGTATTCACACCAGCATCTATTGTTTGTTGACTTTTTAATAGTGGCCATTCTGGCAGAAGTAAGGTGGTATTTCACTGTGGTTTTAATCTGCATTTCCCTGCTGATTTGTGATGTTGAGCACTTTTTCATGTTTGTTGGTCATTTGTCTATCTTCTTTTGAAAAACGTCTGTTCATGTCTTTTGCCCACTTTTTAATGGGATTGGTTGTTTTTTATTGCTGATTTCTTTGAGTTCTTTGTAGATTCTAGATAGTAGCCCTTTATCAGATAGTTTGTGAATATTTTCTCCCAGTCTGTAGGTTGTCTATTTACTCTGTTGATTATTTTCTTTGCTGTGCAGAAGCCTTTTAATTTAATCAAGTCCCATTTATTTATTTTTGTTATTGGCGTATTTGCCTTTGGGGTCTTAGTCATGAATTCTTTGCCTAGGGTGATGTCTAGAAGAATTTTTCCTGTGATTTTTTTCTAGAATTTTTATGGTTCTGAGATAGGGAAATGGCAGACCCTACTTGATACAAATTCATAAGACCCAGACCAAGTTCTCTGATAAAACAGGAGGTGGTAGAGAAGCCAGCCCAAACCAGCTAGAACCCAGATGGTCATGAAAAATGACCTCCAGTTACCCTCACTGCTCATTCTATCCTGCTTATAATGTATTAGCATACTAAAAGAAACTCCCACCAGCACCATGACAATTTACCAATGCCATGGCAACTCCTGGAAGCTGTCCTATATGGTTTAAAAAGAGGAGGAACCCTTGGTTCTGGAAACTCCCTACTGCTTTCCCAAAAATGTTATGAATAATCCTCCCTCTGTTTAACATAAAATTAAGTGGAAGATATAAAATAAGACCCTGAAAACTCACAAAATGCTAATCTCTGTTGCTCTGAGAGATAGCCACTGCTCTACCTATGGAGCAAGACTTCCTTCTGTTTCTTTAGTACTTCAATAAACTTGCTTTTGCTTTACTCTGTTGGCTCACTCTTGAGTTCTTTCTTGTGTAAAGCCAAGAACCCACTTGGCCTTCAGGCTGGACCCCAGTTTTGGAGTCTACTTTTCTGTATCATCTTCCCTGGTGCCCATCATGGGGCAAAGAGAGAGCCTCACCTGGATCACCCAAATTAAGACCATATGACACTACTCAGACTAGAATATATGGGTGAGCCTCTCTTTGTCAAATCTAGTTCTTGTGCTACAAATAGCTAACATCTTGATGCAACCTCTACTTCCTTGTATGTTTTGTGATTTTTCTAGTAACTGCATGTTTATGCTTATTCCACTATAGCCTCAGGCAAGATATTTTCCTTGTTTACTTTGAAACTCTACCCTTCTTCAGCCTGACCTGGTTACTCTTAACCCTTTGTTAGACCTCCACTTTGGATCTTAACCCTCTTGTATTACTTTGGTCAAGAGGTTCCTATTTGTGTTATGTAGCTTTGGGATATAAGAGCCAGTTGTTCTGTGACCCCAATTTGTGTTATATTTTGTGCTTATGGGGGTCACTATTGGCTGTCATCCTCCAGGGTGTTCCTGGGTACTAGGCAAGCTGTCCCCCAGATGCTCTAGGGTTTTTGGCTTTTAGTATATGACTTAATGGATTTCTGGATGCTCTGGATTAATCAGCATTGGTGCCTGGATTTGGATCAGGTGATTGCATTAGCAGCCAGCCCCAAATTTGTTTTGTTCCTGCTAATATTGAACCATCCTGCATTTGTTGTTGACATTTTTCTCACTATCTTTGTCCCTACTATATCTGTCACAATAGAGTTAAAATATAGAGTCTGTTAAGCTCTCTGTCTCTCTATTTTCTTTTCTGCCTACTTTGAAACTGCAGATGCTAAGTTACTGCTGTTGAGATAAAACTCACTGTCTATGGTATCACAAATTCAAGGTTACTTGGAACAGCCAGTCTAGCTACAATGTGAACATTGACAACTCACTTGAAACTAAAGGAAAAAAAATGGTAGAGGAGGCTTTTTAAAATCAAGCTGCCGTGAAAGCTGCTTTACCCAAAACTTTCGCCCATAGTTTTCATTACATTACCTACTGGGGCAACTAAAGTTTGGCCATGTGAACAAGTTCCAACTTTGTCAGAAACAATTTGAATCCAACCATCTTTTGCAAACTGGTTAGTTTATATTATTAATTATTATCCCATGGCTGAAATTGAGAGGTAAAAACTACTAGATCTTTGTGTGCATACATGTATATATATTTAAATGTATTTGTGTGTGTGTACTTATATTATGTTATATTGACTTATAAAGGCATGCTCATAAATTAAGTAAGTAAGTCTAAATGATTTTCAAGTTCATGTGAATTTAGTAAATTTTTGGTAAATAAACTAGGTTATTAGAAATATTATTGGTAAAGTAAAAATAAAAATATCTTCAAATTGTCAGCATGCATTTTTGCTGGGGCTTACTAGTCATTTTTATATTTTTAAGGTGTCAGGGTTTGATACAAAGATTATAAAATGATAAACCAGCTGAAAACAAAGTGATCTGTGTTTATATAATTTTTGATAAATAAGACTAATTTAATATTATTGATTTAACAAAAACAACTGAATCTTCTGAATTAGCAAACATAACCATGTGTTTACCTTTAAGGTTCTTACTAAGGTGAATGTATAATATTCATAGGCTATAAAAATAATTAACAGGAAAAATAACTTAAAATAATAACTAAGAGCTAAATAAACTACTAAAATAAATAAATTATGTAAATATAAATAAAATAAGTGCATGTGACAGACAATTCAAGATTTCTTGCTTCCTAGATTTTCACTAAAGTTTGGATTACTGGGAGTTAAAAATTTCTGGCCAATATATGTAATTCTATATATAAAGTATGCCAAAAATAAGATGTCTTTTTAATAAAAGACTGCAGAAGAGACATAAAATGTGTACTTTATTAAGAAAGAAAAAATAGTTTTGTCTAATTCAAAAGTTATTTAAAGGTTGATTCAAAATATAGAATTCAAAATAAAAACAAGATAAAAAAGAACAAGTAATTAAGAGAGAGAAATATAAGAAAGTAATACATGTAAAGATGTATTTTTTGTAAAGAAGGTTAAAAAGAAAAAGGAATACTTTTATATGAGAAAGGATCTTGTATGATCAATTTTTGTCCTAAAACAAAGTGTTTATTTTAAAAAGGAGAAATTTAGAACAAAACAAAAAGTCCAAGCATCCATATAACTTTCTGTATTGCTTTTAAAGTCTTTTTAAGTAAATTAATATTATTTTACAGTGACCTGTGATTCTGTTTTGATCAAGTATTTTGAGGCTTTTGACATCTTTGACAAACATCCTCAAAATCAAATCAAAGCTATATCAACATAGATGTCTATATAAGTTTTGATAAGGTTTTTTAAAAAATTATAAAAGAATTTTATATGTGATTAAGTTGTCTCTAGTTAAAAAAGGAAAAATTTTGGTTAAAGCAACAAGGTTCTCTTAAAATATTGATTTACTCTTAATAAAATTGCAAAACATTTTGATTCCAATTCTATAATCTTCTTCGTTTGAAACTTCTCAGATTTATATCCCAGAAGTTCAACTTTTGCTATGTCTTGCTGCTTTTAACTTTTTCTCCCCTTGAGAAGGCCAGGATAATAACTTTCTCCTTCAATCTTTTTTGTCAGCTCCTGTAACTTTCTTCCCTCTAAGTCTATATGTCTGTTGTTACGGCCTTATACTAAAGTGTTTTATCTTAAAGGTTTAGAAAAACAATGTTTTCCTCTAGTATGACTTAATTCTATACTCAGCTTTTTTTGATATGTCTGAATCATTCAATGTGATCAGAGAACTTTTCATGCTGTTAATGAGTCATTTTCTCCCTTACTCAAGGTAACATTTTTTCTTTTTCACATTCCTTTATAATATATTATATACTTTTGACCTTAGACACTCTTCCTGTGTCTGATTAATTTGAGTACCCTTTTCATCAGGTTTGATTTCAAAGTTGTCTAAATGGGTTTCCAATAAGAAAAAAATAATCACACTATGAAAGATTCTTCTTTCTCTTTTGGTAACTGGACTATAATACAGAAATTTTGTGTTTTATCAAGATAATTCCTATATTATCCTTGTTAGGTTTTTAATTGCTTTAAAAAATGAACTTTGAAAAGTTGAGATTTTTGCATCCATATAACTTTCTTTATTGCTTTTAAAATCTTTTGATTATCAGTGTTGGTTAAATAAATTATTATTTTACAGTGACCTGTGATTCTGTTTAGAATAAGCAATTTGAGCCTTTTGACATCTTTGACAAACATCCTCAAAATCAAATCAGAGCTGTATCAAATATTGTTAACTAACCTTTGTGCTGTTAAATTACATGGTCTTGACTCATGGTTATCTAACACAAAACTCATGTTAACCAAAGTCCTGTTTTCAGACCCAGGAGAAGACAACAATCAAAATAAACTGCTTTCTTGAGACAAAGGACAAGGCCTATATTCAGAAACATTAAGACTCATTTAATAATTTTGCTTCTATATAAATTAATGTAAATTTTTTACTAGATAATTTAAGTGTTTAACTACCTATAAGCTTTCTTTTCCTGTCATTATCAAAAATAGACAAGATTTATAAACTTTTTGTTTAAAACACGGTTAATTCTTTAAAAGGACCACAAAAAACATTCTGATGCAAAAGTCTCTAAATACTTAGGCTCAAATAGTTATATTTTATATAACAAGATTCTCAATACTTGTAGAAAAATTAATTTAGTAACCTTGCCTTTGGCATTTTGGGTTTTGTTCTTATGTTACCTAAAGGGTTTTAAAGGATTAATAATATCCAGGGCTCCCATTTCACAGAAGATGACATTCAGAAATGGGCAACAGAATAAAACTTAGACTAGAGATTTCACCTTCCATATAACCCAACAGGGGCAGGTCTAATAAAAAAAAATGGTTTGCTACAAACTCAAATCAGTGCACTGTCCAAGGATGGCTCCTTAAGGTCCTAGACTAAGAGTTTTCCAGAGGCTATACAGATTTTGAATGGGTCACCTGCTACCACACATGGCATCACTCCTTATAACTTGTTGACAAGGCCTATAAAAAGACCCCACAAATTCTCAGAGTTACATCCAAGACACTGAGCCACACCCCTTAAGCAGATGGCCAAACTGTGCTTCCAAGAGCATCGACAGACCTAATGAGCGGCAGTGGCTACATGCACCTAAAATTGAGCTAGACGTTTCCTCCATAAAGCTGGATCAGCTTTATGGTGCTAGAGGCTGCCACAGAGGCAGCTGAAGGTGAGGTGATCCCAACTGTGCTCCTTGACAGAGGTCTGAAAGCCTTATAATACCATGATACAAAGACACCAATACCAGCTGGAGCCATTATAGTATGAGTGACATGGACAAGGCCAGAAACTTATTAATTGGCCCTTTCTGCCCTTGAAAGTTCCTTCTACACCCATGGGCTATTGTTCCTGCTATCCATGGAAATGACAATATCTTTTTAGATTGGGCTGTGACAAGGACAGTGGTCAACAGCCAGTCTAACTGTTGGGTTTACAGATATCTACCTTTGTCCAGTGGGAGCAGGATGCCATGGAATGTACTCTCCTAACACCACAGAATTGGAGTGACTAGATAAGCCCTCTGGGGAGTGACAACTCTATCCATATGGGTGTCATCAACTCCACTATTCATCATTAACAACTACCTATATCTCAGAATACTACCCATATGCCAACTGTTGATAAAAACAAAAGACATGTCTTTACATTGGTGAGACAACACATGAACATTACATAAGCCAGCACACATCAAATTGGGGTAGATTAACATAAGTAATGGCTAAACATGGGATGTTATGCCAAAATGACCCTCTATACATAAAAAGACGTAATCATACTACAAATTTCTCCACATACTCGCAGTTGATAGGATGGCTACTCCCTTCAGAATGCATCCACACTGTCATAGTATTGGCATCTGACAAGACAGAAACAAAACTACTTTATAAAAGCTAGAGTTTATATCACACTTTTGGAGGCTAGGTGGCTATGTGGCACATACTTGTGGCCATACCTTCCCCACAGTTGGCCTGGGAGGTATATTATGAGTTGGCCTTTCCTGCCAGGAATTATACATAAAACTCTGCCCAATAATATAAAGGCTTTGAGAGCTTAATTCTCCATGTCTTTGACTTGCTGAGAATGGAATGACCCCTAGGTATTCTAGTCCCTAAAGCAGGAGCATTAAATGCTATGACCCAGATTACTGCTCTGGCCCAATTCACAAGTAAAGCACTAAACCACACAAAAATTACTATATACCTCTTAAGCCAAGAAACTACCCAAATGAGAAAAGTGGTTTTACAAAATAGAATAGCCCTACATATACTCACTACAGCACAGAGTAGGACCTGTGCCTTAGTGGGAACCACATGTTGCACATACATTCCAGATAAAAAAGACAGTGTTACTGATGCTTTAAATCATTTAGGTGCTCAGATAAACAACATAGGAAAACTAAGAGTCTTTAAATATTTTTCTGAATGGTTGCATTCTTTGCCTACATATTAGAGCTATGTTTGATTAATTGACATAATTATTATAATTAATACTTGCTTTTGTTGTTGCCTATATTATAGATGTGAGTTATATACACAAGTTACTGCTATAAGATGTAAGTCAATATAAAGATCATAGATATAATGTCCCCTAATTTCCTACTCAGAAACTATTGCAGAAGAAGGGTGCAAAGATTGTAGGAGTTGGAGAATGGGATGGAGTAAGGGAAAAACACAAGTTCCCCACCACACAATAGAAACACATTGCTAGCTTGGAGTGCTCAGCAAAACTGTTAAAAATTAGTCTAGACATGTACCAAGATAACTACTTGGCCTGGGAAAAGTGGCCAGTACTTTTTTGGGTGCCTCAGCACTTTCTTTACTTAAAATGGCCAAATCAAACTCAAACTGGACCTGACTACTTTACAGCTGCTTTGTTTGAAGTTCTGGCCCAGACTACTAGAGATGCTTTATCTGAGATTAAGAACTCCCTAGATTCTTTAGCCAATATAGTAATAGATAACTGATTAGCCTTAGATTATTTATTGGCTAAACAAGATGTTATTTGTGCAATAATCAATAAAACTTACTGTATTTATGTCAATGCCAGTGGAAAAATAAGAAAAGATATAAAGAAAATATATAAACAGCCTAAATAGCAACACAGTTTTTGTGAAGGGACAAAATAAAAGGGTTTTTACCATCTGTTATCTGGTTTCTGCCCATATTAGGGCCTTTAGTGACAATCTTATTACTGTTAATCTTTGGTCCTTACTTGTTTAACCTCCTTATAACATTTGTGTCTTCTAGATTACAACAATTCCACATAAAGATGATGCTAGCACAGGCTTCCAACACATGCTGCTTTCCAACTCAGAAAATAAAAACATCCTGCTTTTTGGCCCCTTAGACTGATACCCAGAGATTTTTTACTCCTCCCATAATAGGCAACTCAATGCCCCCAAATAAGCCTAAAAGAGCCACAGAAGATGGACCTTCAGACTTCAAAAACCCCCTAAGATTAAGGAGTATATAATTTCTGAGAGGGAAATGAGTCAGGGAAATGGCAGGCCCTACTTGATAAAGAGTCACAGGACACTAACCAAGGTCTCTGATAAAACAGAAGGAGTAGAGAAGGCAGCCAATGTCAGCTAGAACCCAGATGGCCATAAAAAAATGACCTCTGGTTACCTTCACTGCTCATTCTACCCTGCTTATAATGTAAAAGGTATAAAATAAGACCCCCAAAATCACAAGGTGCTACACTCTATTACTCTGAGAGATAGCCACAGCTCTGCATATAGAACAATCTTTCCTTTTGTTTCTTTGTTATGTTAATAAACTTGCTTTTGCTTTACTCTGTCAGCTTGCTCTTGAATTCTTTCCTGTGCAAAGCCAAGAACCACTTGGCCTTTGGGTTGGACCCAAGTTTTGGGGTCCACTTTCCTGTATCAGTTTCATGACTTAATATTTAAGTCTTTTATCCATCTTGAATTACTTTGTAAATATGGCAAGAGATATGGATCCTGTTTCATTCTTCTGCATGTGGATATCCAGTTTTCCCAGCACTATTTATTGAATAGGATTTCCTTTCCCCAATGTGTGTTGTTGTCTCCTTTGTCAAAGATCAGTTAGTTGTAGATAGAGACTTTAAGTTCTGGGTTCTGTAGTCCATTTCATTGGTCTATATCTCTACTTTTACACAAGTACCGTGGTGTTTTTATTACTATAGCCTTGTAGTATAATTTGAAGTCAGGTAAGGTGATGCCTCCAGATTTGTTCTTCTTGCTTATGATTGCTTTGGTTATTCAGGCACTTTTTTGGTTCCAAATGAAGCAAAGAGTTATTTTTTCTACATCTGTGAAATATGACATTGGTATTTTGATGGGGATTGTATTGAATCTGTAAATCACTTTGGGCAGTATGGATATTTTAACAATGTCGATTGTATTAATTCATGAGCATGGGTTGTTTTCCATTTGTTTGTGTCATCTATGATTTTTTTCATCAGTGTCTTGTAGTTCTTTTTGTAGAGATCTTTCACTTTCTTGGTTAAGTATATTCCTGTATTTTATTTTATTCATAGCTATTATAAATGGTATTGAGCCCTTGATTTGACTCTTAGCTTGACTGTTATTAGTATATAGAAATACTACTGATTTGTGTACACTGATTTTATAACCTGAGACTTCTCTGAATTTATTTATCAATTCCAGGAGTCTTCTGGTGGAGTCTTTAGGGTTTTCTAGATACAAGGTCATATTTTCAGCAAACAGGGATAGTTTGACCTGCTCTTTCCCTATTTGGATATCCTTTATTTCTTTCTCTTACCTGATTGCTCTGGCTAGGACTTCCAGTACTACATTGAATAGAAATGGTGGCAATGGGCACCCTTGTTTTGTTCCAGTTCTTAGGAGGAATGCTTTTAACTTTTCTCCATTTAGTATGATGTTGGCTGCGGGTTTGTCATATATAGCTTTTATAATTTTAAGGTATATTCCTTCTATGCCTGGCTTGTTGAGAGTTTTTATCAAGAAAGGTGCTGAATTTGATCAAATGCTTTTTCTGCATCTATTGAGATGATCGGGCGGTCTTTGTTTTTACTTCTTTTTATGTAGTATATGATATTTATTGATTTGTGTATGTTGATCCATCCTTGCATCCCTGGGATGAAACCCACTTGATCATCATGAATTATCTTTTTGATGTGCTTTTGAATTTGGTTTGCTAGTATTTCATTGAGGATTTTTGCATCTATGTTCATAAGGGATATTGGTCTATAGTTTTATTTTTCTGTTGTGTCCTTTCCTGGCTTTGGTTTGAAAGTGATACTGGCTGAATAGAATGAGTTAGGGAAGATTCTCTCCTTCTCAGTGTTATGGAATAATTTCTGTAGGATAGGTACCAGTTCTTCTTTGTAGGTCTGGTAGAATTCAGCTGTGAATTCATCTTGTCTGGGGCTTATTTTTGTTGAAAGACTTTTTATTACTACTTCAATCTTGCTGCTTGTTATTGGTCTGTTCTGGATTTCTATTTCTTCCTGATTCGTTCTTGGGTGGTTTTGTATTACCAGGAATTTATCCATTTCATCTATGTTTTCTGGTTTGTCTGCACACAGATTTTCATAGTATTCATAGATGATATTATGTATGTTTGTGTTATCAGTTGTAATGTTTCCTTTTTTATTTCTGATGGATCTTATTTGAGTCTTTTCTATTCTACTTCTTGTTAATCTGTCTAGGGGTCTATCAATTTAGTCATCTTTTTAAAGAACCAACTTTTTGTTTCATTGACACTTTGTATATTTTTTGTTTCCATTTCATTTAGTTCTGCTCTAAGCTTTGTCATTTCTTTTCCTCTGCTGGCTTTGAGTTTGGTTTGCTCTCCTTTTTCTAGTTCCTTGAGATGTGACATTAGGCTGTTAATTTGTGATCATTCTTTATTTTTGATGTAGGCATTTATAGCTATGAACTTTCCCCTTAAGACTGCTTTTACAAATCCCATAGTTATTGAAATGTACCCTTTTTGTCATTCAGTTCAAGGAATTATTTCCATCTTAATTCCTTCATTGACCCGGGGATCATTCAGCATCAGGTTGTTTAATTTCCATGACTTTGTGTAGATTTGAGTGTTTCTCTTGGAATTGATTTCTAGTTTTATTCCACTGTAGTATGAGAATATACATGGTATGATTTTGATTTTTTGAACTGATGGGACTTGTCTTGTGGCCTAGTATATGATCAATCTTGGAAAATTTCCCATGTGCTGATGAGAAGAAAATATATTCAGTAGTTTTGGGGTAGAATGTTCTGTAAATGTCTGTTAGTTCAATTTGTTCTAGAGTCCTCTTTAAGTCCAATGTTACTTTATTGATTTTCTACTTTGTTGAATATCCTATTTTGTCAGTGAGGTGTTGAAGTCCCTAGGAATTATGATTCTAGTGTTTGTTTCTTTGCTTAGATCTAGTAGAATTTCCTTTATGAATCTAGGAGCTTCTGTGTTAGGTGCTTATATGTTTAGGTTTGTTAGGTTGTCTTGTTGAACTGCTCCCTTTAACATTATATAATAACCATTTTTGTCCTTTTTTTTTAACCATTGTTGCTTTAAAGTCTGTTTTATCTGATATGAGAATGGCTGCACATGTTCGCTTTTGGTTTCCATTTGTGTGGAATATATTTTTCCATTCCTTTACCTTGAGCCTGTTGAGTCCTTGCAAGTTGGATGTGTTTCTTAAAGGAAGCATATATTTGGGTTGTTTTATTTCAACCATTCAGCCAGCCTATGTTTTTGAAGTGGGGCATTAAGAATGTTCATGTTCCCTGTTAGTATTGATATGTGGGATGCCGTCCTGTTCATCATGTTGGATGAAATCTTGTTGTTTTGTTTTGTTTTCCATCTTGTGCTATTATTTTATAAGAGCTGTGATGTTAACTTTCAGATGTTTTTACACTGGTGGGTATCTATTGTACTGTTCCATGTATTGTGCACCTTTGAGTATTTCCTCTAGGGCAGTTCTAGTAGTGACAAATTCCTTTAGTGTTTGCTTTTCTGGAAAAGTCTTTATTTCTTAATTCCCTTGAATAGATTTTCCATGCCTTTTTCTTTTTCTTCTTCTCCTTCAGGGATACCTATAATTTGTATGTTTGTCTTGGCATGCTGCAGAAGATCAACTTCTAGGACAGTTATGTGTTTCTGATGGACGGTGCTTTCCTGATAGCTCCATGCCAGGTTGACCAAAGCTTTTTCTTGAGCCTGCATTACAGTATGAGTCTTCCTCTACACAAAGCGCATATTAGCAGCATCTTAGCATTATCTAGGACCTTTTTAAATATGCAAATTCTTGGAGTTATCCCGAAACAATTTAATCAGATATTCTGATTAAGAATATCTGAGGTGCCTAAGAATGAGGCACCTCATAACATGCCAGGCGCCTCAGACATGCCAGTTGGCTTCCCCCATACTGGATATCCAAAACAGAGCAAGAAAGAGTATAAAAGACAAAGCCTACAGTCTTTATGACCTAATATCAGAAGTGACATCTATTTACTTCTGCCATATACTATTCACTGTAAACAATCATTAAGTCCAGCTCATATTCAAGGGTAAGGTATTACACAAGGACTTGAATATCAGCAAGCAAAGAGCACTGGGGGTGGGTGCAGTGACAAAGGGGCGTCTTCAAACTGCATATTGGAGTACATTTGTACAAATATAGAAAAAACTTGTTAGTAATTATCCATAATATTGAGTTAATACTGTCCCCAATCTCAAGGTTTTAAAAAATATATATACTTCTTGTCTTAAAAAGGAAACTACAAATTCTTAATGAATTTAAAATTATCTTAATCTATCTTTTAACTTATAATTTAGCAAGTTCTTATTAGATGTATGTAAATTTAACTTTTTCATACTTTTAGCTTTTGTTTTGAACATGTATGCACTGTGAAAAATCACTACTTAAAACATTGTGATTTTGTTGAGTGGTTTTTATTGCTTTTCCAATATAAGGATTTCCATAAGACTTGGCTTGAGCTGTCATGCTGCCACATCTTTTTACATTATGTCCTCACAATGTTTATGTTTATACACTAAAGGTTCTTGATATATATATAATAAATTAGACAACTCTAACCCCAGTTCAGAGAAAACATCCTGTATCAGTCAGGGTCCAGTAAAAACAAAAATAGAAAGGATTTAATGTAAGGAATCATTTTTATAGGTGAAGTCTAAAGGAGGATAAAAGAGACACTGAGGGAACTAGAGATTCCTGCCTGTTAAATCTCCCACCATCCCTTGAGAAGGAAAACTAAAGGAAGAAATTGTTATTATTTCAACTTATAGGAAGGAGCATCCTGAAGCTGGTGCTCACACCTCTGATGAAGAGCTATAGTTTGATTGTGCTCACAGTGGAGAGGAGAGGTGGACACAACTTGGTGCTTCTGAAAATCTAACTCCTCAGTGCATATTTCTGGGATGTCATACATACCCAAAGGGAGCAACACATTGTTTCTGGGTGTGTCAAAAGAAGCTGAATTCTGGACCTATCTGTCCTAACCAGAAAGAGGTCACCAAACTAGGGAGCTGAAAGCTCTTCTCACTTCCAGCCTTCTAATCTTCTGTCAGTGACTACCACTAGGACAGATGAATCTTCACTGGTAAGGGAGTTGGCCAAGAGACTAAAGATAGGTAAGTTCCTGCTAACAGAATGTTGAAATGCTTTCAGGTTACCAAATACCTGACCACATAGAAAGTTCAGTGAACTCTTAAAAATGTCATACACATTTATTTTCAGGTTGATATCAAGAGCCTTGATTCCAGTAGGTTTGTACAACAAGATTATCATAGGTTGGGTTCCCCACAAGCAGGTCCTGAGAAAGAGTTGGGCGATAAGATATTTACTAGGGGTTAACATCTGTAATGGCAAGGGAGAAGAAGAAGAATTGAGTAGGCCAGTAATTCTCAAACTTCAGCATCTAATAGAATCACCCAGAGGATTTGTTAAAATGGAAATTGATAATATTCTTTTCCAGAATATCTGATTAAATTGTTTTGGGATAACTCCAAGAATTTGCATATTTAAAAAGGTCCTAGATAATGCTCAGATGCTGCTAATATGGGCTTTGTGTAGAGGAAGACTCAAACTGTAATGCAGGCTCAAAAAAAAGCTTTGGTCAACCTGGCATGGAACTATCAGGAAAGCACCGTCCACCCGAAAATATCCTTTTGGGCCAAAAAGATCAGGTTCTTTTATTCTCATATCTTCATCTCTCTCAGTCACTGTACGCTCGTGAAGTTATTTAGTAGATGAAGTCAGATCTCTGCAATTGAGGCAGGCTCTGAAGAATTTAAGAGCTGGAGGCTGTCTGCTCACCTTCCTCTCCACTGTTGGGGCAATAGGCCTTCCCTGATGATGGGGATCTGGTGGTAAATCTCCAGGTCTACCAAAAAGATTGAATAATGTTCCTTCATTATGAACTGTTGTGAGCCTTTAAAAATTTCAATTAAATTAATGTAATAGCCAATATTCAAATAAAATATGAAATACAGAATTACAGTTCCATACACAGCCATAAAACAATGGAAGAAAATTATGTTTATAAAATGAATATGATATCTTTGTGTTTTCATATTGTTCTGAAATAATTATGCAATAAATCTGTAAAACAAAGCTATCTTACAAAAATAATACAGGATGCAATTAAGGGTGTTAGAACTCTTCTGAAGGATAAAGATGTAAAGTACAGGTATAATGGGTAAAATTTATGATTTAATTACAAAAATATTCACTTTCCTGGTTGCTAATATAAACTACATCAAACCATGGTTGGTCTAATTATGAATTTTTTCTGGAAACAAAATATAAATTTGTCACTGAATTATTATATAATGTTAAAGTGTATTTAAATACACTGTATCTTCACATGAATTTCTGAAATATACATATATCTCAAAGGATTAGAACTTTATATTTATATACATATATCCATAAGCACAAAAATATTTTTTATTCAGAAGGTATTTAGAAGGAGGTCTTTATTTTGAGAAGTGAATCAGTCATTTACTACATAAAAATAATCTCTTCTATTTTAAAATCTAATGCTGTTAACCAAATGAATTAGATTTTTTGCTTCATTTTGCAAATCCCAATGTTGCTGAGTAAACAAGTTTTGTGCTATTTTGTTGGCCATTCTCAGCTAGCATTTCCAAGTCCATGATTTATTAATAAACTGGTTCAAAAGTTGAAGCATAAACTCTGATGGCCAGATTAAAAGATGTAAAGCCTGAAATAATCATAAAGATGTCTGAAACATATTCCATTTTTTGTGACATACACTTTGAGAATTACTCTTTACATTTTAATTCCTTAAATATATGGAATAAGTCTTCACTCAAGAAATGTCATATTTTAAACAAAGGAGAACAGATATGCTATATAGTTGCCAATCCCACAAAAGTTCTTTTTGTGAATATTTTATGTTGCAATTCTGAATGAAACAATTCAATTATTACAGTATTTTGATATTATTTACTGCACCATATGTATTCAAAGCCTCCGAATATATTAATATGGCAATGTTATTTTAGGATTACTATTATACCAGTAATATTAATAAGTGAATTTCAGTTATATTAATATATGTATATGTGAATGTATGTGTGCTTTTCAGTGTATTTTTTTATTGAGCTAAATGCTATCTCAAGAAAAGGGGAGAGGAAGCAGAAAACAATGAAGGGAATTACATCTACCAGAAAATGAAAACTTTTCTACTATGATGGCAGCCCTGAAATAATGTGGGTATTTTCTTTTTTCTTTTTAAAATTTTTATTTATTATAGGTACGTAATAATTATATATATTTATAGGGTACATGTGATATTTTGATACAGGCATATAATGTGAATTAATTAGATCAGGGTAATTGGGGTATCCATCACCTCAGGCATTCATCATTTCTTTGTGTTAGGAACATGCCAATTCCACTCTTTTAGTTATTTTAAAGTATACCTTAACTTATTGTTGATTATAGTCACTTTGTTGTACTATCAAATATTGTTCATTCTAACTATCTAACTATATTTTTGCAAACATTACCATCCACACTTTATCCCTCCACTTTATCCCTTCCTAGCCTATGGTAACCATCATTCTACTCTCTGATTCCATGAAATCGATTGTTTTTAACATTTGGCTGCCATGTATGAGTGATGACATGCAAGATTTATCTTTCTGTGCTTGATTTATTTCACTTAACATAATGTTCTCCAGTTTCATCCATGTTGTTGCAAATGGCAGGATTTCATTCTTCTTGTGGCTATATAATATTCCATTATGTATATGTACCACAATTTCTTTATCCATTCAACCATAGATGGACACTTAGGTTCATTCCAAATCTTAGCTATTGTCAATAGTGCTGTAATAAACATATATATTTTTTGTGCAGATATCTTTAGGATATACTGAATTCCCTTCTTTTGGATGTATATTTAGCAGTGGGTTTGCTGGGTCATATGGTAGTTCTATTTTCAGTTTTGTGAGGAACCTCCATACTGTTCTCCATAGTGGTTGCACTCATTTGCATTCCTACCAATGGTGCATGAGTGTTTTCCTTTCTCCACATCCTTGCCAACATTTGTTATTGCCCGCCTTTTTGATATAAGCCATTTTAACTGGGTTATATATCGTTGCAGCTTTGATTTGCATTTCTCCAATGACTAATGACATTGAGCATTTTTTTATGTACCTGTTGTCCATTTAAATGTCTTCATTTGATAAATATCTATTCAGATTCTTTGCCCATTTTTTATTTTGATTATTTGATTTTTTTCTATTTATTTGTTGGATCTCCTTGTATATTCTAGTTACTAATCCCTTGTCAGATGGATAGCTTGCAAATATTTTCTCCCATTCTCCCTTTGTTGATTGTTTCCTTTGCTGGGCAGAACCTTTTTAGCTTGATGCAATCCCATTTGTCCAATTTTTGTTTGGTTAGCTGTGCTAACTCAAGAAGTCCTTGCCCAGAGCAATGTCCTGCAGCAGTTCCCCAATATTTTCTTTTAGTAATTTCATAGTTTCAGGTCTTAGATTTAGGTCCTTAATCCATTTTGATTTGATTTTTGTATATGGCAAGAGATAAGGTCTTAGTTTCATTCTTCTACATATGGATATCGAGTTTCCCCAGCACCATTTATTGAAGAGACTGTCCTTTCCCCACTGTATATTCTTGGCACCTTTGTTGAAGATAAGTTCGCTGTGGATATGTGGATTTATTTCTGGGTTCTCTCCTCTGTTCCATTGGTCTGTGTGTCTGTTTTTATGCCAGTACCATATTGTTTTGTTTACTACATTTGTACTATAATTTGAAGTCAGGTGATATGATTCCTACAGTTCTTTTTGTTCAGGATGGGTATTCTGGGTCTTTTGTGGTTCCACATAAATTTTAGGATTAGTTTTTTATTTCTGTCAAGAATGTCATTGGTATTTTGATGGGGTTTGCATTGAATCTGTAGATTGCTTTGGGTAGTATGAACATTTTAACGATATTGATTCTTCCAATCCATGATCATGGAAAATCTTTCCCTTTTTTTGTGTCCTCTTCAGTTCTTTCATCATGTTTTATAGTTTTCATCATAGAGAGCTTTCACTTCTTTGCTTAATTTTATTCCCAGGTATGTTATTTTATTTATAGCTATTGTAATGGATTACTTTCCTGGTTTCTTTTTCAGATTGTTTGCTGTCAGCATATGGAAATGCTATTGATTTTTTATGTTGATTTTGTATCCTGAAACTTTACTGAATTTCTTTTATCAGTCTAATAGTTTTTTGTGGCATTTTTAGGTTTCTCTAGATATAAGATTATATCATCAGCAAACAAGGATAATTTGACTTCTTCCTTTCCAATCTGGATGCCCTTTATTTATCTCTCTTGTCTGATTGCTCTAACTAGAAATTCAGTACTATGTTGAATAACAGTGATGAGAATGGGCATCCTTGTCTTGTCCCAGATCTTAGAGGAAAGGGTTTCAGTTATTCTCCATTCAGAAGGATACTAGCTGTGGGTCTGTCATATATGGCTTTTATCAAGTTGAGGTAACTCCCTTCTATGCTCAGGTTTTTGAGAATTTTTGTAATGAAGGTATGTTAAATTTTATTGAAATCTTTTTTAGCATCAATTGAAATGATCATGTGTTTTTTTTCCTTCATTTAGTTGATATGAAGTGTCACATGGATTGATTTTCATATGTTTGAACCATCCTTGCATCTCTGGATGAATCCCACTTGATCATGGTGAGTAATCTTTATTATTATTATTATTTCAGAGTATTACAGGGATACAAATGTTTTGGTTACATAAATTGCCTTTGCACCACCCAAGAAGTGTGCCCATCCCCCAGATAGCACACACTGCATCCATTAAGTGTGGATTTATCCATCCCCTCCTCCCCCCCTCCCACCAGCCCGACACCCTATGTGCACATTACTGTTGATCAATTTGTACCAATTTAATGGTGAGTACATATGGTGTTTGTTTTTACATTCTTGCAATACTTCACTTAGAAGAATGGGCTCCAGCTCCATCCAGGGTAATATAATAGGTAGTTCATCTTTTTTTTATGGCTGAGTAGTACTCCATGGTATACATAAACCACATTTTATTAATCCACTCATGTATTTATGGGCACTTGGGTTGTTTCCACATCTTTGCAATTGTGAATTATGCTGCTATAAACATTCGAGTAGAGGTATCTTTTTTATAGAATGCTTTTTTTTCCTTTGGGTAGATACCCAGTAGTGGTATTGCTAAATCAAACTGGTAGTTCAAGCTATACTAAAAGACTATAATAATCAAAACGTCATGGTACTGGCACAACAACAGAGACATAGACCAAATGGAACAGGACTGAGAACCCAGATATAAAGCCATCCTTATATAGCCATCTGATCTTTGACAAAGCACACAAAAACATATACTGGGGAAAAGAATCCCTATTCAATAAGTGTTGCTAGGAAAATTGGATAGTCATGTGTGGAAGACTGAAACAGGATCTGCACCTCTCACCTCTCACAAAAATCAACTCATGATGGATAACAGACTTAAACCTAAGGCATGAAGCCATAAGAATTCTAGAAGAAAATGTTGGAAAAACCCTTATAGACATTGGCCTAGGCAAAGAATTTATGGAGAAGACCCCAAAAGCAATCACGACAACAACAAAAATAAATGAATGGGACCTGATCAAATTAAAAAGCTTCTGCACATCCAAGGAAACTATCACTAGAGCAAATAGACAACCTACAGAATAGGAGAAAATATTTGCATGTTATATATCCAATAAAGGTCTGATAACTAGAATCTATATAGAACTTAGGAAAATCAGCAAGAAAAAATCAAACAACCCCATTAAAAAGTGGGCCAAGGACATGAACAGAAACTTTTCAAAGGAAGATAGACTAATGGCCAAGAAACCATATGAAAAAATGTTCAACATCTCTAATCATCAAGGAAGAATGCAAATTAAACCACAATGAGATATCACTTAACTCCAGTGAGAATGGCTTTTATCAAAAAGTCCCAAAACAACCAATGTTGGGGTGGATGTGGAGAGATAGGAACACTCATACATGCTGGTGGGACTGCAAACTAGTACAACCTCTATGGAAAGTAGTATGGAGATACCTCAAAGAACTAAAAGTGAATAATCTTTTTAATGTGTTGTTGAATTCGGTTTACTAAGTTGTCTATTTGTGTCTTTATAAATAAAGTGGGTTTCTTTAGACAACATATAGTTGAGTCTTGCTTTTTTTTTTCTAATCCATTCAGCCACTCCGTATCTTTTGATAGGAGGGTTTTGTCCATTCACATTCAATGTTATTATTGATAGGTAAGGACTTGCTATTGCCATGTTGTTATTTGATTTCTGGTTGTTTCATGGTCTTCTCTTCCTTCCTTCCTTCCTCCCTTCCTGTCCTCCTTTTTAAAGGTGATTTTCTCTGGTATAGTGTTTTAATTTCTTGCTTTTTATCTTTATTTTTTGTATCTGTTATACATCTTTTGATTTGAGGTTACCATGAATTGTTACCAGTGAGTTTTATGCTTTCAGCTGATTTCTTATTGTTCATTAATGCCCTTTCCTTTCAGATTGAAGAAATCCTTTTAGCATTTCTTGTAGGACAAGTCTGATGTTGATGAAATTCCTCAGCTCTTGTTTGTCTGGAAAAGTTTTTATTTCTCCTTTATGTTAGAAGGATATTTTTGCAGGATATAATATTCTAATTTAATGTTTTTTTTCCTTCAGGGCTTTGAATGTGTCATGTAACTCTCCATACTGGCTCATTTACATGTTATCTTTTTCTTTTTTCTTTCTTCTTTTAGGACCTTTTCTTTATCCATAATGTTTGGGAGTTGGATTATTAGATGCCTTGTTTGGGTCAGATCTGCTTGGTGTTCTAGGACTTTCTTGCACCTGAATAGTAATATTTTTCTCTAGGTTTGGAAAGTTCTCTGTTGTCATTTCTTTGAATAAACTTTCTACCCCAATCTCTCTCTCTCCCTCCTCTTTAAGGCCAGGAACGCTTAGATTTGCCCTTTTGAGGCCTATTTTCTAGATCTTGTAGGCATGTTTCATTTATTTTTCTTTCTTCTTTTTTTTCTCTTCTGATTGTGTATTTTCAAATAGCCTTTCTTCAAGCTCACTAATTCTTTCTTCTGTTTGATTGATTCTGCTGTTGAGATACTGATGCATTTCTCAGTTTGTCAATTTAATTTTTCAGCTCCAGAATTTCTGGGTTTTTTTTTATTATTTCAATCTCTTTGTTAAATTTCTCTGATAGGCTTCTGAATTCCTTCTCTGTGTTTTCTAGAAATTCATTGAGCACTTTTAGGAGAGCTATTGTGAATTTTTTTTCTGAAAGGTTGCATATCTCCATCACTCCAGGATTGGTCACTGGTACCTTATTTAGTTCATTTGGTGAGGGCATGTTTTCCTCGATGTTCTTGATGCTTGTGGATGTTTGTCAATGTCTGAGCATTTAAGAGTAGGTATTTATTTTAATCTTTGAAGTCTGGGCTTGTTTGAACCTATCCTTCTTGAGAAGTCTTTCCAGATATTCAAAAGAAATTGCATGCTGTGATCTAAGTCTTTGGTCACTACAGTCATATCAGCACTGGGGTACCCCAAGCCCAGTAATGCTATGACTCTTGTAGACTCCTGGTGTTACTGACTTGGTGGACTTGGGTAAGATATAGGAGAATTCCCTAGAATACCAGGGAAAGTCTCTTACTCTCTTTCCTCACACTCTGTGTTTTGCTGGAGTTGGGGGAGCAGTCATGTGGGTACTCTGTCATGGCCACCAGCAACAGGTCACACCTGAAGCCAGACAAGTCTCACCCAATGCCTATGGTGACTGTAGCCTGGCTCTGACATTTATTCAAAGTCCCAGGGCTTTTTATTCAGCAGGTGGTAAATCCTGCTAGGACTGGATCCTTCCCTTCAGAGCAGTGCATTTCCTTCTGGCCCAGGATGGGTCTAGAAATGCCATCCAGGAACTAAGGCCTGGAATTGGGGCCTCAGGACTCTGTTTGGTACTGTATTTTACTGTGGTTGAGCTGATACCCAAGTTGCAAACACAATCCTCTGAACTCTTCCCTTTCCTTTCACCAAGTGGAAGAAGACTGTCCCTGAGCTGTGGGCTTGGCTGCTAGTGCTAGTGTCTCACTAGGTCACATGGCTCTGAGCCAGCACAGCTGCAAGAATTGCCCGAGGACTATAGCCTTTGTGGCCTGACTGCCTTACAAATTTATTCCATGCTCCAGTCCACTGTCAGCCAGTACTGGGGCTAGCTGGAACTTGGGTTTCAGGGCAGAGGATTTCCCCCTGACTGGACTGATCTAAATGCTCCCTCCGTGGGCACTGGCAGTGTTCTGCCCTGTGCTGTGTTCCCTTGTGATAGGACAGCCCTGAGTTTCAAGACAAAGTTTCACAATCACTTCACTCTCCATCCCCAGGCAAAGAGATTCTCTCTCCACTTGGTGCACTGGCACGGCACTGCTGAGGGATGGGAAGGGATGGCGTAGGCAATGCAAAACTGTCTTTTCTGACCTCTTCAGTGCCTCTTTCCTTGATACAGTGTTAAAACCAGGTACTGTGATATCTCACCTATTTTTCATTCTTCTGAAGGTGCTTCCTTGTGTGGATAGTTGTTGAACTTGGTGTTCATGCAGAGGGATGATCTCTAGTTTCTATTTGGCCATCTTGCTCTGCCCCAATCTCTGTATGGATTTTTAAATTGTCATGTATGGATGGTTTGAATGTGATATAAGAGTGAGTGGATGTGGAAATGAGAGGAAGTGGGGCTTGTCTAAGAATGGAGGTGGAGCGGTGTTTAAGTAATTAATGTATTTATGTTAAATGTTGTCTACTATGCCCTAAAATTATCCATATGCTTATATGTGTGTGCATGGGAGTACATGCATGTGTGCATGTTTATCAAAATGTGTAATATTAATACTCTGGCTTAAATTGTGTTTAACAGGTATAGTGACAAGCTTTGTGATTATTGTGATTGCATGTTTATTTGAAACACTTAAGAATTTCTTTTTCTTTACTTTTGTCTGATTTAGTAGATGTGAAGAGTTTTTCAAACATTAGGCAGTTGGCTACATTTGGAAGTAAGTATTTCAAATGGTTGAGATAAATAGACTAAATTTTCAGATATAGTTTGAAATGTCTTCAGGAATTGATAAAATAAGTTTGTAAACATTGTTATATGTTTAGGGAAATTTACTCATCTAAATGAAGACTAATTGAGCACTAAACAAAGATCACAAGTAAAAGTATTTAATGATAACTCACATTACTATACTTATAATTGAATATAACAGATTATAAATCATGTTTAGGAGTTTAAAGAAAAGAAAGTTTAAAGTTTAAAGAAAAAGATTTTTGAGAGTTTTTTAAACATTTTATTTCAGAATATTATAAGGATACAAACTTTTTGGTTGCATAAATTGCTTTTGTACCATTTGAGTTAAAGTTACAAGTGTGCCCATCACCTAGATAGTGTGCATTTCACCCATTAGGTGTGAATTTACCCTTCCTCTCCTTCCCCCTCCCACCTGCCTGATTTCTTTCCAATATTAGGGGAAACCATTCAGTCTTTCACCATTGAGTATAATGTTAGCTATAGGGTTTTTTTTTTAATAGCTGTTCTTTATCAAGTTGTGGAAGTTGCCCTCTATTCCTATTTTTATGAGTGTTTTGATCACTTATAAGCACCGAATTTTGTCATTTTTTTTACATAATTCTCTGGTTCCCCAAAGTTCATGTGTTTGAAAATTGATCCCCAGTGTGACAGTATTAAGAGGTGGGACCTTTAAGAGGAGATTAGGTCATAAGGGCTCTCAATGGATTAATATCATTATCACGGGAGTAGGTTTCTTATATAAGGACAAGTTTAGCTCCCCCTTTTTTTAAAATCTCTTATTCTTTTGTTCTCTCTTGCCCTTTTGCTTTCAGCCATGGGCTGATGCAACAAGATCCCTGCAAGATGCTAACCCCTTAATCTTGGATTTCCCAGCCTCCAGAACTGTGAAAAATAAATTTCTGTTCATTATAGATTGCCTAGTCTGTGGTATTCTGTTATAGCAGCACAAAACCAAGACAGATAAATTGATATGGTAATATGACTCTTCTTCTTTAACTTGTTAATGTGGTGTGTTACATTGATTGATTTTTCATTACTGAACCAGACTTGCATCCATGGAATAAACACTACTTGGTCATAATGTAAAATTATATTTATATATTGCTAAATTCTACTTGGCAATATTTTTAAATAGTTTTCACACCTATATTCATGAAGGATATTGGCCTGTAGTTTTCTTTTCTTATACTTAGTCTGGTTTTGGTATGAAGGTAATATTAGTTTTATAGAATTAGTTGGAAAGTAATCCCTCCTCTTCTATTTTCTAGAAAATATTGTATAGCATTGGTGTTAATTCTTCTTTAAACATTTGTAGAATTCTCCCATGAAATCATCTGGGGCTGGAGATTTCTTTTCTTAGATATTTTAAATTGTAAACTCAATTTTTTAATAGTTATAGGACTTTTCAATTTATCTATTTCAAATTATCTATTTTATATTGAGTGAATTGGAGTAGTTCTTAGGTTTTGAGGAATTAATCTATTTCATCTAAATTGTCAGATTTATATATGTTTTGTTTGTAGTACTCTTTTATTACCCATTTGATGTCTGCAGGCTATATAGTGATATTCCTTTTTTTAAATTTCAGAATATTATGGAGGTACAAACACTTTGGTTACATATATTGCCTATGCGCTGCCCAAGTCAGAGCTACAATCATGACTATCCCCCAGACAGTGCACCCCGCACCCATTAGATGTGAGTTTTCCCATCCCCCCACCCCCCTTGCACCTGTCCGACCCCTGATGAATATTATTTCCATGTGTGCACATAAGTATCGACCAGTTAGTAACAATTTGATGGTGAGTACCAGTGGTGCTTGTTTTTCTATTCTTGTGACACTTCACTTCAAAGAATGGGCTCTAGCTCCACCCAGGATAATACCAGGGGTATTAATTCACTGCTGCTTTTTATGGCTGAGTAGTACTCTGTAGTATACATATACCACATTTTATTAATCCACTCATGGATTGATGGGCACTTGGGTTGTTTCCACATCTTTGCAATTGTGAATTGTGCTGCCGTAAACATTCACGTGCAGATGTCTTTATTATAGAATGTCTTTTTTTCCTCTGGATAAATACCCAGTAGTGGGATTGCTGGATCAAAAGGTAGTTCTACTTTTAGTTCTTTGAGGTATCTCCATATTACTTTCCATAGAGGTTGTACTAGTTTGCAGTCCCACCAGCAGTGTGTGAGTGTTCCTTTCTCTCTGCATCCCTGCCAACATTTGTTTTTTTGGGACTTTTTGGTATAAGCCAATCTCACTGTAGTTAAGTGATATCTCATTATGGTTTTGATTTGCATTTCCCTGATGATTAGAGAAGTTGCATGATTTTTTATGTTTCTTGGCCATTATTCTGTCTTCTTTTGAAAAGTTTCTGTTCATGTCCTTTGCCTACTTTTTAATGGGGTTGTTTGATTTTTTCTTGTTGATTTTCCTAAGTTCTGTTAGTAATCTATTTCTTCTCCTTTGGTTTTATTGATCTCCCCTATTTTTTCCTGTTTTCAATTTCACTGATTTCTGGTCTTGTTTTTATTGTTTCCTTCTTTTTGCTTGTTTTGGGTTTATTTTGTTTCTTTTTTTTCTAGTTTCTTGAGGTGGGGGCTCTATTTGTCTGGGTTCCACAGAAACTGAACCATATATATACAGTTGACCCTTGAACAACGCAGGCATTAAGGGTACTGATACTCCACATAGTTGAAAATCTGTGTGTAAACTGAATTCCCAAAACTTTAACTACTAATAGCTTACTTTTGATTAGAAGCCTTATCTATAACATAAGCAGTTAACACATATTTTGGATGTTATATGTATTATATACTGTATTCTTACAATAAACTAGAGAAAAAAATTTTTATTAAGAAAATCAAAAGAATAAGAAAATATATTTACTATTCATTAAGAGGAAGTGGGTCATCATAAAGATCTTCATTTTTGTTGTCTTCACATTGAGTAGGCTGAGGAGGAGGAGGAAGAGGTGGACCTGGTCTTGCTGTCTGAGAGTGGCAGAGACAAGAAAATCTTCATGTAAGTGGACTCACACAGTTCAAACCCATGTTGTTCAAGGGTTGACTATGTATATGCCAATGGTATAGTTCCAGTTGAATATAAAGACCTGAGAATCAGGAGACCTCATTCTATAATTCCAGTTTGAATCCAAGTCTGACAAAAAGAGAAGACCAATGTCCCAACTCAAATCAGTCAGGCAGAGAGAAAGAATTCTTTCTTATGGGCATTTAATTCTTTCAGGTTTTCAATGAATTGTTCCAATAGGGGTGGGCAATCTGGTTTACTCAGTCTACTGATTTAAATGTTAATCTCACATAGAAACACCTTTACAAAAATGCTCAGAATAATGTTTAACAAAATATCTGGGTACTCTATGACCCAGTCCCATTGACACATAAAATTTACCATTACAGGACCTTAGATTATTGATCTGACACTTTTCTTCTTTTCTGATATAAGCTGATACTACCCTGGTTGGGAGGGCTAAGGGTACTTTGTTTCTGCTTTCCATGTGGCCACCACTCACACGATGGGGACAGGAGTGTTCTTGTTACTTTGAGTGATGTGAAAGTCCTTACTGTCCGCAAGGTCTTCCAACACAACTCCAGTGAGGAGGGAGAAGGTGCCTTATTATCCGTAGGTGGTGGTAGAAGTTCAGACTCCCCACATGATCTCCACTGACACAGTGGAAGAGGGAGCTTGTTACTGCCTGGTAGAGAAGAAATTCCTAGCAGGGATTTGGAACACCTTGTTAAGGCCTGGCAGTGGCAGAAATCTAAGCTTTACACTGTCTTTTCTGAGAGAGGTGGGGGTGGAAACAATATTTTCTGTGGTGTTTGGATGGAGTAAAGTGGTTATCGTATAAAAATTTTCTGTCTTTCTAGGCTTCACCGTTCCTGGTCCTTTGGCTAGACAGAGCAAGCTTTTCTTGGCACTTTTTTGCATATGCTAGTTGGCATTTCTAAGTTGCCAGCTTCTCAAGTATCCACTCTGGAATTTATAACACAAAAAGAAAACCCTGAGAACTCAACACCATGTCTTTCCTCAGGTCCCAAGTTCCTTAACTGGTCTTCCTTCATCTCTTCACCTATCAGAGTCTTAAGTTCATTTTATATATAACTTTGGGATAAAGAAAAATATGTTTAGTCCATCTTCCCAGAAACAGAAGTGTCCTGTATTATGATTTGAATACTTTGGTGGATTTGATATGCAAATAACTTGTTAATAAATTTGGATCTCTCTTTCCCTTCTCCCAAAGATCATGTTTCTATTACATTTTTAAGTATCTAGAGGCAAATGTTTCTAAGTTTTTCAGTTTTATAGTTTTTTACAGTGGTAACTGTATGCCTGGAGTAAAATATTCTAACAGTTAATTTTAAGGAGTGGTTCTCAAAATATGGTCTTGGAAAACTTTTAGATTTTTAAAAATTATTGAAAATATTAATGTGGGTAAGTTCTATCTATTTTTACTATGTTGGAAATTTAAATTGAGAATCTTTAGAATGGAGAATTTTTATTTATTAATTTATTTAAAATAGCAATAATCTATAATATATAACAAAACATAAATAATATATATTACATAAAACATTTATAAAGTATTTTAATATATTTATATAACTATAAAAATAACTTTATTATCTAAAACAAAAGAATAGCAGGAAGAGTGGCATTGTTTTACCTTTTGAGAATCTCTTTCATGTTTTGTATAATAGAAGAGAACTCAGTCTGTTGTAATATTACACATCACATGAGCTGTAATACTTGTAAGACAGTGAGAGTGAAAAAAGGCTAAATTGTTGTATTTGTTATTATTAAAAAATAGTTTTGACCTCACTGACCATATTATGGGTTTTATAAAATCAAGGATCAGCCTTTTAAGTTAGCTTTAAAATTAAATTACCTTAACTTTTAAGTTAAGTTAAGCTTAAATTTTAGTTTGTTATAATCATTTATTGTAACACTTGGCAAGCTGGAGAAAATACTTTTCCCTAGACTTTGGGGTTATAAAAATTGTGATCAGTGTGTATGTGCTGAGCATTTAGCAGCTCAAGCAAGTTGATGAGAATGCCAACACACTCAAAATACAGAATTTCTGTAAGTATAAATTAATAAACAAGTTTTAATAGAAATCCATTTTGGGCCATATTAAAAAATATGTGGGATGCAAAATTGATAAGCACATAAAAGTTCTTAGGAAATTCCTTTGTAATCATCTCCTTTCTCCATTAATTCTCTAGTATAAGCTTTTTCTTTCTTTTTTCTCCTATCACTAACACACTTCTCAAACTTACTGTGTTAAGGTAATAATAATGACATTATTCTGACAGTCATTCTGTGGAATTTTCCCCTTTTCGCAGTCAGTCAAACAGAAAGATTGGAAACAATTAGATATACAGTTGTATGCTGTTATTTATTTTTCTGAAATTAGTAGATTCATCTCAGGTGGGACAATAATTTCTGTCCTATTTATCTTACATGGTTATTAAATATATTAATATATAAAAGAAAATATATATAAAATACAATGTAAACAGTAGGGTGGCATACAATATAATCTATAAATATTTCAATGAAATATGAACAGTACTACTCTTTAGGCATTGGTATATGTAAATTCAAGACACGTGCCTGAGTTCATGAATAAATGTTGCTTTGATCTCTAATATCTAAATATTATTGTGACAATGTGATTCCAGATTTGGAGTTTATACATCACTATTGGATAATTGTATGGTTTCTTTAGTGTACAATGACATTAGGAAACTCAGTTTGACTGTAGATTCTTACAGATTTAGTGGTTGCTAGAAAATTCAGTTAATTCTGAAGACACTTTGAGAAACTTTAATTTTGTTACAGTAGTCTAACTTGTGATAGTTGACAATCAGGAGAAACGTGTGTGTGTGTGTGTGTGTGTGTGTAAAATAATGAATTACCTGAAAGCTTCACATTGGAACATGCTCTATTTCCACAACCATTGACTAGTCTAGAAACATAGCAGCCTCTGCACACACAATATAATTTTTATTTTTTTTGCATCAATCTTAAAGATTTACTGTATTTCTTTATCATTAAAGAGTGCTCTGGAGTCTCTGCTTAGAGTGGCAAGTAGAAGTTAATTGCTTGAGATAGTAGAAATGGACTGCATTCTGTCACTCAGCTGGTATCAGTGAAATGAGATAGTTTCTTGATAGTGAATTTAAAAGCAAAGCTCTTAAATGTTTTCCACAGGAATCTTAGTATGCTCTTCTCAGTATAATATAGCTGATATAGTGGCAACCTAATTTCCCAGTGAGTATTCACTTTAGCCATACCAGCTGCTAGGCTCTACCACTAGCTAGAACTTTGATTTTAAATAGAGATAGTCATTATTATAAAGAAGTAAATTGCTTTATTTATTACTGATGTTGCTGCCTCATTTATTGAAACACTTTGTCACAGCTGGAGAATGCAGCTGCTTTCTTTTTTCTTGTGTTACAGTCAAAGATAAATCATAGGAAAAATACATTATGGAATAAAATAGTTTATCCAGTGTTTAAAATTGGCTGTCAGCAAGTCAGAAATATATAATTTTCAAAAAATAGATATATAATTTGAATGAAGATATGTTGATAACGATCAATTATTCTAATTGTCTTATACTATTATTTTGAAACTTTTGATTTTTGGTTAAAGACAAACAAAATACCCATATTTCAAAGTTTTAAAGAAAATTTAAGCTTGTCAGTTTTGAAATCCTTTGTGTAGTCATCTACAAAAGCTGATCAGATGTAAAATTTGTTTAAATATATTCAATTGTATCAGAGCCTGGCACATATTAGTGATAGGAAATTAAAAACACAAAATATAATTGTTCCTGATAATTTGAGGAACCAGTTTGGAACACCAAAAAATGATTTATATAAACCACACTTCTCAAGTCAATAAAAAACTAAACATACACATTTTTTTTGTTTTGTTTGTTTGTTTGGACATGTTCTCTTAATTGTTTTCTAGGGTCTGCTACATTTAGTTTGGTGGGTTCCAGCTCAGAGGGAATTCATGCACACAACAAGGAATGTATATAATACCTCTTCCCCTTCCAGCCATGACAGAGTAATGTGCTGGATTTACCTTCTTTTTTTTATGCAAAAACAAAATCAAAAGGCAGGTGAAAATATATAAAATTATTATTTTCAGACACTGGGAAAAATGCAAATTGAGACTAAGATCCTTTGAGAAAAGAAAAACAAACAAGATATGTCCTGTGAATTCTTCCAAATTATTACCTGGAAACAGTTTTCCCCCTGCAGTTCAAAAAAAAGAATCAAAAGCCTGACACACCACTGAGTAGAAAAAACAGAGATTGGAGTTTTGAGTAGCCAGAGTGCCAGAAAGCCAGAATTGGGAGAGGGAGAGAAAAAAAGAGAGAAAACTCTGAAGATCTGTAGAGAGGTCCCCTTGAATCTTTGGCTGGCTGCATACTGATCTGTGCATGCATGAGAGAAAACCACCCTATGCCAGGGAAAGAATCACTGGGAAACAGTGGGCTAAACAATCCCCAGATTTCACACACAAAGAATAGTTTTTGATCTGCCCAGGGAGAGTGTAAGGACTTTGTAATACACAAAGCACTGGGTAGAATCCTCAAAAAGTTATTGCTTTAGTATATGGCTTATTTGCCCTATACTGAAGTTGCTCTGGACTTTCCTAACAAAATTTAAAAGCAAGCCTATAATGGAGAAAACTCATTCAAAGTTAGTTAACATATGTACCATAACAGAGTCCAACGTTATTTAAGAGAATAACAAAATTCAGCAATTCTCAATATAAAGTTCATAATGTCTGCCATCCAATCAAAAATGTCTGACACGTAAAGAAACAGGAAAATATTACACATGGTCAAGAGAAAAAGTAATAAATCAAAAGATAACCAAAAATAATACAGATGATAAAATTTGCATAGAAAGACTTTAAGACAGTTGTTATGAAACATGCTATATATGTTCAAGAAGACAGAAAAAACATGGTTATCATGAGAGAAAAAAGGAAGATATATTCCATAGATAAAAATACAATACTGTAAAAAAGAATTTCTATGAACTTAAAGACATAACAATAGAAACTATTTCAATAACTCAGAAAAAAAAATGGAAAAAATAGTTATTGTATACCAGTGTCCTATGAGAATATATCAAGTGGTGTAATGGAAGTGTAGACGGAACCCCGTAAGTAAAGAAAAGAGAATAGTTACAAAAATGATAACTGAAAGTTTTCCAAAGTTGTTGAAAATAATAAACCCCAAATATCAGAAAGAAGCTTAATAAATCCCAAGTAGAATAAGTACAAATAAAATATCAAAAGGCAAATTATAACCAAATTCCTGAATCAGTGGTAAGCGGAAAATCCTAACAAGAACCAGAGAAAAATCACATATTATATACAGAGAAAGATAAATTGAGAGCAGATTTCTTGCTAAAAATAATTCCAAAAACAGTATGTTAAAGTTATTGTAAGAAAAAAAAGACTTCAAATTTTTATTCTATGTTCATCAAAGTATTTTTTGAAAAATAAAGGTGAAATAAATACTTCTGAAAGAGAAGTTGAAAGAATTCATCACCTGCAAATCTGTAATGCAAGAAATGTTAAAGGATATTCTTCAGTCAGCAAGGAAATAATAGTGAAGGACATTTGCATCTACACAAAGGAATAAAGAACATGAAAAATGTTAAATATATCCAGTAAACACATATTTCCTAATCTGAAAGAATTTGGGGGAATACAAAAATAAATAAAACTACACAGATAATAACACTCAAGATTCTCTATACGAATTTTTATGTTCACCTATAAAGCAAAACAGCAAAAAAGAAAAAAAAACAATTATTAAAGGAAACGTCTATTATGTTTATGATACTATATTCTATTAAGTGTGCAATAGCAATATGTTTTTAAAAAATATATACCTTAATTAAAAATACTTTAATGCTAAAAAATGCTAATGATCATCTGAGCCTTTAACAAGTCATAATATCTTTGATGGTGGAGGGTCTTCCCTCAATGTTTATGACTGCAGACTGATCAAAGTGGTGTTGGTGAAGGTTGGGGTGGCTGTGGTAATTTCTTAAAATAAGACAATAATGAAGTTTGATAGCATTTTATCCATAATGGGACTTCTTTAAAAATTCATGTCAATCCTCGCAAGTTCTGTCGCTACTTTATCAACTATGTTTATATAATATTTTAAATGCTTTGTTGTCATTTCAACAATGTTCACAGCATCATCACCAGGAATAGGTTTCATTTCAAGAAACCACTTTCTTTGCTCATCTATAAGAAATAATTCTGCATGCATTCATGTTTTATCATGAGATCACAGCAATTCAGTCATATCTTTCAGGCTCCACTTCTAATTTTAGTTCTCTTGCTATTTCCTCCACATCTGCAGTTATTTCCTTCATTGAAATCTTGAACCCCTCAAAGTTATATATAAGGGTTGGAATCAACTTCTTATAAACTCCTGTTAATATTGATATTTTGACCTCCTCCCATAAATCACGAATGTTCTTAATAGCATCCGGAATGGTGAATCATTTTCAGAAGATTTTCAATTCACTTTGCCTAGAACCATCAGAGGAGTCACTATCTATAGCAGTTATAGCCTTATGGAATGTATTTATTAAATAATATGACTTGAAGGTTGATATTACTCCTTGATTCATGGGTTGTGTTAGCAGACATGAAAATTCACCCAAGAATTTCATCAGAATTCTTGGGTGACTAGGTTCATTGTCAATGAGCAGTAATATTTTGAAAGGAATATTTTTTCTGAGCAGTGTGTCTCAACAGTGGGCTTAAAATATTCAGTAAACCATACTGTAAAAAATGTGCTGTCAACAGTGGGCTTTGTTATTCCATTTACAGAGCATAGCAGAGAAGATTTAGTATAATTCTTAGGGGCCTCGTGATTTTTTTAAATGGTAAATGAACTCCAACTTGAAGTCATGAGCTGCTTTAGCCCCTAACAAAAGAGTCAGCCTGTCCTTTGAAGCTTTAAAGCTAGGCATTAACATTTCCTCTCTTGCTATGAAAGTCTTGGATGGCATCTTCTTCTAATTGAAAGCTGTGTCATCTACATTGAAAATCTGCCCCTCAGCGTAGCCACCTTCACCAATGATTTTAGCTAGACCTTCTGGATAACTTACTGAAGCTTTCACATCAGCATTTATTGCTTCCTCTTGCATTTCCCTGTTACAGAGAGAGTTTCACTCCTTAAACCTCATGAATCAACCTCTGATAGATTCAAACTTTTCTTCCTCATCTTCCTCACCTCTCTCAGCCTTCATGGAATTGAAAAGAGTTAGAGCCTTGCTCTAGATTAGATTTTGGCTGAAGGGAATGTTGTAGTTGGTTTGATCTTCTATCCAGACCACTAAAACTTTCTCCATATGAGCAACAAGGCTGTTGTACTTTCTTATCATTCATGTGTTTACTGGAGTAGAGTTTTAATTTCCTTCAAGAACTTTTACTTTGCATTTATGATGTGGCTAACTATTTGGTGCAAGAGGCCTAGTTTTCAGCTTATCTGGGCTTTTACATTCCTTTCTCACTAAGCTTAATCATTCTAGCTTTTGGTTTTAAGTGAGAGACAGGCTACTATTCCTTTCACTTGAAGAGTGAGAGGCCACTGTAGGGTTATTAATCGGCCTAATTTCAATATTGTTGTATCTCCAAGAATACAGAGGACTGAGGAGAGAGGCAGAGATGGGAGAATGTCCAGTTGGTCTAACAGTCAGAACACACACAACACTTAAGTTCACCATCTTATATGGCACGGTTTGTGGCACCACAAAACAATTACAACAGTGACATCAAAGATCACTGATCACAGATCACCATAATAAATATAATAATAATGAAAAAGTTTGAAATATTCTGAAAATTAGAATGTAACAGAGACAGGAGGTGAGCACATGCTATTGATAAAATGGCACCAGCAGACTTTTTTGACTCTGCATTCCCACAAACCTTCAATTTGTAAAATCCTACTATCTGTGAAGCACAGTAAAGTGAAGTGCAATAAAATAAGGTATGCCTGTAGCTCTTATTTAGAATAAAAAATTATAAATACGGCTTTAAGTTTTACAGGCTATGGCCTTGGATAAATCTCTTAACTTTTCTGGATCTCGTTTTACTTATCTGCAAATGAAATTACTAAACAATATTACAAGTTGATAATAACTGTAATAGCAGTTGCTGTGCATCATCTACCTGTCTTAATAACTTTTTATATTATCTCTATGAAAAAAGAGTGCTTAGTATCTATATTAGTTTAGTAGGGCTGCCATAATGCCACAGAATGGGTGGCCTAAGCAACAGAAATTTATGTTCTCATAGTTCCGGACGCTAGACCTCCAAGATCAAGGTGTTCTCAGGTTTGGTTTCTGCTGAGGCCGCATTCCGTTTCTTTTTTCCAAGATGGTGGCCTCCTCGCTGTGTCCTCACATGGCTTTTGCTCTGTGGACATGCATCCCTTGTACCAGTCAGATTGGATTAGAACTCCACACTTATGACTTCATTTAATCTTAATTTCCTCTTTAAAGACCCTATCTTCAAATATAGTTGCATTGGTGGTTAGGGCTCAACACGTAAATGTTGGGAAGACACAATTCAGTCCATAACTATATCCCATTTCACAGTAAGTATAAGTAATCTGTCCAAGGTAAAATAGCTAGTAGGTGACAGAGAGGGACTATGCGTGTTCACACATACCTCTATCTTAAATATCTCATCAACTTCCTTAAAAAAGCATTCTGGAAGGGTGTAATAGAGGCATTTCTGCCAAATGTATATGTATTCCTAAAAAATCTTGCTTTCTGCAAAAGCATGCATTAAAATAACATGTCTTATAGAAGAAACAGGTTTAGAAGAAGCCTACACAAAATCTATATAACTTTTTCACAAGAGCCCTTACAATAATTCTCCATATGTTATTAAAATATATGGTGCCTTCCCATTTCTTACCTTTTGTATGATAAACATAATAATCTTCATGTTCTTATACATGGCTATATATATCCTGTTATTTCATATATAATAACATATAGCCCATAATACTCATATCTTGATCATGATATATTATTAACTGAATAAAAGGAAACAGTAAAAATTTATGTATAATAATATATAATATAAATTTTATAGTTTTATTTTTAGTGAAATTGATTTATGCAACTGGATTATAATTGATTTAAACTCATACGTTCAAAATTAACCATATATTAATTTTTTTCTGTTTAAAACTGTACCACAGTACACATTCTTATATATAAATATTTTTATATATTTGTCTTATTAAATTTTTGAAGTATAATTTATGTAAAATAAACTTAATCCATTGACACTATAAAATTCTATGAGGTCTGAGTGATAATATACCTCTGGAACTAATACCACAATTAAGATGAACATTTTCATCATGTTAAAAATATTCCTTATGCACCTTTGCAGCCCATCTCTTTCTCTGCTCCTGGCTGCAGACAACCACTAAACTGCCCCTTGTCACTATGTATGTTTCCATTTTCTGGAATTTAATAGAAGTGCAATCATGAAGTATGCACTCTTTTTTATCTATTTTGTTTCACACAGGAAAATGATTTTGAGATTCATGCATGCTGTTGCATGTATCAGTAGTAGTTCATTTCCTTTTTATTGTTGTGTTGTATACCGTTGCATAGATATACCATCATTTTTAATCCATTTTCCTACTAAACATCTTATCATGTGCTTATTGCCATTCATAAATCTTTTATTAGAAAAATGTCTCTTAAAATATTTTCAGTCCCTCTAAGAAATCTTTTCTTATACTAGATGGCAAAGAATTTCTCCAATATTTTCTTCCAGAAATGTTATTGTTTTAGCTTTCCCATTTAGGTCTATGATCCATTTTGAGTAAAGTTTTGTATATTATCTGAGGTAAGAGTTGATGTTCATTTTCTTTAAACCATATTGATATTCATATGGAATAAATTTAAGTATAAATTTTGCAGTATTAATTTATTTTTCTCTCTATATATGACTAGCCAATTACCCAACATGTCTGCTGGCTTCATTAAATGTCTGACCATATAATAATTTTTTTCTGTTTAAAACTGTACCACAGTACACATTCTTATATATAAATATTTTTATATATTTGTCTTATTAAATTTAATGTATAAGTATAATGTATAAATGTATAAATGTAAATAATGTATAAATGTAGCTCCAAATAAAGAACTTTCCATATTTTGTTTTTTCCTACCCACGACCTTTGAGTAATAATATAGTGGCTAGCTCCCAAGTGCAAGAAAATATTCTCCCCAAATGAACTCATTTGGCCTTGCATTTGGATTCATTTATTTCATCTTTGCTTTATACGTTTCCAAAACTTTGTGGGAGTGGTAGAGTGTTTTGTTTTTTCCCCCCTCACTCACAGCCCCTTTCAGCTCTATTCAACACAGACAGTCAGTGAGGTTTCCCAGCACTCCTTCAAGCCACACTGGAAGGCTATTTTAGAAATGGTAACTATGAGTTGCCCCTTTTAAAATTCCATTCATGTAAGATGACTTTAGGAGGTTGTCACCATTGTTTAGTTTCAGCATATGTTTAGGTTTTCTATAAATAAATTTCTGTTTGGCTAATTTGTCAAGTTTCAGCAGATCAGGGTGGAGGGAAAGTAGTTGAAACTTGGTCTCATGCTGCCTATTTTTCTAAATTTGGTGTATTCTCTCTTGTTAATAAAATTATTCAGAAAAGTTTCTAATCTCCCTTAACACCTTTTCCTAGTGTTTAGTATCCAGTATTAAAGAAGGTTTTTGTAAATATTCTTTGTAGGATGTTCTAGTAACAGTCATACAGAATAATATTTTCATTTATATCAATTTTTGATTTGATAAGGCAACTTAAAATTGTAAAAGCTATCATATGCTACCATTAATATGTCTTATCCTTTAATAATTTGGTGCTAATCTCATGCAATATTTGTTGACTAAATTGAATGAGGATATGTTGCTGATGCATCTCATGTTTGATTAGACTAATTTTTCACAGGGTTTTTAAACGTGTTGATTTTGTGTATTTATTAAGAATTCATTAGAAGAGGGTTTTGAAACATGATTGGCACCTATAAATTCTTGAAATTAAGGATAAATTATCAACAATGTCCTTTTGTTCATATGTAAAACTTTTATTTAGTTTAAATATTAATAATATTAATTTCAGTGAAATGCAATGAAAATTTAATTAGTTTGTGAAAACAAATTAACCATATTGATTATTGTTCTATAATAAACACCAGAGCAATGCACTTATCACCTAATATGTTGTATTAATAATTAAACATGGACTCCCAGCTTATTCAAAACATAACATAGGAGCATAACATTTAGCAATTCACAAATCAGTTTAAAATGTGACTATTCGATGAAGCATATGTAGACTATTTAATGAATTTGTGAGAGAATTAAAGATTATTTTGTTTGTTATTCCTTTGTGGTGTTTATTTCACTGGGAAAAACGTATTTATAAAATCTTGACTATAAATCTAGTAATGTATAAAGAAAGCGGTTAAATTTTTCCTGTATCATGTGATTCTACAAACTATTGTTTGAGGGATACTGCAACTGAAAAACTAAGCACTTCTGTGTAAGCTGGAAAAGTACAAATGAAATTCCTATTTCAGAATTGACCTACCCAAATTCATTTGATGTACTAGGAGAACTGTGGCTTATAAGAATGCATTATTATATAATTCTCATAGTAACATTGCTAATTTGGTATTATTTCAAGCATTTCTATGGTTAATAATGTTTGAAAATGTTGACATTGAAATATAAGAGAAGTGATTGTTTAACATTAAAGTCATATGAAAATAAATTATATTTAAGGAATGGAAATTTGCACTCTACCAAAAATTTAATTTTATTAATTTTAAAATCAAGAATATTTTATAAGAGAAAAAAATAAGTCATACTCAGTTGACACAACTGTTTTGATTTCCCATAATATCTTCCAGACGTCTATATACATATTTATATATGTTTCTTTACATGTCTCGATATCTGCTTCCAGATTCTTTTCCACAGTGTTGATATAATATAGTCATTTATGTTGTGATTTTCATTAGTACACAGTCATATTTTCATTATGAAAGATATAACATTTGCTTTTTCATTTTCTGAGAATTTTTATTGTAATTCCTACAGAATTGAAGTTCAGTATTTAACAATTATGTCATTTGGTACATTTAAATATGCTTTTAATCTACCTTTCTTTCATGCTTATTAGACATATCCTTTATTATACAAATATTGTGATTATCAGTTAATGTGTCTTTCTTGGGTATTCTATTGAACCAAAGTCTGCAAGCTGTTTTACTTATTGTTGTATCATCCCACTGTGCACAATGCCTGAGAAGATATAGAAGTTCAGTAAATATTTGATACAGTCTCATTCAGCACATTAAACAGCATCGCAACATAAGTCTAAAATCCTGTGTGTGATTTAATTTAGTTTTTAACTTAGTTTTTGAGGTCATAAGCATAGCACTTGTAGTTCTTATGTACTGAGGTGAAATGTCACTACCACTTTCTTGTCTTTCTTACCTCAGATTTTTCTAGGTGCAAGTGGCAGTATTTTCTAAGGAAGCCACTGTGCCCACTAGAAGTAATTCATGCCATTAACATGTTTTATCCCTTTTCTGTGTTTTTTTTTTGGGGGGGAGGGAGATAAAAAGAATTGGTTAAGTTTTATAATAATTAACTGACATGAACAGTGAACAAAGTATAGCCAATATGACCACTCCCTAATTACATTACTTTTTTTTAATCACCAGAACCCTTAGAAGTCTCCAAATTTGAGGTTTTACCTCTTGTATTAAGATATTAAGATCACAAGACTTTCCTGTAGTTTCCTTAACTGTCACCAAGTACCTTTGAAAATAAAATTGCATAGCTGTTAACTCTCCTATTGATCTAAAGAGAACTGAGTGCCTTGGATGAACCCTTATTTCTCTTTAAATATAACATCCTGGGTTATTTTAATTCTCCAGAGGAGAAATTAGGAGTGGGAATTTGCATGGGAAAGTAGGTCATGATTTCTTTTGAGAACTCTTCAAATTACTTTGTGTCAGGTTGTCCTAAATGCTTTATATGTTGTAAATTATTTAATCAACATACCTCTTCCATCTTGTCCAAAATCACCTCTCTGCTATCACTTTCTTGAAATTTCAGTAAAAATTTTTGAAATAAGATTTCTCTTAGAAATTCCAAATGTAGTGATTTTATTCCCTCAAAGTAAAGACTATAGTTATCATATGTACTAACATAAAATAATCTTCCTCACAAAAATGGATTTCATTATGATTTTCACCTTTTGAAAACAAATTAATTAGCATTCTTATAAGTGCTACCGCATAGAAATGTGTAATTAACAGCACAATCTTTTTTTATAGTATTGGAAAATTTATAATTTATTATTGTATCTGAAAATTTCATATGGCCAATTTAAATTAGTTTGTTGACAATAAAAACTCTGCAACTATTAAAATGATAAAAAATGTGTTATGAAGTTTGGGGAGCTTAGTGACTTTAATCTCTAATTTCCATTACAGTTAAACAATTCCATGACATTTCAGTGTAAACATTTGAATAACAAAAAGTAAATGACTTTGTTTTTGCTCGCACAGTGATGCTACCCTCATAAAATGAGCTTGGAAGTGTTTCTTCTTCTATTTTATAAAAGAGTTTAAGAAGCGTTGTTATTATTCTTTTTAATATTTAGTAGAATTCATCCATGAGGCCACAGGGGCCTGAGCTTTTCTTAGTTGGGGGGTTTTTGATTAATAATTGAAATTCACATTTTTGTTGTCTCTTTGGGCTTTCTATTTCATCTTGATTCAGTTTTGGTAGGCTGTATGTTTCTGGAAATCTATCCATTTCTTATAGGTTATACAATTTGTTGGTAAATAATTGTTCATAATAGTTTCTTATGATCATTTTTATTTCAGAAGCATTTGTCATAATGTCTCTTATCTTGTTCCTGATTTTATTTATGTGAGTCTTCTTTTTCCTTAGTTACTATAGCTAAGGGTTTGCTGACTATGTTTATTTTTTCAAAAACCTCTTAGTTTCATGATTTTTTCTAGTTTTCCTATTCTCTATTTGATTTATTTATGCTCTGATCTTTATTATTTCCTTCCTTCTGCTAACTTTGCGTTTAGTTTATTCTTTTTTTTTCCTAATTTTTGAGGTGTAAGGAATTAGAAAGTAAAGTGTAAAGTTAGGTTGTTTATTTGAGATATTTCTTCATTTTTAGTGTAGGCATTTATCTCTATAAACTTACCTCTTAGTATTGTTTTTCTTGTATCCCATATGTTCTGAGATGTCATGGTTTTGTTTTCCTTTGTCTCAAGATGTTTTGAAATTTCCTTTTGATTTCCTCTTTGACCCCATGGATATTCAAGAGTGCTTTGTTTAGTTTCTAGGTATTTGTGAATTTACTTGAGTTTTTACTGTTGTTAATATCCTAGTTTTATTTCATTGTTATCAGAAAAGGTGCTTGAAAACTACAGGACAACATCCCTGATGAATGTAGATATAAAAATCCTTGAGAAAATACTAGCAAACCAAATTAAGCAGCACATTAAAAGTATTCTACACTATGACCAAGTAGGATTTATTCCTAGGATACAAGGATGGTTCAACATACACAAATCTATAAATATGATATACCACCTTAACAAAATGAAAGATGAAAACCACATGATTTCTCAATAGATACAGAAAAATTTTAGCAAAATTTAACATCCATTCATTATAAAAAAATCTCAGGAAAGTAGATATAAAAGGAACTTACCTTAACACAGCATAGGCCATATATGAAAAGCCCAAAGCTGACATCATAACCAGTGGGAAAACCTAAATCTTTTTCTCTAAGATCCAATATAAGGCAAGGATGCCCAAACTTGCCACCTCTACTACCACAGTTCTGGAAGTCCTAGCCAGAGCAATTAGATAAGAAAAATAAATAAAAAGCATCCAAACAGGAGAGGACGTGGCAAAATTGTCTCTGCAGGTGACATGAACATATATGTAGAAAACTAGAAAGACTCAACAAAACCCTGTTATATCTAATAAATGAATTCAGTAAAGTTGCAGGATACAAAATCAACCCACCACTCAGTGATGTTTCTATACATAAACAATAAACTATCTGAAAAAGAAATTAAGAAAACAATCCCATTTCCAACAGCAAACAAATAAATGAACTATTTGGGAATAAATTTAGCCAAAGGTGAAATATTGTGTGATGAAGATGATAAAACATTGATGGAGCAAATTAAAGACACAGATAAATAGAAAAAATCCAATGTTCATAAGTTGGAAAAAATAATATTGTTTAAAAGTTCATACTAACCAGAGTAATATGATTCAATGCAATCTATCAAAATTCCAATGGCATTCTTTACAGAAATAGAAAAAAAATCCCAAAATACATATAAAATGCAAAAGACCTCAAATAGCCAAAGCCATCTTGAATAAAAAGAACAAAGCAAGGGGCATCACCTTTCCTTATTTCAAAATATATTCCAAAGCTGTGGTAATCAAAACAATTAGCAATGGCATAAAAACAGACATATAGACTAATGAAACAGAATACAGAGCCCAGAAATAAATTCATACATCTATGGTCAACTGATCTTTCAAAAGGGTGAAAAGAACACACAATGAGGAAAGGACAGCTTCTTCAATAAATATTGGGGAAACTGGATATCTACATGCAGAAGAATTAAATTAAATCCTTATCTCACATCATATACAAACAACAATTTAAAATGTATTAAACATATATATATATAATACCTTAAAGCAAAAACCTACTAGAAGAAAACAGAAAAAAAAACTTCTTGACATTAGTCTGGGGAATAATTTTTTGGATCTGACACCAAAAGCACAGGCAACAAAAGCAAAAGTAAACGGGATTACATCACACTAAAAATCTTCTGTATGGCAAAGAAAACAATCAGCAGAGTGAAAAGATTAATATTATGTGTTAAATTGTCTAGGCTACGGTGCCCACTGTTTGATTAAATACCAGTCTATGTGTAACTATGAAGGTATTTTTTAGATGTGATTAACATATAAATCAGTAGACTTTGATAAAAACAGATGATTAGCCATAGTATATGTGGGCCTCATCCAATCAATTGAAGGCATTAAGGGAAAGACTGAGGTCCTTTGAAAAGGGAGGAATTCTAACTCCAGATTGCCTTTGGAATCAAGCTTGCAGCATCAACTAATGCTAAGATTTCCAAACTGCCACCTGCTTTGCAGTTTTTGGATTTGCCAGCCCTCAGAATTGTGTAAGCCAGCCAATTCCTTACAGTAAATGTCTCTCCATCTCTCTCTCTTTCTTTCTCTCTCTCTCATAATTAAAACATATACATATCACATTTTCTTTATCCATTCTTCCATTAAGAGACATTTAGGTAATTTCCACATCTTATTTATTATGAAAAATCGTACAGTGAACATGGTAGTGCAGATAATAATTTGTATAAAATAATAATAGTGACAATGTATTCAGCAATTATAGCATATCAATACATTAAATGAATGGTGGCAATAATACAAGTAAGAGGAGGGAAAATTAGGAGTACTTAATTATAAAGTACTTGCACTATTCATAAAATAAATAGAATGTGGTTTAAAATAGGGGTTCAGTTAGTTGTAAATGCACATTACAAACTCAAGGGTAAACACCAAAAAGAAAATGGAGAAAAAAGAAGTATATACTTCTCTTGATATACTAAGAGAGGATAAAAAAATGCAATTAAAATGAGAAAATGCACCAAAAAAGTGTAAGAAAAAATGTAACAAAGAACCAAGGCAATGAATGGAAAATAGTACCAAATGTGGTAAATATTAATTTAACTATATCAATAATAACTTTAAACATTAATGTTCTAAATACACCAATTAAAAGACAGAGATTGTCAGAGTGGATTAAAAAAAAGAAACATAGAACCAACTATATGCTGTCCACAGGAAACTCACTTTAAATATAAAGACCAGATAGAACAAAAGCAAAAGGATGGAGAAAGAAATAGCATACTAACACTAATTAAAAGAAAGCTGGAGTAGCTATATTAATTTTAGATGAAGCAGACCTTAGAGCAAGGAAATTATCATGGAAAAAAGATGGACATTACATAACGATAAAGGAGTCAGTTCTCTAAGAAGACACAGTGATAATTAATGTGTATGTACCTGACAACAGAACCTCAAAATGTGTGAGGCCAAAACTAACATAGTGAGAGGAGAAGTAGATGAATTCACCATTACACTTGGAGACATCAACACCTATCTATCAGTATTTGACAGATATAGTATGGAGAAAAATCAGTAATGATGTAGTTGAACTGAACAGCATTAGTAATCAAGTAGATTTAATTGACACCTATGTAATACTTTATATAATCACACATGAATAAACATTCTTCTCAAGCTCACACAGAACTTTCACCAAGACAGACCACTTTGTGGGTCATTAAACACAACTCAACCAATTTAAAAGAATAAAAATCATACAAAGTATTTTCTCAGATCTCTACAGAATTAAAATTAAAAACAGAAAGATAGTGGAATAAACTCCAAATACTTGAAAATTAAATGACACATTTCTAGATAACACACGGGTCAAAGAAGGAGTCTCAAGAGAAATTTAGATTATATTTATAGGGAAATTTCTGATATGGCATGTAAGAAGCTAAGAAGTTGCAATGCCATCCTGAAAATAAGTAAACAGCTGAACAAACTGAAAAATCAACTCTTTTTTGATTAGCCAAAAAAATGAGGCCCAAATTGGAGAGACAGAGAGGCAGATACAGAGGATTGCAACTTACCAGAGCAGAAACCCACCAGCTTTTATGTGGAAACTAGTGACAGGGTAGAAAAGCCTGAATTGTACTTGACAAATTAATGGAAACTCAGTATGCATAAGCCTGAGAGACAAAACTCCAGGGGGACCCAGGAGGACCAAAGCACTGGGGAGTCCCCACACTTTTGTGAATTTTACCTCCAGGAGATTTACCAGGTTCTTGCAGCAAATATTAGAGAAAAATTTCCTTATGCTTCCATCAAATGAAAAATAACCAATTTGAAATATGCCATGGCACTCTCTTTTTAACAAGTCCTGACCTCAGAAGAAGCTAATTTATCAGGGCCTAACCTACTGGGTTCTTATGAGTCTAATTGACATTGAGGAAGGAAAATACTCAACTCCAGTGTCCCCTAGCCATTCTGTCACACATAAGGAGGGCAGAACCACTGACAGGCACTGGTAACAGTTCAGGGGCACAAGCTCATCAAAAGATTGAGACCTAAACATAGAACCATAGAATGCTTCCTTTTCTTACCACACATCACCATGACTTTACTAAAAGCCTATTTGTTACAGTTCCTTTTCACCAGTACAACATATCCATCTTTCAAAAAAATTTTTACAAGGCCTACTAAAAGACAAAAACCACCATTTAAAGAGACTGAACAACCATCAAACCAGAGTCAGAAGTGGCAGAAATGTTAGAATTATCAGACTACAAATTAAAAAAAAACAATGATGACCATAATGGGGCTTTAATGGAAAAAGTAAACAACATGCAAGAACAGATGGATAATGTTAAGTAGAGAGATGAAAATTTTTAAAAAATCAAAATGAAATGTTAGAGATGAAAAACATTATAACAAAAATGAAGAATGCTTTTGATGGCCTCATTAGTAGTCTGAACACAGCTGAGGAAAGAATTTCTGAGCTTAAGAATATGACAATATTAACTTCCAAAACTTAAAATCAAAGAGAAAAAAAGACTGAAAAAGACAAAACAAAGCATAACATTCAAGAATTGTGGGACAACTACAAAAGTGTAATACAGGCATAACAGAAGTATCAGAAGGAGAATAAAGAGAGAAAGGAACAGAAGTGATATTTATTGAGAATTCCCCCAGATTAATTTCAGACACCAAAACATATTATCTAGGAATGGCAGGGAGCATCAAGCAGAATAAATGCCAAAAAGACTACACACAAGTATATTATACTCAAACTTCAGAAAATCAAATATAAAAAATTTTGAAAGGAAGCCAGAGGGGGAGAAAACATCTTACTTATAGAGGAGCAAATATAATGCATTACATCCAACTTCTCTTTAGAAACCAAACAATCAAGAAGAGTGGTATGAAATATTTGAAGTGTTATGAGAAAATTGAAAAAAACCCCATGAATGTAGAATTCTGTACCCCGTAAAATTATCTTTCAAAATTAAGGAGAAAGAAAGACTTTCTCAAGCAAACAAAAATTGAAGAAATTTGTTACCAGTAGACCAGCCTTGAAAGAAATGTTAAAAGCTGTTAAAAGCTGTTAAAAGAGAGAATGTATAATATAGTTCAGAAACTTGGATCTACATAAAGAAAGAAGGAGTGATTTTTGTATGTTGATTTTGCAGCCTGAAATTTTACTGAATTTGTTTATCAGTTCTAAGAACTTTTGTTGTTGTTATTGTTGAGTTTTTAGGTTTTTCCCTATGTAAAATTATGTCATCAGCAAAGAGAGACAATTTGACTTCCTCTTTGCCAATGTGGATGCCATTTCTTTCTTTCTTTCTCTTGCCTTATTGCTTTGGCTAGAACTTCCAGTACTATGTTGAATAAGAGTGGTGAAAGTGGGCTTCCTTGTCTTGATCCAGTTCTTAAAGGAAAAGCAAGTTTTCCCCATTCAATGTGATGTTAGCTGTGGGTTTGTCATACATGGTCTTTATTGTGTTGGGGTACCTTCCTTCCGTACCTAATTTGTTGAGAGTTTTTATTATAAAGGGATGTTGGACATTATCATATGCTCTTTCTGCATCTATTGAGGTGATATCATGGTTTTTTCCCTTCATTCTGTTGATGTGATGTATTCCATTTATTGATTTGCATGTGTTGAACCATTCTTGCATCAAAGGATAAATCTTACTTGATCATGGTGTATAATTTTTTTGATGTGCTACTGGATTAGGTTGGCTAGTATTTTGTTGAAGATTTTTGCATCTATGTCCATAACCAAGATATACAATCAACTAAGTGTCCATCAGCAGATGAATGAATAAAGAAAATGTGGTATAAATACACAATGAAATATTATTCAGCCATTAAAGGAATAAAATTTTAGCATTTGCAGCAACATGGATGAACCTGGAGGACATTATGTTAATTGAAATAAGTCAACACTTACATCACACAGGGCAATAATATTCATCAGGGGGCGGGCAGGTGGGAGGGGGGTGGAGGGGATGGGAAACCTCTCACTGACTGGATGCGGGGAGCAGTTTGGGAGATGACCACGATTGTAGCTCTGACACAGGCAGTACATGGGCAATATATATAGCCAAAGTGTTGTACCCCCATAATATTCTGAAAAAAGAAAAACAAATTCCCTCAAAAAAAAAAAAGTCAGGCACAGAAAGACAAGTACCCATGTTCAACTCCTCGAAACAGAAAGTTAAATGTTAGTTACCAGAGGCTGGGATGTGGTATAATTTATGTCTAGCAAATTTTTCATTTCAGTTATTGTATTTTTCAGCTCCAGAATCTCTTTGTGTTTCCTTTTTTTATTATTGTGGTAACAAATACATTATTAAAAATTTACAATTTTAACCATTTTAAGTGTATATTTCACTAGCATTAAGTACATTCATAATGTTGTGCCATTATCACTTTTACCCATTTCCAGAACTTATTTATCATTCCAAACAGAAACACTGTACCCATTAAACAATAACTTCCCATTCCTCTCTCTCCCCAGTTCCTGCTAATGTCTATTCTACTTTCTTTTTCTATGAATTTGCCTATTCTGTGTACCTCCTACAAGTGGAACCATACAACATGTATACCTTAGTGTCTACCTTTTCACTTAGCATAATGTTTTCAAGGTTCATCCATGTTGTAGCATGTATTAGAATTTCATTCCTTTTTAAGGATGAATAATATTCCATTGCATGCATACCATATTTGCTTATCTATTTATCTACTGATGGAAATTTGGGTTGATTCCACCTTTGGTTTTGTGAATAATGTTGCTATAAAAATTGGTGTACAAGTATCTCTTTGAGTCCTTGCATTCAATTATTTTGGGTATATACTTAGAAAAGGAATTAACAAATCATGTGGTAATTCTATGTTAAATTTTTTGAGGAACCACCAAACTTTTCCACAGTGGATGTTTACTTTTTAAATAATTCCTATCTTTTTATTAATGTTTTAATTTTGTTTATACATTGTTTCCCTGATTTCCTTTAGTCTTTTTCTATACTTTCCTTTAGCACTTTGGGTATATTTAAAACAGTTGTTCTATAGTCTTCATATAATTATTAATAGTCTAAAGTATACACTTGCTTAGGAATGGCTCCTACCTATTTATTTTGTACCTCTAAATGGGCCATACTTTCCTGCTTTTTTGTATTCCTTGTAATTTTTTGTTGTTATTGTTGCTGAAAACCAAGCATAAGAATATTATGTGGTAATTCTAGAAACCAGACCTCCCCCTTTCCCAGAAGGCGTTGTTGGTTTTTGATTGTTGAAGGCTGTAGTAGTCTATTTGTTTAGTGAAAACACCAAACTAGTTTTTTAGGCTGTGTTTCTTATCTTGTATGATCACGGAAGTTTCCATTCCTGGTGTTCAGTTAGAGCTTTGACAGAGATTTTCTTAAATATCAGGATTTAAAATACAAAATAAAACAAAAACAAAATAAACAAGAAAACTTACTAAAAATGCATCTCCCAGTCTGTTGATTGGTGTGTGCCAGGTCTCTGCTTAAATTCTTAGTTAGGCTTGCACTGAGCCAAAGGATCAACCTGAGGTGATATCTTAGAGTACTTCAGTTATTTTCTGAACATAAGTCTTCCCCTGTGCGTATGCATGGCTTTCTAAGTTCCTCCACATGGGAGCTTTTAAACATTCTAATTTCTTAAAGAACTCCTCCCCAGCTTTTGTTCCTAGGCCTTTGGCATCTGTTTTATGTTTCTATCATAATCTTTTGCGTCAGGAATCTGCAGGCTGTTATTTGGCTTGCAGTGTTTTTGATCAATGTCCACTGCTTTTCAAGTCTGAGTTCCCAGTTAATCAAAATAGAGACATATGCCTTACTTCAGTTGTTCATGTAGCCCCCAGACAGTTTAGAAGAGACATATACAATAATTTTCCAATAATATCTGTTTCGCTCTCTTGAAAAGGCCCCACACTGAGAATAGGCTCCATTCTTAAAGACTGCAGCTGTGCTGAGAAGAGGGTTGGGAAAGGGCAAGTAAAAACACCACCAATTTTTCCTATAATTTGCAGTTAACCTTTTCTTGATTTAATGTTTGCTTAGTTGCTGTAAACCTTTGACTGTTTCCCAGTGTTCTGGAAAAGTTGGTTTTGACAATTTTTGCTTACTTGCTAGCTTGGAGCTTCCTACTTCATTTTGCTGCAATGAAACCGTGATTTTGTTTGTTTGTTTGTTTGTTTGTTTTACAAAAATGACTACCAAATGTACTGATATTACGTCTGGATCTATTTTGATTGACTATTCCCAAAGTAAGAAAGAATTTTTAACTAGAAATTTACCTTCAAATTAAATCTTGATCTAACTCTTCTTTTTCTAATACAAGGTATATTTTAGCAGCTTGCTTGTATGACTTTTCAACAGTGTATTTAATAAGCAAATCACTAAAGAGATCAACATTTGAATTTTGTGGACCAAGTTTTTGTAATGGAATTTACTAGTAAAGGTCATTATTTTTAGGCAATAATCTGTACCCTTCATTCATAATAAACTTATTCATAGTTTCTAAATTATCATAGTTCATGGGATAAATCTGTCCTGTCATCCGGCCTTGACCAATCTAAGAATGGTTTTTACATTTTTAAATTAGTGAAAAAATCAAAAGAATAATAATATATTGTGACATGTGAAAATTAAATGAAATTCAAATTTTAGTGTCCATAAATAAGATTTTACTGGATCACATCCACATTCATTTGTTTATGTGTTGTCTACAGCTGCTGTGCTAAAATAACATAATGTAGTTCTGACAAAGATCATGGGCCCTACAAACCTAAAATGTTTACTATCTATCCTTTCACACAAAAAGTTTTCTAACCCCTTTTTCAGTACCACAAAAAAAGAATCAACAACCAAAGATATAATTTCAATGCTTTATGAATTTAGAAAGCTTTCTTCTTCTTTGGCATTAGTCTTTAGTTAGAAGACTAAGGTTGCGTCTAGAAATTTCAGCTACTACCTATTTGATCAGGTAATATACATTTTTTCAATAAGGTCTTTGATACTTTTAGCATATTCACTCCAGTTTAGAGTATTTCTCACTAGTTTAGTTGAGAATAAGGACAATCTTTCATCTAACACAGAATCTTTTCTGAATGGTTCTTCCTGGGACTTAAATTTATGAACAATATTAACCATTTCTTTTCAAAATTTTGAGAACTTCAAGGACTAACTCCGAACTTGATACTTACTCCTCTACTTGAGTTGTAGAAAACAGGAAACTTCCTTCCCCATTAAAAAAAACCCTCTTACATCGGGAAGTGCATTGCTCTGACATATTAAATCTTTAAATCCATAAGTATATGAACCAGACTGTTTTAAATTTTTAAAGTGAAATCCTCTGTTATGTGGAAAAACAGCTTATAAGCATGTGATATCTAAGTCTTAGAAACACCAGCGATTTGGATAACATCTGTAATGATACTTTCAACAGTACTCTCAACTAATGCACACTGATGTAGAATTAGCTCTCCTGAAAATAATTCTGAACTGAATTTCTATCTATTTCCCAGCAACTATCGTTTTTGAAAAGGTCGGCATCCATATGTTATACAATTTCATATGATCTTAGAGATTAACTATTAATAATTTTAAGAGATTATTATAAATAGACTAAACCATCAGTTGAATAATTTCATTATCATTAATAAGTAAAAATTTGACTGGTCACTTTTTCTTCAGAGCTCCCTGTCATAAGCACACTGATTAACTTCATTAAAGGGAATTCCATTTTGTAAAAAAAGAAAAAAATTTTCTCAGATGTTTCTGCCTTAGCATTGGCTACTGTTAAGAAAATTTTAGATAAAAGAGAAGACACAGTCTCTAAAAATTCATGAGTCAGCTTTTGAATAATGATATTTGACATTCTTTGCTGGCTATTTGGTCCACCTTTTGGATCTTTTTATTAATAACAACATCCTTGGATTCCAGAGGCAAACATGCTGAAGTTGGAACAATATCACAAAGTAGTAAGTTAAGCTGATATTGAAAAATTTCTTTTATCACTGAACTAGCTGGCCATCTGTTAAATTTGCTCCATTTTTTTTTTGTTTTTACAAATGGAGTGTTAATATCTATATTCATGTAAAATATTTATAGAAAAGATTTAATAACTTAATTGACCAATGATTTTTTGAGTGGTGATATTTTATCATAAAATTACCTTATTTGAAAGGGTTTATTTTTTCAGTTACAGGGCCATTTCATGCATATGTTGTATTATATTCACAGTTATTATTTACTTCCAGATAGTGCTCTAGCTATAGTTGTATCTTTTGCCTGAAAGGTATTTTATGAATTCATGAAACTTTACCTGCAGGTAGAAAATATTGATTTCCTTTATCTGATATAAATACTTTTATTTGACATCTAAATATGTAGTTAACTGTGAATGAATCTGTTTCATTTTAAAATTTTTTCTTTTCAATAGAGCTGGATTTTCAGCTTTATTTTCTTCTCAATTTGATAACCATCTCAGTAATAACATCCTCTAAACATTGAACAAAAAAAATCCATGTTCATTTTCTAGTGGGTGCTGTGAGTTATCTGGTTTATGAATTATGCTTTTAGTCACTTACTGTCATGGCACACAGGTAATGCTAATTATCAATATCTTCTTATACCAAAATGTTTACCAAAAGCATTTATTAAACCCTCTTTTACTCAGGTCCCTTTATACTTTCTTTTGCTCTTATTTTCAGTAGTATAAGAATCATCTTATAAGACACTATGTTATATTTTAAAAACCATTTTATTTATAAGAGAAGTAAGCATACTTATATCAAGTAAAGGAACTTCAGTGTTCATCCTGGTGAGGTGGTGAAGAAGATTTAGAAATGTTGGTATTAGATCTGGAAAACACCTTTGACAGAGCTGAAGATACCTTTGCTAGCATTTTAGATCCTTGTTTGGAGATACTGGCCTTGGGAGTTTCTGTGGACAAAACAAAAAATAATATGGACTTTCATTAGACATTTTAATTGTGGCAGTCATACTATTGCATTGATGATTTAAAATTCAAACATTGACATTTATAAAATAATTTATAGGATTTAAAATAATTCACAAAGATTTTTTTTATTTGATCATTTCAACACTCCTATGAAATACGAAGAATGATATCTTCATTTTTGGACACTGAAGTTGGTGAGGTCATACCTTGTTTAAGGTCATATAAATAAAAAGTGGCCAAGCTAGGAATGGGGTCCAGGCTTTCTGACTCTCATGGCGTCCTTATGTCCACTGTACTATAATGATTCTCTGGTCAAGTGTGCAAAGTCCACCTCTCTTTTTCCAACACAAAACTCTCTGAACATGTCTAATGAGCTAAATGAGAAAGTAACTTTTAACTTTATACAGTGAGGATGACTATCTCAGAATGCTCAAGTGAAAATAGGAATGTATTAAAAACACTATAACTTCTCATCTACTTTTAGTAAATTTTCCATTGACTAATCTCAAGTAATTATTTTTGTCATGCGAGATATGACTGTACAGATAATAAAAGAGTCTCTATTTGGATTTTTTGTACCACTTATTCAGCACTTGAGGCTCTTAGAGAACATCATTATCTCAGTTTAACAAAGTGGTTATTTTATATACAAAGACAGAAATAAATATTTATGTACTTTTCTGATACTCCATGATAGGTTGTGATTGGATATGAAAACTTACAAAACACTAAAAACTCTATTTTCTTAACTGCAGTATATGACATTTAAAAGTCTGGAATTTTCATACAAAACTTCCATATCCAGCTTCTCTTGAAAAATTGGAAGATTTGGCAGAAATCTAGCATGCCAGTGATTGGAGCTGAGTAGCAGTTCCCTGCTTCAGATGGAATATGCCATCTCTAGTGAGCCATAGACCCTGGCTCAACCTGCTGCTCTTCCTTATAGTACCTACCTTGCTCATATAAACATTTGAGGGTGTGAACTATGACAATGTTGAATGATTCTTAGGCTTAGAAATCAGGCAGATGTCTTTGAATCACAGCTCTGCAGCTTACTAGCTGTAGGGTGACCTTGGATAACATACTGTCATTTTTCTTCTTAATGATTTTCACTTTTCTCTTTAATAAAATATAGATAGACTGTTCCAAATAAATGTTAGTTACATTATCCATTGTCCCTTTGGTGTGAAGTTAAATTGAGAGAACTGCATAATACACTGCAAATTGCTATTTATATAAATAGTAAGAATATTATTTCAATCCCATATTGATAATATGCAAGGGCAGAGCCACACTTTCCAGGAGGGTAATCAAAAATTCTAAATTTAAAATGATGCAATTGAGAGTTTTATTATACTAAGTGTTAAAAGAATGGTATATGTTGTACCTGAAATGACTTCCTTTGAGGAAGATGCACTGCCAAGAACATCCTTAGATCCTTCAAAGATGGTGATAAACTGCCAAGGCAAATTGAAATACTAACTTAGTCTTTCACTGCACACTAAATACTAGATATACCTAGAAATCCTCAAGGGATAAAGCAACATAATAACATCTTACATTAAAGATATCTGTGCTCTTTAGTCTTGAAGAATTGTTATATGGCACTTAGGCTCATGATTTTTGCCAAGTATGATGCTTGGCTTGACCACTAAATTAATGATCAAAGGCTAAGCCATGTTAACTCACAAAAAATATCAGCTCTATCTGCCCCTCCCTCCATTGACTGAATTGGGATACGTTACAAATCCTTTCTTGAGAGTAGGTATGATGATAAGGGGAAAAAGAGAAAGGATGTTCACTTCATAACCTCAATTTCCTTTTATGCAAACCTTAGGCATTGTGGGGTCTCAAACAATAGAGCAACTGTGTGTACTTGGCAGTGCTGGGAACATGGCTCAGATATTGGCTTTATTCTGTAGACTTTTATCACTTCTTTGAATGCAGGAGCAGCAATTGTCCCAGAAAGGCAAAAAATAGCCTGAGACAGGTGGTTGGGCTTTGGTGTAGTTATTCTAATATGTCATCAGTTTAAAAAGGAAGTGAAAATCAGTGAAGTGGGGCATGTAACATGAGAGAAATATGTTGTGTATAGATCACGTAAAGAGCAACAGACACTTATAAGAGTTTTACCATAGTTCCTCCAAGAGGACTTGAGGGAGCTTATGTATTAAGCTACTGCAAACAAGATACCTGAGAAATAAAGCAGAACAGAGACAATCTAAATTACCAGTTTCTCAATCTTGGCTGTACCATATAGTCATCCGTGAAAACATGTTTTTGTTAAGTATAAATCCCTGGGGCCCATACCAAGGTTGGGGCAGATATTGAATTTTTTTAAATGCCCCACAAAACACTAATGTGGGAGAATTAGGGCTGAGAATCCCTAATATAAAAGCAGAGTGCAGATTCTACCATGTGTTGGGGATGAGTAGATATACAGTTGACCACCCATATTTGTGAGTTCTGCATTCATGGATTCAAACAGCCAAGGATCAAAAATATTTTTTAAAAAATGGATGGTTGCACGATACTAAACATGTACAAACTTTTTGTTCTTGTTATTATTCCCTGAGCAATGCAGTATAACAACTATTTACATAGCATTTACATTTTATTATATATAAGTAATCTAGAGATTATTTAAAGTATATGGGAGGTTGTGTGTAGGTTATAGGCAAATACTACACCATATATAATACATTATATAAGGGACTTAAGCATCCATGGATTTTAATATCTGTGGGGATTCCTGGAGACAGTGCCCCACAGATAACAGGGGATGACTGTATTTAAATTCTGCTGAGAACAGGTATCTTTTTTATTAGATTCAAGAGTCTACTTCAAGGAACATCATTATAATCATGGCTTTAAAGCTTTTATCTGAAAATTTCAAAATCTTGGCTATGTTGGAGTTGGCCTTTTCCTTGAAAGTTGTAGATATTGTGTTTGTTCTTTGTATGTTGAGTAATTTTGGATTGTATCCTGGGCATTTTAGACAAATTATAAGATTCTCAGCCCCATTAGAATCCTCTGGAGAAGGTTGGTATTTTTGTTTGTTTATGTAGGCAATCAATCCACTTACGGACTGCACATCCTACCTGGCCTTCTATGGCTATGGTTCCAGTGTAATTTCAGTTTTCAAAGTCTTTGTAGTCCTTGTGTCTGCACTACTGCTAAGACTATAGTTCAAGTTCTCAAGGCCTTTGGTCTATGTAACTTCAGATCAGTTCCACACATGTATCGCTCAGAGATGACTTTATAAACAGATTTAGGGATCTTTTTTTCAAGATTCCTCCACTCTGATTTCTCTCAGTGTCTCTGACTCTCAGAAGCCCCCTTTTCTAGTCATCGGGGTAGAATGCTGTGGCTTTTGCCAGCCTGTGTGTACTGTCTTAAACCTCTCATGACTACATCCACCTCCAGGGTAAAGTGACAATAGAAAGCAGAAAAAAAAATTACAGGTTCAATCAATACTTAAGGATAATGAGGACCCTTTTCCTATTTCCTCTGGTCAGAGAGAATTTTCTTTCAGAGTTTTAGGTGGTGCCTCAGCAGCCTCAGCTTCATGACTACAAGTTGCTGTGAGGCAGGGCCAATGGGGGAGAAATGTGGGAAATAAAGTGGGGATTCCCCCTACAGCCTCTATCCCACAGGAAGCTCCTTTCCAACTAAGGTCAGAAAGCAATGATTTCTTTTGTATCTTTATTCTATCCATTCCATCTATGCAATTTCAGGATATGAGCTGTCCTGAGTCTTAGCCAGAAAATATTGGAAGAAAAAATGCCCAGGAAACTCTCAATGGTGTTGGTTGTTCTTTAAGTTTTGATTTCCCTGCCCAAATCCCTGCTATTATTTATTTTTCAGAATCTTCAGCAGCTGTCCAGAGTTTTTAGTTGTAATCGGTGAGAGACAGGGTGGAGCATGCTTACTTCACCTCATTTGGTACTGGACTAGACAACAACTTTAACCATAGTTTTACCATGGAAAAGGTAACAAATGAGAAAAATGACAAAGAGTAGAAAGGGTTCAGAATAGCCAGAAATTCCACTTGACACAAGGAGTGTCAGTGGGTCCCCAGACTAGGGCCTCAGTATCTCCCGTTTATTGCCATTATAATTTTGCTTTTTGGAAAGTGTGGCATAAGTGAAGTCTAAGGTTGTTAAATAGATATTTTATATTCATCAATGAGGATTAAGTTGAGTGGGAGACTAATCCAGGATCTTTGGAAATTTGACAAAAATTATCTTACGCATGAGTTATAGGCTTTTAAGAATTGGTTCTGAAATTGTGCTATATCAAGATACTGAGAAGTGATTGGATAATTGATGGATTTTGTGTACGTACAGGTGGGAAGACCTACTTGAAGGGTGATTAAATTGAACCAAAAAAAGAAATAATGTGCTAAAAAGAAGAAGAGGATCTGTAGCTTTATTCCTCATTGGAAACTTTATAAAAAGGCTTAAGAAAATGTCCTGGGTTCACACTGGGGAGTAGGTAGGCTTTTTAGAAAGCTGTCTGTAAAGACTCAGTCTTCAGGAATACAGAGAAATAGGTGGAATCAGCACTTATTTCCCGTGAGCCATGCTCTTCCTTCTTTGAAGCTCCTGTTCTCTCGCCACCTGCCTAAGTCCCTCACTTGGGTCTACCCTCTCTAGGCAGGGCCAAGTGACTCGCTTCCTCTAGGCTTTTCTCCAGAGACTGAAGGAGCAGTGCTTAGAAATGGAATTGTACTTAGGTGCTAGAAAGAATCAGTGGCTTACTCTGTGCACTTAAACAAGGAATAGTAATTTAACCCAAAGGTAAGAATTTTGATTAAGAGATTTTCATGTACCAGAGACAGGCCCCAGCTTGGGGGCAGGATCTGGGTGTGAAAGAATTGTGAATAGGGTAATGCTTCCCGATGTCCCTCAAATCACACTATACAGTCCCTGATCCGACTTTGAAAACTGGGTTATTCTCAACTAGACCCCAATGTGTATTGGGCTTTTAAAAATATTTACCTTAACACTGTTTGCATTTTCTGGATTTCGTTTCTGAGAATTTTCTGTGGGGGAAAAAAAGGAAAATAGTCTTTTTCTGAGGCATATATATTTGTTGAACACAAATCTGATCTTATTACTTTTTTTTTACCTAAGAATCATAGACTTTAGGCAGATAGAAGAAGTTATTATTTTTAGTATATAGGGAATGGGAACAAGACCAAAATAGGTGAGAGCCCTAGAATGTTGAGGCAGGTCTTAGCCTTTCACTCAGGAACTATGAAAGATGGAGCGTAAAGTAGTAGGAGAGGCAGGCTCTGCAACTTAGTAGCTACACATCTGCCCGCGAGCATTCAATCTCTTTGAGCCTGTTTGTTTACCTGTAAAATGAGGGTTTACCCTATAGACGATTCCTAAGGGCCTTTGCAGCTCTCACACTCTTTGTACATACCTAACTAAAAACAGATATTTGGAATAAAGTGGAAGGTGATGGTATTATTAAATAGTAACTCTTGGTGAGACTCATGAGAGCTTTGATCAATACCCAAAGGAAACCTGGTGGTGTTGCTACAGAACTAAAAGTTGCCCAAGTTCCAGGGGAGGTCAATATACTAGTGAAAGAAATTCAGGCGAGGAGGTAGCAATGACAGTGTGAAAGAAGCTTCACAAAGACCCCTGTTAGGAAGGCAGCTAATTGCTAGAATATCAGAAAATCTGTATTTGAGTCTTAGCTTCACCATTTAGAGCTATGTGAATATTGAGAAATCAATTCTGACCTCTCTGACTCTCAGTTTCCTCATATGTAGGAAGGGAATGACACTGTTTTCCCTGCCGTCTCACAAGGGGACACAGTGGAATACTGTATATTTAAGATGTATGCATTTTTACACACATGTACTCATCAAAAGTCAACACAAGCAATAACTCTCTGAATTACTCTGTGGGCCAATGTAAGTCCTAGAAAATTAAAAAAAAAGAAAAAATAATGGTAAAACCTCATTTAACTTAAATATGGGGAGGAGTGATGGAATTATCTGACAAAATTGGTAAAATTTTATTGTTAGTTGATCATCTTCCTAAAGTATCTGAATCTACTTTATATCGCACATAATTGAAGAGACTCTTGCTTTTAAATGACAAGGACATTTGGATTTACTACCAGGGCCATCATTCCAAACACCAGTTTTTAAGTTTCTAGGCTACATGGCAACATACTTCCAGGAAAATTTAGAAAGTTGTGTTGATGAAGAGACACAGAAGAATTCCTGATATTTGAGGGGCCCAGATATTCATATTTAAGTTATTTCAGATTTTATTGTATACTCTATGAAACTAGGAATGTATATGTCCAGGCTTGACGTATCCATTGAATTCTAGACTGAAACATCCAATTGCTTATGTGACATCTCAACTTGAATTTATAATGAATACCTCAATCTCAACATAACCAAAAGAGAATTTTTGTGTTTCCGCTACACTAGTTCCTCCCACAGTCTCTCCTAACTTACTAAATGCCTCCATCTACTATCAGCCATGTACTGTTTTAGGCTCTTGGGGATACAGTTGTGAACACACATAAATCTCCACCATCGTGGAGCTTACATTCTAGAGAGATGGATTCAAAATACAAATAATTAAAATATACTATCTTTCTGATAAGTACTGGGGCGAAAAATAAAGCAAGTAGAATAGGTAGTGCCACCATGGGAATTAAGTTGCAGTTTCAGAGAGTGTGATCAGAGAAGGCCTCACTGAGAAAGTGACATTTGAGCAAAGATCTGAAAGTGAGGAAAGAGCAATGTAGATATAGGGGAAAAGTACTATAGGAGGATCAAAAAATTCAAAGGCCCTGAATGCCTAGAATGTTTAAGGAACAGCAAGAAGGTCAGTGAGAATAAAGAGGAGAGAACCAGATAGAAACAGAAGAGGAGCTTAGAGAGGTAATTGGGGGTTAGGGTGATGCCCAGATGATGCAGGGTTTTGTAAGCCATTGCAATGACTTTGGATTTGGTCCTATATGAGGTAGAACTACAGTCATGTGCTGCTTAGCAACAAGGATACATTCTGAGGAATGCCTCAGGCAATTTCATCATTGTGCGAACATCATAGCGTGTATTTACATACACAAAATGGTATAACCTATTACACATCTAGGCTATATGTTATGGCTTATTGCTTTTAGGCTGAACACCTGCACAGCATTTTACTGCACTGAACACTGTGGGAAATTTTAATGCAGTGGTAGGTATTTATGTATCTAAACATATCTAAACACAGAAAAGGTACAGTAGAAATACAGTATTATAATCTTCTGGGACCACTGTCATATATGTGGCTCATGCTTGACCAAAACACCATTACGCAGCACATGACTGTACTTATCAGTATTTGGAATTATCTTGTTTATGTCCTTACCCTTGGGATGAGACCTACACCCCAAGTTAAAATGTAAATTCCATGAAAGCAAGGACTTTGCCAGTCTTGTTCACACGTGGGATCTCAGAATACAAAGGAGGTACTCAGAAAATCTTTTGAATGAGTGAATGAATAAATAAATGATTGAATTGGACAGCTGTGATATTACTAAAGGATATAAGAACTAAGAATGATCACTGCAGTGAAGTTGGATAAAACATAACAAAACACTAAATTTAGGGGCAGGAGACTTGGGATGCAGACTAGACTCTGTTTTTGACTCTGAATAATGTTGTACAATTCACTAACTCACTCTCAGCTGCTTGAGTTTCCTCATCTATAAAAGAGGAGAGTTGTATTAAACAGTTTCTGTCAGAGTCTATGATTCCACAATTCAGACAACATACCAGTGATTATTGTGACACCTACTGGTTACAGTATGTCTGTAGAATTCTAGCATACTTAACTGCTATTCTACAGATTATCTTAATAAAAATGATTTCAACTTCCAAATTAAGAGACTATGTTTCTTGAGTTGGTTTCATGTTTGAAATAGTCACAATAAACCTGCAGTTTGACTTCAAAACCACTCTATAGTAAACAGGACACTCTACCTCTTATTCATGCTGTTATTGTCAGAATCACATTGGTCCTCTGAGGTCTCAACAAATACAGAACCTCAAAGTCCTAACAAATGTTCTAAGGCGTCAATACTAATAGAGATTTAAAAAAAAGAAAGTGAGATCCATCCTAGCCAGATTTTAATGTGAGCAAATAAATTTAGCTTTAAAAGCCTTTTTGCACATGTTAGTAGGGCTAAGCTATGACATAAACGAAGCATAACCCTTCAAAGAAATTATTAAATCCTAGTAGCAAGAGTTCTGACTCAGATATACATCGTATTTTGTGGATATTTCTCATAGGAGCATGGTAAATGTAAATTCATAATATCACACCATATAGTTGATGCCAAAATAATTGATGAAATCTTAACAGCAATTTAGACAAGGCAAAGTATTTGGCTAATTTTAACACCTGAGTGAGGTAATACTGGCACTTGCCAAAAGTAGATAAACTCACAGAAAAAAATAGTAGCTTCAAGTTTGATAACTATCAAAGAAGAAGATATTAAAGTAGTAAATATTAAAGTTTACTTTTGAATACTCTCTAATTTAAGGAAAAAACTTCTAACCTTCTAATATTTGAGCACTTGGATCTTGGTTATAATCTTCAGCCTCTCTAAAACAAAAGAAAAAGAACATCATTTTCAATGTATTTAATAAAAGAAGACATTACAGGTTAAGCAAAAGAACAATCAGTCATTCTTCACATGGAAGTAAACCCGGAATACTATATCATTGAGATTCCAAATCAAATGAAAATGATTTCTAAATTTACTTTTTTCCTTCATTTTTAAAATTGTGGTTATATAAAACTTACTATCTTGATTATTTTAAGTGTAAAGTTCTGTGACATTAAGGACATTCACATTGTTGTGCAACCATCACCACCATCCATTTCCAGAACCTTTTCATCTTCCCCAACTTAAACTCTATACCCATTAATCACTAACACCCCGTTTCCCTCTCTCCCTAACCCATGAAAACCACTATACACTTTCTGTCTCTATGAATTTGACTTCTCCAGGGACCTCTTATGAGACACAGTATTTGTCCTTTTGTGACTGACGTTTCAGTTAGCTTAATATCTTCAAGGCTCATGCATGTCAGAATTTTCTTCCTTTTTAAGGCTGAAAATATATTCCATGAATTCACATCACACATTTTATTTATCTATACATCTATCGATGTGCACCTGGGTTGCTTCAACCATTTGTCTATGGTGAATAATGTTGCTATGAACATGTGTGTACTAATATCTGTTTCAGTCACTGCTTTCAATTATTTTGAGTATATACCCAGAAGTGGAATTTCTGGATTATAGGGTAATTCTATGTTTAATTTTTGAGAACTAACCACCATCCTGTTTTCCACAGTGGCTACACCATTTTAAATTTCCACCATAAATTCGCATGAGTTCCAATTTCTCTACACCCTTACCAACACTTTTTCTTTCTTCCTTTCTCCATTCTCCTTTCCTTTCTTTCTCTCCTCCTCCCTTCCCCTCGTCTACCATTCCTTTCCTCCTAATAGCTATTCTAATAGGGTTAAAGTAGTATCTCATGATTTTGATATGCATTTCCCTAATGATTAGTGATATGGAACATCATTTTGTGTGCTTGCTTATTAGAAATTTGTATATCTTCTTTGGAGATTTGTCTATTCAAGTCTTTGTACATTTTTAATTGGATCATTTTTATTGTTGTTGAGTCATAGAAGTTCTTTATATATTCTGGATATTAATCCCTTATCAGGTATATGATTTGTAAATATTTTCTCCCATTCCATGGGTTGAATTTTGACTTTATTGATAGTGTCCTTTGAAGTACAAAAGTTTCTAATTTTGATAGAGTGCAATTTATTTGTATTTTTCTTTTCTTGCCTGTGCTTTTGGTGTCGTAATCAAAACATCATTGCCCAATCAGGTGTCATGAAGCTTTTCTCTTATGTCTTCATATAAAAGTCATATGCAAAGTTATATAGCTCTTATATTTAGATCTCTGATCCATTTTGAGTTAATTTTTGTGCATAGTGTAAGATAAGCATTCAACATCATGTTTTTTGCGTGTGGATATCTATTTTTCCCAGCGCCATTTGTTCTAAAGGCTATCCTTTCCCCAAGAAATGGTCTTGGTACCCTTGTCAAAAACCATTTGACCATATATGCAAGTGTTTATTACTGGATTCTCTATTTCTTTTCCTTGATCTATAAGTGTGTCTTTATGTCAGTATCATACCATTTGATTACTGTGGCTTTGTAGTAAGTTTTGAAATCTGGAGGTGAGAGACCTCCAACTTTATTCTTTTTAAAAATTGTTTTGGCTACTAAGGATCCCTTGAGCTTCCAATGAACTCTAGGATGGATTTTTCTATTTCTACAAAAACATTGTTAGTATTTTGATAAGGATTGATTCCATTGAGTCTGTAGATTAACCTGGGTAGTATTGATATCTTAGCAATATTAAGTTTTCCAATCCATAAATATGGAATGTCTTTCTACTTATTTGTGTCCTTTTTAATTTCTTATAGGAATATTTTTTAGTTTTCAGTGTAAAAATTTTTCACTTCCTTCATTAAATTTATTCCTGAGTATTTTATTCTGTTTGATGCTAGTATAAATGGGATTTTTCCTTTATTTCCTTTTTAGATTATTCATTATAAGAATATAGAAAGGCAACTTATTTTTATATGTTGATTTTGTATGCCACAACTTTTCCAAATTCATTACTAGTTCTAACAGTTTTCTTTTTTGTGGATTCTTTAGGGTTTTCTACATATATGATCATGTCATCTATAGACAGAAATCATTTTACTTCTACCATTCCAGTTGAATGCCTTTATTTTTGCTTTTTCTTGCCTAACTTCTCTGGCTAGGACTTCCTATTTGTTGTATTATGTTGAATGAAAGTGGCAAAAGTGAGCATTTTTTTTTAAATCTCCGATCTTAGAGGAAGTTTCATTCCTTCACCACTGAGGACAATGTTAGGTATAGGTTTTTCATACATGGCCTTAACTGCGTTGAGGTAGTTTCCTTCTATCCTTAGTTTGTTGAGTGCTATTATCATGAAAAGGTGTTGAATTTTGTCAAATAGTTTTCCTGCATCAATTGAGATGAGCGTGTGTGTGTGTGTGTGCACCTGTATGTATCCCCTTTATTCTGTTAATGTGGTATATTACATAGATTGGTTTTTGTACTTTGAAACTCTCTTGCATTCCTGGGATAAATTCCACTTGGTCAAGGTCTATAAACCTTTTAATATGCTGCTGAATCTGGTTTGCTAATATTTTGTTAAAATTTTTGCATCAATATTCATCAACAATATTAGCCTGTAGTGTTTTTTGTTTTTGTTTTTTTTTTTTTCTTGTACAGTCTTTGTATGGCTTTGGTATCAAGGTAATGCTGGCCTCATGAGTTTGGAAGTGTTTCTTCCTTTTCAGTTTTTTAAAAAAGTTTGAGAAGGTTACTGTTAATTCTTCTTTGAAATTTACTAGCATTCACCAGTAAAGCTATCTGGCCCTGAACTTTTCTTTGTTAGGAGATTTTTGATTATTGATTCAATATCCTGACTTTTTATAGATTTGTTCAGATTTTTCTAATTCAGCATGATTCAATCTTGGCAGATGGAGTGTTTCTAGGAATTTATCCATTTCATCTAGATTATCCAATTAGTTGGCATACAATTGTTTATAGTACTCTCTTAGAATCCTTTTTATTTCTGTAAAATAAGTTGCAATGGCCCTTCTTTCATTTATAATTTTAATCATTTTAGGCTTTTCTCCCTTTCCTTAGGCAATCTTGTTACAGGCTTGTCAACTTTGTTGATCTTTTCGAAGAGCCAATTCTTGGTTCTGTTGATTTTCTTTTTGTTTTTCTAGTCTCTATTTAACACTTCTCTAATCTTTATTATCTTCTTCCTTTTAATACCATTAAGTTTAGTTTGTTCTTTTTCTAGTTTGTTAAAGTGTAAAGTTAGATTATTGATAAAAGATTTTTTCCTTTTTTAAAATTTATTTTGAAATATTAGGGGAGTACAAATGTTTTTGTTACATGGATACCTTGTATTTTGCTTAAATTGGGGCTTTTAATATGCTCATCACCAGAATAGTGTTCATTGTATCTGATAAGTAATTTTTTACCCCTTCCCCTCCCCTCCTTGGTTTCCAATGTCCTTTACATCTCTTTGTGCCTATGTGTGCCCATAATTTACCTCCCAGTTATTAGAGAGTACATGTGGTGTTTGTTTTTCTATTCTTTAGATATTTCACTTAGGATCGCGGTCTCCATTTCTATCCAAGTTGCTGCAAAGGACATTATTCCATTCCTTTTTATGGCTGAGTAGTACTCCATGGTGTGTGTGTGTGTGTGTACACACCATGTGATATATCTCTCTCACATTTTCTTAATCCACTCATGAATTGATGGGCACTTGGGTTGATTCCACACCTTTGCAATTGTGAACTCTGCTACAATAAACATTTGAGTGCAGGTGTCTTTTTGATAAAATGACTTCTTTTCTTTTGGGTAGATACCTAGTAGTGGGATTGCTGGATCAAATTCTAAATCTACATTTATTTCTTTGAGGAATCTCCATATTCCATAGAGGTTGTACTAATTTGCAGTCTCACCAACAGTGTATAAGCCTTCCTTTCTCTCTGCATCCACACCAGCATCTATTGTTTCTTGACTTTTTAATAATGGCCATTCTGACAGGGGTAAGGAGATATCTCACTGTGGTTTTAATTTGCATTTCTCTGATGATTAGTGATATTGAACATTTTTTATGTTTGTTGGCCACTTTATCTTCTTTTGAAAAACTTCTGTTCATGTCTTTTGCCCGCTTTTTAATGGCTTTTTTTTCTTGCTGATTTGTTTGAGTTGTTTATAGATTCTAGATATTAGCCCTTTATTGGATATATAATTTGCAAATAGTTTCTCCTATTCTGTAGGTTGTCTATTTACTGTGCTGGTTATTTCCTTTGTTGTGCAGAAGCTTTTTGATTTAATTAAGTGCCATCTATTTATTTTTGTTATTGCTGTATTTGCCTTTGGGGTCTTAGTCATGAATTCTTTGCCTAGGCTAATGTATAGAACAGTTTTCCTATGTTTTCTTCTAGAATTCTTATGGTTTCATGCCTTACATTTAACTCTTTTATCCATTTTAAGTTAATTTTTGTATATGGCAAGAGGTAGGGGTCCTGTTTCATTCTACATGTGGCTATACAGTTTTCCCAGAACCACTTATTGAATAGGACTTCCTTTCCACAGTGTATGTTGTCTGATTTGTTAAAGATCAGTTGGTTGTAGGTAAATAGTTTTATTTCTGGTTTCTCTGTTCTGTTCCATTGGTCTATGTCTCTATTTTTATACCAGTACCATGCTGCTTTGGTTACTATAGCCTTGTAGTATAATTCGAAGTCAGGTAATGTGATACCTCCAGATTTGTTCTTTATGCTTAAGATTGCTTTGGCTAGTCAGGCTTCTTTTGGTTCCAAATGAAGCAAAGAATTATTTTTTCTAGATCTGTGTTATATGATGTTGGTATTGATGGGAACTGCGTTGAATCTGTAAATCACTTTGGGCATTATGGGCATTTTAACAATGTTGATTCTACCAATCCAGTAGTCTGGGAAAGACTCTAGTTCTCCTTCATTTAAGAAACTTGGTTTTGCAGGATACAAAATTCTTGGCCAGTAGGTATTCTGTTTAAGAAAACTAAAAATGGGACCCAATCCCTGGCTTTAAAGTTCTCTGTTGAGAGGTCTGCTGTTTGTCTGATTGATTTTCCTTTATAACTAATGTGTTACTTTCATCTCATGGCTTGTAAGATTTTCTCCTTCACTTTGACTTTGGTCAGGCTGATGCATGTATGTCTTGGTGATCTATTTGCTATGAATCTTCCAGGTATTTGATGACCATGTTGTATCTGGATATCTAAATCTCTAGCAATGCCAGGGAAGTTTTCCTCTATTATTCTCTCAAATAGATTTTCTATGCTTATTGCTTTTTCTTCTTCTCCCTCAGAGATACCTATAATTCTTATCTTAGTTTGCTTTTTGCATAATCTCATATTTCTCTCAGTGATTGTTCATTCTTTTTTGTTCTTTTTTGTACCTTTTTTTTATTGACTGAGTTACTTTGAAATACTTGTCTTCATGCTCTGAAATTCTTTCTTTTGCTTGGTCTAGTCTGTTGTTAAAGCTTTCTGATGTATCTTAAAATTCCCTAAATGACTCATTTCTTTAAATTCTGTTATCTTTTTTTTAATGTTATCTATCTCTTAAGTAAATTTTTCATTCATGTCCTGAATTATTGTTTTGGTTTCTTTGAGATGGTTTTCTACCATCTCCTCAATTCCATTCATCTTACTTGCCACCCATAATCTGAATTCCATATCTATCATTTAAAAATTTCCTTTTGGCTGTAGTTCATTACTGGAGAGCTATTGTGAACTTTTTTGGGTGTTCAGATGGCCTGTTTTATCACATTGCTGGAGTTTTTATGCAGGTGCCTTCTCATTTGTTGACACTTCTCTCAGCTCAAAACAGGTAGCAGATATGGTACATCTGTTCTTCTCTAATGAGATTTCTGTTGCTTGGTGAAGATAGGCATGGGTCCCTGAATGTAGTGCTTGTATCCTTTTCTGGAAGCATGACCAGGCAGGACAAGGGCTGATGCACTGTGAGCCTTTAACACTGCTGCTGTGCTGCATATCCCCTATTCCTTTGAGTTTGTCACAGGCCCACTATGGCAGGGCTGGCCCCTAATGCTAGGTGTGCACAAGAGGTAAAACTGGCCAGCAGGATGAAGTGTGCATGGGGGATGGAGGAGGTCAACTGGTCATGGTGCACACACATGCAGGCCTGGGAAGTTGAGGTGCACGTTGAGTGGGCTGGGCAAGGTCTAAGCAGGGTGCAGCACAGGGTGTAGCAGATGCTGAGGGTATAGCAGCCCCACAAGCCCAAGGAGCATGGGGCAGAGTGACCCCTGGTGCAGAACAGACTGGAATGTCATAGCTCATGTGTGAGGTGGAAGGGGACCCCTGGACAGAGTGGACCCATGGGGCAGGGTGCCTAGTCAGGATGGAGCAGATCTGTGGAGCATAAGGCTCAGCTCTCAGGCTGGGGTGGCCATGCACCAATGTTTGTGAGTGGGGCCAGGCATGCACAAGGTACAACACCCAGGGTACCTGTGTAGGACAATGTGCGTCTGTAGCATGCAGACCACCCAGAAGTCTGTAGCATGCAGACCACCCAGATCTAAAGTCCTCAGCTGCACTGGCTTTTGTCCCACTTGGGGCTTTTCAGGCATCAGTGGCAGTGGCAGTAGCAGTGGTCCAGCTACCCCAGCAGTGTGCGCTGAGGGCAACAGGCACATACTCTGCCTGGTCCCACAGGAATTACAGTTGAGCAGGATTGCCCAGGACACAGCAGCAGGTATAGAGCCCTTAGTCTCCTGCTTTGCCTAGGGCCCCTGGTGGCAGGGGTGGGGTGGTGTGCACGTCACCTGCCCATTAAGGTGCATGTGAGTGCTAGGATTCCCCACTCCCTCCCTGCCTGGCAGGGTGGTCAAGCATGAGGCTGCAGTCACAGATCTGACCTCTGGGCAAAAGTAGTTTTACAGCATTGGGATGTCACAATGGTGCCAGCCACAGTGCCCAGGGCTCTCAAGCTGGCTGTTCCTTCTCTCCAGAGCAATGCAGATGCTCAGCTTCCATTCAGGTCTCCATTTCAGTCCAGAGGCCTGTTGCAGTGGAGGGGCCCTCCTGCTGGCTGCTCTGGTTGCAGTATCCTCAGGGAAAGCATGGAATCTGGGCTTTTCTCTTCCTTCCCTTTCCCGCGTTGTGCACCTTCCCTAATTACCTCCAGTCCTGCTGAGCAGGTGGTCCCACTTCCACCTTCTCCTCGTCACTCCCACCTCCTCTGTGTGGACTCTCAGCGCTTTTGCTCAGACGATTGACCCAAAGGTGGACGTCTATTCACCATTTTCAATGCTCTCTGTGAGAGTGGCATTGTGCATGCTGCTTCTACTCCACAATCTTGCTTTTTTTTTTCCAAATTTTTCTTCTTTTTTAATGAAGAATTTACAACTAAAAATCTTCCTCTTAACAGTGTTTTGGCTGTATCCCATAAGTTTTGGTAATTTGTGTGTTCATTTTCATTTATCTCAAGTGTTTTCAAATTTCCCTTGCAATTTCTTCTTTGACCCATTAGTTAAGAGTGTGTTACTTTTCACATATTTTCAGATGTTTTGGTTTTTCCTTCTGCTATTGATTTCTAGTTTCATTCCATTGTGATTGGAAAAGAAAGTTTCCAATCACAAACTTCTTAAAACTATGAAGACTCATTTTATGGCCTAAGATATGGTCTATCCTGGAGAATGTTCCATGTGCACTTGAGAAAACTGTGTATTCTGCTATTGTTGGGTGGAGTGTACTGTATATATCTGTTAGGTTCAATTAATCTATAGTGTTGTTCATATACTCTATTTACTTATCAACATTCTGTCTGGTTGTTCTCTCCATTTTGAAAGTGGTCTGTTGAAGTCTTCTACTATTTTTGTAGTGCTGTCTATTGCCCTCTTCAATTCTGTCAGTAGTTATTTCATATAGTTTGGAGCTCTGATGTTTGGTGCATACAGATGGTCCTCAACTCATGATGGAGTTATGTCTCAACAAACCCAACGTAAATTGAAAATATCATACGTTTAGAATGTGTTTACTATACCTAACCTACCAAACATCATAGTTTAACTGAACCTACCTTAAATGTGCTCACAAAACTTACATTAGTTTACAGTTAGGCCAAATCATCTAACATGAAGGTTATTTTATAACAAATTATTGACTATCTTATGTATTTTATTGAATTCTGTACTGAACATGTCTTGCTTTCACACCACAATAACATCAAAAAACCACAAGTCAAATTATTGTTAAGTTGGGGACTGTCTGTATGTGTTTATAGTTGTTATATCTTCCTGGTGAGTTTGACCACTTTATCATTTTACAGTGTCTTTCTTTTTTTCTTATAACAGTTTTTCACTTAAAGTCTACTTTGATGTCAGTACAACTGCCCTTGCCCTCTTTTGGTACCCATTTGCATGGGGTATTTCTTTCCATTCTTTCACTTCCAATGTGTATGTGTCCTTAGATCTAAAGTGAGTATCTTGTAGAAAATATATAGTTGAATCCTGCTTTTTGAATCTACTTTGTCATTCTATATCTTTTGATTTAAGTGTTTAATTCATTTATACTTCAATTAACTATTGATAGGGAAGAACTTTCCTTTGCCATTTTGTTATTTGTTTTATGTGTCTTGTAGCTTTTTTGTCCCTCATTTCCTCCATTACTAGCTTCCTTTGTATTTAGTTGATTTTTTAGTGACACATTTTGATTTCCTTCTAATTTCCTTTTATGTATATTCTATAGATTGATTCTTTGTGATTATCACAAGGGTTACATATAATGTCCTAAAGTTATGGTAATTTTTCTTAAACTGGTGACAAGTTACCTTAATTGGATACAAAAATTCTCTTCCTTTACACATCTGCCCCCTGCCCACTTTATGTTCCTGATATCCAAAATTGTGTCTTTATAAATTCTATACCCATCAACATAGATATATAATCTATATTTTATGCATTTGTCTTTTAAATCCTATAGAAAGTAAAAAGTGGAGTTATGAACCAAATTCTGAAAATACTGGTTTTTATATTTTTATATGTATTTACCTTTACTTGAGAAATTTATATTTTCATATAGCTTTGAGTTACTATCTAGCATCCTTTCATTTTTCTTTTAAACTTGAAAAACTTTCTTCAGTACTTCTTGTCAGATAGGTCTATTGTTAATGAACTCCCTTAGATTTTTCTTTTCCTTTCTTTTCCTTTTTTTGTGTGTCTTGGAATGCCTTACTATTTCCTTATTGTTGACACATTTTTGCTGGATGTAGAGGTCTTGTATGACATTATTATTTTTCTTTCAGCCCTTGAAATATATAATCCCACCGCCTCTTGGCCAGCAAGGTTTTTGCTGAAATATCCACTGATAATCTTTGGAGATTCCTTGTATATAATGAGCCATTTTTTTCTTTCTGCTTTTAAGATTCTCTCTTTGTCTTCTGACAGCTTGATAATTGTGTGTGTGTGTTGGTGTGGTATTTTTGTTTTTATTTTACTTGGAGTTCATTAAGCTTCTTATCTATCCATGTGTTTCTTCAAATTTAGGAAGTTTTCTGCCCTTATTTCCTCACATAACCTCTCAGCTCCTTTCTCAATCTCTTCTTCTGGGACTCACCTAGTGTGTGTATTGGTCTGTTTGAGGGTGTCCCCAAAATCCCTTAGGCTCTGTTTACTTTTCACTCAGTCTTTTTTCCCTTTTGGTCCTTAGACTTAATAATTTCAAATGGCTTGTGTTCAAGTTCACTGATTCTTTCTTCTGTCTATCCGAGTTTGCTGTTGAAACCCTCCAGTAAATTTTTAAATTCAGTTACTATAGTTGCTAGCTCCAGAATTTGTTTAGTTCTTTTTAAAAAATAATTTCTAACTCTTTGTTGGTATTCTCATTTTGTTCATATATTTTTCTCCTAATTCATTAGTTCTTTGTGCTTTCTTAAAATTCTTGAACATATTTAAGGCAGTTGTTTTAAAGTCTTTGCCATGTATGTTCAATTGACATACTTATTTAGGTACATTATCTGGAGATGAATCTTGTTCTTTTGAATGAGCCATATTTCTCCAATTTTCCTGGGCTGCTTTTAAATGACTTAATTTTACAGTGGGTCTCTGCCTGCTTCTTCTCAGGGCCTTTGATAGTCTATTGTATTCCTCTTCCCATAATCGCTTGCCCGAGGTGTTAGTGGCTGTCTTCATGCATTGTGGCACCCATCAACTATCTTCTGTGGTTTCCAGGCTTAGATCCAAACTATGCCACCATTGCCTATATCTGAGCTCCTACTCAGATGAGACAAAAGTAATTTCCTCAGGAAGCACACAGATAGTCCAGAACATTGCAAACAAGTTCTACTCTGCTCTTTCCACCATAATGGAAGAAACTGGGAACGGGACTCCTTTATCCCTACTGTGATGTACCATGCGGGAAGAGTTTGGGTACAAGAGTAAGTTAAAATCCATAGATTTTTTTTTTTCATTTTGAATGTGGCTTTTCCTTGACTGAGTGTTCATTTGGTTGCTGCAGATCTTTGGTTTCCAAAGCTTTTTTTTTAAGTATAAAGTGGATTTAGTCAGTTGGTAGTTGTTTATTTATTTTTTTACATGGAAAACAAGGACCTGGTATCTATCATCGTGCTCTGAGTTTATTTTCATTTAGTTTTATCTGTGCCCCCTCTCTACTTCACTGATATAAACAATAGAGAGGTGCCTTCATTACTAGTTATGTATGTTATTAATAAAAGAAATATAATGCAGGAGAAAAGGGGCAATGGTGGGCCAGGAATAGATTTTCCAAAATATTGTCATGTCAAAAATAATAATTCCATCATGTTGAGTGGAAAAAAAATATAAACATATTTTTCTCTGTATACCCAGTTCTTCTCCCCAGATAATAATGTACCTCTTCCATGTTATAAATACTTTTATAAACTTAAGAATAATTTTAGATGTTTTAACTATTCTTGATAGAGTTATTAATCAGATCTTAAGTCTACAGTACACTGTGCTCCTCTCTGTCCCCTATAACTGCCATACAGTTCATATTTTGCTCCTAAAGTCACCCAAACTTGGATTGTCTTTTGCTCATGTAAATGCTATCCATTCTTAAAGCCCTACAACAAACTCTTTAGCTTTCTAGAATTTATCTCTGAATGCTCCAACTTACATTTCTTCCTCTCTTCTTTAGATTCTTCTTACAGGCAGTAGACATTAGAATATTTGGCTTATTTAAGAGAGCTGTGCAGGAAGCCTGATAGTGCATATTCTATTGCTGACCCAGTGCCTGCCTCTCAGGTTAAAAAGTACCCTAATACATTAGCAAATACTTGATGCAAGACATCATTGCACTAGAAACAGGTCTCAAAACAAGGATGTAGAGGCCAAGTAACTAAAAATGGGAGAGCAGGTAGCAAGAAGAGGCTTAGGAATTTTCTACAATGGGAAGCTAAGGGATGGCAGAATAAGAAGGAGTGAGGAAAGGTCTGATGCTGAATATTGCTCTCAATTACAATTTTACCAGGGGCCCCATTCTTCCCATAAGCCCTACTTTCATCTCAGAATTCTGTATTTGTATTGCCTTAATTTTATGTACCTGGTATATGAAATGAGATCTTCTTGGTTGTATGAAGATGAACTCATAATTCTGTGTATTAAGTAATGCGTAGGTTCGGTAACAAGATTCCTTTCTTCTTTCTGGAAGTGCAAATCAGGTATTACACAAAGTAAGTTTGATATGTACTTTTCTCATTTTTTGGCATTGTTTTGCAGTCTAATGTACACCTTAAGAAAAAGTTTTAGAGATTACTTAAAAGGTGATTGCATTCTATAATTCTAAGTAAAATGTCATGTCTCTTCCAATATAATTCTCTTGAAATGGCTCAGTGAGGATGATCTAAATTATGATATTGGGTTTTCAGTAGATGTTAAACATAAACCTAGAACAATATTTAAGGAATATAATTTTCCATTTCTAAACTTTAAAAATATTTCAATCATATTTTTGTGAGTTCAAAAGAAAAAATAACAGAGATTCAATTCAACTCTGGTACATTAGGAAGCTTGCCAGATCAATTATTTTAACAAATACTTTGATCTATTTGTTGGGAAGTCATGTGTGCTTCTTAATTGACCAGAGTTATGTCTCTGTTCTTTTCTCTGGTTCATGTCAGCTTTTGTATTTACTTGGGAATCTCATCAAATGAATAATCAAATGAATTGGTTCATCAGGAAATTCTAAATCATATGTTCTCCAAAAACATGTTATGGTATAGATATTTGGACAGGAAAGAACCCAAGGGGTCACGGAGGCCCAGGCCATCATTTAAGGTTTTGGAATCAGTAACAAAAGCTCTCCATCATGATGATAGTGGAGTTTATGAGCTAATTATAGGGTGATATTTAAAATTTTTGATTAATTTCTTAAGTTTGGATAAGTTGGCTAAGAAACTTTCAAGAAAAAAGTGGGCTATGTAACTTGCCCAAAGGTCATTTAGCTATTGAGTCATAGTCAGGATTCAAACCCAGAAGAATCTAAATTTCTGTGGATCTTTTTTTTACTTCCACCTACCTCAGCCAACCTTCTTGCCCTGTCCTACTGGCATGTGGCTCTCCACAGAAAATTTCAACGAGTATTTACCAGCCAAAAATACAAAGGGCTGGACAATCTGTTGTTTTCAATAATTAGCTTATATTTTTCTTAACTGGTTTCCATTTTCTTTTTTTCTTGGGCTTCTAATTAATCTATGTTTCTTTCCATTATCTTCTTTCCCTCAGTTGAGTTCCATGGCTGTATCTGTTAATTATTTCCCTTATACTGTATCACCAGGTTTAGGAGGAGACAACTCATTTTAGTATTCTTTTGTGTCTCATCAAGGTACATTCTTGGACCAAATTTGTGAAGCTCTCTACCCTATCACTGACAGCCATGCTTCTCACTTACCTTACGCTGTGGCTTTTTCTCCCAAGAAGAGACTGTTTCAGGTGTGTTTTGTGTTGTGGCCATGTCAAGCTCAGCAACAGCTCTTTTAACATGTGTCTTGTCAGATTTTTTTATCTGATTTGAAATTGGTTCAATACTTTCAATATTTGCACTGGATGTGGGCTGACAACATTTACTTAGTGACAAGAATTTTTTCAGGCTGCTTGTGCTTAGTGTTGGCTTAGGAGGAACTTTGCTTTCTACTGGCTTCTTGACGTTTTTCTCTTGATTTTCAAATTGGTCTTCTTGTGCAAAAATCTCTCCTAAAATGATTTCATCTTCGTCAGAATTTAGTTCCTGGTTTATGTCACTTTCCAAATTCGTTTGATCAATATCATGAGCTACTAAACGAATAATAAGATCTTTTTTGCTTTGAACATCTTTTAAAAGCTCCACCTTGGTAATATCAGGCTTTCTTATATTCTGAAATGAATTTCTGCAAACAGCCTGAAATTAAAAATATAATTTTTAAATGCCTCAATCACTTTTCTTGTAGCTCTATTGTGATATAGCAATTTTCTTGTGATTTCTAATTTCAATTTAAGTAATATCCTCAAATGACACTTATTTGTATATTAGCAATATTTTAAATGAAGAAATAAATAAACATCATAAGAAATATTTGTTGGTGTCCATCATTTCTGTACATTCAAATATATTAATCTAACATAACTTACTCCAAAAAGCACAGGAAGGTCTAATAGAGTTTCTTTTTGGCCTAAAGTTTACATTTTGTTGCAAAAATAATTTAATAACTTTCTATTTTTGTCATTTATCTTGAAAGTTTTGTGACAGAAGTAGACATGATAATCTATTTTTCTAAAATCTTAGGTAAGGAATTATAGAGAAATCTAAATACACGTATTTTCAAGAAAAAAGGAAAGAAATTGCCTGATTTTGACTTTTAACAATAATGAGTAGCCAAAATTTTGGTCTTAAATTTTTATTCCCTATTCTTCCACTACTTATCTTTTGGATATATTTTCCAAAAGTTTCTTCATTTCTTCTAATTTCCTCCCTCAAATTGCAATTTCCATTGCCAATGTTAAAAACAGATAAAAGAAAAGACAATTATAATTAAATAAAATAATATCCCCATTTCTGTAACTTTTGGCCATGCTACAGAACCTCAAAATTGATTTAATTTAATAATCTTACAACTCAACCTCCATTTTTAAAATTATAAACAAGGTTTTCAGATAATGGTGCCTTAAAGGAATATTTGTAAAAGCACAATATTAGAAGAACTTATTTAAAAAATGAAAACAATCAGTTTTGAGTATCTGTGCTAGCAGAAGAAAATAATGGTTTAGAAAATCCAAAATCATTTTATATGGCTTTGGGTTTTGTTGCTGTATATGTTTTCAACATGTACATGTCTAGGGTGTTAAGAATATATGGTACCTCAAAACAGAGAATTAAGCCTTGAGGCAGAGGCAACAAGAGTCTAGGGTATCTGACCTAATCTTCTGGTTTTCTGTCTCTTTTCTCTCCCTTTGCTGAAAATAGGCAACATTAGTACCCAGATTGGTGCAAATCATATGCCTTAACTGAGTTCCCTATGTCTGCTTTTTTAATGTTTTATTTTGGGGATGGCTTTTCCTTCTCTTAAGATGACAAAGGTATTTGTTTTGGTTTAAATATTCTCTTACTCCTTTCTGTGGTTATAAATGACTCAAGTAAAGAGAGCTGGTAACTAAGAGTAAGATTTTTGATAGACAATTCTATACATAATTAAAAGCTGATTTTGGGTAATGTTATTCTTTAGTCTGTTCACAGAAATATTACTCCCAAGGGATTACTTATATATGAATGGAAACTACCAAGTATATGCTAATATAATAATGAGAACCCAGATGGAAGAGGAAATTTTGGAGCTGAAAGTGACCATCATCAGTTCTAAAAAAACTAAGGGTGAAGGTGAATAAAGGAGTCCCAGACCGTGATAATCTCCGTATTTGGGTTTGAAAACATAATGCATTAATTAACATATTCGCCAACCTTGAGACTTAGTTCAATGGACTGTAGAACAGTGTTGGAAAAAACTCACTCTGAGCTGATGCTCCAGGGAGGATGGTTTCATTAATATAAAACTTTGTTCAGTGTCCAGGTCACAGACTACATCCTTAAGCAAACTCAACCCTCTTATAAATGCACACCATCAGTACAAGGGGCTTTGATAAAATCAGAATGTCTGATGGATCACTGTAACTCTATCTATTGGCCAAACAAATATTTTGTCCTCAGTAGTATTAATAGTTGTATTGGCATTTTGAATTCCCAATTAGTTTAATATATTTGGGGCCCAAGTATGGGGCTACAGGGCAGTGCTAGGTCTACAGCAAGAGGAAACAGTTTCTTAAAATAGCAGCATTAGGTCATGTAAGTCTAGAACTAGGGAAGAGGAAAGAAACTGGGTGCATCTTGACAATACAGGCAAATGGGAAAAACTAATATAATTAAAGTGAAATAATAAGAACAAGTGCAAGCTAAGAGTTTGCAGTCTAATGTTTGCTGATAAATGTTGCTTTAAAAAAAGGAGTACTACTGTAGAGCCTTAAATTTGAGAATTAAAACTATATTAGTTTTAATATTCTATATATCCTGATATTCTATTAACTGGCCCTTTTGAACACCTTTAGATATTCATAATGAATAACTAAAGGAATTATACAAAATTGTTTCTTCTGAATTTTCAAATGACAATTATAGCTTTAGTCAGTCTGGTTTTACTATTAAGGGTATGTTCTTATATTCTCATTCTTCAGAAAAATGTTACTTGAAATGGGTTGTCTTAGGAAAACTAGCCTGAGACTTTTAGAGTGAGCCACAGAACTGACATGGCAAGTCTCAGTAAATCACATGATTATGTGGACGAACTGGTGCAACCAATTCTCCTATTGGGCTGGGCAAAAAGAAGAAAAAAATGCATTCTCATATACCTGTTTGAGGAAGGAAATCACAGAACAACCATGTCTCACTATTCATTCATTTTTCTGCCGTTACCTTTGCACTTACCTCTAAGGGTTTTACATCCAGTCGTCCAGTCCTATCCAATGAGATACGTCTTTCTCTCTGTCTCTGTCCTAAATTAGATGAATCTGAGGAGGAGTAATTTCTACCACTTATTGAGGCTTTTCTCAGTTCTGCTATGTTATGTCCAGTTCTTTTTAAACACTCCACCTTAAGTTTCTCAAGAGGTTGAGTTTTTACAGAAATGACTGCTAAGTGTTCTGAAACAATATTTGGATCTATTTTAATTGGTTTTTTCCCAACATGTGGAACTATTTCAACTGAAAATTCCTTGTCAGATAAATCTTGATCTGATTCTTCTTTGTCTAAGTCAGAGACCATATTATCAGAATGTTCTTGTGCCTTTTGAACAATTCTGTTAATGTCTAGCTCTCCAAAGCTATCTGCATTTGGATTTTTTGAGCTGACTGCGTCTAATGGAAAACTTGAAACTCCATCAATAATTAAACTAGCCACTTTTTTAGGGAAGACTTTGTTTGTATCTTTTATGTCATAATAAAGTTCTTTGTGGGTTCCAGATTGCTGTAGGACATTAGTATAAACAGAATCAACAACATGAGAAATCATTTCTATACTTTCTGGATTTAAAAAGTGTTTTTCAGGATCAGTAGTGACAAGACTAATATTACTTCTGGAAATTTCAGTTGTTACAGATTTTGTCAGTTGAGATGCAATTTCATTTAACTCAGGCTTTGATAAGTTTTTTTCTTCTTTGCTTGAGACACTTGGCAACTTTACTAGTTTAGCCAAGAATAAAGCCAATGCTTCCTCTAAAAACTTGACATCTAATGTAGAATCTTTTCCAGATGAAGACTTTTCCTGGAACTTAAATTTATCAATAATTTTGACCACTTTTTCCATAATTTTGACAGCTTCCAGAACTAATTCTGTACTTGATATTTCTTCCTCTACTTGAGGTTGAAATTCAGAATTAGAAATTTCCTTCACCATTAAAAAACCTATTATATCAGAGAGGGCATTGCTCTTACCCATTAAGTCTTTAAATACAGAAGTAGGAGAGCCAGAGTGCTTTAAAACACTGGAATAAACATGGTTAACTACTTTTTCAATAGTTGCATTTTCAGCTACAGGTACAGTAGGTGATTCCTTGGCTGGTGCTACAAGTTTAATCTTACTTTTGGAGATAAATTCTTGGATTGAATTTAATATTTTTGAGGTTATTTTTTGCATGTCAGTTTCTAGGGATTTGGTTCTTTCCTTATGCACTTTTGGAAACATAGATAAAAGCTTTGATAAAAATTTTACAGCAATTTCTTCTACTATGTTATAAGACAGTTTATGAGCATGGGATGGTTCAGGTGGGGGCACACTGGTAGTTTGAATAACATCTTTAAGGATATTTTCAACAACACTTTCAACTTCTGCACACTGATGTGGAGTCAGCTCTCCACAAAAATAGTTCTGCAGCTGATTGCCAGCCACTTCTCGTAGAACTAAGTCAACTATGGTTTCTGAAAGGATTCTGCATCCACTAGTCACACAATTTTGTATGATCTCTTGTGATCCAAACTGTGGCAAGAGATTATTATAAATAGACTGAGCCACTAATTGAATAATTTCATCATCATTGGAATGTAAGGATTCTACATACTGTATAATCATATCTTCATCTTTGGAGATCTCTGTTGCAATTGTACTTACTAACTTCATTTGAAGGAAATCCAGTTCTGTAGACAAATTGACCTCAGACTGTTTTGCTTTGGTATTGGATATTGTTGAGAAAATTTTAGATAAAAGAGCAGAAATCATATTCTCTAAAAATTTATGAGGCAACATTATGGTATATGGTGATGATGTTTGACATTCTTTGCTGGCTGTTTGGGCCACCTTTTGGACTTTTTTAACAACATCCTTAAATTCCAGAGGCAAACATGCTGAAAGTGGAACCTCATCACAAAATATCAAGTTAAGCTGATGTTGAAAAATTTCATTTATCACTGCACTAGATAGCCGCCTGGCTAAATTTTCTCCATCACTGTTTATATTCTTACAAATAGAGTCTTGTGATCTATATTCCTTCAAAATATTGCAAACAGAGGAGTGAACAACTTTATTGACCAATGTTTTATCAATTGATGGCATTTTATCTAGGAAAGGTATCTTATCTGAAGAGGATATTTTAGTCATTTTATGCACAAATGGCATTTTATCGACAGTTTTTATCTTAATGCTGGGTGATACTTCATCTGCATTTAGTTCTTTATACCTGGAAGGTATTTTAGAAACTGAAGACTCTTTACCTGCAGGTGGAAAAAACTGATTTCCCTCATCTGGCCTAAATACCTTAATCTGAGCCTCTGAAAACTCCTTTAACAGTGAATCAATAAGTTTCATAGCAGTATCATAGAGTTCAGCTTGATTTTCATCATCATTTACATTTTGGCATCTATCATGTGTTTGTGTTTCAGGTAAGGAGGAAAAGATCAATTTTTTAACCATCTCAGTAATAACATCTTCTAAAAATTTAGCTGGAAAAATTCCAGGTTTACTTTCTGATGAGTACTGAGGAAGGTCTGGTTTACTAGGTTCACTTTTAATCTCTTTCTCTCTTACTTTTTCTTTATTTTTCTCTGCCTCGTTTTCTCTATCTCTCTCTGCCTCTTTTTCTCTTCCTCTCTCTTTTTCTTTTTCTCTCTCTCTCTCTTTCTTTTCTTTTTCTTTGGAAGGGACATATCTGTTAATTGAGAAGGATAAATTTTCTGCTGGAACAGACTGTACCGAATCCTTGTTAACCTCTTGAATTACATTTAACGCTTTGTCACCTGGGAGGCTTTTACTGTGTCTTAATTTTGAAATATCTGATGGTTCTTGAGAAGATAGTTCTAAAACATCATCATAAATATTTTCAATGACATTTTGAACATGTTCATAATCTGAGTATTGTACCTCATCCGTATCCATTTGAGCTGGAGAGTCCCTCCTCTCCTCATTGCGTGGTTTTGGGGCTACTATCTCCAAAGTTTTCTCTTTTGTGGTCCCTATATTTTTCTCCTTGAATTTCAGAGAAGATATTTGAAAAGAATCATCATCTTTTTTAAATGATCTTTCTTTTGTATTGTCAATCTTCTTTTCATTGTCTTTTTCAAAATCTGGTCCGAGTACTTTCTTCTCATATTCCACATCACCAGTAGGTACTGAAAAATGTGTCTGTACTTCATCACCTTGCCCTTCCTTATCTTTTGGAGCTGATTTCCTTTTTTTCTCAATTTCATCATTTTTAAGTGTTTCACTCAAATCTCGCTCCTCAGTATCTTTCTTTTTCACACTGCTACTTGGAGAAGAAACTTTTGAAACATTCTGACTGTATTTTTGAACAGAAATTCCCATTTTATTTTCATCCTCTTTCTTTCTATTTGTCACACCTGAAGCTGATCCTGACATTAGGTTAATCATGTTGCTTTTCATAATGGTAGTTATAGAAGTAAGTATTGGATTTTGGATGTCACCTTTTTTCATTGATATGTCCTTGGTTTTGGAACTTTTCTTTCTATTCATTGTACCTCTATTTATTTCCAAAGTGTCCATCATATTTTTCTGGTCTGAGGATAAAGAAGTGTGTGTATATGATTGCTGTGGCAAAGTAAGTTGGTTCCCTTTTAAGCATCTGATTATCTGTGTAGAGGTTTCTTGTGGTAGGTGTTGAACTCTTTGGGTGATGTTCTCTGGATTTAGAAATGAAAACAAGATGGAAGACCAGTCTCCTGAAAAAAGTGGTTGAATCTTGAATGCAGAGATTGCTTTCTGGGCTAAGGCAGCAATCATTTCTATAACAATGTCACTTTTATCATTTTTCTGAATATCATTAGATTCATATTTTCCTATGAACTGATCATATACAAAATTGGATATTTTATCAACTGTCTCTTTATCAATTGGTGGGAATGAAAGCATTGTTTCAGCATTTGGTAATACTTTAATTTCACTTTTCTTAAATTCCCCTATAAGAGAGTTTGCAAATTTTATAGCCAAGCCTACAGTGTCAGGCTGTGGCATTTCTTTTTGCTTAGAATCTTTGGTAATAGGGGGGAAAGAACAAAATTTGTGGACAAGGTCAACAATTACATCTTCCAAAAATGTAGCTGAATATAGAGAAGGTTGTATCTTTCCTTTACCAGATTTAGTAAGTACAGAGACATGATCATAATCAGATAAGTCACTGAAAGGTGATTCTTCACCATGTAAAAATGGCTGTAAATGATGATCCATGATTTCCTTCATAATGAAACCAGCTATTTTACTAAGAAATGAGCCTCCTTTTTTATCTGCACTTTTTTGTACTTCAGCTTGGAATTCGGATTTTTTCAAAATATTATTACATATGGAGTCAACCAAATTTTCAATAGCTTCTAATTGCATAGTTTCTGTATTATCCTCTGCCATGGAAAGTCGAATCTCATGTTCAGAAATTTCTTTAATAATTTCATCAGTTAGTTTTGAAGCCGCATCTACAAACTCATAATCTGGTGGATCCTCTTCCTCTTCTAGTTCGTTTTCAGTGTTAGTTGGAGGGAAGATATGCACTAGGAGCTTGTAAACCATATCTTCTAAAAGAGAACGAGGCAACACAGTAATACACGATGGCAAGGCATGGCTATCTTTCATGATGATGTTGAGCACACTTGTGATGATATTATCAGCTTGAGGGGAAGAGTAAGAAGACGACACTAATTCTCCTGAAACTAATGACTGCACCTGATAATCATAAATTTCTCCCAATAGCAAATGATATATTTTCCTTCCAAAACAGAGAGTGTCACTTTGTATAGCCCTATATATTTTAATCAGAGATTTATATTCATCCAATATTTTTTCATAAATTGAGTTGACTGTTTTTTGAACCATTTCTTTATATCCTTCTGAAAAACACAAATTTTTATCAAAGTTATCCGCAACTAAAATCTCTGATGTGGTGAACTCCGTAACAATAGAATTTACCAACGTTGTAACAATGCTAGTAATTTTGGCTTTTGCTCTATCTGGGTTTTCAGCAGCCAAAACATTATGAGAAAATGCATAAAGGATTTTGCATAAAAGCTCAGAAATTACTTCCTCCAGAAAGACAGCTGAGTTCACAATAAGGGACAATTCTCTTTGTTTAGGATCTGTTGCTTTCAGTTTATAAGTTTGATCAACTGTAGCTGAAAGGAGAGATTTATCTCCAGATAAAAATGACTGAAGATGATGGTTAAAAATTTCTTTAATTATAAAACTTGCTATTGTTGAGGCAGGTATATTACTTATGCCTTTTTTATCTTTTGTAAGACTCTGGTACAGATTTGAATAAGAAAGATCAGCATAAATGGAATCAACCATAGACTGGATATCTTTTTCTGAGATCATACTTTGTTTTTCATTCCCATGTTTAATAATACATATTGCATGTTTTGAAATTATTGACATGATTTCATTTATGAGTTTTATGACTGTATTACTTAAGTCTGATTGAGAAGTATCTGGATGTTCTGTGCCAGAGGCCAATGGACCCATCTTAGATATAATCTGAGTGATTATTTTTTCCAAATGAGTATGTGATAACATAGTCGTATATATTGTTGAAGCTTGTCTTCGAAATCTTGATTTACTAATATTGTATTGGACTTTCTTTATCAAAGCATTTGCACTGAGTTTGGAATGTGACTTAAAAGGCAGAGTTGCTATAAGATCTGGATGAATTTGGAAATCAAAAATTTCAGCTAGGATGATTTTAGTTACCCTTTCAGCCAATGTCTTTGTGTCATTTAGAAAATCTTTTTTGGGCATTATTTCCATTTCATATTCTTGCAAAAGTTTGCTGTACGCCATGTCAATAATTTTTTTTACTACATCTCTTTCCACTGGAGGCAAACACAATCGTTCCTCAGAATTATCTAAAATGCTAACTTGGGCTTTTGAGAATTCCTCTGTTATAAAATGTATGAGTTTTTCAGCTTTATCAAACAGTTCATCTTCTGAATCTCTTTCTGATTTTGTTTGTACTATGCCTACCACCCTGTGGAATATTTTGCTTAAAACCCCAGAGACAACATCTTCCAAAAAAGTTGAGGAATAAACACTGGCATAAAATAATTGCCTTCTTTCATCATCAAAATATGTGTGTGATGAAGAAGATAATGAGTTTCCATCCACAAATGGCTGAAGATGTTGTTGACAGATATATTTAATGATAAAACCTGCTATTCTATCAATAAGAACATCATTACTGCTTGTGATATTTTGCTCAACTGAATCTTGAGACTCAGAGTTTTGTGAAATATTTTTGAATACTGAGTCAACAAGATGCTGAACATAATCTTCTGAATAAACAAACTTGGTTTCTTCTTCATCTTTTGAAAATCGAATTTCATGTTGGGAAATTTTCATCCTAATATCACTAATTAGGTTAGAAGCAATTTCATTGAAATTCACTGTTGATCTATCTTTTGGGGTTTCTCTGTTAGGAGCCATGCTAGATGCAGAAGGAAAGAATTTAGATAATAGTACTCTAATCATGTCTTCTAAAAATGTGTATGGCAGCAACGTGTTATACAGAGGTAGACTCTGGCTTGACTTGGTGGATTTACTGATGTTACTAAGGACGTCCTGGATGATATTCTCAGCCATTGAAATAGAATAGGAAGAAGCTGACAAATCCCCAGAAAATAGCGGATGAAGAAGATAATCTGAAATAGTTGCTACAATTAAATTGGTAATATTTTCCACAAAAATATCACTATCTTCAGACTGTTTATCAATGTCAGGATCTAGCCCATGCTGTTTTAAAACATTTCTATAAACTGAGGTGACAAGTTCATCCACAATATCTGTATTGGCAGAGGGGAAAGACTGTTCTTTGTCATCATGTAGAATGTGAATTTTAGCTTTGTCAAGATGATTATTTATTGAGTTTACTATTTTTTGGGTCATGTTTTCTAGCTCAACTTCAGTGTTATGCTTTGGGCTGAAAATCTTTGATAAAAGTCTGGCAACAATCTCCCCTACAAATGTACCAGGGTAAACACCTAAAGGTGATGGCTTCTGGGGTCTGTGTGACTCTGTGACTTCACTGAGAACCTGTTTAACCATATTAGATACTGCATCCAGTGGAGTCCTTGGACGAGGTAAAAGTCCTCTACACAAAAATGGTTGAAGGTGATTTTCAATAATCTCTTGGATAATAAAACTGGCTATTTGGTCAACCATAATTGGGCTTCGGCTGACTATACTTTTCTGTATTGAAACAAGAGAGTCAGACATTTGCAAAATATTACTGTAAACAGAATCCACCATCTTTTGGAGGTTTGTTCCAGTACATAGATATTGATTATCATATATAGTGAACCATATTTTATGTTTTGAAATGGCTGACATAACCTTATTTATTATACAGGTGGACATTTCATTAAAATCTGAACTGATTAAATACTTTTTTCCCAAAGAGGAAGCCTTACTGGGTGGAGGAATGAGCCGAGATAAAAGCCTTCTGATGACATCTTCTAAAAATGAGTGTGATAACATGGTGCTATAGCCTGCTGAAGAATTGGGCAGGTAAGTAAATTCTCTCAGGTTATTTTGAAGCTTTTGTAGTATAATTTCAGCTTTGAGAGGGTAATATGAGTGGGGCATGAGATGTGCCCTGAAAGAAGTTGGGAGTTGGTAGTCTAAAATCTCTAACAATATGCCATTAGTTATTTGTTCTGCTATTGAGGTATTGTCATATGCCAGATTATTACTACAGGTCACTTTCAATTCATATTGCTGTACAACATCATAATAAACTGAGTTAACAATCTTACTAACAGTTTCTTTATAGATTGGTGGAAAACACAGCCTTTCTTCAGCATCCCGGAGAACAGTGACTTGAACATTATTAAACTCATTCACTACATTGTTAACAAGTAATGTATTCATCTCACTGAGCCGGGCCTCAGTGATGTTTTTATTTTTGCCCCACAATGAGGTAGAGAGATTAAAAAACAGTTCTGAAATTATTTCTTCCAAAAATGTGGCTGAATAAACCCCTGTATTCATACCTCCTCGATGTAGGTTGTTATAAATAGCTGTTGTATCCATTTCCTTTGTTCCTTGTCTTTTAAGGGGTGACACAGAAGAGCATTTTACTTTGTATTTCTTGCAAAATGGTGCTTGTATTTTGGAGCTAACCACACTGGGATGGTTCAGAGATTCTGTCAAAGAATTACTGTCATAACTCATGCATCCTAAAGAGCTTTTACCTTGTCCTATTCCTATTAATTCTGACCTTTTTGCTTTTGTGAAACTAGATTGTATTTTTCTTGTTCTATAGTTCAAATGTTCATTTGCAAAAGGTGGACTTTCAGGAGTTTGTTGTATACTGTGAGATAGTTTGTCCATCAATGATTTAACCAAGCTGTGGGAAATAATAGTAAGCATAGAGTCTGATGACAATAAATCTTGATCTGTTTCTGCCAGATTTTCCAAAAGGTCTGACATGTAATCTCCTTGAAGTTGTTCACAATCCATTGCTCTCTTACAATAATCAAATTCTCCATCATCTACACTTTGAAGTACTTTTAAAAGTTGACATTCTTCTGCTGATATTTCATCAGAAACAGGACCATTATCAAGAAAGACAGTGCTTGTGCATTTTTCCAAAAGTGTTCTAATAAGTTTCTCACACACAATATTGAGAAGAAAAACTGATTTGGGGGAGAGCCCTAGGTTATTTCCAAGTATGCTATTACTTTGTTGATTACTTGGAGAGGAGAAAAATGTTCTTGCTATTTTACCAGAATCTGTAGCCCTATCTGGGCATTCATCTGGCAAAAATAAGTCTAAAACAATATTAAAAACTTTGTTGACTACTTCTTTGGATTCATTTGATTTTAGGTCACCAACCAGGCTGTCTAACTTATGTGCAAGATAATTTAATTTATTTTTTTGAACGAGGTGATCAATTTGTTGAGTAGATGACTGCCAGTCTCTGGGGCCTGTCTGCCTTTCCATAGTATTGGTTTTGTCACAAACAGATACACTATTGCACCTAAATATGGAAAATGATTTGTTTCCTCTATTGCTTTCAAAGTGATGATTTATTCCTATCTCTTTGGACAGTACGTGAATCACTCCTATTAAGAAATCCTGAAAGAGCTCATCAAAGTCAGCAGAATCTACTCCTGGACAGTAAATGAATTTTGTTTTTATGGAACCCATTTGCTGTGCAAAGTCAGCCTTTATAATGTTATTATTACAAAGGATTTTAATAATGATTTCAGAAATACTTAAAGCAAGTTCTCCAATGGAAATTGACCTGCTCTCAAACACTTGAGAATGCACTGAAATAATCGTGTTAAATGCTGCTTCTTGGATTTCCCATGCTTTCTCTTTTTCTCTACCCTCTTTGGTGCCATCAGAAATGCTTGAAATTAAATGGTGAATGACTGACTCAGTGAGATGCTCACATAATTGATAAATTGAAGAATCACTGTATATGCTTCTTCGAGGCTGTTTTGATTCACATTTTTTCCTTGACAATGTAGAGACAATAGACACTTTCTCCTCACTGGAAACTTAGAAAGAAAACATTACCATTTTTAGCATGCATTAAAGGAAATATAGAACATTCAATATATCGGTAATTATTTGCATATTTATTTCACCTTTGGAACACCTCACTAAAGAAAAAGAAAAACCTAGTCAAGAAAGAAATTGGGTTTTCCTCAAATATCTATTTCTCATTTTGGAGAATCTTGATTTTAGCCAGTGAGTTGAGAAAATATCCCCAAATAATTCAAATCTCTAAGCCAAGTGCTGGTGTCTGCCTTGATTGGATGGTTGAGGGCTCTATGACACTGGAAAGCCTGGGGCAGAGAAATAATTTCCAGATTTAGAGATACATCCTATCATGTCTTCTGTGATATCTAGAGACCTCATAAAATTATTTTAAAATAATTTTAGATAAAACATTTAATGTTAATGCTGTATTTTACTTTTAGGATGCTAAGGAATTGTGACGCAGTATCAAATTGACTAAAATAAAACTGTGGCAACACCAGAAATGTTAGTGATAGATTGGAATGGTAGTCATATTTTAATTCCTAAAAAACAATTTGTCACAAATAAGGGTCAACCCAGTTAGTCAAAGGACTCCGTTCTTTGTTCTGTTCAACAGCATATTTGTTACAAATAATTACCTACTTGGGATGGCCAATTTACCAGAGTGGCAGCTAAAGCAACACACTGTTTTTTCTCAAAATTTTCCTTAGAACCTAATTGTATATTATATCTCTTTATGTGGAATCAGACAAGACTCTGTGGAGATGGGAGGCTTTAAGGTGAGCTTTCACTTCTAGATAGAATTTGGCCACGTTGAGATGTAGGGAGTGAGGAAATAGCATTCCAAGTAGAAGAAAGAACATGAGTGAAGTCACTGGAAGGCCCTTGACATGTCTGAGTATAGAGTATCAATTTGATAGAAAGAGCCAAGTACCAATGAGATGGAATCATGGATCTATTCTGGCTTGTTTTGTTTTTCTTTATTTTTCTAAGATCAATTAGGTCATGCCTAGAGAAAGTCTACTTAAGAGTTTGTAATTGCAGATGCATAACTGTCCACCTAGAGAGAATACTGGTTTTAAGGATAGGAAACATCCTCCTTGTACAGGTGGATAGGATTATTAATATCTCCTATTTGAGTGAAGGACAAGTAATATATCTGGACTGGTGATGTAGCAACTAATTATTGGTACTTGGGATTATTGACCCAGTTCAGGGCTATGATAGTATTATTAGATTAAATTGTATTAAACTACCAATAATCAATAGTTTTTGATACATAAAAGTGACTACTACATATGGTTTAACCTAATATATACAGATAAACATTTTTAGAAAGGGAATCCTTGTAAAGACATATTTAGAATATTATACTTTAAAGGAATTTAGGCCAGATTACTGGAATACAAGCTAAATAAGATATTTAATTCTTTTTTTATAAACTGTTAATAATTATAGCAAAAGCTTCAATTATACACTGAAAAAATGTTGCTTAGCTTTCAATCAATTACCTGTACATGCTAAATGACTATAGAAGTCATGCATAAGAACTTTAAAAACTCATTGGAATTCGTGCCTCATGCTCAACCAAAATCTCCTGCTATAAAATTTTCTCATTTTCTCTCATCTGCAGATATGACAAACTGAGCAACACAACCTTCAGATTCAAATGATGAAAATGTTTAACCATTTTTTTTTAAGCATTGTGATAGATTAAAAAGCACCTAAATAGTTACTGCACCTCCAAGGCTATTTTCAGAAAGACATTGAAGGCAGCTTCTTGGACAGGACATCTTTTAAACATATCTTTTACTATTTTTCCTAAATTATGTCAACTTTTAAAGTAAGTTAGCTCTTGCTTACCTTTAGTTTTGAAGTTCTTTAAGTGTGTGACCACAGATGTGGTGACATGTCTTGCTATCAAATGAATTTCATTGAGACCCAGTTCATGATCAGCAAAAGCAATGACTTCAACTTCATTCAGAGTCCCTATTTTCTTTATCTTTGGGTACCTATTTTTATGCCATTTGTGCAATAAAGAAGAATCTATCCTGCTGGCTTCAGGGTTTTTGTTTTCTTCTTCAGGCATACAGCTGATTCTTCTATGCCACATTCTAAGCAAATTCTTCTCCTCATTTTTTTGTCCTCCAGATACTTCAGATAAAGTGCTTTGCTTTGATATGAAAAATGGTTTCATTGCTTCCATGCTTTCATTAGTGTGTGGTTGAGTTGGAAAGCCATAGCTGGACAGCACAGTATTGACAATATTTTCTGCAGCTAAACATATTTTGAGTGGAGAAACAGTTGTCTTAATTTGGTTTGGCTCAACAACTGGCTTTAGAGTCTCATAATGAAACATTCTTGGATTTTCACTTTTTCCCATTTCTATGAATGACATGACTTGCTTTAACGCTGCTTCTGTGGAGTCATTTGCTTTCTTAAACAGTTTTTGTAAGACACTCCCTTCAGGGAGGGAGCTATTTCCTGTCATAGCCTCATAAAAATGGTCAGAGTTAGATTCCCTTGGGCTGTGGTCTTGTACTTTGTTTAGAGAACATGATGGCATAGTTCCTGAATCAGTCCTTTCCATTGGTTCTAAGCTTTTAATTGTGTCTTCTACAGAGGATCTGACATATGGGGGTAAATTTGATGAAATCCTATACTTTTTTTTCCTATCTTCCTCTGAATAAAACACCAAGCCAGGGACACTCATTTGTGGAAGATTATTCCCCAAATCGGCTTCCTTTAACTTTGATGCGGGCATTTTTGTATTGGTTGCTAATTCAACCTGACTGACAATGTAGGCACTTTCAGCTCCTTGGAACAAACTTTGCTCTGGAAGGGTTTTGATCAAAGACTCATTGAAATGAGTACACTGGTCCATTAGTGTGCCAATGATCTCACTTGCTACAACATTCTCTTCCAAAATGCTCATTGAAGATGGTCCCATTTGGCCTATTTCTTTGTCTAGCTTGTTCTTAATTATACTTAGCATGTCACTGACAATATTAACAGCATATGTAAGTAATTCTGAATGGAATGAATGAACCTGTAGAAGGGTATTCTGTATATTTTCCTTAAAAATAATAGTACTTGACTTGGATTCATCAGAAAACTTTCTCAGTGGTTGTAATCTTGGCAATATCTTTTTGCTTAATAGTCTCTGTTGGACAGGAAAAAGGTTTTCTACAGGCATTTTCACTATTTCAGAAAACTCATATTTAGAGATATGTTTAAACTGCAAGTCCACAAATGACTCTAATATGTTTAAAACCCTTTCTATGATCTCTTGAACGATTTGGTTGCTAGAGCTCACAGAAAATTTGTCTTTTGTCTTTGAATTATAGAATGGTAAACTGCTGAGGATTTGCTTGTTTGGAAAACCATATTTACTTTTAGGAGTAATGTGTTCTTTATGGTTTGCTAGGGTTTCTTTATAATCTGGAGTGGGCATCTGGGACAAAAAACACAGCTGTAATTTTTCAAATAGCATTTCAACAATTTCCCTTCCAAACATATTAATTTGTGCTTTGGTATCCTTAGCTCTAGTAGAAGTTCCTTTAAAATGATTATAAAACCTGCTTTCACAATTCTCAAGAGGTGGCAAATTTAAAAGTGAAAGAGAATATTCTAATTCTTTTGCTTTTATTGAAATTTCAGTCAAAACATTTTCAGCTATTGTCAATAGCTTACATTTTTCATTTTCCATGTCATTTGATTCTGTCTGCCATTTGTCAAACATTTTTTTAAATATACTTTCTTTAGGAAAAATTTGTTCTAGCTGTGAAGAAACATTCTCCAAGTAAAAACATGCTTGTTGTTTGGCAAGGGACCCTGCACCTATATTCCCCTGTGAAAGTTTGAGGTCATTCAAATGTAAGAATTTTATTGGATCATCAAAATTATGGTAATTTGTAGCATATAATTCTTTCAAAACTGTGTTAACTATTTCATTTGCTGCCATGATTTGATCAGATGGTAAAGCTTTTATATTCACCATTGCTCTGTTTTGTTTCACTTTTTCAAATTCTTTCACAATTGTTTCCAGGATATTACTTATTATGCCCTTAGCAAACATTTTTAGTTCTGAAGAGGGTAATTTTGTTTCCAGTAAATTTTTGGCATCTCCTATTGATAGGACGTGTGGCAGCCCAGTGGCAGTTTTGGACCGGCTGTCTCTTGGAATCTTCTCTCCAGGACCTAACTTGGTCTTGCTTTTGGCCTTAGCACCACTTGGGCCTAAGTGTGGTTTTGTCGTAAATTTAGGCAAAGAGGTACCTTTTGATCTTGCTTTCAAACTTGTTTTAAAACTTGGCTTAGGGCTGTCCTTAAGGCTGACTTTAGAACCATGTAGCCTTAGAAGTTGCAACGCATCAGAACAACCTTCAGGGGCCAAACTCTCATCTAGATGAAGTGAGACAAAATTTGTGATCTTATCGAGAACCATTTGAACTAAATCTCTCTCCACTTGCAATGGTGAATATTGCAAAAAAGTGTTTTCCAACACAGACACATTTTGACTGTCTGCATAAGAATAAAACTGTGGTATACCATATCTTGGAGAATTACTTCTTTCTTCTACTTGTTTAGTTTCTCTAAACCATGATGGTTTCAATGGTAAGGAATCATTGTTGTCAGATGTTTCTACTTCTCTACTGTTATTATTTTCATATAATGATGTCACAACTACAGAGTACATTTTTCCCAAAACACTTTCAACTATGTCATTTGCTACGCTGTTAATATGTGATTGAAAAAAGTTTTTTTGTGTTATGCCTGATGTTTTAATTTTAGAATTAGATATAAAATGAGAGATTTCATTAAATGGAGGCAAATGGCCTATAAGTTCCATTACTCTTTCAAACAGCTTATTCAAATGTTCTTCCACTGCATTGAGCAATTCGGTTTTTTCTTTTTGTTTTGAGTCTCTATTTCTCATAAATATTTCTTCCAAAACAATTCTCTGGTTTTTCTTTTCCAATATCATTCGGTTTTGTTCTAATGGATACTTTGTAAACAGAGATAGTTTGGTGTGTGTTTCCTTCTGTTTGTGTCCCAGCAATGTTTCATTTGATTTAGTTAATTGTGAAATGTTGGGATTCTCTTTTGAGTAGAAATCAGTTTCATTTACAGACTTTTTCTCATCTAAAATCTTTAAGATACTGTCGACAATTTCACTCACAATAATGTTTTCTTGGAACAAAATATTGTTTGGATGTGGATATATCTTTTCAATTTCTAAGTCTAAATCATTTTTAATAAGTTTCAAAATGGCACTGGCAATAATGTCAGCATATTTCTTAAGGACAGCTTGTGATAGATGAATTGTGGATCCAAGTTTTTCTCTGTAACTGGTAAAAGCAGAATCTGTGAGCTCTTGGCTGCGAATGGTTTCAGTTGTTGATAGTCTCAGGACATTCACATTGGATTCCACTTGGCTTGAGTCATGAAAAACGCTGTCATCTTGTTTACAACTTTCCAATTCTGGGCTAACAAATGACTTTTTTTTAGGCTGAAATGCAGGAGTAATTAATGAATCTATTCTTTCTGTCACAAAAGATTCTAAACGATTGAAAATAGATTTAGTAATGAAGTTAGCATTTTCCTCACATGGGTCAGGAGCAGATTTCTTGATGTCTTCTTTCTCTACTACAGTTAACTGATTATCATCAGCATCAGCTGACTTCTGGTTTCTTGAGTATGGAAAACACTCCATTTTTCTTTCACTTTTTGAAGCTATAAGATGAGGCTGTTGACACTCTGTTTTGGGAAACATATCACATAAGGTCAGGGGTAATCTTGCTGAAGTAGGATTCTTTGCATTTATGACAAGCGTGATGGCAGAACTGAGATTATGGAGAACAATATTCACTATATCATTGGATATCAAAATGACATCTGATTTAGGAACTGAAAGTTTTGGAATAATCTTATTTGTATCCTCAATGAACATTTCAGCATTTGCTTCTGAATGTTTACCAGCTATGCTACATTTCAGAGTGTGTGTGGCAAATGAGAGATTATTCTGATATAGTGTTTTTTCATAAATATCACACAAAATACCTTCAATGGTATCTTGTATTTGAAATTGAAGTACTTTTCGATATTCAGTCTTATTGAACAGCTTTTCAATAATACCTTCTTGCTGATCTGAGTCAATCTTTTTGTCAGAACTGGTTTTGTCACATTTGCCTTTACATGATACAATATCTAACACTGTGTTAACAATTTGACTTGCAACACTATCAGAAACCAGAATGTTATGAGTTAGGAAAGGAATTTCCCTTTCTTTATCTAACTCTTGTTTGATACCTTGTAAAATTTTTCTAGCCACTTCTCTTGCATAAGTATTTAATTTAGACAAACACAGTTTGCAGGAGTTGGTCTTTCCTGACTTAATATGATCCACTGAGCAACAGGAAAATTGCTCATCCACATAGGAATCTTTAGTTGATAATGCATTGCTCAATGTAGTCTTATCTTGCTCAATAGGTAAAGGCATTGGAACTGTGAAGTTGACTTGGGGACAAAAGAGAGATTTTAATTTGGAAGTAGCAAAAGTTTCTAAATTTATTAATATTGCCTGTACAATATCTTCAACTACATTTACCTTGGCCTGTTTGTCAACATTGAATCTGGACTGAAGAGTACATGGATTTCTGTCCAACACAGTGACAGAAGACTTTCCTCTATAGGTGTGTTCATGAAAAGAAACATTTGCTGAAAAGGTAATTGTTTTATACTTATTGTCACTTATAACTCTTTCTGTCATAGCAGCTGAGTAAAGTTTATGAAATACAGTTCTAACAATATTATCTGTTACTATGGTTACATCTCCTTCAGACACTAAAGGACCCACCATTTTGTCCATCAATTGAACAGATGTTTGAGCAATTGGCTCATCGACATTGTGAGGCATGCCACTAAAATGAGAGTGGGAGAGAGAAAGCACATTTAATCGATTGATTAAAGTACTTTGAAAAATTTCATTCAAAATATTTCTTATAATGGGAGCAATTGGAGATTTATGTGGTTCTTTGAGTTTTACTTCAATTTTGTTTAAGGTTCTTTCTAGAACCCATTGTTCAAGAGAATGTGTTTTAGTTTCTTCTCTTAGTGGTGATGTCTCTCCAATAAATATTTTCTCTGTATGTGCATCATCTTCTAGAAATGAATCTGGTTCAGCTCCTCCAGGAAGAAAATTTCCATAAGTTGGCCTATATTGATAATTTTCAATGCCTCTCTCTTCAGATTCAGTTTCGTTAAACACATTTGAGGATACTGCATCTAAAATTAAATTGACTATATTCTTAAACATTTGTGCCTCAGGTGGTGCATTTTTTACACTTGTCCTCAAATCTGATGAGTTCACATTTAATTCTGTTTGAATAGCCTTCAAAATAGCACTTGATACCTTCTTTGCATGCATATATAAAGCAGATTGCAATGATTCTATACATGTGTCTGTGAAAATACTGGTACTTTCACATTCCCAATCCATTTTACTGCTTTTCTTATTTCCATCATTAATAGCACCTATAGTTTCTAGACTTCCATTGGCAAATCCTTCCAGTTTAGCAAAGACCATATTAAGAATATCTGAAGCTACAGCTTTCAGTTTATTTGGATGCATTTCTTTTGTACTCCCTGCTTTGGAAGGCATAGGAGCAATAGTTTTTGCTTTGCTTTTGGTCACCTCTTTATCGTCTTCCTGAATCATTCCTGAAACTATGCTAGAGATCATGTTGGTGCATTTGGCCATTTCCTCAATAATTGAAGTAAATGATAGGTTGTCAATGTCAAGAGACTCAGAGAGAGCTTTAAAACCAGAACTTTCAAAACTGGTACCCATGTCAATTCTACATAATTTTGCAAGGATATATTCCAAAATTGCTTTGGAAATGAGCTGAATATTAGACTGCAATGCAGCAGCCATTTTCTGATTTTCATTCATCTTCTCTTTGTTTTGCTGACTACAGGATGGCTGAGAGTGAGGAGGGGTTCCTGTGAGCTGGCTTAACATTTCATGTAGTGTTTCCCCAATGCTATCTAACACTTGCAATTTGGCATTCTCTTTAAGATCTTTTCCATCAATGACACTGTGGAGAGTACAAGGAGTAGCCAAATATTTGTAAAAAGATTTTTTATCCTGCCTACTTGGCAAAGTATTTTGTTTAATGTTGTCAGATCCATATGAAGTTACAGACCCTGGCTTATCTGAAGGAAGTGAAATATTTCTTTGATCTGCATTTTTACTTGATAACATTTCACAAATAAAAGTTAATAATGGACTTGCCATAATGTCATCATTGATATTTGTGACAACAGGTTTTAATTTCCTATCCGTGTCAGCAAAAAATCCTTTCTCTGTAAGGGGTTTGGTATGGTCAATTTCCCTAATATTTAGGTTTGTCTCATTGAGTTCCAGTTCATTCTCGATAGCACTCAAAACAATGTTTACTACTTTAGCTGCATAAGAACTAAGTTGAGATTGTAATGAAGATTGCTTGGCAAGTGAAGGTTTGAGGTCCATTTGCAATTTTGGACAAACAAATAACTTCAGCCTTTTAAAAATTGTATTAATGATCTTGTCAGTAATGTCTTCTACAGATTTAGATTCACTTTCTCCAAATTTTAACCAGGAAGAAGCTGCAGGATCTACATTGAATGAAGATAAATGTTTCATTTTCTTTGAACTGTCAAACCATATTTTCAATGGCTTTTTATTTGGTGTTTCTTTGACTATGTGGCAAGTATCAGAATTATCTAGCGAAGTTTGATGACCTGACGATGAAATGGAAATTTTAGTGGTATTGGAAATGTAGCTTGATGCCTTATGAAGTATATTTAACACAGCATCTGTTATTTCTTGGGCCACTGTACTAATTTCTGACACAGAGAACATCTGGTCCATCCATTCTTGATATGACAGTCCTTGAGGTTTTTCTGAAACAAGAACTGAAGCTTCTTTCCTGGCTTGGCTGTCTAAGTGACCAGGAGGAACAGAAGATATGTCCTTGAGCATTTCTGTTAAAATACTTTTAACTATGTTTTCTGAAGTCTTTTGTATTTGATGCTTTTGATCTTGGCTAAAAAAGGAAATGTCTTTATTCAAGCATGGCTTTTTCTTTAAAATGTCATCATTATTAAGAAATGGTAGTTCAGACTTTAATTCCCAATCATGAAATTCAACTTCGCTTCTAGAAGCAGGCTTTGTAGGTGGTTCAATATTTCTTTTGTTTTCAAGACAAGTATTTCCCTTTGTAAACCAATGATTAGGAATCTGTTTTTGTGTCTTTGCTTTTTCCTCTTTGAAAGATGAATCAAGCACGTTTTTTACAATTTTGTCTATCTCTTCATTATCATCTTCAGAATAAAGGGCCATGCCTGGAACATTAATAGGTGAAAATGATCTTCCGGATTTAGGATGATTAGATAATCTAGTGCCAGTGAGTCTGTACTTTTCTTCAGTGTCAGAATATTTTCTTATTCTAGGTTGTCTACATTTTTGAACACCTGCCTTTACTGGTTCCCGATGGAGCTGAGTGAAGACATCATCGAATAGCTGAAGTAGTAGTACTGTTTCTTCAGATGCAATAAGTCTCTCATTATTAAGTTCAGTTTGTACATAACCTAGTATAGTGCTGATTGCTTCTTCTATATAACCAACCAAAGAGGACTGGGAAAAAATACTTGATATTAAATTGCGTATTTCTTCTTTGACAATTAAATTAGCTGCATCAGGTTCAGGACTAGATTTATTATTGCCAGCTCTTTGAAGGAACACAGATGTTGGTTCTGTCTTATGTTGCTGATAGGAAGGTTTAGCTGTGTCTTCAAGATGAGGAGGTTCATTTCGTTTATAAGATGCAAGAGTCTTCAGCTTTTCTAAAATATCATGTACTATGTCCTCTGCAATATCACACATGGGTTCCAAAGTATTAGGCAGTGAATCTTTTAAAAGTTTTTCATTTGATGATATGAGATGCTCCCCACTGGCTGTTAAGCTTGGTTTAATGTCAACTGACAAATCTTCCTGTGAAAATATCTCTTCACATTTTTTCTCAACTGCAGATTCTAACTTCTCAAGCATATTTTCCACAATCTCAGAAGCTACTGAGCAGATATCAACATTGGAGAGCAAGTCTTCTTTTTCAGGCTCAAGTTGGTCAACAAAAACTTCAGCAGTAACAGAAGAAAGAGAGGGAATGGCCTGGGTTAAATCAGACATTATTTCTTGAAAAATGCTTTCTAAAATCAATTGAGTTTCCTCTTTCAAGTAACATTTAAAGTTAACAAAAACATTTTTTAAACTCTTTATTTCATCTGTGGCTTTTGCTTTATGATCACAAAAAAATGAACTCCCTAAGCTATCTGTTTCAGTAATAGCATCCTTAGATTTTGTTGTACCTGTTTCAAATGATGCTAAAAGGTGACTATCAGACTTACAATTTCTGAGCTTAGGGCATGTACATATCAAGCTGGTTTTATCATATTTGAGTTTAGAGGTTATAGATTGTCCTTTCATGTGATATGTTTTCTCCACAGCTGTTCTTTCCATATGTGCAGAAGGAGGTTTTAAAGGTGTGGTTGGTCTCCTTACTGACATGTCAACTGCAAATGCACAGGGCTCCGCCTGAAATGTTTTAGTTGTTGCAGATGTGTAGCTTCTATATGTAAAGTCTTCACTGCATGTGCTACAGAAACTTGAACTATCTGAGGAGAGGATGGAGTCATCAGACACTGGATATGTATTATTTCTCAACCTTTCTTCATATTTTGTGATGGCTGGGTATAATATACTGGTCACTGTAGCCACAACCCAGGTCATTATATTCTGAATTATACTATTCAGTTCTTCAGAAGTTACCTGGAAAGAGGACAAACAGGGATGAAAAAAAAATCATTTAACAATTTAGTCTATTTTTTTGGGGGGGGAATGAGGGAAACATTTAATTTTTCATATGAAACAATGCATAGGTGGATTACCACCATGATTTATAAAAATATATATAGTAAAGAAAAAACAGTAAAAGAATTTAGAATTTCAGATTAATTTAAGTTGATTTAATCTGTACTGCAGTGAAATACTTTCTGCATAAGATTTTATTCTCATTCCCTCAGAAGTATACCCCCTCACCTCCAGCATTTATAACTCAGATAAATGACCTTTTAGTAAAAAAAAAAATCACCAAATTGCTGTCTAGGCACATGGTATGGAAATATTTTAGCAAGAATATGTTTATGATGCAACTAAAATTTTAAAGATATATCAAATTACTTTTAACAAAGTATTTCTCAAAACATTCTCAAAACAGGTACAGTCAAAATATTTGGGTGCTTTCAGAGGCATCTGTCTAGCTGGGATATGAGGATGGAAAATAAGCCATGCTTCCTTTCCATTCCCTGCTGCATGGGTTAGTTAGTGGTCTGTATATATGGACATGACTAAAAGCTAATGCTTTATAGAGATGGAAGAGATTTGTAGCCAACAAAAAAAGATCAATACAAACTATCTTGCTGAGAACAGATGACAAAGTGAAGGGAAAAATTAATTTAGAATTAATTAATCCTTTACTGGTCAATGGTGCTGTCATAGATTTGAACCGGGCAGTGAATGGAAACAGAATGCATCTGTGGAATTCTAAAATCTTTTACTTACTTATTGCAAATATATTTTGGGCTTGCAAAAGTCATCTTGCTTATATTAAACTAGTAGTTTGTTTTTAAGTTGTTATACCTCCTAAAACACACAAGCTATATGCAAGTAATTAGCAGCAAAGCCTGGAAGGCTGATACGTAGGCATCATATTAGATAACATGATTCCTATAATGGGGCAGTTTGTATCCAAAATATTGCCTAAATCAGTCCAAAATTATTCATATTTTAAGGCAACATTCAAAAAAAGTTAACACTTCTGTAGCACACTCTCTTTTGACTCATTGGAGAGCATTCAAGGAGCACCCCAGGAAAGGCCATTTTTCAGCTGTAATCCTCAAATATGTTAATATATTTTTAACTTATTGTATAAATAATGGCTAGTGATTTTAAAAATGTATTTTGGGTTGTAAAATACTCCTTTCATGTAAATACACCCTAAACCAAAGAATAAATCCTAAATTTTAAGAGAGAAGATAATTATTTTAAATAAACTGTAGCACATATAAAATATAAATGAAGATATTTTATATTTATTGTTTTTCTTATTGCCAGAGATAATAAACAACAGACCTACATCACAACTCTTAGACTAGAGGTGGGAGTTTCTAGTCTCAATATATACAGTTTTATATGTAGTGAAATATGATAGACAGAATTCTATTTTCTAATTGCTCTATATTATAATATTAAACTGAAATAAATTCCCTCCAGTCAAAGATTTTATATCTGCTGCATACTCTATGAATTGAGCAGATGTTCATGTGAAATAGTGTATCAGAGTATGTGTTGTTCTCCAAACCCTTTCTCTTTCCTGATTGGTCTGTCTAGATTCCAGAGTTGGGCCTCATAAAAATACACCATCTTATCTTTGCCTGTTTCAAGTCCCAGCTCCTAGGTGACAAAGTAGCTTTTTATGTGACCTTCTTAGGTAACCAGTTTTCTTCCCATAAAAACTGCTAAAGACTGATCCAGGCATCTCAACTGACCTCTTACTGAATGCACCAGCAAGGTCTACAAAGCCATGTTGATTAATGGCTTCCCATTGTAGAATGGATTTGTGGAATTTGATGCTATTCCTGTGATGGCTAGATCTGTTAATGCTCTACCATTCTATACCCATGAGACCCCTACTTGAAGTATCAACTTGATAACAACTTTGGACCACAGTAAAATCTAAGAATTAACTGAAAGTTAACTTATAGAAAAGAAAAGGGCAAAGAAGGGGGCTGACAAATATCAATAGATGATTCCTAGTTATATAATTCACAATTTTTTTTCTATTATGACACATTAGAAAGTGTAATTAATATACTGCTTCATCGGTGAATTTTATGATACATACTTTTTCTTGCAAGCAATTTTGTAGGAGACTCTGTTGTCTGTAAAGAAAGGTTGATCATTGAATTATTACTTATGGTCAAGAATTTATTATTTTATTTTTAATTATTATGGATACATAATAGTTATACATATTATGTACACTAATTTGGCCATAACATCCCCCCTCCAAGCCATCAGACTTGTCACCCAATAAAGAAACTACAAGTTTCTAACCAGAGTCTTCGGGGTGGTAGACTTAATGCCTTTTTTACTCTGTCACTCCTTACACCTTCCCTCCAAATAATACAAACTAATTCATTATCTAAATACTATGCTTAATTATTGCAACTCTCTTTACTCCTACTGCTGTCATATTTGCTTTCTCTTCAATCCCTTGGTCCTGAATTTTTATCTTTATTTCAGAAATCTTTCTTTGTATGGCTTTTGCATTAACGTTAAAAAAAAAAAGAGAGAGAACTAACAACAGAGGTAAGGGAGGAGAAAGGAGGCTAATGATGGAATAGATGTGATGCTTCCACAGTGAAGTCTTATGGAATTTGGAGTTAAATCAGAACAAGAGGAACGTGACGTTGCGTGAGGACCAGAGCCAGACCAGATAGTCCTGTTAGCTGTGTTTTGTTTGTAGCTTGATCTGATGTTGGGACTGGGTGGACGTGCAGCTAAAAGTGTCTTATCCCTTTGAATTTAGGAGGAGTGGCGAAGAAGCTACAGGTCATATATAGAGTTCTTCATTTTAGCTGACTAAGATTTTTAATGAAGAATATCCAAAGCATGTGCTTTGAGAGATTCAAGTAATTCTGTAGTTCTGTGTTCTTGTGTAGGGCAAGTTATTATAAAAATATAGGAATTTATTATAATAAGGCTTTATTATGAGCCTCTTCTAGCCTGTTTTTAAAGAGGCATGTATATATATTTCCAATAAATAAAAAATGTATTTATACAACAAATAAAAATGGTCATTGTCTACACATGGTCACCATTTTTCCACCTTGTTTTATTGCTTTGAACTGGACTAGTCGACTTCCTTTCTTCTGCATCTATTACACTGCTATGCATCCTATGAACACTCAGTAAGTCACACAAACTGATGTCCGTCAGTCCCAAAGTCAAGATCCTTCTTCCAGGAAGCTTGGTCTGAAAATGTCAACACAATTTGCCACCACACACCACTTAAATTTACCCACCCATTTTCATAGGAATTTGGGAATTGTAAAGTCTATCCTGGACCTCATTTGGTTTGTTGATTTTTTTAAAAAAGATGATGACTTTGAGTCTAAAATAATAGTCTTTCTCCCACTTCTCGAGTTGAGAAAAACATATAAACATCAACAGACTAGGTGGTTACCAAGGTCTGAGGAATGAAAATTCTCTGGGTGTAAAAAATGTCTCTTCCAAGGGCCTGCAATTTCCAACATTAAAGATTATTATTTTAGATTAAACTTCAAATATGCTATAAGAGGTGAATAACTGATTATGTCATTAATACTGTATAGTAAACTATTTTACCATCTGTAGGAAGTGAATAACCTCAAAGACATAAGAAATGGTTAATGTTTCAAAGGGGAGAAAAGCAAAAGGATATATCCAGATCATGGGAAGCTATGAGGAGAGGGCATAGTGGGAATACACTTGAAAATGGCATGAAGACTCTGAATATAGGGAGAGTATGGAATCACAGTGGGGATAAGGAGGTAGAGAAAGAAGAAGACGAAGATTTACTTTCTATAATTAAAGCTTAGTGCTGAAAGTTTGCAAAAGACTACGTTTCACTAAATCCAAGTACAACCACAAGAATGGGGAGTTTCATGTAATCATTTGCTTGTGAATAGAACTCTTACAGATTAATTTTCTTAGATACTTACATATTTGCGTAAACAGGAGAAGAAAAAATACCTGGGGCCATAGCATGAGGCTGAGATCCTATTTATCAGAAAAGGAAAATTATAGTTTGTATCCATCCTCAGCAATTTGTTAAATGGTAATAACATTCTCCAGTAGGTCTTTATTCTTTGTTGTCACTGCTTTGTTTACGAGCTTTCAGGGACTCTCCACAGTGAAGTCCAAAGTCCTTAGCAAAGCAAAAACTACTGCTGTAAGATCTGACATCCTTGTCTATCTCTCCGGAGTTTTCTCTGGCTAGCCTTTCATACATATTCTATGGTCCAGAGAAATGGAATATCTTGCAATTCTCACATTAATACATCATGCTTCCCATGTCTCTGGACTGTGGTTTTGCCATTTCTTTTGTCTGGAGCACCCTATACCCTCTTTTAATATCTTATCTTTTAGATCTCTTTTGGCTTGTATTAACTACTCTTGAAAGCCTTCCTTGAAACCTACTGAAATAAATAAATATCCTTCCCGCACGCTCCCAAAGCACTCTAAACACGCTCATATTATAAAACTCGTTATGCTATAATGTAATTATAAGTTTACTCCTGTGTATCCCTGACTATGATATGATTCACACTATATTCTCAGCACTTAACATAGTTAAGTATTCAATAACACTTATTTTTTCAACACATTATTTAATTCATGTGTTTCCATAATATTTATTCATTGATCTATCTGCCATGTATCTCTTCCCACTCAGATATTATCTAACTTGATTTGCATGTAATATAGCAAGACTTTGTTACTGATTTTAGTAAATATTCTGGATATAGATGACATAGGAAGTCTTTATGCAGAACATCTGTAATGGTATACTGGATTGATGTATATCAATTATACAAATACACAAATAAATGAAAGTCTTAGACAAATAGAGTGCTCTTGTCACAGAATGTAATGCTAGTAATTAGAGCCTCTTTAAAGCCAAGTTTAATTGGTAACTCTTGTTTCTCCCCCAAAATGAGTAACAAATAGGTGCCAGTGATGTATATGAAAAGTCTTAAATTCTATGAACCTTTTGAGTTTGTGTAGGTATTGTTTTGTGGGTGTTCAGTTTTAGAGAGGAAGTAACTGAGATTAAGAGTGCACAGACCTCAGATATTAAGTGTAAAGACAATACTATTTTTAAAATAAACAAAAACTTTTCTATTGATTCCAGTAATATTCTGCAGAAATATCTTTTAAAAATTTAGCCTAGAATTCTGTATGGAACATTAAAACCACAGTCTTAAAAATGGCTAAGCTTTCAAAGAGGTAAGAGAACTCTTTGAAGATAAAACAATTGTGGGAACACAAACCCATAGTGGAAAACAGATGCTGATGCTGATGTCTGCCTAGTGGTATTAGCCACACAAGGAAACTTAACGTCTGGTCAGAGGATTTAAAACAAGACTTCAGGCTCAAAAATAAATATATATATATATATATATATATGTATGGAATTAAAACTAAGAACTCCTAAGAATATACAGACACTCTTCAATTTATGATGGGGTTATATACCAATAGACTCGTCATGAGTTGACAATATTTTAAGTTGGAAATGTATTTAATACACCTAACCTACCAAACATAATAGCTTAGCCCAACCTACCTTAAACATGCTCAGAACACTTACATTAGCCCACAGTTAGGTGATATCATCTAACACAAAGGCCTATAATAAAGTTTTGAATATCTTACATAATTTATTGAATATTATACTAAAAGTGAAAAACACAATGGTTGTATAGGTATTTGAAGTATGGCTTCTACTGAATGTGTATTGCTTTCACATAATCCTAAAGTCAAAAAATCACATATAACCACTATAAGTCTATCTGTATGGGATCCCAAAGAGCTACACCCTCAGTGAAAGAGTCATCTAAAAAAGACATCATGCCACCGAGAAAGCAGCACAAATAAATTATGTCTTAGCTTTTGGCTGTGGGTAGAGGAGGAGGAGGAGAAGATTAGAATATTTCTTAAGAGTTCATAATCACAGATTACCTCTTATATGATGGTGAGTTTCAAATTCACAGATCCTGTATTGGCCATAAAACTCCAAGTGAGAGTTTAACTTAAAATGAGCCAGTGTTTATAGCTCTTTCAGGTACCTGGCAATAACATATTAAAATTTTCTCTAGAAAAATAAAGCCCATGCAAATATTATAGAATTCCCAACAATATGTTTCTGTCAAAAGTGAGGTCCCCTCACATACATAAATATAAAGAAACAAACTACCATGGCTTCTAGCACAAAAAGAAAATAGCAGAAAAATACATTAGAATTAGACCTCAAAGATTTCAAATATTTGAATAACAAGATGTATAAAGAAGGGATTTATAAAAACAGGACTTAAGAACCTATCAAATTTGACTGATTTTCAGTCAAATCTGAAAATAACTATTCAGAATTGTATTATATATAAAATTTTATTTACATATAAAATTTTATTTTATATATAATACATAGTTTAATATTCTATAATCAAAGGAATTTTAAAATGTGATAATTTATGAAATAGTAAATTAGATATAACCAAATACCTAAAGAGAAAATTGGTGAATTGGAGACAGATTTGAAGAAATTAACAAGAATGCAACAGAGAGAAGTGGAAAATACAGCTATTAAAGGATATAGAAGACATAAAGGTCTAACATATATACAAAAGGAGTTTCAGAAGAAGGAAGATAATAAAGAAAATGGGGAAAGGCAATATAGGAAGAGAACATGGCTGAAACTTGTCCAGAACTTCTCATTATCGTGATGCTAAAGAAAAACAAAGAAAAGATCCAGCTTGAGGTGAGGGGAGGGAGGAAACACTAACACAGGAATAATTAAGTGGAATAAAAGTACAACAACTAAATAGAAAAATATGGGGGTGGTGTGCGCTGTCTGGGGGATGGGCACACTTGTAGATTTGACTCGGGCGGTGCAAAGGCAATTTATGTGACCAAAGCGTTTGTACCCCCGTAATATTTTAAAATAAAAATAAACAAATAAATAAGTAAATAAATTCATACATATAAAAAACTCAAAAAAAGAAAAATATCTTTAAAGTGCTAAGAAAAAATAACTGTCCTGTAGAACTTACTTGTATACCCAGATATAATGACAGATAGCATGAAAGAGAAAGCAGACCTTGCTTTTATAACAAACCCACTTTCTCGATATCAAACTGACACCCATAATAATGACATTAATCCATTAATGAGGATAGAACACTGATGACTCAATTACCTCTCAAAGGTCCCATGTTTCAATACTGTTGCATTTGGGAATAAGTTCCCAATGTGTGAACTTTGGGAACACATTTACACTATAAAGTGATATTCAAATGTAAAGGCACTCAGTCTTCAATGAGAGAGAGCACTTAATATTAAAAAGTGTCAATTTTCTCAAAATCAATTTTGTTTTTCTGATTTGGATGCATTTTAGTTCTTGTTTAATTGCTAATTCTTCTGGCTAGGATTTCCACTACTATGTCAAAAAGAAGTGGTGAGAGTGGGCACCCTTGTCTTGCACCTGATCTTAGAGGGAAAACTTTAAGTTTTTCCTCGTTGATTTTGATGTTAGCTGTGGGCTTTTCATATATATTCTTTATTGTACTGGGGTACAATACATTGTACCTTCTATACATATTTTCTTGAGAGTTTTAATCATGAATGGATATTGAACTTTGTCAAATATTTTTACTGAATCCATTCACATGATCATGTAGTTTGTTCCTTCATTTTGTTAATGTATTGAATTACACTGATTGATTTGCACATGTTGACCCACACATGCAGCCCCGGAATAAATATGGCTTGGTCACGGTATATAATTTTTTAAATGTGCTATTAAATTTGGTTTGTTAGAATTTCTTTGAGGATACCTGCATGTATGTTCATCAGGTATATTGGCCTGTAGTTTTCTGTTTTTATAGTGTCTTTGTCTGATTTTGGTATCCAGGTGATGCCAGCCCCAGGATGAACTGGAAATGTTCCTTATCCTATTTTTTGAAAGAATTTAAAAAGGATTTACATTGATTCTTCTTTGAATGTTTGGCAGAATTCACCAGTGAAGCCATCTGGTCCTAGGGCTTTTCTTTGTTGGAAGACTTTTCATTGTAGATTCAATCTCCTTATTTGTTATTGGTCTGTTCAAATGTTCTCTTTCTTCTTGATTCAGTTTTTGTAGGTTGTATACTTCCAAAAATTTATTCGGTCCTAGGTTATCCAGTATGTTGGTGTATAATTGTTCATAATAGTCCTTTATGATCCTTTTTATGTTGGAGACAACCAGTATAATTTCTCTTTTTTGTTGTTTCTGATTTTATTTGTATTCCCTCTTTTTTCTCAGTCTAGTTAAGGGTGTGTTAATTTGTTTATTTTTTCAAATAATAAATTCTTCATTTTGTTGATTTTTCTATGTTTTTGTTCAATTTTACATTTTTATTACTATGGCTACATAATAGTTGTATATATTTATGGGGTACATGTGATGTTTTCATACAGGCATACAATGTATAATGATCAAATAAGGGTAATTGTGGTATTTATCACCTCAAGGATTTTTAGTTATTTTAAAATATACAATAAATTATTTTTAACTATACTCACTCTATTGTATTACTAAATACTACATCTCATTCATTCTATCCAACCATACCTTTGTTTTTAAAAATTATATATTTATTTCTGCCCTCATATTTATTATTTCCTTTCTTTTAAGACTTTGGACTTAGTTTGTTCTTCTTTTTCTAGTTCCTTAGGGTGTAAAGTTAGGTTATTTGAGATCTTTCTTCTTTTTTAATGTTAAGTGTTTATTGCCACAAACTTCCCTTATAGCATTGCCTTTGCTGCATTCCATAGGTTTTGTATGTTGTGTGTTTGTTTTTGTTTGTCTAGAGATACTTTTTAAATTCCATTTTGATTTCCTCTTTGACCCAGTGCTTTTTTCAAGAGTGTGTTGTTTAGTTCACACATATTTGTGAATTCTCTGGTTTTCTTGCTTAATGATCTCAAGTTTAATTCCATGTCATTAGAAAATATAATTGGAATGATTTTGATCTTTTTAAATTTTCTAAGACTTGTTTTGTTACCAAACATAGGATCTATTCTAGAGAATGTTCCATGTATGCTTGAGCAGAATGTGTATTTAATTCTGTGTAATTTTGTTAAGTCAATTTGGTTTATAGGAGCGAATTATGTCCATTTTCAGATAACATGTTCACATACATAAAAAACTCCAAGTACACTGTTAGAATAAGTGAATTCAGTAAAGTTGCAGGCTACAAAATCAACATACAAAAATCAATTGAATTTCTACACACCAACGGCAAACTCCTCGAAAAGGAAATTAAGAAATCAATCCCATTTGCAAAAATAATAAAATGCTTACAAATAAACTTAACCAAAGAGGTGAAATACTTTTATACCAAAAATTATAAAACACTGATGAAGAAAATTTAAAAAAACAGATAAATGTTAAGACATCTCATGTCCATGATTCAGAAGAATTATATTGTTAAAATGTCCATACTACCCAAAGTTATCTACAAATTCGATGTAATCCCTATTATATTTCCAGTGATATTCTTTACAAAAATGTTTTAAAAATCCTAAAACTCATATGGAACCACAAAAGACTCTGAATAGCCAAAGCAATCCTGAGCAAGAACAAAGCTATAGACATCATACTCTCTGATTTCAACCACAATGATCAAAACAATATGATACTGACATAAAAACAGACATATAGACCAACAAAACAGAATAAAGAACTCAGAAATAAATCCATTCAGCTACAGCCAACTGATCTTTGAAAAGGGTGCCAAGAAAACACAATGGGTATTTTGAAAAAAGAGGATATTAAAAGTTCTCATCACAAAGAAATGATAAATATTTGAGGTTATGATATGTTCTAATTTTCTCCATTTGATCATTTCAGAATGTATACATGTATTGAAACATTACATATGCCCTATAAATATATACAATTATTATTTATCAATTAAAAATAAAATGAAACAAAAAAATGGGGAAAGGATAATCTCTTCAATAAATAATATTAGGGATATGGTACATCCACATGCAAAAGAATTAAATTGGACCCATATCTCACCTAATAGATAAATGGGATTGTATCAAACAAACAAGTTTTTGCATAGCAAAGGAAATAATCAACAGAGTGAAAAAACAACCTACAGAATTGTAGGAAATATTTGGAAACAATATATCTGATAAGGTGGTAGTATCTAAAATATATATAGAATTCTAACAACTCAATAGCAAAAAATGTAAATAACCCAATTAAAAAATGAACAAAGGACCTGAAAAGACCTGAATATATCTCTCAAAAAAAAAGACATATAAGTAGCCAAAAATTATATGAAAACCTAGCCAACATCACTAATCATCAAGGAAATGCAAATCAAAACCACCAGATATCACCTCACACCGGTTAGAATGTCTATTATCAAAGAGACAAAAGACAAGTTTTGGCAAGATTGTGAAGAAAAGAGAACTCTTGTACATTGTTGGTGGAAGTGTAAATTTGTATAGCCATTCTGGAAAACAGTATGTAGGTTCCTCAAAAAATTAAAAATAGACCTACCCAATGACCCAGCAATCCCATTTCTGGGAACATATCCAAAGGAAATGTTGAAGAGATATCTGCAACTCCACGTTCTTTGCAGCACACAAGCATGCAATTCCATGTTCTTGCAGCATTTCTGTATGCTGTATACAATACATCAAGTTGCATACAGATGCTCCTCGACTTACAAAGGGATTTATCTTGATAACTCATTGCATGTCGAAAATAAGTTGAAAATGTATCTAATACCCCAATAAACCCATCATAAATTAGAAAAGTTGTAAGTTGAACCATCATAAGTCCAGATGCTCCTCAATTTATGATGGGATCACATCCTGACAAACCCATAGTAAAATTGAAAAATCATAAGTCAAGCCATTGTAAGTTGAAGACTGTACCTTAAATATACATAATTTTTAATTGTCAACTATACTTCAATAAAGTTGGGGGGTAGTTTCTATAAAAGCAGAAAACAATAAGTATAAGGATATGAGTACAAAAACTTTTAACAATTTTTTTTCAATTTTGTTTGTCAACATTAGTACCAACTCAATAAAAATAGCAAAAGATAAGAAAATAGAAAATTTCTTCTCATCTTTCATGTCTCAAGTGTGGTCTCTTCTGTAAAGGCTTCCCCGAAGACCCTAGAAAGACCTAGGCATTGTCTTCTCTGTATTTTTTTTTCTTCTATATACATCTACTTTCTTTGTTGCACTTAACATATTGGGCTATGCAATTGCCATAACTATCTCCCATTACCCAGTAAGATCCCTAAGTAAAAATTATGGCTTTTCTTCTTTGTATGTTCAATATATAGAACCATATCTAGCATGAAGAAAAAGCTCAATAAATATTAATTGAAAGAATAAATTGACAGATTATATGATTTACCCAGTAACTGTTGCTGATATTTACCTGATTCACACACATAGCTTGATCTCTTGGTTGGTCTTCCATTCCAATAAGTATTAATCTCCTTCTACATAATTCACAATAAAAAAAAGATCCTTAGAAAATTATTTCTTTTAGAATTTGAACATCAACTATTATTTCTATATATAAAACAAAGAAACTTAAGATTTTGAAAATCTTTTATAACAAATGCACACATTTTTATTATGTTTATATTACATGTATTATTTAAAGAATTCAAAAGTTCATAGTTGTATTAGAGGGTGTCCACAAGACCACCCACACATTTGGTGATTTGTTAAGATTTGGGTCTCAGCATATAGTTGTATTCACATATAAGATTTATTACAATGAAAGGATATGCATAGGATAAGTAAGGGGAAATGGTGCAGGCTGAGTCTGGAGAAATCCATGCACAGTCTTCCTCATGCTCTCTTTCTCCTGTGTGATGACAAACTTGATCATGTTCTTTTCTCCAACAATAAAAAATGCAGTAACACCTGTGCAATGTTTCTGCCCAGGGAAATCACTTAGAAACTCAGCAAAGTTTTTACTGAAGGCTAATTATGTAGATACCCTCTGACTTAGCACACATCACAATTCCAGACTCTCAGAAGAAAAACAGGTGTTCAGCAAGAATTACATCATGTGCATTGTGTGTACAGTCTAGGTATAGTTGACCACCCTACTCAGTAAGGAAAAGTTTCATGTCAGTATAGAAAAATGTTTCCCAGTCAAGTTCCTGCACACCAGCCAAAGGCCAACATTGCATAAGGGCCCCTTAAAAATAAAAGTCTCAAGCCTGCTATGTTACCTCTGTTTTCTGCACAATAGTATTTGCTGGTATCCAAAAATTAATTGCCTGTGGAATACATTAATTAGCAAGGAAGTTAATTAACTCACTAGGAAAAAGAATAGGTGTGTTTTTTAATAAAGCTAACAGTAGGAGAAAAGCGTAAGTAGAGCTGGAAGGCAGAGAACAGATTTCTTTTAGTACATGGCCATGGCTCTCGAGTCTTGTCAAAGAACTCAACCTGCTCTGGGAAGCAAATCCAGGAAAATAAATTTCTTTTTTTTTTTCCAGGTCTGAGACCTGAAAACAGGCCACCAGAAATACATTTTCTGATAGTGGTAGGCTGTGTACAACATGTTGGAAAAAAGAATATAATACAGTTGGCCTTCCATATCCATGGGTTCCACACCTATGGAATCAACCAATTATGTATTGAAAATATTCAGGAAAAAAATGCATCTGTACTGAACACATACAGACTTTTTGTTCTTGTCATTATTCCCTAAGCAGTATAGTATAACAACTATTTATATAGCATTTACATTATACTAGATATTACAAGTAATCTAGAGATGATTTAAAGTATACAAGAGGATGTGCATAGATTATATGCAAATACTATGCCATTTTATATCAGGGATTTGACTATCCATAGATTTTGGTATCTGTGGAGGTGCTAGAACCAATCCTCCATGGATATGGAGGAACCACTGTAGTTATATTAAAAATGCTCATTCTTCTTATCATAATAAATTAGATATTTGTGGACATCAGATACTCATCTGAGAATAATATGGATGGCAAAGTTAGTAATACACACATTACTCCAAAAAAGGTCAATAATAAAATTTAGACACGGTTTTTAAAGGAGTTTTTTTCTTTTTTAAAGTTAAGAGCATAGCCTTTGAAATATGTTGGGAAATATGACTACTTGAAATGTCAAAGTTGTTAAAAATTTCCTTTCCTGATTCTTAGCATATTTAATGCAGCTACTGACATAGTAGAATAGTGAACTAAGCCCAATATGCAATTGTTAAATGTTTGTTTATAATAAAACTGCACTACAGAGAAGCATGTTGTGGCAAAATACTACATTTTAGGAGTTATGCATAATTTAGTATATCAATTATTATGCACTATAGAACATGTAAAATGATACCACTTTCTACCCTAAACATTAAGAATTCATTGGGAAATAATTTAGTAAATTTCCAGTTTTTTGAAATCTATTTTAAACCACATTAACTCCCTAGCACAGTTGAAGCAGTTAACATTATGCTAATAATAAAACCAAGGACGTGTATTTGATTCCTATAGTAACAAGTTGGCAACCCACACAGAAAATCTATTTCATGTCTAGGGGCTATGCCCTGAGTCTTTGCTGCTAACTTTCCAACAGCAGGTAACTGATCACTGGTCAAAAAGTACTAAATCAGCACGTACAAGGCCAATCAAAAAAGTCCAGTTTGACACTTTCTCTGAAGGTTGCAGGTACATACTTGTGCCTTACATTTAGGCAGACTGTCCTAGAGCTATTAAAATTTTGTTACAATATGACTAATTTCAGTAATAAAGCTGTTCTGTATGGTCACTTAAAATGACATTTTATATACCAGTAATGACCACGAGATCATACCTCATTTATTCCCTTTGTATTTAGAGTAAAAGAAATATTATATACCTCTTCTTTTGGAGGACCCAAAAATGAATGTGAAAATCTGGGAAAATTTCTGGTGGGTGAAGTTTGAGCTGAAATAACTGAATTTCGAGCTGACATGTTTATAGCTCCTAGAGAAAGAAAAGGTAACTTTAAATATAAGAAGATAATATTCCTGGAAAAAAGGTGAATATTAACTTATAGCATTGCTCCAAAGTTCTCCCTGCTGAATTGCCACAGTAATTGGAATTACCACTATGGAGGATTTATTTGAGTTAAGGAAGTATCTCCAAAATAACATAACTTTTTGGATGTTTACTGCCTATAAATTTCCAGTGGTTCACCACTGCCTTCAGAGACGAGTCTGAAATCCTTAGCCTCTCATCCTAATATTTATTATGACAGCTTAATCTTCTGCCACTAACCACAGCCTACTGCCAGAATTAACTGTTTGCATTCACTCAGTAGGCATTGAGAAACTACTCATGACTTAAATAGGAGAAGAAACAAAGTTGTGTTTTAGGAAGATAGCTTTCATAGCAAAATGTATAGTGGATTAAAAAGAAAAAGAAAAGATTGGAGAAAAGTTACTTCAGTAGTCAAGAATGGAGAAAACAAGGACGGGGCAATGGTAATGGAAGAGAGTGGAGGACAAGATAAATTAAGGAGGTAGTAGATTAGACAGAAAGTGGTAACTTTTAGATGCAAAATATAAGAAAGAAGAAGAGTCAAGGATAACTCTGGCTTTGTGCCTCAGTGAAAATAAGAGGGTCAAGAAGATGATGAATTTGGTTTTATATTGAATTTGAGGTGAACATTAGCCATTGGCCAGAGATATCTAGTATTTTCTGTGGATGTGTATGTAGGATATGCATGAGAATATATTTAGTGACTTGGAGGAACCTAACTAGGCACAAAGATCTTAAGTAGCGTATATTTCATTTAAGGGGAAATGGGAAACAGACTGTATTGTTTGTGGGAAACTGATGACAGTGGAGTATGGGAACATTTCTGGGGACAGTTCTCTGTATCGCAACTTCCCAAACCCAGTATCTCACTTTAACTATCACTGTAACCAGTCACAGTATAGACACTAATTTTTCCACACTTTGCAAATTCTAAAATAAAAGGTACACTCATCAAGCAATCACTCAATACATGGGATAATTATAATATCTATATTCATAAATATTTTTATATCATCTTTTATTTTTCAGAATAAGCATAATTTTTAGAATCAGGTAAAACACTTTAAAGATGTATAACTATATGATAAAACTATAATAACTATAATTATGTACTTAATAACAAAAAAATGACTATTTTCCATTTTCTTACCTCTATCATAAAAAATACTTGATTTATTAGTTATCACTCCATCTCCCTATATGGTACAATGTTAAAGAGAAAAACACTCATTAGTAAATTATACTTCCAAAAGAAATTTTTGCCTTATATCAATCAACTAAATGAGTACAGATGTTTTTCCTCCTTTATCTTCTAACTCTATTATAAAAAATTGTTAAAGGACTATACATATCATCAATCTCCTAGGATACCTTCCACAGAATCTCAAATTTAACTAATTCAAAATTGAGTTCAATATGTAGCAATGTACAAACTCACCCCTCCAGTATTCCATATTTTGTCTAAAGGTGTAATCCATTCAATTGTTCATTCTAAAATGTTTAGTCATTTAGTTTACCTCACAGAAATTCAACACAACCTATTCATACCCAATCCAATCAAACGTGATGCTTATTAAAAACATTGCTTAGATACAAAGTAAAATTCATCATTCCAGACACATTTTATTATACTAATATTTTTCTGCCTCTGTCACCTCACTAGACAATGAGTTCTTTTTTTCCATAATTTCTATTTCAAAATATTAGGGGGTACAAGTGTTCTTATTACATGGATAAATTGTATAATGATGAAGTCAGGGCTTTTAGTGTGCCCATCACCAGAACACTGTACATTGTACCCAATAGGTAATTTTTTATCCCTCATCCTCCTCCTACCCTCCTCCTTTCTCAGTTTCCAATGTCTTTTACATCACTTTATGACCATGCGTACCCTCCATTTAGCTCCAATTTATTTGTGAGAACATATGGTATTTGCTTTTCTATTCCTGAGATACTTCACTTAGGATAATGTTCTCCAGTTCCATCCAAGCTGCTGCAAATGACATGAAAAATGTATAGCAATAAATTTGAAAACATATGTAAGGAACAAATTCCTTGAAAAACTCAAACTACCAAATTTTATTCACAAAATAAATAGATAATGTGAAGAACTCTATATCTATTAAAGAAATTGAATATGAAATTAAAAACTTGCCCACAAAAAAGTCTAATGCTCAAATGGCATCACTTCTTAATTGTACTAAATATCTAAGGAAGAAATTACACTAATTCTATACAAATTCTTCCAGAAAATTGAAGAAGAGTGAACAGTTCCCAATTCATACTTTGACATGAGGACAGTGTGATACAAAATATCATTAAAAGATATTATGAGAAAATGAAATTTTGTTCAATTCCCTCATGAACAAAGATGTAAGAATTATAAACAAAAACAAATCAAATCCAACAGTATATAATAAAGATGATGCACTGTGAATAAGTAGAGTTTATCCCAAGAATGAAGGATTAATTTACCATTCAAAAATAAAAGTATTTTTCCATATTCCTTTTTGTGGCAGAGTAGTAGTCCACGGTATATATATGTATCGCATTTTCTTTATCCAGTCATCGATTGATGGGCACTTAGGTTGATTCCACATCTTTGCAATAGTGAGTTGTGCTGCAATAAACATTCAGGTACAGGCGTCTTTTTGATAGAATGACTTCTTTTCCTTTGGGTAGATACTCAGTAGTGGGATTGCTGGATCAAATGGTAGTTCTACTTTTAGTTCTTTGAGTTATCTCCATATTACTTTCCATAGAGGTTGTACTAATTTGTAGTCCCACCAGCAGTGTATGAGTGGTCCTATCTCTCCACATCCACGCCAACGTATATTGTTTTTTTTTAAATAATGGCCGTTCCAGTAGGGGTAAGGTAATATCTCATTGTGACTTTAATTTGCATTTCCCTGATCATTAGTGAAGTTGAGCATTTTTTTTACATGTCTGTTGGCCATTTGTCTATCTTCTTTTGAAAAAAACTCTCTTCATGTCTTTTGCCCACTTTTTAATGAGGTTATTTGGCTTTTTCTTGCTGATTTGTTTGAGTTCTTCATAGATTATGGATATCAGCCCTTTGTCGGATGTATAGTTTATGAATATTTTCTCCCATTCTGTATGTTGTCTATTCACTCTGTTGATTATTTCCTTTGCTGTGCAGAAACCTTTTAATTTTATTAAGTACCATTTATCTATTTTTATTGTTGTTATATTTGCCTGTGGGGTCTTAGTCATAAATTCTTTGCCTAAGCTGATGTATAGAAGAGTTTTTCCTATGGTTTCTTCCAAAATTTTTATGGTTTCAGGTCTTACATTTAGGTCTTTAATCCATCTTGAGTTAATTTTTGTATATGGCAAGAGATAGGGATCCTATTTCATTCTTCTGCATGTGGCTATCCAATTTTCCCAGCACTATTTATTGAATAGGGTGCCTTTTGTCCACCGTGTTTTTGCCTGCTTAGATAATGACTTATTGAAGGGAGTGATGATGTTTTATTCATCTTTGTATCTTATGTAACCCATTATTTTTATTTCATTTTCTTTCATTCGGTCTTAGCATAGCACCTGGTCAATATCACATGCTCAATAAATACAAGCTATTGTTATTATTATAATTGCTAAATATTTGTTTGGATTATTTTCTGCTACATTGCATACTGCATTTAGTACAAAGCTAACTCTATACTCTCTCCAGGAAACTAGATCAGGTCTCATGAACAGAACCCAACATTCCTAACTAATCAGTAACATGTTAGTAAAGAAAATGATTCATAGAAGTAAAGTAGACAAATTAATAACTATACCAAGCTTTGAAATATAATTTCATACCTTTTGATCTATACCATTATCCTGTACATATGGCTGATTAACAACTGAATTTGCTGATTTTTTCAAAACATTCTTTGAACTACTTTGAGACCGATGAGCAGCATTTGCTGTATGTTCTAAAAGTAAATGAAAGAAAAACTCTATTGTTTTGTTAACAATTTTATTAAAGTATAATTGAAGTACAATAAAATGTAATTACTTAAGTTTAATTATTGAATCAATTTTGAAATATGTACACAAGTGTGAAATCATCACTACACACAAGGTAACATTTTCATTACCCCTAGAAGTTTTCTAATGCAACTTCATAATCTGTCCATCTCTCTTTTCTCATACTCCAACGACAATAATCTGTACCTCTAACTTAAGATCAGTTTACATTTTTCAGAATTTTATACAATTGGAGTCAATCATATAGTGTGTACTCTTTTGATTTTCTTGGCTTCTTTTACTTAAGAATATGGTGTTGCCTTTATCAATAGTTTGTTCTTTTTTTATTTTTGAGAAGTATTCTACTGTATGGATATGTCACCATTTTTTATCCACTCATCTGTTCATGGACATTTTGATTATTTCAGTTTTTTTTTAATAAATAAACATCTATGAACTTTCATACACAAATCTTGTGTGGACATCTTTTTTTTCATTTTTATTGGGTAAATACCTAGTAGTAGAATGACTAATTAATACCACATTTCATATAGTGGATAAATGTTTAACTTTAAAGAGACACCAAACCTGTTTTCTAAGGTGGTTGTACCATTTTACATACCAATCAGCGGTGTGTCAGTGTTTCAGTTTTTTCACATCTTTGCTAACCCTGAGTATGCAGAAGACAAGAAATAATAAAGACAAAAGCGAAATTTAAAAGAAAACAAGAGAGAAAATAACAAACAGCTGGCTCTTTAAGACGTTCAGTAAAGTGATAAGAAAGATTTATCGTAAAAAAGAGAGGACACAAATCAGCACAATAGAGTCTATGGATGATTAATAAAAGTTATAATACAGGAATATCATGAAAAATGTACAGCAATAAATTTGAAAACATATGTAAGGAACAAATTCCTTGAAAAACTCAAACTACCAAATTTTATTCACAAAATAAATAGATAATGTGAAGAACTCTATATCTATTAAAGAAATTGAATATGAAATTAAAAACTTGCCCACAAAAAAGTCTAATGCTCAAATGGCATCACTTCTTAATTGTACTAAATATCTAAGGAAGAAATTACACTAATTCTATACAAATTCTTCCAGAAAATTGAAGAAGAGTGAACAGTTCCCAATTCATACTTTGACATGAGGACAGTGTGATACAAAATATCATTAAAAGATACTATGAGAAAATGAAACTTTGTTCAATTCCCTCATGAACAAAGATGTAAGAATTATAAACAAAAACAAATCAAATCCAACAGTATATAATAAAGATGATGCACTGTGAATAAGTAGAGTTTATCCCAAGAATGAAGGATTAATTTACCATTCAAAAATAAAAGTATTTTTCCATATTAACAGAATAAAGGAGAAAATTCATGTGATTATCTCAAAAATGCAGGAAAAAGTATGATATAATAAAATTCAACACTCATTCACGACAAAAACCTCTTAGCGAACTAGGAATAGAAGGGGATGTTTTTCTCTGATAAAGGCTATCTTCAAATCTCTAGAGCTAATATCCTGATTTATGATGATCACTTTCCCTTGAGTTTTGGAACAATGTTAGGAAGTACACAATCACCATTTTTATTCAACACTGTACTGGAGGTCCTAGTGAGCAATAAACAGAAACAAAAAGTGAACCTAAACAAAATCCCAGCAGACTATTTTGTAGAAATCGTCAAGTTGTTTCTAAAATATCTATGGAAATTCAAAGGCCTAGAATAATCATGTCAACCTAGAATAACAACAAATATTGGATAACTCAATCCGCCAAATTTCAAAACATTATAAAGCTACGATAATGAAGAGAATGCTGCACTTGAATAGGGACAGATAAATAGATCAATACAACAGGAGAGAATGTCTAGAAATAGGCCTACCTATCTATGACCACTTTATCTTTTCAAATTTGCCAAAGCAACTCAATGGTGTTAAAGCAACTGGATGTATACAAGATAAGTTTACATCTTTCTTTCTTCCCAGATAGCAAGGAAGCTATCACAGACCACTTGAGTTATGCCAAAAAAGACTCTGCAATTATCATAAAGGGACTTCCACTGGCTGAATGTGTTACAACTTCAGCATTAATAAACACAACAACAGCAGTGTATTAAAGCACATCAAATTTATTTGAATCAGTGAATTCATGACACTAAGCAAAACTAACTGCACACAGTTGAAGCATGGTACTGAAACAATTCATTACTTTGAGAACTAATGAATGATGGTAAGATATTAAACATGTACTTTGCTTTTCCTAAATATTCTATATCACAATGTAACCAAATAGTAGTTGAGGGAAAGTTTCATTTTATAAAAGTATTCCACCTAATCTATGAAGAAGGAATGATAGAATTAAAATATCTCAATTTTGCTACCACTAATTAACTCATGGATTTAGGCCTTGAGCAAAAATGGCTGTTATAATCACAGAGAAAAAAAAACAGTCAGATATTATATGTCTCATGATGGAAGGGCACACCATCATTTATGAATCAGTCTTGCTAAAGAAATTCAACCTAAAAGCCTACAGATTTAACTAATACTCTCCAGGAAATACAGAGGAGAGAACATACAGAACTATACCATATAGATGAAATCAGTGAAAGTCTAGTCTGTTAGAAACTCAACATAACAAGCAACTCAAATTTCTTCAACCAAAAAAAAAAAATTGTAATAAAAAACAAGGGAGGAAGAGGAAGAGAGAGAAATGTATAGAAGAGGAACCTACAGATTAAATGTTACTCAAAAGACATATCAACCTATTGCAATGTGTATCAATGTAGATTCAAACATCAAAATGTTTTTGTGAAAATTATGAGGTTATTGAACATTTGAATAGAGATTAAATATTTGATGATATTATGAAATTATTGATTTGACTGGTGTGATACTGATATTGTGGTGATGCATTTAAAAAAGTCCTTATCTTTTAGAGATACATATTGGAGTATTGATGAATGAAATGATATTATATGTGGGTGACACTTCAAAACAACATGGCAATAGGGAGTAGTTGAGGGCATAGGCAAAACAAAATTGTTCATGAGTTGTCGATATTGAATGATAAGGGTTCATTATCCTATTCTGTTTGTTATTGTTTATGTTTGAAATGTTTAATAAGAAAATCCTAAAATATCATTAAAAAGCTGTGCCCATACTGCAGAAATTATTTCATAACATTGAGAAGGAAGAAATCCTCCCCAACTCATTCTACAAAGCCAGTATCACCTTGATACCAAAGCCAGGAAAAGACACAACAAACAAAGAAAACTATAGACCAATATCCCTGATGAATATAGTTGCAAAAATCCAAATTCTAGTAAACTGAATTGAGCAGCACATCAAAAAAATAATCCATCACAACAAAGTGGATTTAATCCCAGGGATACAAGGAGTGTTCAACATATGCAAATCCATAAATGTGATTTACCACATAAACATAAGCACAAACAAAGATAATATGATCATCTCAATAGATACATAAAAAAGCATTCTGCAAAATTCAGCACCCTTATATGATAAAAACTCTTAACAAAATAGGCATAGATGGAATATACCTCAAAATTATAAAAGCCATATATGACTAACCCACATCCAACTTCATACTGAATGGGGAAAAGTTGAAAGCATTCCCACTAAGAACTGGAACAAGACAGGGATGCCCACTGTCACCACTTCTATTCAACATACTGCTGGAAGTCCTAGCCAGAGCAATCAGGCAAGAGAAGGAAAGTAAGGGTATCCAAATGGGGAAAGAGGAGGTCAAACTACTGCTCTTTGCTGATGACATGATCTTATATCTAGAAAACCCCAAAGATTCCACCAAGATGCTCTTGAAATTGATAAATAAATTCAGCAAAGTTTCAGGTTACAAAATCAATGTACACAAATCAGTAGCACTCCTAAACACCAACAACAGTCAAGCTGAGAATCAAATCAAAGACTCAATACCTTTCACAATAGCCACAAAGAAAATAAAATACCTAGGAATATATTTAACCAAGGAGGTGAAAGATCTCTACAAAGAGACTACGAATCACTGAGGAAGGAAATTGCAGATGATGTAAACAAATGGAAAAACGTCACGTTCATGGATTGGCAGAATCGACATTGTTAAAATGTCCATACTACCCAAAGTGATTTACAGATTCAATGCATTCCCCTCAAAATTACGTCATTTTTCACAGATCTAAAAAAAATAATTCTATGTTTTGTTTGGAACCACAAAAGAGCCCAAATAGCCAAAGCAACTTTAAGCAAAAGGAACAAATCTGGAGATATCACTTTACCTGACTTTAAGCTATACTACAAGGTTATAGTAATCAAAATAGCATGGTACTGGCACAAAAATAGAGACATAGACCAATGGAACAGAAAAGAGAACCCAGATATAAAACCATCCACATACTGCTATCCAATCTTTTACAAAGTAGATGGAAACATATACTGGAGGAAAAAATACCTATTAAATAAATGTTGCTGGGAAAATTGGATAGCCACAGGTAGAAGACTGAAACAGGATCCATATCTCTCAGCACTCACAAAAATTAATTCAAGATGAATAACATAGTTAAATCTAAGACATGAAACCATAAGAATTTTAGAAGAAAATGGAAAATCTCTTATAGACATCGGCCTAGGCAAAGAATTTATGAAGAAGACCCCAAGGGCAATCACAGCAGCAACAAAAATAAATAAATTGGGCTTGATTAAATTAAAAAGCTTCTGCACAGCCAAGGAAACAATCAACAGAGGAAATAGACAACCTACAGAATGGGAGAATATATTCGCATGCTATATATCCGATAATGGGCAAATAATCAGAATTTAAAAAGAACTCAAGAAAATCAAACCCTATTAAAAAATGGGCAAAAGACATGAACAGAAGCTTTTCAAAAGAAGATAGACTAATGGCCAATAAACATATGAAAAAATGCTCAATGTCACTAATCATCAGAGAAATGCAAATCAAAACCACAATGATGTATCACCTAACCCCAGTAAGAATAGCTTTTATCAAAAAGTCCCAAAACAATAGATGCTGACATGGATGCAAAGAAAAAAGAACACTTATACACTGTTGGTGGGACTGCAAAATAGTGCAACCTCTATGGAAAATAGTATGGAGATTCCTCAAAGAACTAAAAGTAGACCTACCATTTGATCCAGCAATCCCACTACTGGGTATTTACCCAAAGGAAAAAAAGTCATTTAATCAAAAGGACACTTGCACCAGAATGTTTATTGAAGCACAATTCACAATTGCAAAGATGTGGAATCAACCCAAGTGCCCATCAATTCATTAGTGGATGAATAAAATGTGGTATATGTACACCATGGAGTACTACTCATCATAAAAAAATGAATTAATACCTTTTGCAACAGTCTGGATGGAACTGGAGACCATTCTCCTAAGTGAAGTATCACAAGAATGGAAAAACAAACACCACATGTAGTCACTATTAATTTGGAACTAACTGATCAGCACTCATGTGCACAGATAGAAGTAAAGCTCAATGGAAATCAAGCAGGTGGGAGGGGGAAGGAGGGGATGGGTGAAATCATACCTAATGGGTACAGTGTATACTATCTGGGTGATGGGCACACATAACTTTGACTTAGGCAATACAAAAGCAATCCGTGTACCCAAAACATTTGCATCCCTGTGATATTCTGAAATTTAAAAAAAGCTGTGGAAATATTTGTCACAAATAAAACAAAAGATTAATGCATTTGCCATATCCAAAAGAGCGCATACAAATTGGCCTCAAATAAAAAGTAACAAAATATACAAACCATGAAGGAATAAAAGTTAAATTTTATTACATTGAATTAAGAACTTCTGTACATTCAAAAATAAAGAAAATAGAAGCAAGCTACAAACTTTAAGAAGATATTTGCTACACTATATACAAATATATATATAAATAGGTGGGTATCTAGTATGACTAAAAATTCTTCCAAATCCATAAGAAAATCAACCAAATAGGAAAATAGCCAAGAGATAAGAAATGATAATTTATCAGAAGAAACACGACTCAGAAACCCCTAGAGAATCACTTATCCATGTGTATCAGGTTATCTATACATACAAGAATGCTCAGTGCATTGTTGGTCAAAATAACAAGTATTTCCATCAGTAAAAAAATAGATATATAAATTGTGGTATAGTCATGAATGGGATATATGACCAGTAGTGAAATAAACTAAAATTTTAGGCAACACATGGAAAAATCTTTTGGAACATATGCTGAGTATAAGAAGTAAGTCACAGAAGACTGAGTACAATATCATATCAGGTATATTAAAACATCTTATTAATGATGTCTATATTATATGTATCTATATCTAGCTACACAAGTAGCTTAAAGATACACACTCACATTGTAAATATATATTTTTAATTGGCTATAGTAATCTCCAGATTTAGATAGCAGTTCCTTTTGTGGGAGAAAGAGGTCTGTTTCAGGGAAATTTGTCAAAAGATAAAAACTTACAGTTTAAAGAATCTCAGTGAATCCCAAAGTGGGGAGAAGGATAAAGAAATCCACACTTAGACACCTCATAGTCAAACTGCTGAAAACTATCCCCCCCAAATTTGAATACAATTTGATAAAATATGGCACATTCCTTATAGAGAAAAAACAGTTAAAATGTTGCAGATATCTCAACAGACCATAAAGAAAACAATAAAGTGGAATAACATTTTTAAAGTTCCAAAAACAAAATAACTGTCAACCTATAAGTTTATATCAAATAAAAACAACATCCTTCAGGAATGAAGATAAAATTTAAAATATTCTCAGATGAATAAAAAAAAACTAAGATAATTCAGTGCAAGAAAATATGTTCTAAAAGAGATGCTATGAGAAGTTCTATAGACCGAAGAAAAATAATACAAGAAAGCCACCTGGGACCTAAGGTATTAAAAGGCAACCAAAATGGCAACAATCTGAGTAAATAGAATAGGCTATTTTCCCTTACTGAGTTATTGTAAATATGTTTGATGATTAAATGTAAAACTTATTACATTGATTGGATGTTTGATGTACATAGATGTAATACCTAAAACAATTATAACATAAAAGGGGGAGGGGTAAAGAGACATAAATATTAGTAAGGTAACCACATTCCATTTAAAGAGGTAAAATATTTTTTTTTATAGTTGGTTGTGAAAAACTAAGTACATTGTAGTCTAGAACAATCATTAAAACAACTAAACAAAGAGATATAGTAAACACAAAAGCTACGGGCAACAGGAAACCAACCAATTTTTTTAAAAACGTGTACAATAGTACCAAAAAAGTAAAGTACTTAGGTATAAATATAAAACAACATATATAGAATCTATATGCTGAAAACTATAAACACTTATTAAATAATTAAGGATGACCTAAACAAATACTAACAGAAAAACATACAATGTGCATGAATTGGATGACTCTGTGTAGTAAATATGTCTTTTCTCCTCAAATTAATCTATACATTTAAGGTACTTCATTAAAAAATTCTAGCATGATTTTTATAGACGTACATAAGCTAATTATAAAATGCATATGGGAAGGAATATGAATTAAAATCGCCATACGATTTTGAAAAAAATTAAAGTTGGGGAAATAATACTACCTTACTTTAAGATAATAAAAAGCTACACTAGTGATTGGCAAAGGAATAGATCAGTGGAACAGAAAATGAGAAAGCAAGTTGTAGACTAGGAAAAAATATCTGTAAATCACATATCTGAAAAAGACTTTTATTCAGAATATATAAAGAACTCCCAAAACTCAACAGTATAAAAACTACCCATTTAAAAATGAGCAAAAGGCTTCAATAGACATTTCACCAAATGGGACTGAAAGAAGGCAAACAGCATATGAAAAGATATTCATCATCATTAGCCATCAAGGAAATGCAAATGAAAACTGTGGTGAGACAACACTACATCTAGTAGAATGGCTAATAAAACATACTGGTAATACTAAGTGAAGGGGGAAAATGTACAGCAGATGGGTTTCTCATGCATTACTGATGGGAATGCAAAATGTTACAGCCACTCCAGAAGACAGTTGGGCAGTTTTTCATAAACTTAAGTGTACACTTACCATATGATTCAACAACAATCCCTCATTTATAAAGAAAGCTATATATAAATATAGTTGACCCTTGAACAACATGAGTTTGAACTGCATGGGTCCACTTATGTGCCTCTGCCACCCCTGACACAGCAAGACCAACCCCTCCTTTTCCTCCTCCTCAGCCTACTCAATGTGAAGACATGAGGATTAAGACCCTTTATGATGATCCACTTTCACTTAATGAATAGTAAATATATTTGCTATTCTTCATGATTTTCTTACTAACATTTTCTTTTCTATACCTTACTTTCTGTAAAAATACAATAAGTAATACACATAAACACAAAATATGTGTTAATCAACTGTTTGTTATCAGTAAGGCTTCTGGTCTATATTAGGCTATTAGTAGTTAAGTTTTGAGAAAGTCAAAAGCTATACATGGATTTTTGACTGCACAAAGGGTAAGTACTGAACCCCCACAATGTTCAAAGTTCAGCTGTACTTCTAGTCATTCTATTCATAATCACCAAAACATGGAAAGGACCCAAATTCCAAATTTCCTTCAACAGCAGAATGGATAAACAAACTCTGGTGTGTACATAAAACAGAACACTCATTAGCAATCAAAACGAACAAACTATTGACATGTGAAAACTTGGATGAATTACAAAGGCATTATGCTGTGTAAAAGAAGCCATTTTCAAAATGTTAAATACTGTATAATTCCATTTATATGACATTCTCCAAAAGAAAAAAAAAACAACTATAGTATTGGAGAACATATTAGTGGTTGCCTGATGCTATTACTTAGGGGAAAGAAGGTATGACTGACAAGGGACAGCCTGAGAGAGATTTTTGAAATGTTGGGACTGTTTTGTACGTGATTGTGGTAGTGGTTACACAAATCCATACATGTGTTTATACATGTAATTGTACAAAAAAAAATCCATTTTGCTTTAGGATAATTTAAAAACCAAAATAAATGCCTCAGGATCTTTTTTGGGAATTAAAAGATACAGAGACAAGATTAGAAGCAGGGGCTGTAGGAAATTCAGGGCTTTGAACTCTGCTCAAAGGGTTGCCGGCTGCAAAACTGTGTGGGGCAAACTGCCTATAAGAGTATAGAGGATGTGACACTGAATAGAGTTCATACTCGTAGCTCAATGCTGAAATGGAAACCAAGAAGGTTTGATTATGGTGAATGGAAAGGAGAGGCACTTCTGTTAATATATGATGACTAGTGGTGTCACTACTATGTATTTCTAAAATTCACCAAAAAAGACCAGAATGACTCACATGCCACTTCCTAATAGTGGAAAGTAGCTATAGGTAGATCCTTCCTCCCTCAGATATGAATCATTGTAATTTCACAGTTCATCTTTTAATAGGTTATTTCTCCCAACGATACTTAATTAAATTTATAGGTCTGGTCTCTGGACAATTGTCACAGACAGACTGGCTAGCCCAGTGAAACTGAAAACAGTATTTTCCATCTACCACCCTTTCCTCAGATATCACTGAGATTCTTTAACAACAGTAACACAAGTCTGAGCTACATTAAACACCAGACTTTTAGAGGATCACTTTGCTTGAGATAACTACACTTCAGAACCTGGTAATTTAGTTTTATTGTCTACACTTAGTATAAGATGTAGAGCTGGTGTTGCTATAATTTTTCATGTTGTAGTAACCCTTTGGTGGGTTGTAAAAAGTGTTTGGACTTTAAAAATGGGACCGTGAATTTTAGAGTTGAACTAACTCAACCTTAGTGATCCTAAGGGAGGAAGAAAGCCTAGATGAAGGCAACACTATCTCTCCCCAGGTTTCTGAGTCTTGATGAGACTAAGAAAATTGTATATTCAGGGAGGAAAGATTTTGGACTTGACTTTATTTAGATTTTAACCTGTAAGGATAAAGAAATTTGACATTTATACTTTAATTTGTCCTTTGAAATTTAATAATGGGAGGGGAGTCATACTATTCAATTTTGAATGATATTATACTTTCAATAAAGTATTTTTGGAGGATTTTTATGTTGTTATTTGGGCTCATGGTCTAATCCAGTGAGCTCTAATGAACAACATGAAGTGACATAGTATGATAAGAAATAATAAATAAAGTGACATTTCAATAAGGTCCATGGTGGCTTTGGAGTTAATGTATTTAATTTTTGACCCATTTCAGGGTTTTATAAAATCATTTTGAGCCTTAAAAATTATTTTACAATTTGTTAGGCATCCTTTATTGTACATTTAATAGTAACAGACCATTTAATTTTTCTAAGATGATAGTATAATGTCAAGTTCAAAACATTAACTCAGTTACCTAGGGATCATATTCTGAAAGCAAGAAAGGCTACATAGTTGTTGGTAAGCATCACTCCAAACCAGTCATTTGACAAAAGAGAACAGAGGATTTATCTGCATTTAAGTGAAAGAGGCCATTATCAAACTCAGTCTTTCCCCAAATTACTATTTAGTATTTAGTATTTCTAATCACAATATTCAATTACCATATGTTCCTTTGTATGTTTTCTGGTCACCAACAGGATAAACTGAGTTAAAATCATCAGAAAATTTCCTTTTCTTCTTTGAAGAAGCTTAAAGAAATATAATAAAACCTTTATTTTTAATAATGGTAATGACAGAATTACCCAAAATAGGCTATTTACCCTTTCATGCCCAAGAGGAGGTGATCTAGATGCTAACCTATATGTGGGATTTGGGGGATAAATTGGGGAAGATGGAGAGAGATGAAATGAGAGAAAAGACAATTATTCTTGAATATTATCCATTCATGTTAAAAGATATGCTTGGAGGAATATAATTTTCTTTCCGGCAGAAAGGAAAATCTGCACCAGCTTCAACAGGGAAACGTCATTCCCTCTCTGTGAAGATGCATACAAACACAGTGACTGGGCTGAAGACCCACCAGCCTACAGGATCTTTTTCTAACTATTAAAGTGGCAAAGGATCCTAACTACATGTATGCACAATGGGATTTTGCTGGAGATGTAAACCGTAAGAGTGATCTGTTTTTCCATTCACTCTTCACTAAGCAGATTCTTCTGATATTCCTTTTATTTCTCTTTCTTTCTCTCTGTCCTTCTGGAAGTTTTCTACTTGGTGGAAGATAACAACATTACTATAGCAGTATGATTCAATTTAACTTGTGCCATAACTATGCTTATTCTCCTGTCATTTTGCTAATATAAATTAAATGTACTTATATCCTACTTCTTCTTCAAAAAAGGATTTGAAGTAAAAAATGTTTAAGATATCTACTTGAAACTGTTCTTATTACATGAGAAAGTTAATGAAGATGTAAGGACATATACAGTTATTAATGTGATTTCTTATCTAAGGCATGATATTGCTGCCATTGCCTCAAAGAACTAAATAGACTGAATTAATCTATTTAGTAAACATGTACTTAGTATATATATTTTTCTCGGTGCTCTGTTGAATACAAAATGTGGGAGTTTACTATTATGAGTTATTAAGGCAGTGGGAAGTATGTAATAAGTGTATTAACAATGGTACAAACTACTAAAGAGATTCAAAGAAGAGGGATCTTCCAATTAGTGTTATCAAGAAAGACTTTATGGACTGTACTTTACAGTGGGGCTTAAAGAATTACAGGATTTTGATAAATAGAGGCAGTGATCAGGTCGTTCTAAACTGAGAAAACTGGATAAAGTGAGGCAGAGAAGTGGGAAAGGTAACCTGCATTTTAGAAATGGCCAAGAGTCTCATTTGACTGAACAATGAAATGCATGAAGATCTTACTATGTGTTAGAAGTTTTGTGTTCTTTATGGTAATTATTTAGGAGTATTATTATAAATTTGTTTCCAGATAATGAAACCGGCTCAGAGAGATTAAGTAATTTGCCCAAGTCATTACATGACTAGAAAATGGTAAAGCAGGACTTGAACTTCGGCAGTTTGGCTCCAGAGCCTGTACATATCACCCCAAGATCACAGCTGCCATCTTCAAAGAGGTAGTGTAAAATAAAGTTAAAAAGTTAGGTGGGGACTGGACTCTAGACACTGAAGAATGCTTGCCTAAGCACTCTGAGCTTCATTTAATGGGTAACAGTGTTAGGGGCAGGAGAAGAAACCATCAGAACAGAGTTTTAAGTGTAATTAGAAGGCATTGTACAAAATAATGTTGAGGTAACTAAAAATAAGGGCCAACAGAGACCAGATAGTAATATATACACTGGAGTGACACAGGCAGGTTCAGATTTAGGAATAGGATTGATGGGGCAGAAATAGGATTGATGGGGCACTGTGATGACAGCTGCATGGAAAATAATAATTTTCTTTTCTAATACTACACAGTCACAGACAGTTAAAACTCGTCCATATTTTTACACTCTGGCCATGAAGTTTTAACTATTATCAGGGGAGAAAAATCCATTATATTAATAGTTTTATAATGTTATAAATAAAAGGAAGCTGGTAGAGACTGGGCATAGCAAAGTCATGGCTCCATATTCCTCCTTTTAAACTTTATTTTCTTTCCTTTTTTTCTTCCTCTCTTCCTTCTTTTTCCGCCTTCTCTACCTCCTCCCTTCCTTCTTCCCTTCTTTTTTATCTGGTACTATTCATTCTTATTGATTGGCAACATAGTAGAACACCATGTTGGAATATAATAGCAATTAGCTTAAAAATGAGTTTTATAGATTCAGTATTAAAAAAACATTATTTTAAGTATAAGGGAGTTGTTTAGAACTGCAGTACAGGCAAGCTTGTTTCCTATGCCACTTGACAAGATTGTTTTAGTTTGCTATAATTTTTTACATATATGTCTACTTTTCAATTTGAACCATAATGCGGAAATGCCTAGAATAGCACGTGGCACAAGGTGGGTAGCAAGTGCAAATACATAGAGTATTACAAAAGGACTTTTACATAAATAAGCATTTCCTACTTAGCTACATCATCTTTTAGTTTTCTCACATTCACAATATGTTCCATCTTGTCCTCTGTATTTAAATGTATTTTTTTCCATATCTTCTCCTTTAGAGCCAGTATCTTGCATTTTTTGTAAATGATAAGCCATTTTTTTCTCTAGAAGGGCTTGTTTCTACAAAATTAAAGAAAATATATTGGTTAATATCAACTTACCATTTAAAAATGCAAAAAAATATTTAAAATGTGTATATTGGAGGTGGACAATCATTCCTGTCTCATGACTTATAAGGTCACAAAAATGGGAGGGTAGAAATGTGGTAATTTTCTATTTCTGATTAAACACAAAGAATATATATATTTTATATATATTCATTTATTTTTAGGGGGGCAGGGTCTTGCTCTGTCACCCAGGCTAGAGTGCAGTGGTGTCATCGTAGCTCATTGCAACCTTGAACTCCTGGGCTCAAGTGATCCTCCTACCTTAGCCTCCCAAGTATCTAGGACTAAAGGCACACACTACCACACCTGGTTAATTTTTTTTTCTACTTTTTGCAGAGACAGGGTCTCATTACGTTGCTCAGCCTGGTTTCGAACTCCTGGGCTCAAGTGAGCCTCCTGCCTTGGCCTCCCAAAATGTTGGGATTATGGCCATGAGCCACAGCACCTGGCCACAAAGAATATATTTAACACTTATATGCAATTTATCTCAGTGGACAGTTTCTGATCAAAATGAGTCTCTCATCCATAGCTATCCTGGCAAATTTAAGCAATTTCTCAATCATCTTCAATTGGAAGATTCCTAAGAGCTTAACCAAATACCATGGAGGCCTACCATAAATAGACATAAAATAATAGAGGAAGTATGACTTCCCTTTGTGAATCCCTGTGCTAGTATTGACCCTGGATTTACCAGAAAGGAGTTAACTACACTAAGAAAGAACTGCAGAGGTTCTCAGAGGGTTCTATGAAATATTCATCAAGAAAACGGAATCAGTACATGAGTGTAAGGAAACTACCAAAGACCACAGAAAGGACCATCCTAAAGGATTAGAGAAAACAGTACTTAGAACCTACCTAGGGATGGAAATCATGCCTATTCTCACCAGCTGCACTGGAAAAACTTCATGAATCACAGGGATTTAGGTAGAGTATTAGGATGGGTCTTGTGTCAACAGTAGGGAATAAGTAGATTAAACATGACTCTTGACCCATCTAATAAATTATAAAAAGCAAGACCTGTATAATAAAACTGTTTACAAATAAATTATCTATATCTAAAAAAAGCTAAAGACTACATATAAGAATATAAAAATATTCAGTACACAAAGTAAAACTCATAATATGTGGCATCCAATCAAAGAATGCCAGACATGTAAAGAATCAGGGAAATATGACCCATAAAAGAAATAAATCAATGAATTAAAATCAACTCAGAAATGACAAAAATATTAGAAATAAGGACAACAACATTAATACCATTAACATAACTACATTTTGTATGTTTACAATGTAAAGAAGAGATATGGAAGATATAAAAAGGATCAAAATCAATTTTCTAATATCTTAGCTGACTAATACAATGGATTCATTGATGGCAGAGTAGAAATTACAGATGAAGAGATCAGTTAATGTGAATTCAGCAACAAAAACCACACAAAAGAAAACACTGAAAGAATAAAAAATGAAAAGATTTCAGTGAGATGTTAAGGCAATTTCAAGCAGCCTAATATACCTGAAGAAAAGAGAAAGAAGATACAAGAAATATTTGATGATAATTACCTAAAATTACAAGTATGGTTTATGGTGTGAAAATAAAGCCAAAGCAGTTATATCACTTAATAGTGCAGTGGTTTTTATATTACAGTCAAAATATAACATAGTCAAAACATAGGAAAAATGTTCATTATGTTCAGTTCTGTATAACGTATATCATTTGAGGTAACTGGTCCATAGTCGTCTCACAAAATAATTTTTCCTTTGAAAAATCAAAATAACAAAAGCTTCTCTTTAAATAGCCCAAGTTAGAGGTCAAAGCTCACCCTACCTTCCTGTCACTCTCTTCTCTGCTTCTACGACGTTGTTCTTCTATCCTTTCTTCTCTTTTAACATCTTCCCCAATCTTTGTCAAAAGTAACATCTCTTTTGTCTTCCACTCCTAAAAAACACAATGTTACTGTACTTGGTGTGTGTTCCCTTCACTATAATATCTTCATATTCTGTCTCATCAACAAGGAAATTAGACAAGTCAGGGCCTAACAGAAATCAGGTCAAGCATAACAGAAGCCATATACTGGGTTTAGAATGGGCTTTTCTTATTGCACTCTTATTAGGAATGCAGGTATGATTATTGTTTACCACAGCTAAATTTTTAAAATTGTCCTCTCTATATTGAGGGATATGAGAGAGTTAAATAGTGTCTAGTAACTTTCTTAAACTGTTCTTTATGAGCCGAAATTGGCTCATACACATATAGTTTGTGGTATCCGCTTCATTATTTTATGTAACAACTTGTATATTACAGCTATAAAGAAAGTTTAATGGGAGTAAATTCTTTAGAACTGAATGACTTAAAGCAGTATGATGTACAGTTATAACTATTTACAGATGAAACATCTGCACACAATTTTTCTCCCCATATTTTAAATTTGCTCTCTCTCACCTCTTCAATTTTTCTACGAAGACTGAGTTTTCTTCTTGTGTGTTCCCGCTGTCGTCTTTCTTCTCTGTTCATCAGGAGTAGGCGTTGCTCTTCTGCTGTGCGCTCAAGTTGTTCTAGTTCCCTACTTATCATATCCAAATATCTGAGTAAGAGTACAAATATTACTGAAGGTGAACTGGGTGTTTCTTTTATGATGGTGTTGCCTGCTTTGATGTTCCCAAACCACCTTCTTGCTTTTCATTTCTTGAACTACAGGAATTTTACAGTTTTTCTATCATTCCTGTTCATGAACCTTTAAGCCAGCCTAACCCACCAACTCACCATGTGTTACTCATTATAAGGTCTCTCAGCTATATAAGTATCTGTTATCATTGCCCAGACAATAGTAAAATGTGGAACAAACTGATTAAAAGCATTTTGCACAATAAGCATTCATAACTCAGTAGGTTTAAGGACATGAGTTTGCAAAGAAGTCTGAAATAACTGAAACAGTAACTTGGGAAATGTGGGAAAAACAAAATGTACATTTGAATTTTCCTAAGAAAGAAGTAGTCCTATGTTCCTTGTAATTTATAAGTCAAACAAATCTCCCATCTGTAGTCTGTGTCTCTGGTATATCAATGCATATTATGGCACTACCATAAAATGAAGCCATGGAATTACAGAAGTCAGATGATGCAGCCCAATCCTCATCCCACTCCTAGTGAAGGAAAAAGAACTATAATAATCCTTCACTTCCTAAGAAATGGGTTTGACCACGGAATGTCAATGGCTGAATGTGACTGGGTCACATTTGAATGAGCACAGTTTTTTAGAGACAACACATGTTTTTACTGGCATCAGATAAAGTTATATAAAACCTCATTTTTTTGACTTTGCACTAACTTCCTCAAACTTAATGTCAGTCCTTAAAGACGAATTATAAAACTGTTACTGTTTGAGGCATGTGCTAAAGATATCTTTTCTCCCTCTCCTACTACAGAAAGAATTTTGGATCTGATTTTTCCTTCAGTTGTCAGTTTGGCTCACCTCTTGGGCTTGCAGAAACCCTGACTTGTCTGGTAGAAATTACCCTTCATAACCTTAACACCAAGGTTCCCAATCCCTGTACTTCTTGGTCTCCTTTCCTTCCTCTTCACTCTGAGAGCACTTTAAAAATAAAATCCTGCCTTCAATTCTTTCTAGTATTTTTCCAACTTATTTAGGTCCACAATATATACATAAAATTTGCATTAACTTTAATCTTACCTGTGCCGTATTAACCGTTCCTGGTCATTAACAAATTGAGGGTTCTCCATTAACAACCAATTTTGGAACTGTGTAACATCAGAACATTCAGGGATTTGTTTGTTTTCCTGTAGTTTATGTAGTTGTCTTGCAAGCATTTTCTATTTAAGAAATGGGTGTATTATATATATGTAATGGTTTTTACATTTCCCAGAAATAAAACCATTAAAATTCCTATATCTTATAAATGATTAATTTTGTTTAACTGCATTTGTCTGTTTTGAACCCATTAGGGACATGGATAACTGAACCAAAATAAAGATTTACCTCTCTGGAAATAAAAGATAAATATTTCACTCTATTTGCCTACCTATTCTGAAGAAATTAAATGAAAATATTCAAGTAGTAGAGGAGAAACTCTAGGTACAGGAAAGGGAAGTGGGGAAAAATATAGAATACTTAGAAGTATAGGGAAATCATTCTCATTTTTATCCAACCCTATTATCTTTAGAACATAAATTGGTAAAAACACACATACACACACCTTTCTCATTTGATCCAATTCTCTTGACCCTAAAATCTAAATTCACTCATACCTTCCCCCCACACACAACTTTGAGTTAAAAATTGAGAGGAAGTCACTATCTATAGCCACTTACTCTACATCCAATCATTCCATTTCACCTTTAAGAACAATTTTTTTACTGGATGAATACAGGGGCACATGTGTGGGTACAAATACAGAGTGTATGTGTTCTTTGAATCATCTGTAGGACACTACAGCTATTCATTCTATTCTTCTCCTATTGCTCAAACTGTTTTGGGTTCCAGTTTAAGAATCTCACTGCCACAAGAGATACTTCTTATTGGTCCCTGATCAGGTAGAAGGAACACATCCAACTCGCAGTTTAACTACTGAATTATGCCAGTTACCACTGGTGTACTGACAGAAAACCTAGTCCCTTTCCCTTTCTTGGCCAAATATAGCGACCTTCAAATATTTGATTCCTGCTCTAAATTTTCATTTGGAAAAAATATCTAGTTACTTTGTCAATAAATTATAGGTCAAAATATTATTAAAAACATACTCTACATATAACCAAAAGTTTCTTCCAAATCCTATGTAAAGAAACCAAATTTAAGTATTTAACTTACTTGTTCTCTTATATAGTTTCTTTCAAAGTCTAATTTTAAACTGGTAAGATATTGCCTGTACTTATTCAATTCTCTCAAGGTACATACAATCTAAAAACAAAAACAAAAATATATAACTATTTTAAATATATAAATATTTTAAAATCAGAGCACTTTTCAGAGGAGAAATAACAATGACATAAAATATGATGACATTTTAGTATCAAGAGTAATAAATTCCAAACATTTTTGTAAGTAGTATCTCTCTACATTTGTTAATCAACAGAAAATTTCTATCCAAAAACATTACTTTATTAATATGACCTACACCATAATCAGGAATTTAGTATACAAAATTAATTGGAATTATTACAGTAATTAATTATAATTGGAATTATTATAGCAATAATTCCAATTAATTATAATTGGATTATAATTATAAATGTAATAACATTGTTCAACCCCAAAAAGAATGTATTCTATCAGGATTCTAACAAACTGAATTTTGCTAGGTTCCTACTTCATTTCAAGTTTTTAAAAGTGCGTGGAACAATAATCTTTCACAAATATGTTATTACAGACAGAGAAAGAAGACTATGATACTGCTGGGAAAATTAATATATCTTTACATCTTCAAATTATTTGTCGATAACCTTTTTATATTACAAGGAAAGGTAAAGGAAGAAGTTGGTTTCTTTTATTACACAAACAACTGTTGTCTGATTTCCCTTAACCCAAATCTTGAGTAATTTATGGAATTTCCCAGTAAGTATCTTCTCATGATCAAGTTAAATGTGTTACAGGTCCCCCAGTAAGGTATAAAAGCAAGCTTATATCAAGTTTTGAAGGTTTTCATTGATTAAAAAAGAAGTAATCTTCAACCCACTTTATTATTTCTGGTTACATAGCCCCCTTTCTTTAATCTCCTCAGGATATCTTTGCGCTTATAGTATGCTCTTAAATGTGGATCATGGAGACTTTTATATTGGTTTTCCAAAAGTCGACAGTAAGGATCAGTCAGGTTAAAACCGTAAGAAGGCCGAAAAAGCTGCAAACAGATTCAAAAATATTACAAATGTAAAATTTATGCATTTTTACTTTTTAAATAATCTATTGAAACGACTAGAATGTCCATTAAAATAAAAGACACAGCAAGAAATCTAAAGTGGGGAAAAAACAGCAAAGGAAGACTTGGGTTGAGCAACCTGCCTTTCCCTTCCTCTTTTCCTCACCTACACGAATTATTCTAAAAACCCACCCTCACTCCATTAGTTCCTCCTCTAATTCTCATCAAACCCTGGCTCTAAGCCAAATAAGAAAAGAGGAGAGAAAAAGAAAGGGAACAAAAAATAATTGTTTTAAGGTATAAAGCCAATGCTAGAATTTTCTTTTTTCCTCTTCCCTCTCACAGATCAAGGCACTATACTCAAAAGATAAAGGGATAATATTAATTATGATTACTATACTTCAATCACCTGAAAATGAAGAACATTAACAGAAAGTCTTTCACCATGATTCATGGAAACAACTTTAAGAAACAGTAGAAGTAAAACTTAGATGTTCAAGATTTTGAGTTACAAAGTCATTGTATTTTAGGGTCTTTAATGCAAGAAAACCAATAATCTCTGAGTGCTACAGTCAGAAGACTATTCAAGGTCTATATTATGTAGTTCAACATATCGAAGAACCAATTTTAAAGGAGATTTGTAGGAATTGAGGTTTCTCCAAATGTGTAAAGACCAAATACATCTTTATGCAATAGCCATTAACACATTAAGGGAGGAAAAGACAATTGGCTAATAGTTGTATTTCTATACCTGTTACTTTAGAGGAAACAGCTGATTTATTTAATCTCATTTATGAATTAAAACATTACTAAAGTAAATTTTATTGATGTGAATTCTCAGTTAATTTTTCAATAGTGGGATGGTGATAATCACTGAAGGGGGGGACCTCTGAAGGAGAAAATGTGGAGGATGGAAGTGGGTGTCGAAGGTGTCTTAATGCTGCCTTTACATTCTTTCTTTCTGTGTTAAGTTTGGTTGGCCAGAACAACATAAGTTTTACTCCAAATAATGTCAAATTAGGAACCGGCTCAGGTGAAAGACAACTGGAATGTCTGGGGGATGTGGCAAACCAGAGAGCACCTGCCCTGTTTGCAGGCATCCAATTTCATTTATGTTACCACAACATTGAGCACCTACCCAGAGATGCCTACAGGTACCAATTTGCCACCGCTGTGTTCAGTCTGGCTGTACCCACAACTGCAGTACAATTCTTGAGCATTATGGAGCCTGGCTGAGTGGGACCCTGAAAAGAACTCCCCCAAGATAGCATCCAAGAAGGATACTTTGTAGAAGAAACAGGACAGAATCCTAGTTCTCAATTTACATTTAAAAGTGTCTTTGTTAAGTTTCAGACCTCTTGTTTAACATTAATCTTTAATCCTTTCCAAGGGGTTTAAGTCAGAAAACTAGATTCCCTGATTACCAACGCTTCCCTGAGAAGGTAAAGAAAGAAATTTTATAGGGTAAAGTCTTGAATTTGGTGGGACCAGATATGAAGCCCAGATCTTTCCTAGAAGGGGAACAATCAATAATAATACTTCAAGGAGTGGATTGATTATCTCTTTTAAATGTTGACATGTTGACTTTTTACATGTTGACTTTTAGCTGTGACAGGAATATGTTTCTCAAGACCAAACCTGAGCTACTGACCTGTAAACAGAGAACACCTTTAAACAAATCCATTCATTAGAGCCAGGGTAACCATTCTATTGTCAATTAAAATAATTGGTTTCCCTTAAAATATTTAAATATAAATATAAATATAAAACATTATTTCATCAAGGAGATCACATTGAAAGACACAAAAGAATCTCACAAAATCAGTCTTCAGAAAAACTAATCTGGTGCCAATTTATAATTAAATGAATAAGTTTGAGGGGAGTTAATATAATAAAGAATAGAGAGAACATATTTTTAAAAAGTAATAGACAAGTAAATTAATGGTTGACAGAGAAAATGACAATACAATAAACAGTATATATTTGAGGAAGGAAAAAGGAGACAGAGCTAAGTTTATACCCTAAAGAGAAATTGTATCACTAGTAATGGAATAAATTTCAAGCACGTTTGAGCAAAGCAAGTTTGTTTGGATGTGACTCAAATTGTGTGAGGTTGGCATATTTTTAGTTAGCTTGCTTCAATCTAGTAGAACAGATTCGTTTTCAAAAAGGGAAATTATTTTTTTTTCTAGAAACAACTCTTGCTTTAAGAAATCACGTTTATTAGGTGTTACAGACCGAATTCACTTAAAATTCAAAATTCTTATGTTGCAATCCTAATCTTCCACATGATGGCATTAGGAGGTGGGGCCTAATTAAATTGTGAGGGTAGAGCCCTCATGAATGGGAATAATGCCCCTATAAAAAAGACCACAGAGAACTCTCTAGCTTTCTTTCCACCATGCAAGGATGCAATAAGAAGAAAGCACAGGGCCCTCACCAGAACTCAACCATGCTGGCACGCTCATCTCAGACTTCTAGTCTCCAGAACTGTGAGAAGTAAATTTCTGTTGTTTTGAAGCCACCTAGTCTATGGTACTTTGTTATAATGGCCTGAACTGACTAAGACATTAGGCAAGTATCAAATACGAAGGGGTCCTACTTATTGATGACATAATAGACAGTAGAAGGGTAAGTGGGTCACTCAGAATTCTTTCTTGTAGAACTTTTTGCAATATTTATCAAAGCAACCACTCACCAAGAATGTAATAAACCTCCCTCAGCATTGGCTACTTAGTCAAGAGCTAGGATGGTTTGGGGCTAGGGGTAGCAATGAGGACTAAAAACGTTTGAGGGAAGTACACACTATAATCCAGTATGATTAAGTGTTGAGTGAGAGCAAACATACCAAGGGTAATGTGGATCCTAAGCAAAGATAAGCTAATTGGGGGGCTGTAATAGTTCAGCCCCTGGAAGGATGGATCAGATTCATAGATTGGAGAGAAGAAGATAGGGTATATCAGGTTTGGGGGCAAGACAGAATACAGAAGTATTAGCATGGTATGCATGGGTAGGTATAAAAGACATTAGCTGGAAGAAGCTGAGGCTCTGGTTGGAGTAAATACTGGATGGGGAGGCTGGGGCAAATTATGGCATCTCTTCATTGAGGCAGGGCCTTCTTTCATTAAAGTGAGGTTAAAGTACTAAACATATAACTCATTTTCATTCCACATTTTTTACACTCCACTTTTTTTCCCACCAGTGAGTAGAATTCAGCTCAAAACAAAATCATAGGTATGTTGTAAAGACAGTTTAGTCCAAGTTACTATTGATTAAAATCACAACACATAATTAAATGGCAGCCAGTATTGATAATCTTTCACCTTTCAAACCTGTTTTTAAGTAAATCAAAACTCACTAAATGGGTATATATAAAGTTTTATTATAAAAAATGTTAATATGCTTCCATAAATTTTAAATTAAAAAAGGACTGAGAATCTAAACTTTCTAGCCCATGATTCTGTCCAAACCATATTAGATGAAACTGCTTCGTATTCATTCTAAACAATACCTTCAGTTAGGCATAGACTGGATTATTTTTTTCCTGTGAATGTTAGTGCAAATTCCCTTAATGGACTTTGTGTAATGTAGCGTCTGAATTTAACAGCAAGTAGTAAAGGGTAGAGAAAACGAACCTAAGACAATAAAAATTAGTTTACCTTTTCACTTAAATTCGTAGTGAAGAATACAGTATCACTTCCTGGGATCATAGGCAGCTTGACCCCAAGAGGCAGATCCAGCAGGTGAGCCGGTCCGACCCCTACAAAGTGGGTTTTGTGCACGCCCTGTCAAAGACAATTGGGAGTTTTGCCTTTCCTTTTAGGCAGTACTGGTTTAGTTCAGGCCGATCCACTCCCACTCCAACGAAAGAAACGGAAGAATCACAGAGCCCGGGTCGAAGGGGCCTGCCCTGCTGAACACCCCGGACGTCCCCCCGCCGCCCGGGTCCCCAGCCCTCCACGTTCCGCCGCAGCCAGTTGCGGGCAGCACACGCCAGCCAGCGCCACCGGTGCGCGGCGAGGGAGCAGAAGCTGGACCGTTAAGAACCGGCGACCCGTGTGTGGCGAGCACGGCCCCCCGCTCCCCACCAGGCTTGCGGCCACTCACGTCTCCACATTGCTGGCTGTCCGCGGACAGGCCGCTGGTGGCCGTCTTGGTGGCGGCGACGTTGGCGGCCTTAGAGCAGGCGCTGAGGTACAGCTCCATGGCCGGCCCGGGCCCCTCTGGCCCTCCCCTGCCTTCCCTCTCGCCTTCCCTCGCACCCCTTCCCGGTCGTCCCTCGGTCCCGACCGGACCGGGAATGACCAGTGCGCCGCGTCTCCGAGGCCACCCTCGCGCCGCGTTCCGGGCTCCGAACGGCCGGGCCCCAGAAGCGCGGTGCCCCCTCCCGGAGGGGTGGCGGCTCGCCCTTGGGGCTGGAGCACCGCCCGCAGTGTTGAAAAAATCGGCCCTAGAGGCCTAGCCTAAGAGGACCGCAGTGGAAACTTCACTCCTTTCTCAAACCATCACCGTCAGCCAATGCTAACCAAAATGTATAGTTTTGTTGGTGGGTAGCTGGCAGCCAGGTAGCTCTGGTTCCGTTCCATAATAATTCACCAGTGATTGTACCTGTATGGCTCTTTCTACCTCTTTCCCGTGACGGACATTGTGGCCACACCCCATCCCCAGGCTAGGTCCCCATAGCGGGCATTTGCTTCCCTATGGGCTCATTGCCTTCCTCCTGCCTCCTCCCTCTTCTGGTCTTCTTTTTTCCCTTCCAGCTCTCTTCACCTCTCTCTCCCACGCCTTCCTCACTGCTTTATTCTAACTCCCTCCCTTTCTCGTGTTAACCATCCAGCCAAAATTTACAGAGTGCCTCACTCCTTTGGGCCAGTCATTGAGATGGGTACTGGGATACAGCGCAGCGAGTTAAATATGGCCCCTGCCTTTAAGAAGCTGACTAGACTCAAAGTTGAGGGCCGAGATTGTATCTGATCTGCCAAGAGTTTGGCCTTAGCTTCATAAATTGTTTGGCCCACTGCTGTTCATTGTTGTTTCAGGACCATCTAGTAATAACACCTACCATTTATTGAGAATTTACGAACTCCAGATACTGTGCTAAACACTCTTTTAAACGTTTATTTCTTATAACAGCCATGTCAATTATTACCCTTTTTTTCAAAGATTAAGGAAGAATGATAATCGCTATGAAATGGTGGCCCTAAAGGCTGTTTTCTTAATCAATACGGTCTATTCTATTTGTTTTGATTCCACTCATGTGCTTAGGACTCTTAAATTTGAAATCTGAGCCTGGGATAGAGTCTGTTGGCAGCTCCCCACATGGGTGTCCCACAATCATCTCAAAGTCAAAGTACTCAAATCTCAGCACACACACATACACACATTCCCCTCACCAAAACAGGAAAAAACAAAGGCCTCATTCTCCTTCCTGCATTTCCCATCTCAGTGACAATACCAGCATCTACCCAAGCCAGAAACTAAGGAATACTGCCAGATACTTTCCTTTCCCCTTATCCCCTACATTCAATTGATCCCTAAATCCTGTTGATTTTACCACTGAAATTAATTGGCCCCTCCTATCTATTCCTACACTACTCTCCCAGTTAAGCCACTCATCAGATTTTTGTTTGTGCCATTATGACAGCCTTATAACATCTCCCTGCCACCATTTACCCCAAAAATCCACCTTTTATCAAATTGTTCTTTGACAGCCAACTGACCATTTCTCTTCCTTGCTTTAAACCCCCAATTGCCCTCAGGATGACTTAACACAAAGCATGTAATAGCCTCTGTTACTTGGTCCCCATATTAGTACCTTATTGCTGCTATAGCAAATGACCACAAATTTAGTGGCTTAAAATCCCACAAATATATTATCTTACAGTAACTGGAGGTCAGTAGTCCAAATTGAATCTCACTGGGCTGCAACCAAGTTGTTGGGAGGGCTGTCGTCTTTCTGGAAGCTCTAGGGCACCATCTGTGTCCATGCCCTTTCCCATTTTTGGAAGTTGCTCCTTTCTCCCACTTCAAATCTAGCGTAGCATCTTCAAATCTCTCTCTGACTCAGAACCCTGCCTCCCTCTCTTCTACAATTGAAGAATCTTTATGATTACATTGGGCCCACCTGGGTGATCCAGGCTCATTTAATTTTTTTAAGATCAGCTGATTAGTAACCTTAATTCCATCAGCTACCTTTATTCCTCCTTGCCATGAAGCATAATATATTCACAGGTCTTGGAAATTAGGGCATAGACATCTTTGGGGTACTATTATTCTGCCTGCCACATCCCTTGTCTCCCCTTCTGAGACACAACTCCCCTATACATACCACCTCTCAAAATTGAACCTCAAACAACATAGAACTGTTTGTAGTTATTTCCCTCTGCCAGTGGTCCCCAACCTTTTTGGCACCAGGAACTGGTTTTATGGAAGACAATTTTTCCATGGACCAGGGGGCAGGGGGAATGGTTTCAGGATGATTCATGTGCATTACATTTATTATGCAGTCAAACCTCTCTGCTAATGATAATCTGTATTTGCAGCTGCTCTCCAGTGCTAGCATCACTGCCTCAGCTCCACCTCAGATCCTCAGGCATTAGATTCCCATAAGGAGCATGCAACCTAGGTCCCTCATATGCGCAGTTTACAGCAGGGTTCCTGCTCCTGTAAGAATCTAATGCCACCGCTGATCTGCCAGGAGGCTGAGTCCAGGTGGTGCTGCGAGTAAGCGATGGGGAGAGGCTGTGAATACAGATGAAACTTTGCTCGATAGCTGGGGTCACCCTGTGCAGCCTGGTTCCTAACAGGCCATGGACTGGTACCAGTCCGCGGCCCAGGGGTTGGGGACTGCAGCCCTACACAGAGGCTGCTGATTCATGATTTTATGTCTTTGTCCATGCCGTCCCCTCTGCCTGACAGTTCTTTGCACTTCCTCGCTTAGCTAATTTCAATCAACCTTTAAGACAGCTCAAGTTTTATTACCTCTAGGAAGTCTTCCTGACAAGTTCTAAACTTGTGACAAATTCTTTTTCTCTGTGCTTCCCTCAATGTTAGGATCGTCACATTATAGCCAGAAGATCTATTTACCTGTCAGTCTCCCTTTACTAGAATGTAAATTGCTTGATAGCAGAGGTTGGCTTTTTCAACTTTATATGCACAGCACCTAGTATAGAGGCTAGCAAGCACTTAGTGAGCCCTAAGTGTATTTTTGTTTCCTGACCTAGTTAGACCTGAATGAGAACCCACTGAAGGATTTTAAGCAAATTCTTATTTTAGAAGAACACTCTGGCAATGCTATGGAGGGTGGGTTTGTAGGGGTGAAAATAAAGGCCTGGGAGACTTCACGATCTGCAGTCACATGGAGAATGGATTTGAAAAACATTTAAGAGTAAATATTTCAAAACTTTGGGCTCCTCCTCATCTCACCTACTTTAAAAAGAGCAGAGTTTGAGGGAATGGTTGCTGTGGGAAGCTGACAAAGGTGGATGACAAACATGGAGTCTGGGGGGAATAGGTTAAGCCAGAAAAGTAAATAAACTCTCAAATAAATAAAGAAAGAAAGAAACCCACATCAAACAGGTGAGTTCTATTTATAAGGAAAGTAATTGGAAAGGGAGAAGTCTAGAAGCAGGAAGCCTGTGATAGTTACATGTAAAGAAGAATCTGTTGTATTCTTGGAGATGTTAGAAGAGTGTGTGTCCGAGGTTTTATGAACTTTGAAGATTTTTTCAAATACTTTATTTATTGTCCTTTGCTACATAACAAATTATTCCCCAAATTAGTGACTTTAAGCAATGATTTATTATTTCTCACAGTTCTCTGAGTTGGCTGGCTGTTATTTGGGTCTGGGCTGGCTTAGCTAGAGCTGGATCATCTAGGATGGCTTCACTCACATGTCTGGGCCCTTAGCTGAAAAGGCTGGAATGGTTGGATGGCTGGACCTCTCTCTATATGTTCTTTTTATCCTATAGGAGGTTAGGCAATACTTTTTTACATATAGTCTTAGGGTTCCCAGCATCAAGAAGGAGTGATTAATGGGCTTTTGTGCTTCTCAAGTATTTGATTGCATCACATTTGCTATTATCCATTGGCCAAAGCAAGTGACATAGCCAAGTGAAGAGTCAGCATAGAAGAGAACTACTCAAGGGTATACAGTAAAGCTCACATCCTGGGGGGTCATTGCTGCAAAAATCTGTCACATCACGCTCTGAGCCCAGTGATTCATGTTCCTCCCATATTTAAAACACACTTACCCCTCCAAAGACTACCAAAAATCTCACTCAATAATTTATGAGGCTTAAAATTTAATATCTTGTCATCTAAAATTATGTCTAGGGGCAGCTTCTTGGATGCTGCCTTTATTAATTTGAACACCTATGAACGTAACACGAAGTTGCATTAATAATCTATGCATGAGTAACAAATTTCCACAAAACTTTAGGCTTTCAGCATTAATTGCTGAAACAGCATTAATTGATCTTTTTATCTAGTAATTTCTGATGTTTAGGGATTCAGAGGAGACAGTTTGTCTCTTCTCTATGACGTTTGGAACTTCAGCTGGAAGAATTGAAGGCTGATAGCTGGAATCAGCTCTTTCTAAAGCTATCAGCAAACAACTTACTCCTTTTGGGTCTTACTTTTAAGAGCTATTAGGCAATACCAGAATAGTCCTCAGTCTAGGGTTAATTATTACTCCATTCTGAGACAAGACCTGTCTGCATACTGAACCCAATACTTCATCAGTCAGGAGATTTTTCAGTCTGGCTCATGGGAACAAGCACTGTTTCCAGCTCTTTGTGAAAGCCCAGCACTACCTCTTTTTGAGTGGTTCTTTCCATGGCATCATCACATAGTGTTCTGACAGATAGGCAGGGAATACTCAAAGCTGACATAATCACTCTAAAAAAATAGAAAGTTTAAAAGGTTTTAAGTCTTCTTTCCAGAAATGTATAGTGATGATTGCAATGTGAAGTCTAATCAAATGCCTAAGAAACAAACAGGAAAAGAAATAGAGATACACAAATCTATAGTAATTAAAGTAGAATGCTAGAATACAATTAAAAGCTGTAAAATAGGTATAGGTAGATACAATAAAGGGCAGAATAATATAACCCCATTAGAGAGATATTAATATAAACAGCATGCTGTAAGAGTGTATTAGTTTCTTTTGTTTTTTTTAGGATATTATGGAGGTACAAACACTTTGGTTACATATATGGCCTATGCACTGCCCAAGTCAGAGCTACAATCAATATCTACAATATCCCCCAGACAGTGTATTAGTTTCTTAGGGCTGCTGTAACAAAGTACAACAAATTGGGTATCATAAAACAAATGAAATTTATTCTCTCACAGTTCTGGAGGCCTGAAGTCCAAAATCAAGGTGTTGGTAAGGCTATGCTTTCTCTGAGGGCTCTCTTGAAGTATCTTTCCTTATCTCTTCATAGATTTTGGTGATTGATAGCAATCCTTGGTGTTTTTTGATTTATAGATGTATCATTCCAATCTCTGCTTCTGCTTTCACATGTTTGCTTCTCTGTGTGTGTGTTTCTGTGTACAAATTTCTCTTTTTTTATAAGGATTGCAGTCATTGGATTAGGGCCCATGCTAATCCAGTATGACCTCATTTTAGCCAGATTATATCTATAAATATTCTATTTCCAAATAATCTCACATTCTGAGGTTCTGACATGAATTTCAGGAGGACACCATTCAACTAACAACAAAGTGTTACAGAACATTCTGCTGATGGGGTTAGATTAATATATTGGCACGTCAAGAAAGTTTTGTTGAGGATATTTATTTGATAGAGGGCTCAAAATAAGAATCTATCTAGTAATAACAAAAATGTAGATATCAGAATGTTCATGATATATGTGAGTTTCTAAATGATCCCAGAACTTGTGGAAAGAGTAGATGAAAAGAAATCAACAAACCTCCTTTAATTGATTCAGTAAAAGTAGGCAAAAAGCATAAATGAATATCACCCGCCTATACTCCCTGAAGTGGTCTATATCTGCCAGATAAAAGCTTAGCTTCTGACTAGTTACTACTTCTGATTAACCACTTATCCTTAAATTGCTGGCAAAACTGACTCAAATTTTGAAGTAAACCATTCTATAAAGATGCATAATTCATCAAATTTCAAGTAACTGGGTTTTTTTGTATTTTTGTAAAATAACTTCTATGCTGATTTTTTAGGTATTTTTCAAATAATTATCATTGTTACAAAAGAGAAAATGAAAATTTACATTAAAAATCTAGTAAGGTCCACACAGTACCTTTTCATAATATGAGGAATATATATTTGCAACATCTCACTCTTTAAAACACTTTGCCTTATACTGTGCATTGTGTTTTAAAATACATATTTATCTTAGTGAAGTTGAAAAATGGATACTGAACACAGATTTCTGATTTGTTAAGTAGTTCAGACCATAAAGAAAGAAAAGGCTCAAATTAAATATTGGTTGGGAACCTTACTCATGTATTCTCTCTATATATACTTTAGGTGATAATATGAACAAATCCAAGTTAAATATAAAATAAAAAGAAATGTTTAGACACAAAAAATATCTCCAGTTTAGTATTAAAATTTAAGGTAGCCAGACATACAACATATCACAGGTGGAGAAAATTTCTTGGTAGTAAGAGGCATTAGGAACGTATAGCACAGTGTTAGCAGTACAGACACAGGGTGTAAGATTGCCTGGGTTTAAATCTTCTTTATTTCAATTCTTGGCTTTAGTTTCTTCCTCTCTAAAATTATACCATATGATATCATTGATTGAACAGCATCAATAGGAATAATGACTAATTTAAATAGTGGGCAGTCATCCCTAGGACCCAGTAGTCCTATTGTCCCATGTTTTCTAGCTTAAAATCATAGAAAGAGAAGTGGAGGGGCTGGACTTTGTTTTTTATAGTTTTATTTCTTTTCATTATAATTTTTGGAGTACATTGCCCCTACAATCTCAGTCACTGTTATCATATGTTAGATGTGTTTGGGGGGGAAAAAGTTTAAAATATAGCTAGAAAATATTATTCAGCAAAATGGGCATTTATTAATCAAGTAGATGCAGTTTATTTTTAAAATATCCACCTTATCTATTTCCAAAAACAATACTAAACATAGAAGTCTTTCAGTTTAATAATTTTATATATAAATGAAGAGTAAACAATTTACTATTATAGAACCAAATGTCAGTAAAATTATGTTAATATAAATGATAATATCTCCCACTTATTTAGGGTCTATTGTGGTAGACAGCTTCTAAAATGATTCCCAGTGATTCCTGCCTTCAGTATTCATTCTCTTGTGTAATTGCTAACACTTAGAAGTGGGCTGGACCTAGTGACTTGCCTCTAGCAAATAGAATATGGCAAACATGATGGGATATCAATTCTAAATGTTCCTTCTATCTTTCTCACCTTCTTCTACTTGCTTGTTTACTTACTCTGAAGGAAGCCAGCTGCCATGTCATGAGCTACCTATGGAGAGGTTCATGTGGCAAGGAACTGAGGCAGGCCTCTGGCCTACAACTAGGGAGGAATTGAGGCCCTCAGCCAAATAGCCTTTGAACAACTGAATCCTGCCTACAACCATGTGATTGGATTTGGAATCAAACCTTCAGATGAGACCTCAACCCTGGCTGATGGTTTTATCATAGCCTTGTGAGAGACTGTGACCCTTAAGCACACAAAACCTGTGCCCACTCTTTAGACACAGAAACTATGAAATACTAAATGTTTGTTATTTTGAGTGGTTAAGTTTTGGAACAATTATTATATAGCAATAGATAACTAATGCTTACTATAATATGCACCATTCATTGTGGTCGTTAGCTAACAAAGTACGCAGTCCTTTCACTAACATTTTGAGACAGTTATTATGATCTCTATTTTTCAAAGAAGGACTTTGGGCTTGGAGAAATTAAATAATTTGCCTGTCATTATAAAGCTTTGAAATAGGCTCAATTATAAGGGATTATTTTTAACTAGCAAACAATTCTTCTTTCTCTTCCCTACTTTTTAAAATAAAATTATTTCTTACATCTTAAATCTTTAAAAACTATATATATATATTTGCTTCAATACGTTGGATTTCACTACCATAAAATTAAAGAAAATAATAGAAAACCAACATTAAAATCACCACATGCATATATCCTCATCATCTATACTGTGCACCATGACCCTGACAAAGCCTGACAGAGACACGAGGGGCAGGTTATAAAAAGATTGATGTATTGATTTCCCCACTTGATTCTATCTCAGATGTTAAAGATACAATCCCTAAACTATTTTACATAATTCAATAATCCATTATGATCCCATTTATCTATTTATCAAAATCCATTTTTATTTTAATCCATTTCAGTAATGTTCTGTGCTTAATATAGAATGTAAATTAACTATATAATATATTAAATACTAATTACTAATTTCTTTCTTGGACCACAAGAATCGACCGCCTCCACGTCCGTGGAACTCATCCATGCTATCTGGAAAGGAAAAAGTTAAGCTGGATTTCTGCAACACATTCTCTCCTTTCATTGGGGGTGCTCCAGGGAAAGAAATAAGGCAAATGGCCTGAACTAATCCTCTTATACACATACTAATGACAAATCACCCAGCAAGAAAAAAACAACAACCATAAAGTTTTTGCTAGCAAGAGTGTTTTGCTTTGGGATACTTTTACAAGTATATGCTTAATTGTCTAAAATTACTTAGGGTAAACAAGCTGAAATATATGGATTTATGGGTAATGGCTCCTTGGAGAATGTTATATAAGTGTGTAACTCTGTCAGTATAAAATATAAATGTTTTGTAACTTAACTGGCTCGTTCTATGATAGTGAGGTAACTGCATAGAAATCACATCTGTTTGCTTGGGCCAGAATGCATATTTACATAATTACAGACATGGTATCATAAGACTTAGTGGACTGCACTAACATTCTGGACCTCTCTTTGCTTTACCTGTGCTTTACAGTTACATGTGTCTTTGAAATTATTCATGAAACTTGATACTGGATAAGATCTCTGAGTCTATTAGTCTGAATTGTCAATCTGATACTTTATAGTATCGTAAATTCCAAGATATATTGATTTCTTTGATAGCTTTTCTCAAACTTTACCCTTCTATGAGTTGATTTAATCATTTTGGTATCCCCTAGAGGCATAGGAAGCACATTTTATTTTGGTAAATTAATAGATATGTGTGGGTAAAAATCTACACAGTAAAAAGAAAAATAATTCACACTTTAATTCTAGATTCTAATACTCTCAACCCAGAAGCAAAAACAGTAGTTTGTGTATCATTATGCACTTGTAAACATATCTTATAAAATATTAAGTGTTCAGAGTGCCACATGTTACATTTTTCACTGAGCAATATATCTTGAAGATCATTCCATATGAGCACACTGGGATTTAATTTAGTTTTTAACAATACATATGTGGTATTTAATGCTGTAATTACCATAATTTATTTAACTAGTCATCTATTTTTGAATGTTTAAATTTTTTATGTTACAAAAATTCTACAATAAGCATCCTTTTACCTAGATTGCTGGATTAAAGGATATGCCCATTTTTTTTTTTCAAATAGATACTGTCATGCTTCCTTCAAAGCAGTTCCACTAATTCCTCCTCCCACAAATGAGATGTGAGAAGGTAAGTACCTGCAGTTAGTGTCCTCTTTCTTTATGGGATAGAACTTTCTCATAGGTTGTGGTTTTAGGTAATGGCTAAAACTAGTTTATATGAATATTTTTTGGTTTCAGAGATAATAGAGATTCCCCTTTTCTTTCCCTTAATTTTCACTCTGTATTTTTGATCATGGTAAAGAAACTTTTACTCTGCCAACTTTAAACAAAACCTCTAGATAATTTTCAGTTACTTTTTAAATTATATAAGTTTAGGTGATAAATAAAAGTACCAAAGGTGATGACTAAGTTGCTTATTATGGACTAAACTGCAAAATTGTATAATTTTTGTCTTATAAAAGTAAAAGCAAAATTTAGTAATCACAAGATGTATATATTTGGCATAAAAAATACCACAAATTGAAAATAACTTTGTACTTTTCAGCCTGACTGTGCACAAAAAATTTAACAAAGTAGGCTTGAGACAGCTGTCTTTTAGAAATGCCTACTTGCACAGTTTGGCTTTGGCTGGTGCCTGGGAATTTGGCATTTTAGCCATTCACAAACTGAAAAAACTAGTTCATTGTGCCTACACTATTTGTATTAACAATGTGGTTTATGCTAAATGCCTGCCATATATCTAGGAGTTTGAAATTTTGATAAGTACTAGCAACAGATGCTTACATGATCAGTCCCCATAAAAACCTTGGAATCTGTTATGGGATAAACTATGTCCCCCAAACTTTATATGTTGAAATCGTAACCCTCAGCACCTCAGAATGTGATAGTGTTTGCATACAGGGCCTTTAAATAGGCAGTTAAGTTAAAATGAAGTCATTAGAATGGGCCCTATTCCAATGTGACTGGTATCCTTGCAAGAAGATGAGATTGGGACACAGACCTCCACAGAGGGAAAATCATGAAGACATCAACCCTACTGACACCTTGATTTCAGATTTGTAGCCTCCAGAATTGTGAGAAAATAAATTTTATTGTTTAACCCATCCAGTATGGTACTTTGTTATGGCAGCCCTAGAAAATTCATAGAGGCTCCGAGTCTCTAATGGGCTTCCTTTGGCAGAAACATTGCATACATTTTACTGCACTTTTTACTGCCTAGGAAAGGAGTGTGTTTGGTGTGTTCTCTTATGGCAGGAAGAGAACATTCCAAGACTGTGTATGGATTCCTCCAGACTACATCTGTGTCTTTCTCTTTTGCTAATCCTGTTGTATATCCTTTCACTGCAATAAATTTTAGAAATGAACACAACTTTCTGCAGAGTCCCATGTGTCCTAGTGTTAGGTCTGGGGGGAGGGCAAGGAGGTGGCAAGGCAGGTAGAGAAAGTGGCTAAATGTGGAGGGCGGGAACCAATCAGAATTCAGAAAAGAAACTGCAATATCAGATATTTGTGGCCAGAGACTTTTTCTTAGACTGAGTATGTGCAGTGAGGAGCTCCTAGTGACCTTAACTGACCTGGGGCTCATTACCATCTAATTAACATTATGGTTTTAAACCTCCCCCCATGAAGGATTCTGGGAAGATGCATGCGTGGAAAGGAAACTGTTATATAACCTCAACTTGTTATGTAACCTGTTATGTAACCTGCTATATAACCCCAACCTGTCAATCACCTAAAGGTGGGAAATAGCAACCAATCTCACCCAGGAAAAAGGCATGACAAACTAGTGAGCATATAAAAGACAGTGTGTGCTAAGACTTCGGGGTCTTCTCCACCCACAGAGAATGACCTGTTTCTCCCTCTGTGATGTACTTTCACTCTGCAATAAACCCTGTGTGTGTGGGATTGCTTTGTATTTGTGATCACTCCGTCATCACCTCGACTTGGTACCTGTACTCATTCCTGACAGGGAACATTGAGGCAGACCTAACACTAGTGAATTACCAAAGGTCTGGGTGGTGGTCTTGGAAACCCCAGAAACACTGACCTAGCCAATATAGTATTCGATGAATAGTTTTGAAAATCAGAGTAGAGTTTTTAATTATTTGGATCACAATCACTCTTCTTATCTGGGTGAAATCCTGAATATATGAATCTTGGTGGGCATTCAGGCACCCTTTTGGCCGAATCTAAAGATAGGATTCTGCATACAGTTGTAGAAGACTGAAACAGGATGTGCACCTCTCATCACTCACAAAAATTAACTCACAGTGGATAACAGACTTAAACCTAAAGCATGCAACTATAGGAATTCTAGAAGAAAATGTTGGAAAAACTCTTATAGACATCAGTCTAGGCAAAGAATTTATGAAGAAGACCCCAAAAGCAATCACAGCAACAACAAAAATAAATAAATGGGACCTGATCAAATTAAAAAGCTTCAGCACAGCCAAAGACACAATCAATAGAGCGAATAGACTACCTACAGAATGGGAGAAAACACTTGCATGCTATACATCTGTTAAAGGGCTGGTAACCAGAATCTACAATGAACTCAAGCAAATCAGTAAGAAAAAAATCAAACAACCCCATCAAAAAGTGGACAAAAGACATGAACAGAAACTTTTCAAAAGAAGATAGACTAATGGCCAACAAGCATATGAAAAAATGCTCAATGTCTCTAATCATCAGGGAAATGCAAATCAAAACCACAATGAAGTATCACCTAACTCCAGTGAGAATGGCTTATATCAAAAATCCCAAAACAACAAATGCCGGCGTGGATGTGGAGAGATAGGAATATTCACACACTGTTGGTCAGACTGCAAACTAGTAAATCCTCTATGGAAAGTAGTAGGGAGATACCTCAAAGAACTAAAAGTAGATCTACCATTTGATCTAGCAATCCCACCACTGGTTATTTACCCAAAGGAAAAAAGGACATTTTATAAAAAAGACACCTGCACCTGAATGTTTATAGCAGCACAATTCACAATTGCAAAGATGGAGAAATAACCCATCAACACATGAGTGGATTAATAAAATGTGGTATATGTATACCTTGGGGTACTACTCAGCCATAAAAAAAAAAATGGTGAGCTAATATATCTCTAGTATTAACCTTGATGTAACTGGAGACCATTCTTCTAAGCAAAGTATCACAAGAATGGAAAAACAAATGCCACATGTATTCACCATTAAGTTGGAACTAATGAACAACACTTCTGTGCACATATGGAAATAACACTCACCAGAAATCAAGCAGGTGGTGGGGGAGGGGGAATGAGTAAATTTACACCTAATGGGTACAATGCGCACTATCTGGGTGATGGGCACACTTATAACTTTGACTCAAACTGTACAAAAGCAAGTTATGTAGCCAAAACATTTGTACCCCCATAATACTCTGAAATAAAATAAAAATAATAATAATAAAAAAATTTTTGAATGTGTTATGGCTCCCTTTCTCTCATTCACTTATCTATTTAATGAATATATTCATCACAAATTTGTAGTAATAACTCTGTTATATGCTTTGTTTTATTACACCCCATTTTAATTGTGATTGTTCAGTCTTCATGAATAGATGCCCATAAAATCTATCAGTATCTACCATGTAATCAAAGTACAGGAATTATAGATCGGCATAAAGATGTAGTTATTTTGTTAAATGTAGGATCACAAACTGTTAGTAATTTATGAGATTAACTCAGTGGTTCAAGGTTAATATTTTTAAAAATAAAACAAAGGGGAAAAGAACAGTAAATAGTGTCTTTCAGACTTAGCAAGAGTATTACTTTATGAAAATTTGTTTTAGTTATTGATGTATAATTCACGTACTTTGCTTATGTAAATATATAATATATGTAATGTGTATATTATAAATTTAAGGTAGGAAAGTTTGAAAGTGGCATAAGATGATTGATTTTGAGTATTTATATTTTAATAAAGGATTCTAAAAAGTTGAAACCCTTCAAAATGTTAGAACAGAAATTACTATTGAGTATAATTCAATTTAACACACATTTTATAAGTAAGGATATGGGGGATCAGTAAAATAAAGTTATTTTCTGAAATTAAAAATTAGATTATTGGGAGATTTAACATTGCAACTGAAGTCTTCTCTCATTTTCCATCAAATCATAAGAGCTTAAGAGAATATAATGCTAACAGTCTAAGCATAAAACTTTGCATCTGTTCTACTTATTAGAACTGAAACTGGCATCCTGTTAAGATTAATTGTTTTTAAATAAACACGTGTTATACTAAGTGCAATCACCACAGAAATGTTGTTCTTTTCAATTTTTTTAAGGAATAAACATTCATTTCAATAAGTTTCCTCTAATTGAGATTATATAATTTTTTTTAACTTTTTATCTTTATTATAGTGAATTAAGAGAAATTTGGTTTTTGTTAACATGTTATAATTGTCACTTATTCATGTAGTTGGTATTATAACTATTCTAATATAAGTGTTCAGAACAAGCGCCAATTAAAAATATGACTGCATCCTTATCATCTTCTGCCAGCTGGTTGTTCGTATTTGCATTGCAGGGGATCACAGTGTTATTTCAGGAAGCTGCTTATTAGTTATGGGGTTTTTGTTTGTTTGGTTGGTTGGTTGGTTAATTTTTTCACCTAATTAGTGAACAGTCTGAGAAAAGCTTTATCTTTAGTATGGTTTCAAAATAATGAAGGTGGGAATAAAAAGACCTTTGGAGACTTTTTTTTTTCCCTTGCAGGGGAAAAAATAAAATACCTCTTCATTATTTGAGGCTTTTCTGTCTAAATTTTACCTTGTCTGAGATCAGGAGCTGACTTTTGTTGTATTGGTATTTCCACATGTTTGTCATACTATTTCCTATTTCTTTATTTTAAATCCATTTTAATCACTTTGTTTTGGATATATTACCTACATAGAGTAACCTGTTGTATTTTACTTTGTGGGACAATTTGAAATCTTCTTTTTCCTAAATACAATAAATTAACTCATTTTCACTTATTAGCATAAATACTATGTATGTTACTCAGTCAAATTATTTTATGCTATATTTTACTAAGTTTCTTTAGGTATTTATCTCTCCCTTGGTTAACCTTGTTAAGGGTCTTAGCTGCCTTGTAGATATTTCTTCTAAGTTTCTTTGAGATCTTTACAGAAAAAGTAATAATGAAGTTATTTTCAAGTACTAATTCACAAGGATATGGTCTTAATAGTTTCATTCTGGCCCAGGGAGTGCATATTGAAAAGGGAGTAATTTTTTAAAATTATAGGCAAATTTAAAAGATCATCAGAGCCATTGTTTCTTACTGTGATTTTGAAGATACAAAACATAAAATGTTTTCTTTAAATCAGAAAGAGAAGCAAATTTAGAGAAAGTTTGTCATTTATGGATTAAGTGTGCCCTGTGTCCTCATTTTCATAGGTACCTCATTTCAAATATGTTATTATTCACTAATGGGTCTAAATATTGTAAACATATTTTAGATTTGTTCTCATTTTAAATTTATTGTGTTCTGCTTTGGGTAACTTTGATAATCACTAAAACCATTATTTTTGTAGGTACTTAATTGTTTAAAAACAATTATGTCCTTCCTCAAGGGGACTCAGCCTTCCCTTCATTCAAGAGGTTTTTGGTATGTAAACTGCTCAAGTCTGAAAATGATTAAGGGGCCCTGAATTTGTTTTGATGACTCAGGATATACTTCTGTTCACTGAATCTAGAAGTCTTCTACTCATACAGATCAAATAAGAATTTAAAATCTATATTTTTTCTATGGAAACCATGATCAACTAGCCAACATCTTAGGTCTCTGTGAGTCTAACTATTCTGATCACTGCTTTGTATCTGCTGTCCCTTACAGTAATCATGGTTGTCTTGTGTTTGGTAATTGAGTGCCACCACTTGGACCCTACCACTTAGGAGTCTATGATTCCCATTGCATTTAGGAATCTTAGTTTTATTGTAGCAGTTACACTGAAATTTCTGACCTACAGAGAAGAGTGACCACAGAGCTCTTCTAAGATGCTGGAATACCCCTCACAAATTTGGGAGGATAAGAAGATATGAGCAACAGTGAAGAAAAATCTCAAAAATTTTATTTTATTTTATTAAAACTTATAGTCTATGAGAATTTTTATGTGATAAAACATTTATTTTATAATATTTAAATTTTAATTGACATCTATCAGCAAGGTTTTCCTGTGGGTAGAACACAGCTTTCCATATATGTTATGTAATTATGTTTGAGTATACATATGGCATAGTTCTAAATGGAATAAATATGAGGGCAGATCTTGTTTTGTGTAATGTATACATTAAATCTCTACTATGAATGCCAGAATCTAACCAGTTACTAAAACAAATGCAACAAGTAGTTATTTTCATAGGAAATTGATTTTTAAATGAATTTTACACTTCTAAGAAATTAGATCAAACCATTTTTGTGTTCTCTAAAACAAAAATGCTGCTTTAATCTGGAAAAATATATATATATCCCCATTGAAAACAGTTGGAGATGAATTTTACCCATGAAAAATCATTTTTAGATCACTCCGTTTATATTCATCATTGCCCTTCGCATAGAACCTGATGCAGGGACCTGATTATATATAAGGTCCTTGTTCTATGACAGAAAATGGTTTTCACAAGATAAATTGTTTAATATCAATTTATTGATATTGAATTGAATATGTTTAATATCAATTCTCTTACTTAAGAGAAGTAAACCACTTCTCTTAAAATGACCCCAGAGACTTTTAGAGAAAAATATTTTTGCAGTCCTCAGGCTGGAAGAAGATAGATCATTTATGTCTACAGCAACATTTTTTGTTTAATTTTTCTTGTAAAGGGGTAAATATTCTGAGATGTCTAACCATGACATCTTTAAATTTTATTTTCAGTACTAAATTTTTATAGATAACTAAATAACATAAGGAATAATCAAAGTCTTGGAAAACAGAAAAGTAGAGTTGGTTTCCAAATATTTTAAGCATGGGACCCTTTTAATATCAAAATATTTCAAAGATTTCTCATGCTATTATTTGAAATTTTAGATCAGCTGACTGAAGGAACAAATTATGAATAACAGGTATATACATACATTCAGTAATACTTTAAATATATTTTATATTTTATTGAACAAAATATTCGCTTATATTTCAAGAATAGTACTACATGGCATGGTTTATAATGTACAGTCATGAGTCCTTTAACAATGGTGGTACATTCTGAGAAATGTGTTATCAGACAATTTTGTTGTTGTGTGAACATCATAGACTGTACTTACACAAACCTAGATGGTATGGCCTACTACATAATGGTACAGCCTATTGCTCCTAGATTATAAACCTGTACAACATGTTACTATACTGAATCTATAGGCAATTGGAATACAATTGTATGTATTTGTGTATCTAAACCTATCTAAACAAAGTTACAGTAAAATTATTGTATAAAAGATAAAACATGGTACTTCTGTATACAGTATAAAGCTACCATGACTGGAGCTTTCAGGACTGGAAGTTGCTCTGGGTGAATGAGTGAGTGAGTGGAGAGTGACTGTGAAAGCCTAGGACATTACTGTACACTACTGTGGACTTTATAAACACTGTACACTTGCGGTAAACTAAATTTATTTAAATATTCTTCATTTTTAATAATAAAGTTAACCTTAGCTTACAGTAACTATTTTACTTTATAAATTCTTTAATTTTTTTAACTTTTTGTAATAACACTTAGCTTAAAACACATACACATTGTAAAACTACAAAAATATTTCCTTTCTTATATCTTTATTATGTTTTTTTCTATTTTTAAAATTTTTAATTTTTTTTTACATTTTAAATGTTTTTGTTAAAAACTAAGACACAGGGATGTGGGTTCAGGAAGTTTGAATAGAGATGGACATCAGTTCTCTTCAGAAAGAAGAACCAAAGTTACAAGTGATTAATCGTGACTCAAATAGAATATTAAGAGGAGAGCTCTGGAGCACAGCGGAGAACTCATGGGAAGAAGCTGGGGCACAGAAAAAGAAGAGTTTGGCTAGGAGCCCTGAGGGACTTGGTATTGCATGGAAAGGATAGGTGGAAGTGTTTTGGCTGCTCTCACCCTTGCAGCAGACATCCAATATCTGACCTGTCAAAGAGATCCTCTGCCTTTGTGAAACCAAATACTGGGGTGGATGATGATGAGGGGCTTCTTGAGGGCATTGTACCAGAGTGTGAACTCGTGTCTGGTCTCTCACCCTCCCCCCAGACCCAAACGGCAGTGGTTGGATGCCATACTTGAGCTGCAGTAGTCAGGAGACTGTGTCCTGCCTGGGGAATCTCAGCCGTTGTGTCTCCACATCACAGGATCCCCGGCTGACATTCCTCAGTGCCCACTCAGAGTGCAGCAGCAATACGGGGCTGGCTGGACCAAGGGGAGCTATAGGTTTCCCAGTGTCTAGCCCTCAGGGAGTGTAGTTTCTAAGGGAAGGGAGAGTGCAGCACACCAAGGGAGTACCCCCGGACAAAGGAAACGAGAGTGCATGCTTTCCCAAGCCAGAAAGCTCCCTGCTTAGGGGCTGGGAGTGGCAGTGCTGCTCTCAGCAGAGACACAAAGACTGTGCTCCACTCTGCAAGGGAGGAGCGTAATTCCATCCCACTGGCCAAGTGGCCTCAGTGCTCAGACGCAGGCATGGAGAGCGGGACTTCTCCCCTTCCGCCCACTACTGCAGGCACAGCCATAGCTGCTCCCACAGTAAGTTGGCAGAGAAGCACTAGAGGACAGCCTTTCTGGGGATGTTAGGGATGACTATGTACCCACTGGATCCAAGGTTACGTGAAAGGTGGGGCCCCTCCCTCTGGGCCTGCAGCAGAAAGCAGGAGAGCCGGGGAGCTGTGTATTTTGAGTTTTGAACTACAGCCATTTTGGTTGTGAGCCATGGCATGGGGCAGGTATCTTTTATGACTCTCAGCTACATTGCAGTCTTGAGATAGATAGTGGTGTCTGACTGAACTGAGCTTCCCTACCACTAGGATGGGAGCGTGAGAGGGAAAGGGATTATATTCATTCCTGCCAAGGCTGTGGTGCTAGAGCAGCCCCCTCCCCTGCTGTGGAGACCTTGGTTCGTTTCACCAGCGGCTGCTCCACCATTCCCATCAAGGACTGGTGCTTGCCTGGTCAAACTCTGCACAGCTTTGTCCCCCACTCTGGGAATGAGAAGACAGTTCAAGCCACTGTGCAATCCACAGACAAGCCCATTGCCTGTGGCAACTGAGGACTTCTCCTGGTAAACAAAGTTCAAGCATAAACCTGACTGCTAGTGCTGCGGCCGGCTCTTACCTGCAAGGACCACCTACTGGCTTACAAGTGGAACCGCACAACCTAATACAAAATCTGCTGACATAAGTGCACAGCACTTGGGAATGAGATAATCTTCTTGAGACTTCTGCTAGCCCTTCTGGAGGTGGTGAGCTTCTCACGTGTTCGGTACATTGTTACCACAGCCAGAATTTGCGAAAGCCACCACGCTAAGGCTATGTATGAACAAGGAATTTATACAGTCTTTGCCACTGAAAACACCCAAAGGCAAAGCCAAATGATTCTACAAAATGTATGTTTTAATCACATACTCAAGGAAAAAAACCAAAAAACCCAACAAATCCCATCCAAACAAAAGTAAATTCAAAAATAATAAGAAGAGCTAGTTTCTCCAGATGACAAGGAACCAACATAGCAATTTTGCAAGTATGAGAAAACAGTGTTACAACAAATCCAAAGGATTATGTTAACTGCTAGCAATGGATCATAACCAAATTGAAACTTTGGAAATGCCAGATAATGAATTCAAAATGCTCATTTTAAAGAAGCTCAATGGTGCCCAAAAGAAATCTGAAAGCCAATACAAAGAAATCAGAAAATCAATTCAGAATATGAGTAAGAAATTTGCCAAAGAGATATATATTTAAAAAATAAAGAGAACTTCTGGAAATTAAAAATTCATTGAAGGAATCACAAAATACAGTTGAAAGCATTAAAAATAAACTAAGCCAATCAGAAGAAAGAATCTCAGAATTTGGAGACAGGTCTTTCAAATTAATCCATTCAGACAAAAATAAAGAAAAAATTTTTAAAAAGTGAACAAAGCCTTTGAGAGGTATGGGATTAAGTAAAACATTTGGACCTATGAATCATAGGTGTTACTGAGGGAGAAGAAAAAGCAAAAAGATGTGGAAACATATTTGAGGAAATAATTGAGGAAAGCTTTCCTAGTCTTGCTAGAGATTAAAGATCCAGATACAAGGGTCTCAGAGAACTCCAGAGAAATATATTGCAATAAGGACTTCAACATGTCATATAGTCCTCAAACTATCTAAAGTTAGTATGAAGGAAAAATAATCCTAAAATCAGCAAGAAAAAAATGTCTAGTCACCTATAAAGAAAATCCCATCAGATTAACAACAGACTTCTCAGCAGAAACCTTACAAGCCGGAACAGATTGAGGTTCTACTTTCAGGTTTCTTAAAGAAAGAAACTGTCAACCAAAAATGTTGTATCCTGCTAAAATAATCCTCATAAATTAAGGAAAGATAACGTCATTATCAGACAAGTAAATGCTGATGGAATTTGTCACCAGATAGCCCTGTAAGAAATGCTCAAAGAAGTTCTAAACATGGAAACAAAAGGTTGATACTCTTCATCATAAAAACACACTAAATTATAAAACTCACAGATCTTATAAAACAATTACATAAATGAGGCTACAAAGCACTAGATAACAATTAATATTATTGCAGGAACAAAACCTCAAATATCTATATTAACCTTGAATGTAAATGGATTAAATGTCCCACTTAAGAGATATAGATTGATGAAATGGTTAAAAAACATAACCCAACTGTATGCTATTTACAAGAAACCCACCTTACTAGTAAGGACATTTATAGACTGAAGGTAAAGGGACAGAAAAAGATGTTCCATACAAACAAAAACCAAAAGTGAGCAGGAGTTGCAATACTTAAATAAGATAAAGTAGCTTTTAAGCCCACAATAGTAAAAAAAGACAAAGAAGGTCATTATATAATGAGAAAAGGATCAATTCAAAAAGAAGATATAACAATCCTAAATATATATGTGCCCAACACCAGTGCACCCAGATTCACAAAACAAATATTAGTAGACCTAAAAACCCAAGAAAAGAGATAAACAACAATACAATAATAACAGGGGACCTCAACACCCTGCTGACAGCACTAGACAGAGCATCTAGACAGAAAATCAACAAAGAAACACCGGACTTAAATTGGATTTTAGACCAAATGAAACTAACGGACACTTACAGAACATTCTATGTAAAAATCACAGAATACACATTGTTCTCATCAGTGCATGGATATTCTCCAAGATAGACCATATGGTAGGCCATAAAATAAGTATCAGTGAATTTTTAAAAATCAAAATCATATCAAGTATCTTCTTGGACCACAGTGGAATTAAACTAGAAATCAACTCCAAGAGGAACTCTTGAAATCATACAAATACATGGAAATTAAACAACTTGTGCCTGAGCGGTCTTTGGGTCCATGACAAAATTAAGATGGAAATCAAAAAAATTGTTTGAAATGAATGAAAAAGGAGACATAACATACCAAAACCTTAAGAATACAGCAAAAGCAGTTCTCAGAGGGAAGTTTATAGCATTAAATGACTACATCAAGAAAATAGAAAAATCACAAATTAACAATCTAACATCAAACCTAAAGAAACTAGAGAAATAAAAACAAACCAAACCCAAAGCTAGCAGAAGATAAGAAATAAAGATCAGAGCTGATCTAAATAAAATTGAGACTGAAAAAAATTACAAAGGAGAAACAAAATAAAAAGTTGGTTCTTTGAAAAGATAGACAAAATCAACAGACCTCTAGCTAGACTAACCAAGAAAGAAAAAGAAAATTTAAATAAACCCAATAAGAAATGAAAAAGGAGAAATTTATAACCAATACCACAGAAGAACAAAATATTTTCAGAGATTACTAGAAGAAATCTATGCTCACAAAGTAGAAAACCTAGAGGAAATGAATAAATTCCTGGAAATATACAACAAGATTGAACCAGGAAGAAATAGAAATCCTGAACAGACTAATAATGAATAATGACATTGAATTAGTAATAAAACTTCTCTTAACATAAAAAAAGTCCAGGACCAGATGAATTTTATAGGTGAATTCTACCAGATGTACAAAGAACAACTGGTACCAACCCTACTAAAACTATTCCAAAAATTGAGAAGGAAATCCTCCTTAACTCATTCTGTGAAGCCAGTATCAACATGGTACCAAAGCCAGGCAAGGCCACAACAAAAAAAGAAAAACTAGAGACCAATATCCCTGATGAACAAGATGCAAAAATCCTCAACAAAATGCTGGCAAATTGAATCCAATAGCACATCAAAAAATATAATATACCACAATCAAGTGGATTTTATTCCAGAAATACAAGAATGGTTCAACATATACAAATCAATAAACATGATCCACCACATAAACAGAATTAAAAACAAAAACCACAGGATCCTCTCAATAGATACAGAAAAATCATTTGATAAAATTCAGTATCCCTTCATCATAAAACCTCTCAACAAAGTAGGTATAGAAGGAACATACCTCAAAATAAGAGCTATAAATGACAAACCCACAGCCAATGTTATAGTAAACAGGGAAAAAATGAAAGAATTCCCTCTAAGAATTAGAAAAAGACAAGAATGCCCACTTTTACCACTCCTATTCAATATATTACTGGAAGTCCTATCCACAACAATCAGGCAAGAGAAAGAAATAAAAGACATCCTAATTGCAAAAGAGGAAGTCAAATTATCTCTGTTTGCCAATGATATGATCATATACACAGAAAATCTAAAGACTGCCAAAAGACTCTAGATTTGATAAATGTATACAGTAAAGTTTCCGGATACAAAATCAACATACAAAAGTCAGCAGCATTTCTATACACCAGTAATGATCAAGCTGAGAACCAAATCAATCAGTCAATTCCATTTACTACAAAAAAATAAATAAATAGCTACAAAAAATAAATAATATATCTAACAATACATTTATCCGTGGAGGTGAAATATCTCTACAAGGAAAAACTATAAAACACTTATGAAAGGAATTGTAGATAATACAAACAAATGGAAAAACACCCCATGCTCATGCATTGGAAGAATCAATATCATTAAAATGACAGTACTGCCCAAAGCAACCTACAGATTCAATGCAATTTATGTCAAAATACAAACATTATTTTTCACAAAATTAGAAAAAAATCCTAAAATTCATATGGAACAAAAAAAAGCCCAAATAACCAAAACAATCTGAATCAAAAAGAATAAAGCTGAAGGCATCACATTACCTGATTTCAAATTATATAGCAAGTCTATAGTAACCAAAACAGCATAGTACTGGTATAAAAATAGACACATAGATCAATGGAACAGAATAGAGAACCCAGAAATAAAGCCACATACCTATAGCCTACTGATCTCTGACAAAGTCGATAAAAAGATGTACTGGGGATAGGACACCCTATTCAATAAATGGTGCTGGGAAAATTGGATGGCCATATACAGAAGAATGAGACAGGACCCCTATCTCTCATCATACATAAAAATTAACTCAAGATAGATTAAAAACTTAAATGTAAGACATGAAACAATAAAAATCCTAGAAGAAAACCTAGGAAAATCCTTTCTGTACATTGGCCTAGGTAAAGATTCATGACTAAGATCTCAAAAGCAAATGCAACAAAATCAAAAATAGAAAAATGGGACTTAATTAAACCAAAAGCTACACGGAAAAAGAAATAATCAACAGAGTAAACAGACAGCCTACAGAATGGGAGGAAATATATGCAAACTATGCATTTGACAAAGGACTAATATCCAGAGTCCACAATGAGCTCAAGCAACTCAACAAATATTTAAAAAAACAAATAATCCCATTAATAAATGGGCAAAGGACATGATCAGACATTTTGCAAAAGAAGACATACAAATGGCCAATGAGCATATGAAAAAATGCTCAACATCACTAATCATCATAGAAATGCAAATTAAAACTACAATGAGACATCATCTTACACCAGTCAGAATGGCCATTATTAAAACATCAAAAACAATAGATGTTGGAGAAGATGAGGTAAAAAGGGAATGCTTATACACTGTTGGTAGGATTGTAAGTTAGTACCCTTATGGAAAACAGTATGGTGATTTCTCAAAGAACTAAAAATAGATCTGTTATTTGAACCAGCAATCCCACTACTGGGTATCTACTCAAAGGGAAAGAAATCATTATATCAAAAAGATGCCTGTGCTTGTATGTTTATCGCAGCACAATTCACAGTAGCAAAGATGGAATCAACCAAAGTGTTCATCAATGGATGATTGGATAAAAAAAGTGGTATAATATATATATACACAATGGAACACTATTCTGCCATAAAGAAGAATGAAGTCATGTCTTTTGCAGCAACATGGATGAAACTAGGGGCCATTATCTTAAGTCAAACAAATCAGACACAGAAAGTCAAATATTGCACATTCTCACTTATAAGTGGGAGCTAAATAACGTGTACACATGCACATAGAGTGTGCAGTGAGAGACATTGGAGAGTCAGAAGGCTGGAAAGGGTTGGGTAATGAGAAATTACTTAATGATACAATGTACACTGTTTGGGTGATGGTTAACATTAAAAGCCCAGACTTCACCACTTTGCACTATATCCGTATAATAAAACTGCACTTGTACACTTTAAATCTAGAAAAGTTAAAAAAAATTACAGAGAAAAACAAACTTAAGAAACAAACACACATATTATCTTTTACCCCTTGTCCCATTAGAAGGTGTTCAGGGGCAATAATATGCGTAGAGCTACCATCTCGTGATAACAATGCCTTCTTCTAGGAATACTTCTTGATGGACCTTCCTGAAGCTTTTTACAGTTAACTGTCTCTTTTATAAGTAGGAGTAAGCTCTTAAATAATGATACCATGTATAGCACAGTAAATACATACACCAGGAACATAGTTTATTATCATTGTCAAGTTTTACATGCTATGCATAATTGTACGTGCTGTACTTTTATACAATGGGCCACTCAGTAGGTTTGTTTACACTAGCATCAGCACAAACATAAAAAATGTATTGGGTTATAATGTTACTATGGCTATGACATCCCTAGGCAATAGGAATTTTTCAGCTCCATTTTAATCTTATGAGGCCACCGTCATATATTTGGTTCATCATTGACTAAAACATCCTTATGTGGCACATGACTGTATATAATTTTATGTCCCCCTTGTTGTGAATCACCATTAATCCGTGTGATAAAAACTTAAGCAGAAAATAAAAATTGAATTTGTAAGATACCTAGACAAAAGCCTTAAAATAACCTTGTACTCTATCCTATTAGCTTGTTTTCCAAGGAAATATCTATTGGGCCCTGAGCCTTTCTGTAATATTTTGGAATAGGACTAGCATTTATCTCTGGATTTAAGATATGGTTCTTACCTTCCTTGGGTCTTTTCCCCCAGAAATGACATAATGGCTCTCTTCCCTGTGGCATGCCCAATCAGATACTGACTTACTTTTATAACAAACTATTGCTTTAGCCTACTACCAATTCAAGTTTTACATTAACAAAACATATTTTCCTTCACTTTGATTAATTTATTTAAATATTTTAAACTGTTATTGGAATAGATATTTCATATTTTTAAACAGAGATATATATTTTATTTTTGTATGCAGTCAACAGATCATGTGTGTATGTTGCTGTGTCCCTGTATAGGAATAGCTTGGAGTACTACATAATCTTTCTGAAAAGATTTAAGATCATTTAAGGGAACTTGGATAAATATGCCTGAAAAATGAAAATAATGCTACAAATGAAAGAGATATCAAAAGATAGCACATGGTAAGTTCTAAGTGAATGACATGCCATCAGAAGAGGTGAGAATATGAGAAAGGCTTTATGAAAGTAGGCTGGCTAAATCATAAAGAATGATTGGATTTCATTTAACAGAAAGGACTTTTTTCACTCTGATCTTAAATTTAATGTGATTTTCAATGTATTAAAACACTAACAGAATAACTTGAAAGAATAATTGAATTCTTTTCACTCAATTTATTACAAAATATATAATGATAATGATATACCTATAAAACAATCACAGAGAATCTAGATTCATTTAAGTTAAATAATGTATATTATTTCTAAAACCTGGAGTAGATGTGCTATCACTAATTCATAAGATATAAAACCCATTTGATATGAAATTGAAAAGAAAGTTGACTATTGAAATTAATTTTAAGCAGCAGATTAAATAAAGGTTCATAAAATATTATAATGGGAAAAAATTTAAGGCATATTTATTCTTGCTGCCATATTATACACAAATGAAGAAAATCATATCTTCCCAAATATTTTTTGAGATAGAAATTATTTTGTATATTGTACTTATTTTATGCACCCATTTTGTCTTCTATTCTGTCTCCTGAATTATATCTTAAAGTTCTCACTTACTTTGTTTACAAATACTAAATTACCATGGAAATTTTTTAATTTGACAGTTATGTAGTAAATAGATTTTTAAAAATTTTTTACTTATACTACCTTAAGTTATATTTGAGAACTCAAAGTCCAAGGTTTCATTAATCAGAGCCATGTAGAAAGATTCGGTAGCTAGGATAAACTTAGGCAGAGCCAATATTTGGGGTTCATTTATCTAATAAAACAGTGCATTGCAGACACAATAATGTTAGTTTTTTCCAGTCCCTTTACTTGAATCATATATCCTCTTTTTAAATTTCTTACTTGTGTAAACCAGAATTGCAGAAATGAAAGAGACTACTGGAATAATTGGACTAATGGAGTTGTTGCCTATGGCAGACACTGGAGAAATGCCCTGAATTAATTTGATACTGGTTCAGTAGTGTCATTTAAATGGAAGATAAAGACTCATAAAAATACTTTATATAAGGCCTCTCCTTTAATTATTGACTGATATTTGTGACATTTTAAAAGTCAGTGTTTTAGTCAGACACAGTTAAGTCTATACATAATGCTACCAGAATTTCATGCCTGACATGGAGGAGTGAGCATCTAACATATTAGTCCTACCACAAATAAGTTATTAACAACTTTGGGGAAAAATAAAGCAAAACAAAACACTACCTGGGAACTCTGCGGCTTAAAAAAGTAGAAAATTTTGGGGAAGAGATGGGGGATGGAAACACTTGGAAGAATCAATCAGCGTGGAGTGATTTCCATGTTTTTGTGGCTTTTTCCTGGAGAAAACCACAGTCACAAAAATGGCAGTACCTGGTTTCAGAAGTATAAAAGAAAAACAGTGTCTTTCAAGCTGGAGGAACCAAGTGAAGGAGCTCCAGGAAACCAGACATGCTGAAAAATAGGGGAAGGAGTCCCCAGTAAGGAGAGAGAAAGAGGGAATTCCTAATTCTTTCACAAACTCATGTCATTGCATGATCCCTGAACTAGACAAATGAAGGTCAAACTGAAAGAAACTTGCAGCTAAAGCATAAAGAACTGAGTGAAGGTATGAATTGCCACTCAGTGCAGGCATGAAATTTGGAAATGTATCTAATAAGTTAATTTCCTACTAAAACAAAAACATCAATATTCTTTAAAGCAATATAATGGAATCTAGAATATACCCAACATACTACTCAAAATGTTCAGGACAAAATCAAATTATTCAACAACTGGGAAAATGTGACCTGGTAGCAAATAAAAAAATATCAACAAATGGTAATTACTAATTAACTCAGATGTTGTAATTATCAGACAAAGAACTAAAACAGCTATTTTGACTATGATCATTGAAGTGAAAGAAACTATGCTTATAAGAAGTGAAAATATAGGAAATATCAGATAGGAATAGCAAATATAAAAGAAAATCTATTGGAAATATTAGATTTGAAAATACAGAGATGAAAAGTTCCAAATTCTATGTATAAATTTTGAAAAAAATCTCTGGCTGACTCTGGAACCATGCATAGCTGAGGCCAAGTCAAGGCTGCACAGATCAACATCATTAGTCATTAGGGAAATACAAATTAAAACTACAATGAGATAGTACTACACATCCATCAGAATGTCTGCAGTGAAAATGATTGCTAACATCAAATGTTGACAGGAATATGGAACAACCAGACCTCTCATATATACTTGGTTAAATATAAAATGGTAAAGCCTCCTTAGAATACAATCTGGAAGTTATTTTTTTTCTTTTATCTTTAAGTAAAAATAAACTATCCTGTGACCTAGCCTTCCCCTCCTAGGCATTTATTTAATAGAAATGAAAACTTATTTTCACAAAAAGAACTGTAGATGAGTACTCATAGCAACTTTATTTCATCATAGCCAAAAATAAAAAAAATAAAAATAGAAACAGCCTAGGTATCCTTTAATAGAATTATTAAGCAAATGTGTTAATTAACACAATGAAATACTACTCAGCAATGAAAAGGAACAAACTAGTGGTACATACAACAGCATAGATAAGTCTCAAAAATATTTTGTTGCATGAAATGAGCTTTCTCCAGGGTGCATACTGAATGATTTCATTTATATGAATTTGTAGAACAGATAAAACTGATGTTTATGGAGAAAAATCATAATGATGATTGCCTTTGAAGGGGTGTGGATAAGAATTGAATGGGAGGGGAAATTAAGAAAATGTGTCAGGTGATGGGAATGTTCTCTATCTTGATAAAGATTTGAGTTATATAGGAATATTCATTCATGAAAAATCAGCCAATCAGTCAGGCGCGGTGGCTCACACCTGTAATCCCAGCACTCTGGGAGGTTGAGGCTGGAGGATTGCTTGAGCCCAGGAGTTTGAGGTTGCAGAGAGTAACAATGACACCACTGCACTCTACCCCAGGCAAGAGAGCTAGACTCTGTCTCAAAAAACAAAAACAAAAACAAAAACAAAACAAAACAAAAAACTCACCCAATGTACACTTAGGAATTGTGCATTTTGTTGTATGTAAATATTATATCAACCAGCCAACAAAAAACTCAAATAAATATTAAACTCTCTATATACTGCAGTATTCAGAGGTAGATACATGGAAATTTGCATTTACTTCAAAATGCATCCAGGAAAAGGTAAAATGAATTAACGGGAAAGCTAGTAAAAATAAAGAACCATAGTCTAATACCCAAAACAGATGAAAATTATAAACAAAAAAACCTATAAACATTTGATTCAAAAGTTTATTTTATTTTTATGCAGTTTTCTGTATCAGCTCCCAAAAGAAAAAAGAAAAAAATAAGTGTTTAGATTGATTGAGAATAATAAATAACAGTCAATTAATAAACAACTATTACACATTTTAAACAATTTACTAAAACACATCATGAATGTTCTTTTTCTTAGCAGAACTTTGGAGTACTGGAAGTGTCTTTGTTTAAAGCAAATTATGGTTTTATAAATTCTCATGATATAGCACACTGACAGATTTAAGAAATTCTAGATAAAGGTGAAGGATTTTACTGTTCAGATCTGTGAGGGAGGGCTCTGTAATGGACAAAGTGTAATTGTCCAGAGAAAAGAAGAAACTGGGAAATCAATTTATCTGGATTCTGATTTCATATCAACTTGAGGTTTCTTGAAGAAGGAGAGAGTTTTAGTAACATTGATTTTATGCATGTCCTCAGGTAGAAGATAGGCACACAGGTGGACTTTCAAAGATTTTGCCTAGAGAGCAATGTCTATGTGGAATTGATTGCTTTGTATTCCTTGGAAGGTATGAGCTATTTTTAGATAAAAAAGATTCTGTTATTATGATTGTATTGAGGAACACAGAAAGAAGTTATAAAAGAAATCTTTTGACCTGAGGCAGACTATGCTGGTTGCATTTCTGATTTCCAGTGTCCCCCTTCTTTACTGGGGCAATTTTGTTGAGAGAAGCAATACTCACCTACTCTCAGACTCCCCTGCAGCTAGTGTGTGGCTATGCACCACTGTTCTGGACAAAAATACCTAAAGTGTCAGTAGACATGTGCTTCTGGAAAAGCTTTTTGAAAAGCATATCCCTCTGGCATTTTGCTTCACCCTTCCCTCCACCCCCCTGCCAGAATACAGATAGCAAGCTGAAGGAGAACAGCCTTCTTGGATAAGGGGAAAAAAGTGACAGAAACTTAAATACTGAAAGAATGAGGCTTTTTCCCCCAAAATAGCTGAATGAGGTCTGGACTGCCCATTCCAGACTTCTAATTACATGAGAAAAATTAACTCCTATCTTTTAAAGTTGGTATAGTTGGGCCCCTTTTTTGTGTAGAGAAGTCCAACTCCTAAATTAATACAGAAAGGATGGCCAAATATTCAAAAACAAATGCTCAAAGAAGGGGAGTAAAAAGTCAGGATTCCACAGATTCAGAAAGGCAATAAATGGTGTGATTCTAAGAATTAAAACCAAACCAAAACAAAACAAAACCAAAAATAAAAAATAGCATGAGGTAAAGCTAAATAGAGAGTTGTTTTAAAATAAGACCACAGAAACAACTTTCAAATTTACTTCTTGTGTATGCGAGATTATGGTATAAATACTTAATAGAGGGAAATGTAAACCTAAAAAAAGCATAAAAGAATATCTGTAGGTTGGATGAGCACATGTAGAATTTAGATGAGGTGTATACAGAATCAGTAATTTAGTGTTACCATAAAGGCATATTTCATTGAGAAGGAAATTCCCTTTACAGCTAAAGGAGCTAAATCCTGAATTCTCAAGAAGTGAGAAGATTGGGGGGATGGGAGTAGACAATATAGACAAAAAAAAGGAATAGCTTTGGAACCTGAGACAACTGAACACATCTTGAAAGAAGCAACACTAAGACTAAAGGAAGAGACATAGAGGTGAGGTTCTATTGGCTTGAGAAGATAGTGTATCTGGCACTCACTGTCTTGCTCTGATTTTCTATTTGTCCCATCTATAATTTGTTTTTTCCCTCTTTTTCAAATATTTTCAGTGTCCCATGCTTATCTTCTCTATGAATTCCTCTGTTTATTTGACTTATTTTTAGTGGCAGCTCTAGAGTATGTAAAATGCATTATCTTGTCATAATCTACTTACAAATACTATTAAACTGCCTAATGTACAGTGTAAGAATCTTACAAGAGTACATTTCCATTTCCCCCTTCCAGCTGCTTTTGCTATTGTCATGTTTTTTTCCATTCATGTCATAAAACCTACACTTGTTACTTTTCCTTTAACTTTCAATTATCTTTTAATGAAAACTATCTTTTTAATTTCTCTGCAATAATTTGTTGTAATTCCTTTGTGTAGATCCAAGTTTCAATGTAGTAACATTTTCCTTCTGCCTGAAGCACATACGTTAATAGTTCTTGTAGTTCAGATCTGGTGGCCATGTATTTCAACTTTTTTTGTGTGTGGAAAATTGTTTTGCCCACATTTGTGAAGGATACCTTCTCTAGATGTGAAATTTTAGATTGAAAATTTATTTAAAATCTTTTACTTATAGTATTTTAAAGATGTCATTCAATTTGCTCCTGGCTTGCTTTTTTCTTTTTCTCACAGAATTCTTTAGACAGTTTTACCTTTATTATACGTATGATAGACTGCTCAATCTTGTCTCACATATTACCAAAGAACTCTCTCTCTCCCTCTCTTCATTTTGCTATTTAAGTACACAGATCATTTGTGTTTGGAATTTCTGTGGTAAGACTATCAAGCAAAAGTTTCATATATTGCATTTCATGTATTCAGTTATATTGCAATTCAGTCATATATTGCAATTCATGTATTTCAGTTATCAGCTATAGAATAAACACTTGGTTTTTTTATAAGACCTTTTATTTTTATTATCATTATCTTCATTTTTCTTTTAATTCCTTAAGCATATTTTTAATAGTTGTTTTAATGTCTTTGTCTTCTAACTTCATCTTCCATCTCATTTTGGTTTTGTTTCTATTAACTGACTTCTCTCCTATTTATGGTTCTAATTATGCTGTTTCTTTGCATGTCTAGTAATTTTACCCAGGTTTTTAAAAGCTTTATTGAGATGTAATCCACATAGCATATAATTTACTCATAATAAGTAAATAATTCAATGATACATAACATAGTAAAAGATACAAGTGATCATTAGCGCAGGCCACTGAAGCAATATTTCATCACCTCAAAAAGAAACCCATACACTTTATAAAGCATCTTCCTTTTCCCCCCGTCCTTCCAAACCTAATCAACACTAATCCTCTTGTTGTCTCTATAGATTTGCCCATTCATGATGTCTAATATTTAAAAGGATATTATATAATATTAGGCCTTTTGTTTTTGTCTTCCTTTACTTAGCATAAAGTTTTTAAGGTTCCTCCATGTGGTAGCATGTATCAGTATTTTATCTTTTGTGGCTATATAATATTCCACAGTATAGGTATACTTCATTTGTTTATCCATTCATCAGTTAATGGACATTTTATTTGTTTCTACTTATTTTCTGTTAAGAATAATGCTTCTATGAAAATTATATACAAGTTATTATCTGAAATATGTTTGCTCTTTGGTATATATCTAAAAGTAGAATTGCTAGGTCACATGGTAACTCTTAGGTTTAACTTTGTGAGGAACTACCCAGGTGTTTTCTACAGAAGTTGTACCATTTCATGTCACCACAGCATCGTATAAGAAGTTCACTTTCTTCTCATCCTCACCAACACTTATTTTTGTTTTTTTTTCTCATAGTAGCTATCCTAGTGGGTATGAAGTAGTATATCATTATGTCCCTAATGACACTTCAAAATGATGTGAAAAACATTTTTCTTGTGCTTATTGGACTTTAGTTTATCTTTCTGGAGAATTATCTGCTCAATTCTTTTACTTTAAAAAAGTAGTCTTTATTTTTTGAGCAGATTTAGGTTTACAGAAAAATTGAGCTGAAAGAACAGGGTTTCAAAGTACTCTTTCACCCACCCTTCATTTTCCCAATTATTAACATGTTGCATTATTTTGGCATATTTGTTAAAATAGATGAGTCAATATCGATAAAGTCCATGATTCACATTAGAGTTCACTCTGTGTTATACATTCTATGGGTTTTGACAAATGCCAGTCCTCCAATTTTGTTCTTCTCCTTCAATATTGTGTTGGTTAATCTGGGTCTTTTGCATTTTTATATAAAATTTAGAATCAGTTTGTTGATAGGTACAAAGTAACTTGCTGGGATTTTGATTGGGACTATTTTGAATCTTGAAACCATGTTGGAAAAAACTGACATGTAGACAATACTCAGTCCTTCTATTCATGGACATGTAATATCTCTCCATTTGTTTAGATCTTTTAAAATTTCTTTCATCAAAGTTTTATAGTTTTTCTCATATAGATCTTCACAAATTTTTTCAGATTTTTACCTAAGTATTTCATTTTTAGATGCTAATGTAAATGGTACTGAATTTTTAATTTTAAATTCCAAATGTCCATTGCTAGTATATAAGAAAGCAATTGACTTTTGTATGTTAACTTGTATTCTGCACTTGCTATAATGTGTATTAATTCCAAGAGCTTTTCTTTTGATTCATTGGGGCGTTCTAATGGACAATCTTATGTTAAATGTGAACAAAGACAGTTTATTTCTTTCTTTCTAGTCAGTACACATTTATTTCTTTTTCCTGTTTTATTTCATTAGCCTGGACTTTCAGTATGATGTTAAATAGGGGTGGTGAGAGTGGACATGTTTGCCTCATTTCTGATCTTAGCAGGAAGGCATCAACTTTCTTACCATTAAGTATGATGTTTGCTGTAGGTTTTTTACAGATTTTTAAAAAAATCAAGTCAAGGAAGTTAACCTCTATTCCTAACTTGTTGAAAGCTTTTATCATGAACCTGTGTTAGATTTTTTCAAATGTTTTTTCTGCATAAGTCAATTTGATCATATAATTTCTATTCTTTAGATTGTTGATGTGATGGCTTACATTAATTGATTTTTGAATATTGAGCTAAACTTGCATATCTGTCATTTCCCAGTTGTGCATGGTATATAATTCCTTTTTACAGTGTTGAATTTGATTTGAAATATTTGTTGAATTAAATTTTGTATCCATTTTCATGAGAGATATTAGTCTATAATTTTCAATTCTTATAATTTCTTTGTCTGGTTTTGCTATTAGGGTAATGCTGGTTTTATAGAATGATTATGAAGTATGTCTTCTGCTTCTATTTTCTGGAGGAGGTTGTAAGAATTTGCATAATATCTTCATTAAACATTTGGTAGAATTTACAAGGGAACCTATCTGGACCTGGTGCTTTCTATTTTGCCAGGTAATTAATTATTATTTTAATTTTTTATATAAATCTATGCCTATGAAGATGATCTATTTCTCTCTATGTGAGTTTTGATAGGTTTTATCTTCCAAAAAATTGATCCAGTCATCAAAGTTATCAAAATTGTGGGCATACTAATTTTCATAATATTTCTTTATTATCCTTTCTTAATCTTTTTATTTTTTAATTGACAAAAATCGTAAAAACCTTGTCATGCACCATATGTTGTTTTGGAATATGTATCCATTGTGTAATGGCTAAATTGAGTGAATTAACATGTGCATTACCTCATGTACTTACCATTTTTTTTGTGGTGAGAAGATTTCAAATCTACTCTCTTAGGAATTTTCGAGGGTGCAATACATTGTTGTTAGCTATAGTCATCATGTTGTACAATAAATCTCTTCAGCTTATTTCTTCCATCTGATTGAAACTTTGTATCTTTTGACCAATATCTCCCCAATCTCCCCCGACCACCCGGTTTCTGGTAACCACCGTTCTACGCTCTACTTCTTAGTTCAACTTTTTTAGATTCCACATATAAGCGAGATCATGTGATATTTGTCTTTCTGGATCCAGCTTATTTCACTTGACATAATGTCTTCCAGGTTCATTCATGTTGTCACGAATGACAGGATTTCCTTTTTTATTGTGAGGATGAATAGTATTTCATTGTGTATATAGGTACCACATTAAAAAAATCTATTCATTCATGGATAGACACTTAGGTTGTCTTTATTATCCTTTTAATGCCCGTATGATCAGAAGCCCTTCTTTCATTTCTGACGTTAATAATTTAAGTGTTCATTTTTATAGGTTAACCTGGCTACGTATTTATCAATTTTATCAATCTTTTCAAAGAACCATATTTTGCTTTTTTCCTGTTTTCAATTTCATTGTTCTCTGCTCTAATTTTTCTTTTTTTTCTTTTTTGTGCCAGCTTTGAGTTTAATTTGTCTTTCTTTTTCAAGTTTCCTGTAGTAAAAGCTTAGATTATTGATTTTAGATCTTTCTTCCTCTCTAATGTATGCATTCAGTACTACAAGTTTTCCTCTAAACACTGCTTTCATTGCATTCCACAAATTTTGAAAAATTATATTTTTATTTTCATTTAGTTTGAAATACTTTTAAATTTCTCTTGAGACTTCTTCTTTGTCTCATATTCATAAGTGTGTTGTTTAATCTCCAAGTATGTTAGTGTTTTCCAGTTATTTTTCTTTTATTAATTTCTAGTTTAATTCCACTGTGTTTTGAGAGCGTACGTTATATGGTTGTATTCTTTTAAATTTGAAGGTTTTCTCCTTATGTCCCAGACCTACATTGTTTTTTAAGAGAAGTATAAGACTTAAAGAAAAATTAAAACAATTTTGACATAAAAATCAATCTGTATGTCCACACCTAGATTCTCCCATTAACATTTTATGACACATGCTTTTGTTTAGCAACTTCTCCTGGCATACTCAACATCCTTAAGTGTCTCTATTTTATTGTTTTCCTCTAAGGTGATGGGAATTTACTTGGCCTGTAGTTATCATAAATAACTTACAAATTATCTGGATAGTTTATAAGACTTATTTTTAAGCTTTGTTAATTGGAAGCCTAAAGTAGTCTTTATTCTAGGCCTCCATTAGCCCTACTAAGAAAGCATTGCACTTTTGGTGTCTTCACTTAAAGCCCAAGTGTTCAAAGAGGTACTTTCACTCTACCTTGTCAGAATTTGAACAATTCACTTTCTGCATGAGATGTGGGAATGAGTCAGCCCATAGTTGCCCATAATTTCCTGCCCTGGCTAAGGAGTTGTACTTCTTGTGTGTGCAGGTAAGCCCTCTCCAAGAGATTCAAGGCAACCACAAAAGAAACCTTTGGGATTTTCTTTCTTTGTAATTCTCTTCTATATAGTATTTCATTCTGGGTAAATGTTTTCGTGTGGTTAAGCTATTAACAGATTTCTTCTAAAGATTCATTTAACATCAATCCCCAGGGTCAGGGGGAGCTGCTTCATATCTATCTTTATTCCTGCATATTTTCTTTTAATAGACCAAGTTCTCAAATTTATTTATTCTACTAGGTAAAGTTACTATGGATAGAAAGACGTTGAACTTAAAAGTCTAAAATAGCATTCAAAAACCTAGAAATTATGCTTTTTCCCCCATAAATTCTAACATCATAGAAACATCTTCAAAATAATTTCAAGTTCAGTTTATTGAAATATTTTAAGTTTAATACTACTATTAGAAGGTACAAATACTGTTAAAATTAAAACAGAAATGTTAATTTCCAATATTATAATTTACAAGTACAAATAAATAATTGGTGGTTAATACAACTCATCACTAAATGGGAAGTGGGCTATATTAGGTCACTTTTTATTCCTGCAAATTTAAATAAATGAAAGTCATACCCTGATGCCAACAGAACATAAGAATTCATAAGCAATAATCTCTTAAAACTATATTACTAATTTTTACTTTTTTCTTACCTGCCCATCTTATCATTATTCTGGTTCATTTAGCTCCTGAAATATTATTTTTGTATATGTTCTAAGCAAGGTTATCATGAATAATTTTCTAAAAATATATCATATTTCTTTTTATGTCTAATTTTTTGCTCCGAATGTAATATCACCATGGAACTGATTCTGAAATATCACAGAAGTTTTAATGACAGTTCTAACTTGTGACACTATATTAAAAAATAAATATTCACTTATTTTAAAGTAATGAAATAAATTTTACCTGGCAGGTTTGAAAGTATGTTTAGCAAATGAATACATGAGCACATACCATATATTAATGCTTGATTCTTTTGCATAAGATACCTCAACTTTAATAAAAAATAATTACTAGCATAACTGTACTCATATCTAAAACTTACAATTATGCAGGAGTAAAAAGACAGAGAGAAGATATACAACAAAATGCATAAATACAAACATGATGAAGTCACTTTACTGATTAAGTCTGTATAGCTATTTACTTAGGGAAATAGTTAATGTTAACTATGGTTTTAAAAATTCAGAAGGAAAAATCAACATATTTCTGGCTACAGTGTGTGAAATTATTTAAGTAAGAATAATGCAAAAAACCTCTCAGGATTGGAAAACAAGAAGAGTTGGTGGTATGAACTTAAACAACAGCAATGTAAAATAGAAAAGTGGATGGATTTGAATGATGCTAGTGACTCTACGAATTAATTAAAAGTTGAGAACTAGGAAAAGGAAGGATTCAAGAATAATTTCCATATTTCTGGCTTGCAAAACTGATTAGTGGGTGGGATCATGAAAGAGAAGACTGGGAGGAAAAAGACTTTAGATAAAGCGTATGTTAGGAGTAGGTGAGCAAAGGGAGAGTGAAAGAACAGGTGGACACGCTTGTGGCTGTGACTGTGGTGGTGCAAAGGCTGTCTATGTAACCAAAACACTTGCACCCCCGTAATATTCTGAGATTTAAAAAGATTTTTTAAAAAAGAATAGATGGATAATGATGTACTTTGACAACAGTTAAAGAGAAAACGAAGATCTAAATATCTATGCAATTATTGACTATAAATGGTGAACAAAAGTAGCTGTTACTTTTGATAAAGAAAGTACATAATATAAGCTAAAGTATTTTGCTGTTATTCATCAGCAATAAATATTTTAGACTAAATAATCAAACTCTAGAAAGCAGTAAGAGATTATTTGAGGATTGGTCAATAGATTTGGTTTTATTTATGATTTTGCTGATTAGCATAATTTAGTTTCAGGTAGGTTTAAATAATCAAAAGGACTTTCCTTTTAAATTTAGTAAAGTTTAAAAGACAATCTGCATTTTGCAAAAATGAAACATGGTCCATAAAACATGTAAAGACCAAAAGAACAAAAGATCACTAAAACAGATATAATGAATCAAGATGTCAAGTCCAAGCATAGCACTCATTTTATTTGTAATTAAGTGAAGATCCCCTGATGAGGGAGGACGAGAATTCTTAGGCAGGTTTTAATAAACTGACAACAACACAAAATTTTATGTGTCATACACAGACATAATTAAACTGAACATTTACTTTTTAAAAATAGACCTATGAGAAAGAAAACTTAAAAGAATCACATATTGGGCAAAGAAAAGATCATGTCATAAATATACTAAATCGAACATAGAGTATTCAATACATTGCCACAAAGAGTTTAACAGAATCCAAAACTCTAGAGTCAGAATGTAAGACGAAAGTCCTACATGGTCTACATAGTGATCTTTTTGAATTTATTTGATCTATTTTTATAAAAACCAGGAATAGGAAGATTGTAGCAACAGGGTAATTGACCAAGCTAGATCACAGATGAAGCCAGGAAATGAATGCCATCATTTCCTAGCACTAGAGTTTCCTTCCAGGATATAATTGCCCCAAATAGAGCATGTTAAACATATAGATTTTTAAATATTTAATTTATTTACACTGATTATAACCCATGGAAGTTGGGAGAATAATAGGATTCTGATACCCCATACATACTTTAATTGCATTCCCCTTATAGTATAATCTACTTAAAACCCAAGTTCACACTATCTTGCTTCTATTCTTTGTTCATTTACACAATACCCTCCAGAACTCCACCCTAATTCTTCCTCCATATGGAGCCAGGTACATTACAAGTTGATGCCTATAATTATTGTGTATTTCTTTTGCTCATTGTCTTTCTCATTGTCATATGGAAAGATAAAAAATTGATACAAACTTGACCTAATTAAAATTAATAATGAGAAAGCACTTATAACATTGGGTAGGTTAAAATTTTCCTAATAAGATCTACAAAGACAAACTAAAACAAAAGATAGTTGCAGATTTATATAAATTTTTTTAAATGTATGGTCTAAACAAACAATGAAAAGGAAAGATAAAAAGCAAATAAACATCTGTTTCAAGACAGCAGAGCACATAAATTTACCCTTTCTCCTTCATTAAATTCAACTGGAGTGAGAGTTGATATATGCAAAATATGTTAAAATACTAATAACAAAAGAATAAATCCATATCAAAATAAGAAATAACACCATCAGAAGATAGAAATGTTGACAAATTTCTGGAGGAGAGAGCAGATGATTTATTGACTTAGACACCTAAGAAAAGAATGTGTAAGACTCTTAGAAGAGACTACAGTAAAGAAACTGAGTACAGTGATGGACTGTTAGAGAAGAAATCATGATAATGAATTAAAGAATTGTCTGAATAATTATATGTTTTGTGTTACAAGGAGCAACTGGCTGTAGCATTTCCCTTTAGCTGAACCTAAGAAGTATTTTCTAAATAACCATTCCACAGATGGGTCCTATTGTGGGAATTGGAGAGCAGAAGTTAAGATAATTTCAATTTCCAAATTAGAGAAGAAATTTTTTTTAAAAAAGGAACTCAGTGCCACTCAGTTTTGAAATAAATATTAAATATGCCGATTCCAGAGAAGCATCCTTGCTATTATAGTGATTTTCAGGGTCTTAATCATATCCCTAGTCACATACCTTAAATGGAAGGCTGCTTCCCCTTAGAACCTGCCGACTTTCGCAGAACCTATGTTTATTCCACAAATAATTCATCTGTAGCTCTCATAATAATGCGGGAAAAACTAAGTGATTTACAATCTTCCACCATTGCAAAGGAATAAAATACCAATGCCAATGCTAACCAACATAATCCTTCATTTATAAATATGGGATACTAGACAAGGACTAACAGATGTTTGAGGAAAGCCAATAGCAGCCAGAGAAAGATCAGGATATAAAAAGTGAACCACAGATTCCAAAACATATAAAAGTAATATAAAGAATAGAAGAGGCTTAAAAGTGTAATTAATATTCTTTAAAAGGATTAAGAATATAGAATATCCAGTTTTTTAAGAAACTATAAAACAAAATAAAAACAACACAATGGTTAAATCATAAAAAGAATATTGTCACAGGAAAAATAATAATATACATTATTACTTAAATATTTTAAAATTATTATAATTTGTTCAATAAAATAAGAAATTTAACAAAAGTTTTACATGTTTATTTCATATATTAATGAAACATCAATTAACAATTTAAATTTGTTAAGCATTAATATTTGAAAACATAATTAAATAACATGTTCAACAAAATTTTATTGATGACACTAATGTGAGTGATATTGTTGATATAGAGAACATATTATGATGATGGAAGAAAGGCAGCATGTTTCAGTGGAAAGATGATTATACTAGGAATTATGAGATGCAGGTTATGTAATTTCAGTCCTGTTTCAAATTTATTGTGTGCCTTGGCAAACCATTTTTTCTCACAAGTGATAGCTTTTCTCCTCTGTAAATTCAGTTTCCATCATGCTTGGGTTTCTTAAACATTATCATATAATTCGCAGTAATACTTGTAGCATTTACCTATAGTATGTTTTAATTCACAAGCTTGGCTTACTTAGGTATCTAAGAGAGTGAGTTTTAATTTTTGCCTTCTATGCATATTGTTATGCCCTTTTTGTTTTGTTTTGTTTGTTTCTATCTGTGTATATTCTTCTAGTGCAGCATCTGTGGTTTACATTCTTGCAGTTCAGAGTTCTTTCTGGCTGCTGTGCCCTTTTTACCTTGGTGCAGCAGCCAGCTCTTCTGCATCTGCAGTTCTTACAGGGGTGGCACACTGGAAAGAATGGGTGAAGTGCCTGATGGCAGCCTTGGCACACTCAGACAAGTAAGCTTCCCATATTCTTTTGCTTGCTTAACAAATCATGTACAGACAAATTAAAGCAGCAGGCCAAACATGTCTCCACGCTCCCTAGGGTGCAGTCCTCAAATTCATGCATGGGAACATGCTCCATTGTGACTCTTTGCAGTTTGTCTAATGACTTATCATTTTAACTTATCCTATATGCCAGATGTGCTCTAAGCATTTATGACCAAATTCAAATTCTCTTTGGAAGATAAATAGGTTCATGTACTCCAAAATAATCCAATTTCCAATAATCATTTTCTGCCTTAATACAGGGAAGTACAAAAGAATGAATTTTCAGCCCCCAAATCCTGATTTCAACCAATTCTAAGAATCTCATGTTGGCAGGTAAATTTAATGAGACACAGAGAGTGTATTATTCAGTTACTTAAGTGTATAACTCAATTAAGTATTTATTATAAATTAAGAAACCATCAAAATCTCTCAGATTCAAAATATAAATAATTATTTTAGTTGATTTATCATTTAAGCAATTGATAATCAATCCCTTTTCCTAGACGGTGATATTTTTGGCTCATTAAAGAGTCTCTAGGAGAAAAGAAAGTATCCATAAGAACATCTAAACAAAATTTTCCATTGTCCACAGAAATATTAAAAAATATGCCTTTGATTATGAAATATATTTTGTTTCAATACTATATTTCTAGAAACTATAATATGTTTTTAGACATGACACTGACTTAGCTACTTGTGCCATTAAAAAAAAAGTCAGTAAACAACATGAAATAAAATGGTTTATTGGAATCCGCTCTTTTAAATATTTACATAAAAATGTTTTTCTGCCTTTTTAAAGGCAGAGGATACTTTATGTAATCTTATTTCAGCACTAAAGATAAAATATCTGAGAGCTGATGGTGAATCAAGTATAATAAACTCTTTCTCTTTTAAAGCCATTTAGAGGTAATTTATCTGGGGTAGAATCCTTTTATTTTTATTGGACCATATCCTCAAGTCAGTGCTACTTTAGTGTGCCTAAGAATAAGCTGGGAATATTAACTATGTAAGTTCTCATAGACTCAGATGGGTCGTTCAAATCATCGTTGATGCCTTGAGTTATTAGCCCATCACATGAGTCAGCAGTGCCTCTTTAGAAATCTTTTCTACTACTTCAGCTTCACTTATTCACAAAGATAAAACTTCACTCAATTTTTCCTCTATGTGGAACAAAATTCATCCTAAAGAAATAGATGAAAATTTCCTGTGACTCCTTAGGTTACTTTGCTATGGAATTTGAATTGAATAAAAATTAATAACTCAAAGGCTGAATGATAAAATAAGAGAACATCCTGAAAAGTGGTATTACAGAGATAAGCAACTAAATTGAGGACAAAAGAAAATAAAATGGAAAAGGAAAAAAATATTCCAAGACATAAGAGAAGAGAATTCCCATGAAACTAGAGAATAAATTATTCTACATGCAAATGGAGGACACATTCCAAGGAAGACTGGTGTAGAACGAGCATAGCTAATGCATATCTTGGAGGAGAAATAATTTCTTTGTGTATGATCACCTACTACATAAGGGGAATGTTTGTGGTACTTGAAGATGTCTCCATATTTCACAATCACTAGAAGACAGTGAGACAAGGTGTATAAAAGAATGGGGCAAAACAAATGTGAACCAAGATAATTACGTCCAGTCATAGTATCGTTCCTGAAAATGGCAAAGGCAGACATTCTTAAATATACAAAGGCTCAGCAAATTTTTGTGGTTTCTTCTTGGGAAAAAAACAAAAACTTTTTAAAGAAATCTATCCAAATTAGAAAAGTTTCAGCACAAAAACTAAGGAATTGAAAGACTTGAAAAAAGTAATACCAGTGAGATTGAAAGTAATACCAGTGAGATTTAAATACATTTAACTAGTGGATTTTAATTAAATATATTTGATAATTATGGTTCTTACCTTGTTAAGAAAACTTAACATAAATATACTATCACCATAAACAAAGTATATAGTATGAAATAAGAAGTATGTAGATGAGGTAGTTATTTCATGTAATAGGGAGAAATCGACTTTACTTTCTAAAATGAAAACTGTAATTAAAAAGAAACTTAAAGTCTACAAATTTAAGTATTCTCTAAACATATAAATAACAGTAAAGGATTATTAAAAAAATCTGTGAAGAAATCATTACCTAAAATTCACCAATTTATTTATTTCCTTTTTAGTTTTTTCTTTGTTATCTTAAATTCAAATAAATTAAATATAATACGTTTAATATAGCACCATCTATAATATGTTAACATTAACGTTTTATTCTATCTTTTTATCTATCATCTACTATCTATTTTAATATGTGTTTACATGCATAAATAGAACTCTAGGTTAACGCTTTCTTCGTGAAAATGGAGGTCATCTTTACTGGTATATTGTTGGATTTTTTAAATGAAATCTTTTAAAAATATTTTTAGAGAAAAGAAAATAATATTTAAGCATTAAAATATATAAACATTAAAAACATCAAATACCCACCATCCAGATTTAACAAATAATATCTTTTCCTATTGGCTTCATTTTTTAAATTAAATAATAATGTGTAACAGATAGGGTAGATGTCCTTTTTGGAAGCTTCTCTGGTCTGCTGTGTCCCTGTGCCAGTATTAAAGAGGTGTTATTAATGAAGTTGTGATGGTAATTAGAGTTATATGTTTACTATTGGCATGACAAATATTTTACAGAATAGAAAAAAAAGTCATGGATGTCTAAATATAACACTTCTATTAGTTCATCTTATTCAACATTTGAAATTCTTACAAGATTATCATTACTTTGTACCTGAGCACAAACAACAAAAAATATCAAGTTATAATCAAATTCAGTTACCAGTGCAGGCATTCTTAGATTCAGGAAAGGTCCTTTATCGTTGTTTTCACTTGTTTTTTTAATACACTAGAAATATAGATAACTTTGTAACCATCCATTATTCTTAAACAATATGATGTTTATCATGAGACTCAGTTGTTTTTCTTTTAATTCAGGATGAATAACTCTTCCCGGGATTTAGTGTGGGATCATTTGTAAACTATATTTTTATACTTATTTTTCCCTTCTTTTTCAAATGTGTTATAAACATAATTGAACAAAATAAATTATAAAGACAGTTTTCTAATTTTTCATGCCATATTATGTTTATAGTAAACTATTTTCAAATTCTAAGTTCAATATCATTACATTGTTTATAATAATCTTTTGATGGTAGAAGTTATATATAGAGATTCTAAACTAGGAATATAAAAACTAGCATATCATGTAAAATTTATTTGATATGAAAGAAATTCTTTTATTTGAGGCCTAAAGTAATACATGCATATGTGCTATACTGTCTTTTAGAATTAATCTCTCTTGGTTTTTTCTCCACTAAATGTTTTTATCTTAAAAGAAGAGTGTTGAATTTTTATATGAATAATTTTATATATGTATGCACTCTTATGTGGAAAGAGTTTAGCAGTTTACTATTTGCTAATTCATGAAATCTAGTAAACATGAGAATATATCTGAAACATATTTTAATTGATCTAATTATCCCAGAAATTCATTAGGTATTGCCTACAGCACAGCAATAATTATTGCATTCTTCGGTAGATCTCTTCTGTGGCCTTAAATCATTTCCTACATTTATAGTATATAAGTTTTTTCTGTATTTTGGTTGATCTAAACTTCATGTCTGACCAAGAAAAAGGTGGTATAATGGACATTGTAGACTAAGAAAAGGAGAGGGTGGTAAGGGGGTTAGGGATCAAAAACTACCTGTCAGATATAATGCACACTATTCTGGTGACGGGTGCACTGAAAACCCTGATATCACCATTATACAATTCATCCATGTGAAGAAAAAACACTTGTACCCCCTAAATCTATTGAAATAAATGAAATGGAATTGAAAAGAAAAATAAATATGGAAAATTTACAGAATGTATATATGTAGCATTTTTATGTTTACACCTAATTGCTTGCTAATCATCAATTTGGAGTAATAAGAAAAGGTGACACTGTTTTTCTTGATATCACAATATATTGAAGCAGATGAGAATTTTTCCAACTGTATATTCTGATGCTTGGGTGCTTACATATCTAGTTTGTGATGTGACTGTATTTGAAATGATTTTAACTCTAAAAATACAAAATTATCTGTGTTTAGTTTAAGACAGCTAGTTTGCATCTGTTCAATATATTAAAATATCAACCTAGCAAAGTAATATGACAGCTATATTATTCAACATAATTTTGAACAACTCCTAAAATGACATAAGGAGGAGCATAAGGAATAACAAACAAGTTTTTTTTTTCAAAAGTGGGTTGTCTTCATTCTTTGAACAGACCATTTGTTTGCACAGCTGTAAATTAGCTATATTGTGTTAATTTAATATTTGTTGAGTAAACATATGTAAATGAGCACAGAGAAAAGATACTTCTTTCTCAAATATCATTGTATTGATTAGGAAAAAAAGGAACCTTTAAAATAATTCTGAGTGTGTTGTAAATCCAGAGATATAGAATTGCTCTATTCTATACATTGCTGTAGAATGTAAAACTTTTTAATGCTGAGTCCAAGTTGTATTTTTTTTCTAGTGTTCTTATAAGATCCCTGCAATAGCTTTTATATCTGTCAAACTCAAATAAAATAGACACAAATCTCTAAATTTAAAACATTTAAATTGGAAAGCAAAAATTTCAATTTGAGGCATACACACAGACCAAGTGGTCTTCAGGATGTCCAAAGAACAAAGAGAAGGTTGGAGGTTTTATGAAAAGGAGAAAAGTTACATATTGTTTGAAAGAAAGCTATTTGGCACTAGCAAAGTTTGGGGGAGCTGGCAAGCTCTGATTGGTGAGTGGTGGTGGTGGACAAAACTAGTCTTAGAGATGCACAGGTTGTTTCAGTAGCTATTAGATAAAACTGGTTTCAGATTACAATCTGCAGTTTCAGCAGCTGGTTTGCACAGAATTACATTCTTGGAGCAATGTTATGTGCTGTGAGGGCCTTTTTTCCACGCTGACCTTTTGACTCTGTTTTAGTTGGCTATGACAAGAATGACCCAATTGCTATAACCAACTTTCACATACCTTATTCTTAAACTATTTGATTACACTAATAAAACTCATAGTGCAGATTGAAATAAATACAATTAAATAATTGTAAAAGAGATAGCACTGTACTCTGTAAAACATATTAACATCAGAGTTTACTTTCAGTATTTTTGTAATGTAGCATGTGAGTATATCTTTGCAATAGGGTTAAACCATATTGATGCAAAGATTTACATCGTTTGGTATTAGATTAGATATTATGAGTTATAATGTATGTGCAGGTTATACATTTTAAAAAATGAATTAGATCCAGTAATAGAGGTAAGAAGAATAGATATAAAAGCAATATGTCTTCATGAACATATGTTAAACCTATGGTAATGTCATGAACTGTGAAGGGTCTGGAGTTTTACCCTACTTGCTAGTTAACACCTTAGTTTCATGGATGCTGAAGCATGGCTTGAGTCTCTATGGTCACAGACAAAGGATTTGTTACAGCACAGAAGTCCTGGAGTGCTGTTTACTGTTCTCCTAATGTCCTGTAACTTAAATACTATAACGTAAAATTAACAATACTTAAATCCTACTGATATAAAGTCAATACATTTTATGTTATATAATAAGAAAACAAGAGAGGAAAGAAGACAAAGATATTTGCTTTATAGGTACATATATACACACACAAATGTATTCATAACAAGATAAGGAGGAAATGCTCATGACGATTACAGTCCTTGTTTCTGTGCTCATGGTTGGTATTTACTGTACTACCCATTCTGTATTCCTTTCACTTTCAGCATAAACCTTAGCTGGTTGTTGTTCTTTACCTGGCAGAATGTCCTGAACCTTCATGTCTAAAAGGTCTGAAGTAGTCCTGCCTGCATTGGGTTGCTACAGTTTTCCATTGACCTTAATCACAGAGCATGGTAATACTAAGAGAAACCCTAAGCGATTTCTATATTCTGACACTTTAAGCACCATTAGAGCTGCTGCATCATATGGCCCAGTTTTCAGAGAAACTTGCACAGCAGCTTGAACCTATTTCAGAGACTTCTTTTATTCTGGGCTTCACTTAAAACTAGCAGTTTTTTAGGTCACTCAGTAAATGGACCAGAGTAACACACCCAGAAATACAGTCATACCTTGGTATACGTGGAGAATTGGTTCCAGGACCCCTGGCATATGTTAAAGTCTGTGTATACTTAAGTCCTACAGTCATCCCTGCAAAACCCACATATAGGAAAAGTCAGCCGTCTGTACACATGGGCTTCATATCCTGCAAATACTGTATTTTCAATCTGAGTTTGGTTGAAAAGAATCCACATATAAGTGAACCTGCTCAGTTCAGACCCATATTGTTCAAGGGCCAACTATAATGTTTTACCAGCTATTTGGCTATCCTTTAACCTAGTCAAGTTGACACATAAAATTAGCCTGATGATCTCTATTTTCTAAGGTTGTTTACTATACCTACATCCTTGAAAATAGTATGAACAAAAATAGTCAGTGTCTTTGCTCACAATATGTACAGAAATGAAAGAGACTCCTGGAGAAATGTCATTCAGTAGTACTCACCTCTCATCTCCACACTGTCTTGGCCACTAGCAAATCTTCCCATATGCCACTCTATCAGCCACTCTGATTAATCTGACTGTGAAGGGCTGGAACCAAATCTATTCAATTTGTTTTATACAGTATTCAATTAAGGCCACTATCAACAGAACTAGAATTAGCAGGCCAAGTCAACTACTGATCTCAAACTTACCTCCCCGAGTCCCAAATCTCAATTTACTGAACAAATCCTACAAACTAATGGGGTCTAACTTAGAGAGCTGGATGATTATCTTCTTAAGTCTGTATTGACCTTTCCACTTGGCCTAAGGCATTAATCTAGGTAGCGCAGGATGCATAGTCATTGTTCAGGCTTCATCTTGGTCCACAAACAGGAAGTCTAGTTATAATCTATAACTATCCTGTCTAGGGAGTTGAAACTGACCTGAATACCTTCCATGGCTGAGATGGTATCATTGATCACTTCAGCTAAAATCAGGGACAGACTTTGTGTCAACTTTCCTAATTGAATGACTCCTATTATAGGGAAAACTGCATGTAGCATGCACATAAATAAATAAATTTCTAATTTAGGAGAAATCTCCTTAACCATTTGAGAGCTACATAATCTGTTTGCAAGTCTCTTATGAGCATACCTTAGGTGAAAGTCACTGTGTTTTCAGAAAATAGGCAAGCTTATGTATGGCTTCCACACAAGATGTACAATTCTGGGAGTACATAATCACCTCTGGAAGAAAGTGGTGTTTACAACTATTGGTGTCCTTATTACCAATGGGACTTATATGAGACAGAGGCACAGTTGGAAAGTGCCTCTAATGTGGTTTTGCAGCTGGCTGGTAAGCCATAGGGTCCCCAGCTCAGTTTAAATAATTTAATCTAATCATTGTTTTTGGTTGACTGCCTGAAGACAATTAATCTAATGTGTCCTGTCTATCCATGCCACCAGCTAAGCGGCCTCCTTCCCACTCCCATGGAATGAGTGAGAAGGGAAGTACAGAAGGTATCTGGGTGTGTTTTCCTGCAAGGTATAGGAGCTGGAGGTAGCCCCTGCATTTTTAGATAGACCTCTCAGTAAGGTTAGAGGAACTGGCAAGCAATTCATGCCCAGAGATGTCTAGAGGGGTATCACAAACCCAGCAGTCAGTCAGATTTATGATGTTTGCAAAAGTTTGGGAGCATGGTTTAGGAGAGCCATATTAGAGCGTTTCTCTTCATGCTCTAATGAAGGAAGGCTGCAGGGACAATTCTAAAATATAAAGACTCATTAATGCTTTTTCATCTCAGATTCCTCTCAGGATCTAAGGTGTCCCTTCTCCAATGCCAGGTTGTGGCTTTACATATCTACAGAATATGTGTGCCCCATTACAGTAATCATAACTTTACCTTTTGTCCAATTGTCCCCTACTGACACACAAACTTTTTGTTTGGAAGAGTCATGTGTAGGAGGACAAGGACATTTATATAGAATTTAATCAAATGTTCTGGGATGTGGATATATGTAAAACAATCCTTTCCCTTTAGGAGTGTAGGATGGTACATCCATTCTGGAGAGCGGTCTGACACTACTCAGTCTAATTAATTATACTGGTACCCTGTTTTCTAGCTATTGAGCTGCTGAGTATATATATTCCATTTTCCTCTCCCACCAAACTTCTCACGTAGTTCTATAAGTGACATGCATGACAATGTTTATTAGAGTGCTACCTGTGGTACCAAGGAGCTGAAGACAATATTACTGGACGAAAGGATAAGTAAATGTGAAATACGTACGTCATGGAGTCTATGCCCCAAATAGAAACAGTGGATCAGCTACACACTGAGGAACATGGGTGAACCTTTAAAATGGTTTCTAAATAGAAGTAATTTATAATTAAATTGTATGTAGTATTATAAATATAAATTATATATAATAGGGAACTATATTAACAGTACCTAAATCTACACTGGGTGAAAAGTATTAGAGGGATGGAAGAGAGCACTGTAAGTTTATGCTGAAACTGAATTTTAAAGGAATTGCATAGGTTTTGTTCACTCACTAATTCATATTCTACCTAATTCCTACAAGTTTGAGAATGCTATAAATGATGATTTATATCAAATGATCAAAATGCACTATAAAGACTTGAGCAAGTTCAATGTTTTCCTCTCCTTTACTGATCCTAAACTGGTAATTGAAGATTTACTATCTAATCCATAAGTATAAATTTTATTATATTCATGAACAAGATAGGTAACGCAAGTGACTACAGTGGGCATTGAAAGAGATAAAGTTTGTTGGGGATTATGTTTGATGCCTATATAAAGGTATTCTGGCATAATTTTTAACCTCTCATGCATAGTAAACAAAACCCATGTATTGCTTTAATTGCCTGAATTCAGCCCCTGCCAATAGTTTGAAGCCATTGACAATCAAAACAAGGAAAATATTTTATTGAAATGGGATACTGGGGTGATTGTTTAAGCCAACAGGGGAAATAGAAGAGCTTTAGATAATCTCAAACTGCCATAAAAACAGACTTTAAGTAGATTTAAAGAGAGAGAGAGAGAGAGAAGAATTTACCTGCAGCTTTTTTTTTTAATTTTTAATTTCAACCAGCCAAACATTCCAACCCTAGAGGGAAGCCCTGATAATTAGAATCAGAAGTAGCCAGGAGTTAATTAGGGATTTTAACTTTGAATGAGGAAATATATTGCTTAAATTATTCCATGAAATTAAGTATGGGACCTTCGGTTCTTGACAAATGACATATTTACACAAAAAATGTCTTCCTCTCAAATAATCGACATTGGATATTCTATCAAATAAATGTTTATGGAGGGTCACACAGGAGATTTTAAAGCTAATGTTTTAAATACTAAACTGGGTGTTAGATACATGATACATGTTTTACTATTAATATTATTGTCATGATATAAATTATATACACATATACATGCATAAATATATGCCCACACAGATATAATACACACATATACACTATGTATAGTTAAAAATAAAGATATATAATTTCAGAGATGTGACACATGGGGATAGAAGTATACATGTTTCATAAGGAGTGAAAGAATAAATGTAATATACATAATTTTGCAGAAATAATGATTAAAAATTTCCAAGAATTAAAGAAAGATATGGTATTTTAGGTTGAAAATAAATGTAAATGTCAAACATGATTAAGTTAACAAAGAAGAAATAATATTTGGAAATGAAAAATATCAAGGATTCCACATACAAGTGAAAAAAGATTATTTTCAGAAAAATAATAAAAGAAGAATTAAGTTGACATCAGACTGCTCCACAAAACCTGGCATATTTGTTTTTTATTTCTGTTATCACAAACTTACTGTATTAGTTTCTTAGCACTGATTAACAAAGTACCACAAACTGAGTGGCTTAAAACAACATATGTTTATTGTTTCACCTTTCTGAAGGCTTGAAGTCTGAAATCTAGGTGTCAGCAGGGCCATCTGAGATCTGTGGAGGACAGTCCTTCCTCATCTTTTCCTAGCTTCTGGTGATTTACTGTACTGGCAATCCTTGTTGTTCTTGGCTTATAGTTGCAACACCTCAATCTCTGCATCCTTTGTCACATAGTATTCTTTTCTCTGTGTCTTTTTTTTTATATTACATTCTCCTCTGTATGTATGTTTGTGTCCAATTTCCCTTTTACAGAGACACCAGTCATATTGGAATGGAACTCACCCTAATGACATTATTTTATCATGATTACATCTGATTACATCCACAAAGACCCTATTTCCAAATAAGATCACATTCACATGTACCAGGTACTGGGGGTTGGGACTTAGGCATGTATTTGGGGCAGACAAAATTTAATACGTACCATTGACTGTCTTTAAAAAATCTTAAAATTTTATCTCACAATTTCCAATGGCCAGTGGTCTGGGCAGGGGTTAGTAGGATCTTCTGTTCAGGATCTCACAAAGCTGAAATCAAGCTGTTGTCTACACTCTGTTCTCACCTAGAACTCAGATTTCTATTCCAAGCTTATTCCGTTGACAGAATTAAGTTTTTTGCAATTCCAGAACTGTGGCCTTCATTTCCTTGGTCAAGGATTGCTTGCAGTTCTGGCCACCACCCTCAGATCTTCACCATTTGGCCCCCTCTCACAACATGGAAGCTTACTTCTTCAAGGTCAACATGAAAATTTTCCTGTCTTGGTCTAATTGCTCACCTTTAGATACTCTTTGAAAGTGCTCACCTAATGAGTTCAGGACCATTCAAGATCATTTCCCTTTAGATTAGCTCAAAGTCAAATGATTAGAGACCTAGTCACATGTTCACTTTTGTCATATAATATAACTTAATCACAGAAGTGATGCTTTATCACATTCACAGGTCCTGCTCACACTCAAGGGTAGGGAATTACGTAGGCTAAGTGCTCCAAGGGACAGAAATCTTGGGGACCATTTTAGAATTCTGTCTGCCACACTTATTCAAGAAAACATATGACTATCATGTGTATATACAGGTAAACTATTAAGTAAATAGAAGAAATAAAAGTATTACCTGGAATGTACAACCTCAGAATATTTATCACATGAAGGCTCTCTATGAAAACATTCTTGGGGGAAGTACTATGGCAAAAGAAGAAATAAGTCATGGAGAACACTGGAATTATGGGAAGGAAGGGTAAGTAATTCAATAAGCAAAGTTTACTCATATCTATATAAGCAATGACATTAAGAAAGAGAAAAAAAATATCTGCAGCATTACTACCTAAAACGTTGTAGTAACGTAATGTTAGAGAATGGACAGAAAGGAGCAATGGCGAGATGCCTCTGAAGTTTCTGGACGAAATATAAATATCGCTAAGCTTAAGAAATAAATAGGTATAAATAACTTAAAATGGTTTATGTTAGGAGTAACCAGAAAAATAAAATAATATAGAATTTTCCAAACTAGGAAAGATATTAAAATAAGTATTTTGATATAAGTAATTAAAGGGAGAGCGAAAAACAGCAGGAAAAAAAGCAAATGTGGTTTTGGATAAATGTTTAGAAAATTTCTTCCTATTCTTTATTAGAATTTGACTTATTGTTAACTTTCTAGCTTTTACCCCCTATAAACCTGATAAAATTGGAGTGGCAATGATATTATTAAACAGCATTACTTATGGTAAAATTAACTGTTGATTAGTAAATTGCAACTGAACTCAGAAGAACTATAAGTATTATGAGGTAGCCAAAACCTTGTGTTTTCCTGACGATGCAGCTTAGGCCTGTCCAAGAGCTATTCTTCTGGAGTTGTTACAGGAAATACTGGCTTACGTGTAGCATGGGCTTTCCAAGCTCAAGTGAAGTTCATTTATAAGATCAGATAATAGCTCCTGGATAGCAATGCAAACTGCCTCAAAGACTATTTCTAATGTAAAACCTCCTCATGTTGTCCTGATGACAAGCTATGTTTCCTGTCCTTCATCCTTTTAAGTAAATCTGATGCCAAATGCAACCTTCTTAGTATTGTGAGTTTGAACTTTTAGTTGAACCTGAGAAGATTCCCTAGTAGGCATTATAATGATAAATAGAAAGAGATAATAAAATTAAAACTTAATATAATGTCAATTAGAAAATGCATATAAATTGGTTAAAATTTTTATCAAAAACAGATTATTAGATTCAATTTTTAAAATCCAATAATATATATTAGACAAGAGATATATAAAGTAAAAGCCATGATTATGTAGAAAATCTCAATGGTGGTAAATAAAGACCATAAAATTAAACTAGAGGGCAGCTGCTGTAGCAATCTTAATAAATGTCTAAAAATATTTAAATGTAAATATTATTCTAAGGAATGTGGAGAATATTGGTAAAAGAATCCATGAATTGAAAAATGTTATTATAATTTTGAAAATATGTGAACTTAACAATATAGGCTTAAATAATTATTGACAAAACTGCAACGAGAAATATAAAAACCAACAATTATTATTGGAGATTTTAACATACCACTCTCAGAACTCATTAGATCAAGGAAACAAATAATATTAAATGAGAATATTGAACTTTTAAATAATGTGGTTAATAAGCTCATATAATAATCCTGGGGGCCATCTTAAAATTTTGCCTACCCCAGTCTTCCCTATGGCCCTGAAAAAATTCATATTCCTTCTACATGCAGCATACTCCCTCCCCCAAACCCAAAATTTTAATCCTATTATAGCATCAGCTCAAAGTCTAAAATCTCATTAATTCATAAATAATCTAAGTCAGGTATGAGTGAGACTTCTAAGTGTAATCTACTAAATTCAGCTCCTAGATGCAATTCTTAGCCATCTGTGGGACTGTGAAACTAGACAAGTTGTCTATCTTCAACACTCCTAATGCACAATGGTAGGACAGACAAAGAAAAACAACTTTAGACATTGATCAAGAATAGGGGGAAAATGGAAGCATAAAAGAGTCACTGGTCCAAAGTTGTTCTGCAGTCCAGCCAGGCAAACGTTGGTACTCTTTTCTTTAACTATGTCAACAGCCTATTATTATTTTGTCAAAATAGAAAAGCTCATCTTAAAATTCATATGGTATTGGTAAGAACCCAAATACCCAAAACAATCTTGAAGGACAACAAAGTTGGAGGAGTTACAGTATCTGATTTCAAAACTTGCTACAAATCTACAATAATCAAAAAAAAGTGGTATTAGCATAAAAGTAGGCTTATAGACCAACAGAATAGAATTGAGAGTCCAGAAATGAACTCATATAGCAACAGTTAATTGATTCTCAACAAAGGGTGCCTTACTATTCAATGGGGGAAAGAATAGTCTCTTCAACAAATGATGCTGGGATTACTGGATATCCACAAGCAACAAAAAGAAACTGGACCCTTACCTCCCAGGATACACAAAAATTAAGTCAAGACATGTCAAATATCTAAATTTAGGAACTAAAACTAGAACGCTTTGGAGAAAACATATTAGTAAATCTTCCTGGCCTTGGATTTGACAATGAAGTCTTAAATATAACACCAAATGCATAAGCAACAAAAGAAAAAAAATAGATAAAATGGGCCTCGTCAGTGCTTAAAACATCTGTTCATTAAAGTGAAAAGATTATGAAGAAGGTGTAAAAACAATTTATAGAATGAAAGAAAATATTTGCACATCATATATCTCATAATGGCCTATTATCAGAATATATAAAGAACTCTTACAACTCAACAACCAAAAGACAACCCAATCAAAAAATGGGCAAAGGAATTGAATAGACATTTCCCCAAAAAAGATACACACATGGTGAACAAGCACATGGAAAGATGTTAAACAACCTCAGTTATTAGCGAAGTGCAAATCCAAACCACAATGAAATATCACCTCGCATACACTAGAAAGGCCATAATAAAAACAAGCAAAATGGAAGTAACAAGTTTTGCTGAGGGGGTGGAGATTATAACCCTTGTATGTTTCTGGTGGGAATGTAAAATGGTGCAGCCACTTTGGAAAAGCAGTTTGGTGGTCCTCAAAAAGTTAAACACAGAATAACCATATCACCCAGTAATTCCACTCCTAACTATATACTCTAAAGAACTGAAGGTAGTTATTTAAACAATTCCTGTACACCAATATTCATAGCAGCACTATTCACAATAGCCAAAAGGTGGAAACAACCCAAGTGTCCATCAGTGGATGGATAGATAAACAAAATGTGGTATATCCATAAACAAAGTAATATTCAGCCCTGAAAAGGAATGAAACACCCATACAGGCTACAACATGGATGAACCTCAGCAGCATTATGCTAGGTGAAAGCAGCTTGACTAAAAGGTCACATATTGAATGATTCCATATATATAAAATATCCTGATTAGGCGAATCCAGGGGCTGGAAGGACAGGGAAATGAGGAGTGATTGCTTAGTAGGTATAGTGCTTACTTTTGGGGTAATGAAAACGTTTTAGAAATAGAGGTGATGGTTGTACAACATTGTGAACATACTCGATTCTGCTGAAATGCACACTTTAAAATGGTGAATTTTAGGTTATGTGAATTTTACCTCAATGAAACAAATTGTACTTATCTATCAAGTGACATTAATTTATATTCTTCCAAATTAATAAATTGTTTTCTTTAGGAAAAATAATAAGATCTGGGGATAATTTTCCTTGGCTCTCAGTTCTGCCCTCTTGGTTCTTGGTTCTGCTCTCTGAGTCATCCTTTATTTGTCATAAAGGTCAGTGCATATTTGCAGGTGAGTCCTTTTTTCAACTTGCTTCCTGCTGGTAGGTTTTGATAGTCTAACAACATCTTTTCATTTTGGACTTTCTCTGTCTCTTTTGGTAAAAGCTGGGAGTGTCTCTGTTGAAACAATTTTCTCAACAATGTGGGGAAACTTCACTGGATTTCAATGGCATTTATCTCATTGTGTAAAGGTTACATCCACAGATCTTTTAGAGGTAATTTCTTCACTACCATGGCCTCTTGCTGAGATGGCTGATGGAAAACTTTAGAGATCCTCTGGTTTGGTTGCAATCTATGAGGTACATCTTTCATCCCTTGAAACATACCTTTGTGTACTGAATATCTGAACTTTTGATCTTGGAGCTGTAACAAAACATTGTATGGACACGCGCACGCACACACACAAAGTCATTTTTCCTTGTCACACTTTCAGTAGCCGTTTCTGACTTTTGGCATCTTTTACCACCTGGAGGGGCTACAGATTTCAAAATCATCCAGTCCTGGTTCCTGTTTTGTTCAACACTTCTTTCCTGAACATTTTATTTCCTCTAACATTTTGTTATAAGCAGCAAGAAAAAAGAGACAGATCTTTCAACACTTTGCTCAAAATTCTTCTCAACTATATATCAAATTTGTCACTTTGCACGTAATTGCAGGACACCATTTCACTAAACTTACTGCACCTATATGACAAGGATCCACCCTGCACAAGTTTCCAGTAGCATGTTTTCCACTTCCTTCAAGTTCTTACCAGCAGCATCTTTAACAGTCTGTTGAAAGCAATGTAGGCTTTCTCTGTCCCACTCCTTAAAATTCTTCCAGCCTCTACCCCCTGCCAATTCAAAGCCCCTACCAAATTTTTAGGTATTTTCTAGAGTACCACCCCACTTCCAGGTACCAAAATCTGCATTAGTTTTCTATTTCTGTGTAATAAATTACCACAAACTTAGCACTTAAATCAGAATACATTTAGGGTTGGGAGTCCAGGTATAGTTTAGCTGGTTCCTCTGCTTAGAAATTTGCAAAGCTAAAATCAAATATGAGCAATATCATCTGAAGCTCAATGTCCTCTTCAAAGTTCACTTGTTGGCAGGATTCATTTCCTTGCAGCTGTATGATTTAGGTCCCTGTTTTCTTGTTACCTGTTGGTTGAGGACTGTTCTTGGTCTCAGAGACCTAGAATGGGTGAGAAAAAAAAATTTAAAAGTAACAAAAGTAAGTTATATGAGAATATGAAAAAATCTAGAGAAAATAAGAAGCTAATGTAAAGCCAAGTTGGGGTTATTACACAGAATACTTTATTGGATACAGAAAGCATAGCAAAAATGGAAACACAACTGTTAGAAGCTTAATAGTGTTCATAAGGTAATAAACAAACTTGTTCCCTAAGATTTTGTTATTTCTTGGTGTAAATTCTAAGGAAAAGAATCCTCTTGGTTTCTTTGAGAGAATATTGTATTATAAAATATAGTGGAAAATCCTCTTTTATGTATCAAAATTAATAGTAAGTTACAGTTATTTCTTAAAAATAATAATTCAATCAACAGAAAAGGAGAGGGGTGAAGGTATCACAGTGGGGAGATAATATAAGCAAATTCAGAGAATAAGACTAAAAGGGAAGGAATGAAGCAGCCCAGCCTGCAAACAATTCTCTCCTGTGATAAGGGGAGGATATACTTCTGGGAAGGAAAGAAGGCAGACTACCCAGTCTAACATTCTTGTAAACACATTCGTAAACAATTACTCGGAAAATAAATTATTTATTTTTGTTATTGGGAAATTCTTATTTAGAGGATGTTTTTAGCAGGATGCCCATGGACTAATTGCTTATGTATGGTAAACAAATATAAAATTTATAGATTTATGATAGGTTATCTCCTAGTAAAATGTTGGATAAGCAGCACAACTATCCGAATATAAAATGTAGATTTCTTTTTTCCATAAATGAGTTAGCTCCATCTGCATAAGTGAAGTAATGTCACTTAGAAACCTCATCTGATAAAGAGAAGTAAGACCTGGGGGGATGTATTAAGAATCCTGGACTACTCTGTGTCCCACCTGTGGTTTCTAATTTCCTGTGTCCTTGAAATTTTAGTAAAATGTAACATTGCATAAGATGTCAAATACCTGTAGCAGTCTAATCCTTTGTATAAGTTCAGAGACTATGGAAGTTTTACAGAACTGTAAATAATTTAGAGTTTTTGTTTCAGAGAGCTGGTGGGATTTTATCACATTTGTATTCTGAGAGAAAAACACCAGAGAATATGGGAGAAAAAAAAAATTTATATATCTAATGAGTGAATCTTAAATAAATGGTATTATATTATGAAAACAGTTAATTAAAAAGGAAGTAGGGAAGGCAGATGCAATTATTAATAGCTTTTGTATCATTATTCTCAATTAAATAAAAAGTGTGTTAAATATTGGCTTCTAAAAAAATTGAAAAAATTGAAAAATTTCATATACCAGGTGATATCCACTCCACTTCCCCAAATTCTGATACTATTAAGTCTGTGGTTGGGCCAAAGCAACTTGCATTATAAACAAGCATTTGAGTTGATACTGATGCAGTTAGTCAATTGAACACAACTTTGAACATTAACAATGAAAAATTATGTGAAATATTTATGTACATCAGAAAATTTGGTAGTAATACTTAACCACACAATTTTAGTTGACAAATTTTTCTTGTTTGATAAAATTTGTAACATTACTGATCTAAAGACTTAATCCATTTGTGGATAATGTAGTGTATTTACCATGCAATTGCTAATGAAGCCTTTATTTACAACCTTAAGTCTTTTAATATGCAGATCCATAAAGATGTTATTATATTGGGATCATCCTTGTCATGTAAATATGTATTATGATGGTACAAACAATATATTTCCAAACTTTAAAGCAAATATTTATTGAGTACAGACTATGCACCAAACACTGTTTTAGTCACTTGGGATACATTTGTGAATAAATCAAACAAAAACCTTCGCCTTTCTGGAGCTTATAGTTTAACAAAGAGAGGCATATGATAAAAATAAAGATAAAAGACAATCTAGCATGTTAAAAGGTGACAACTGCTGAGGAAGAAAATAAACAATAGATCAGGGAAGCAATTTTGTGAGTATGTGGAATGAGATGTTGCAGAATACAGCATTAAATATAGGGTAAAAATAGAACTTTTTGAGAAGGTGACTATTGAGAAACTAATTGAAAAAAGTAAAGTACTTCTATGCAGATATCTGAAATTGGAATGCTGCAAACAGAGGAAAATATCTAGGGCTAAGGCACAAATGCTGCAGTGTACCTGGTATACTCAAAGAGGCCGTGTGGATAGAATAGAGAATGTGAAGGTGATAGTGTTGAAAGTGAGAAGAAGTGGTAGGTATATGGGTATATGTTTGGTTAAAGTCAATGTATTTCCTGATTAATCTAATATAAGATGTAAGAGAAATAAAAGAGTTAAGGTTATCATCTATTACATCTACTGGACAGAACTATTGAAAAAAAATGGAATTGCCATTAGGTAGATGGCAAATGTTGACAGACAACTTACCTTTTAGACATATTGAGTTTGATATGTCTAATAGACATCCAGCTGAGAATGTAGAGTAAGAAGTTGACATGAAAAATTGTAATTTAGATAAGCAGTCTGGCCTGAAGTGTATAAGTGGTATTTCAAAGCCACAAGGCCAGATGATCTTTCCTGCAACAGCAACATTACTAAGATGGCAGGATCAGCATTGCCTCTATTATAGTTGGGAACTATGACAGCAAGTTTACACTTTATCCTTTGCTTTTCTGAGTTTTATTTATTTGGTCATTTTATTTATGCATTACAGAGAGCTGGCAACACTTCTTAGTAAAGTATTAGGTCATTAAATATGAAATGTCCAATTTTGAATCAAAAGTTTAGTTTATTGTATCTCAAACAAGAAGCAGTAAAACTAATCAAAGTGTGTGCCTAAACTATCAAGACAGTTTTGCCATTTTAATGGTAGCTTGCTTATGCCAGCAGCAAAGAAGCCTGGAGAGTGAGTGGCAATGAAATCATGAAAGGCGTTTTCCACAGCTTGTTGAGAACTGAATTTTTTTCCTCTCGAGAAGTGCTCCAAAGCCTGGAAGAAGTGGTAGTCAGTTGGTGCAAAGTCTGGTAAATATGGTGGATGTCAGAGAGTTTCCAAGTCCAGCTGCTATAGTTTCAGCAGCGTTGTTTGTGCCACATGTGGTCGAGTGTTGTCTTGCAAGAGGATTGGCCTGTCTCTATTGACCAATCTTGGCTGCTTAATTACAAGCATACTCATCATTTCCTCCAATCGGTTGCAGTAGACATCCTCTGTAATCGACTGACCAGGTTTCATGACTATGTAGTGGATAATAGCAGCACTGGACCACCAGACACCATTAGCTTTTTGTGATGAATATCCGGCTTTCGACCGTGTTTCGTCACTTCATCTTTACCCAACCGTTGTCCCGAATGCTTGCGATTGTCAAAAAGAATCCATTTTTCATCACACGTAATAATATGGTATAGAAATGGTTCGCCTTTATGTCATGACCGCAACATTTCTCTTCTGATACTCCTTTAATTCATGTGGAACCCATCTATCCAGCTTCTTTACCTTTCCAATTTGTTTCAAGTGGTCCAATATTGTTGGAACAGTAACATCAAACCTTGCTGCTAATTCATGCATAGGTTGAGATGGATTCACTTCCACCACAGCTTTCAGCTCATCATTATCCACCTTGGTCTCAGGGCTCCCACATGGCTCATTTTCAAGATTAAAATCACCAGAACAGAATTTCTCAAACCATCGATGTACTGTGCATTCATTAGCCACATCCTTCCCAAACACTTCATTGATATTACAAGCTGTCTGAGCTGCATTGGTTCTACAATGGAACTCATATTTGAAAACAACACAAATTTTTGACTTGTCTATGATTTCATAAAGATTGCTCTTAAAAAAATGTGAAAGATAATCACAAGCCAAAATGTACGTTTGAAAGACTGAGGATATATCTTCACAATAAAAATAAAACAAGAAGTGTCAAAGTGAAACATTAGAGATATCAACTTTCAAACTTAGTACTTAAGGAAATTGGACATTTCATGCTTAATAACCTAATTTTTTTTTCATGGAATTGTTACCATTTTGCCCCTTTGTTCCAGCACTGCAATTTTGCTATCTCCTGTCCATTTCGACATCTTATCCAAAAAGTTCTCAATGATTTAAAAACTCTTCTTTGCTTTACTTCCTTTTGTTTCTTAACCCTAAATTCCCATTATTTTTCAAATTTTGCATCTAATTTCTTAATTTTAAAACATCCATCCAGAGAAAAGAAAGCTAGAAAGAAACCCATGCCAGGTTTAGGGTAAATTTTGGTGGCCCAGATAAAAAACATGGTAATACAAACATTTCAGATGCACATTTGAGTTTTATATCAGAAAATAAAATACAAATCTGTGACTAATACCCCTGTGAATTTTCTAAGAGAAAATAGAGAGGATAAAAATGCATTTTCACTATCACTTTGCATTATTAGAAAGAATGCAAGAAAAGTAAATATTGTTTCTGTTGAAAAATTTCCCTAAATCAGATCATTTAAAAATACATTTAAGTATAAGCTAATGTTAGGAATTTACAATAAAATATGTCCTGTCTGTTCACACTTAGAAAAAATAATTCATATATAACTAAATTGAGTTAATAGAGGTAAAAACTCTACTAAAAATAAGGAATAATTGAATAGATATTGAATATTATTAAAACAAAAATATATGTTTGTTTTACTATACCTGTTGGGAAAGGAGAGATAGATGTAAGATTAATACTAATAAAATTTCATCATATTTTAACAATTTTTATGTATACCAATTTTATATTTTATTTGATAAAATATATATGTATATATAATACATATAATGCAGATACATGGTTATATAGAGATAGATACATAACCATCTTCTGATACTTTAGATCTATCCCATTAATTTTTCTTCTTCTACATCAATTTTTTTGTACATCATTCCCATTGAGAGTCAGAATTTATTTCCACTCACCTTGAAACTGTGTGAATTTTTGTAACTCTTTAAACTAATAAAGAGAATGTGGCAGAAGTGTCAATATGTAACTTCTCAGGCTAGGTCCTAATAGCAATGTAATTTCAGTGGAGTTCTTATTTTTGAAGCCTTCAGCTACGAAGTAAGAAGTTTGGCTTCTCTGAGCCAGACATGTTGTGAGGAAGTCCAACTTAGCCCAACATGGAAAAATCCTGCAACTACGTAAAGAGAGAGAGAGAGAGAGAGAGAGAGAGAGAGAGAGAGAGAGAGAGGGAGAGAGAGAGAGAGAGAGAGAGAGAGAGAGAGAGAGAGAGAGAGAGAGAAGAGAGAGAGAGATGTTTGGGTTGTCCCTAGCTGCTCCATCCCCCACTGTTCCAGTTTCAATCACTATCTGACTACAGTGGCACGAGTGCATTAGTGCAGGAGACACAACTGTCCAGCCAAAACATTCCCAAATTGTGACCTAAAGAAATTATAATAAATAATGAAATGCTGGCTGTTATTTTAAGATGCCAATTTTGAGGGTGTCTGATTACATAGCAGTAGTTAACCAGAAGAAATATGAAGTCTCTTTCATCAAGGACAGTTCAGCTACTGCTATTGCTAAACGCTTAGTGTGCCTGAGGACAGCCTGACACCGAGTCTTTGATATAACACCATCTTGCAACTAGCCGGCCACTGATGGCAGTTTGATTGCATTTGATCTCCTTTCGTCCTGAAGGGGGCTGCAATTTGTCCTCGCTGGAACTGACATCTATTCCAGACAGCTTTGCCTTTTCTTCCTGGAGTGCCTCTGCCACCACCATTGTCTGAAGGCTTATAGATGGCCTGATGAACTAGCACAATATCCTTCTATGATTTCATTGCAAAAATGGTGCAACAATAGGCACATGAACAAAATATCCATTGTTATTCATGTCAAAAAATATAAGTGGTTTAATAGACTGTCCTATAATTCTCGAAAACCTCTAACATTACTATGTTAGTAGTACTCCTGATGAAAGATGAAAAATTCACAATAAACCATATTTGAAGCATACTTTGTTTAGACACTGCCAAGTTTTGTAATATAGTAGTCTCCCCTTACCCACAGGGGATACATTCCAACTCTCTTAGTGAATGCTTGAAACTGCAGATAGTGCCAAAGCCTATATATACTATATTTTTTCCTGTTAAAAAATATGTATGCATATATATATTTATATTTTCCATATATTGAAGCACTCAGATGCAGCTGGTCTAATAGCGAAATAATAGGTCCTTGGCTAAGTGGCCAAGTCAAGATTGACAACCTAAGGATACTATCTTCCAGAATGTGAAATAAATACTAAACCTGTAATTGATATATATGGTGCTATGTACTCTATAGTTAGAATGCATGAGTTTTGTAGTCAAGGACGGAAATAGTACTCTATACTAATTGCATATATACGGTAATACTCATACCATACCTGTTATTACATGATCTAAGAAGACAATGGTTTTGTAAGTCAAGTACTTTTTTATTATGGAATTTGAAGAATAACCAAAATACATTACATTTAAACTAAATCATCATTGCATTTTTAGTTTAAAACATTTTCTGTGCCATCTGTGTTACTTGTGGCTGCAAGATTGACATAGTTTCATCTGAGGAGTTTCTCCTACAATATCAGAAAAGGGCAGCAACTGTATTAGAGTTAGCAGGATCAAAATCCCAGCTGTTTTTTAAGATTTGTCTCGGATTTTTTTCTTCTGGCCTAAAATACCTGAGAACCCCTGTTTTCAAGAGGGACCCAAATACTTGCAGGTAACTGAAACTGCTGAAAACAAAACCACAGAAAGGGGGGGACTACTATATAAGATTTCAGAGCAATGTAAAAGCCAAATGATTGCCTTTCTGGATTTGCACTGAATTATGGTAAACCCAAAAGCCGAACAACTGTTCACATTGGCACTGAATAAGTTCGTATTGATTCACAAATAAGTTCATGTTGATTGATAAATAGTTGACATCAAAATATAAATGTATGTTTACCCATGTTACTGCACTGTTATTGCCAAATAGGAAGCTTACTCAAGCCAGCAGGGTGTAGAATAGATTTTAGGAAGATATGCACGACAATAAGCTATGTAGATATTTGCAGTGAATATATTTTCTCTTTTTTTGTATCTGCACTATTGGCATTTCAAATATTGCAATAGGTGAAATTGTAATGAAAATATCCAAAGACTCATTTAGAATTCCTCTTTTGTCTCTGCACCATCTATCATAATCAAAATGAAATTTAAACATCATTATTGCAATCCTTCTTGTTACAAAATTACTTTTGTATATCCTAATATGGCAGTTAAATATCCCCATGGGGAATTTAATTTTGATCTTTTATAGCAACAGTAAAAACAATATATTCTGAGAAAGTTAAATTGTCTGTGACGGTTCAGCCAACACATTGAATTCATTCCAAGCATCCTCCCTCCAGGAGTCAAACGTCATGTTATAGAACTGGCATATGAACAATGGAATAAATGGGGTATATAATAATACAAGTTGACTTTTAAAAAATTCATTTGTACCCTTACATTTTATAGTATTCTGATATCTGGACATAAATTAAGTACTAAATTATTCTTTCAGACCATAACACAAATATATAATCCAAGTTGATTCATATTCTGTTTATAGAAACCATTACCATTTTCCAAGTGATAAGGACTTAGTTTTGCACTTTGAGCAGTAACTATATGGATTTCAAATAAAAAAAATACATTGCAACAAGAAATTAATTCAATTCTTCTTCTACTTATAAAAGCGTATCATCAAATTTAGTGTTATTAAATGCTCCTTAGAAATGCTGTAATGTTGTAGTAAATAAAAATGTGAACTCTATGGACTTTTTTTAAACAGATATAAATTTTAATCTTCATTGTAATCTCTTAATTTATCAATACACAATGGCTTGAAGTGCACACATAAAAAAATTCTTAAGATTGTAGAGGAAAATACTGTAAGACCTGCAAGCATATATATTTTATGCTATGCTCAAATATATATAGTTCTTTTACAATTAGACCAATTCATCTATAAATGTTTATATGATATATTAAAAGTTGTATAAGCAGGGGAAAGAGATATATTTAGCATTGAAGAAACTCATGTTAAAGCATAACTGTTAGATATTGAGTTTCTGAAATTTACATGTAAATATTTAGTTAATAATTTCTTGGATAACACAGTGATTTTATAAAACTACTGTTTTAAGTCACTGTATTAATTTGGCCAAAGATTTAATGTCCTTTTTTTAACACAGTGGAATTTTTTATTTATTAAAGTGATCAAAAGTGGTATCTTATTTTTTAAGCTCTAAAATAAGATTTTTTCTAGCTTTTGATGAATTCCTTCTTCCAGTATTCTAACTGTGTGCCCATTTGTGAATGAATCAGTAGCTCATGCTTAGTAATCACTAATCAATACATTTTACCACATATCTGCTAATGCCCTCACCTCATTTTGACACCATCTTTATAGTCATATTACAAACTCAGAGTTACACTCAACAGCCATATAAATGAGAAGAAGGAACAGGAAACCAAAACAAAGAGTATAGCTGAGTGATTTTTTTTTATCATGAGTTTATTACTGCTTGAGGACTTAAGTGATTAATTCTCTAGACAAGGAGTTTCCTTGGAATTAGTGTTATTTCATCTCACAAACACCTAGAAAAATAATCTCTTTAAGACCAGGTATCTTCTTATCACTTAGCATTACAATTTTATCCTCTTCAAGGGCCTCCAAAAAATTCCTCACCAGTATTATAGTTGGAACACTCATTAGTCTCTCCTGACTTCTTGGGTTCTGTATATATCCTGAGGCTAGGTAGACCCATGATTATGATCATTTTTGTCAATATCAGCCACTCACCAATACGTAAACCCCTTCAGTAAACTCCAGCCAATATTACCACATAATTTTACATGCAAGTATGACCTGATATTCCCCTACATGCCCCTTTACTTCGTTCCATTGCTGACATAGCATTCTTGGTGTCTTCTGTAAATTAATACCTTTATAAATTAATTCTTCACAGAATAACTTTCATCCTTATTCACGTTAAAAATAAAAACCTGACTTGCCTACAAGAACAGTATTTTTTCATAAATGCACTCATGTAATTCTTGTTCATTGACCTTATACACCACAGCTTCTAGGCTATGGAACCAGCATCTGCACACTCCTTATTCCCACAATGGGCTTCAAACTCTTCAGATTCTTCTTTTGTGTTTAAAAAAAAAAAAACCTCCTCTTCATTTCATATTTATTTTTGCTTATACTTTTCTCTTGATTGCTCTTTTTTGATATTATCTGCTTGCTACCCTGTAGACCTACTTCCTTTGATAAATAGCTTTGGAACCAAGTTGATAGTTTTTCTCTCTAATCCAAGTAAAAGTTTTATTTTGGAAAAGTGTAACATTCATGAAAGTGACCTACCTACCCAATGGCTCAGCCGCAACTTTTATTAACTCTCCAAACTTCCTGTAGTCCATGCCTTTATGTTACTTCATTCTTCCACTCCTGTTAACATTGTTATTCACTACATTTATAAAAGTTAATAAACCTTGAAATTGGATCTTTTTTCTCACCAAAACTATGCTTCTACCTTTACCCACCAGCCTTTTTATTGCTTTATTTCATTCCCTATGCAGTCTAGATTCCACTGTGCAACAACATAAACAAGTTCTTGCCAGCATCCCCAACATTCTAAATCTTCTGTATTTCCACAAACCTGCTTTATAGCAGGAGCCTGGAATCAATGCAACTAACATCGATTCCTTCTCTGCATCATAACCATACTGCTTGCTACTAGCTAGTAATTTAAGCAATCTCTTCAGACTCTATTTTAAAATTGTCTTCCAAAATCACTTTGCTATCTATAATTATTGAGTAATCGCTCTGAATATGTTTTCCATCTATCTCTATTTTGATACCTTTTCAAGTATTTTTTTATTTTAAAATATTGAGGTATAAAAGTTTTTGTCACATGGAAACACTATAATGCTGAAGTCAGGGCTTCCAGTGTGCTCACCACCAGGACAGTGTTCATTTTACCGAATAAGTGAGTAAATGATGCAATCAAGAAATGTGTAAATACAAGAGGTTTGAGGCTGCTGCCAGTGTAACATGACATACTGTTTTATAGTAAACCTTTTTTTTAATAATAAGAAGGAGTACACTCTAAAATAAGGATAAAAAGTATACTACAGTGAATACATAAACCAGTAACATAGTTGTTTATTATCATTATCAAGTATTATGTACTATACATAATTGTATGTGCTATACTTATATATGACTGGCAGTGCAGTAGGTTTGTTTACACCAGCATTACCAAAAGCACATGAGTAATGTGTTGTGCTTATTCAAAATCATAGATGACCCAAATAAATGGAAAAACATCCCATGCTTATGGATTGGTAGAATCAATGTCATCAAAGTGTCCATTCTTCCCATAGCAATTTACAAATTCAATGCACTTCCCATCAAAATACCAACATCTTACTTTATAGATCTAAAAAAATAATTCTAAACTTAATTTGTAACCAAAAAAGAGCCTGAATAGTTAAAGCAATTTTAAGCAAAAGGAGCAAATTTGGAGGCATCACATTACCTGACTTCAAATTATTCTATTAATATAAATCTATAGTAACCAAAACAGCATGGTACTGGTATAAAAGTAGAGACATAGACCAATGGAACAGAATAGAGAACCAGAAATAAAACCATCCAGCTATGACCAACTGATCTTCAACAAAGCAGACAAAAACATACACTGGGGAGAGAATGCCCTATTCAATAAATGGTGCTGGGAAAATTGGATAGCCACACACAGAACAATTAATCAAGACCCATATCACTCACCATATGTAAAAATTAATTCAAGATGGACTAAAGACTTAAATATAAGCCATGAAACCATAAAAATTCTAGAACAAAATGTAGGAGCAACTCTTGTAGACATCAGCCTAGGCAAATTTATGACTAACACCCCAAAGGTAAGTACAGCAGCAACAAAAATAAATAAATGGGACTTGATTGAATTAAAAGGCTTTTGCACAGCAAAGGAAATAATTAACAGAGTAAACAGGCAACCTACAGATGGGAGAAAAATATTCATAAACTGTACATCCTACAAAGGACTAACTTCCAGAATCTACAAAGAACTCAAACAAAACAGTAAGAAAAAAACAAACAACCCCATCAAAAAGAGGGCAAAAGATAGGAACATAATTTTTCTAAAGAAGATAGACATATTGGCCAACAGACATATAAAAAAATGTTCAATATCACTAATCATCAGGGAAATGCAAATTAAAACCACAATGAGATACCACCTTATCCCTGTCAGGATGGCCATTACTAAAAAGTCAATAAACATCAGATACTGTCATGGATGCAGAGAAAAAGTTATGCTTATACACTGTTGATGGAACTGCAAATTAGTACAACCTCTATGGAAAACAGTACAAAGATTCCTCAAAGAACTAAATGTAGACCTACCATTCAACCCAGCAATTCCACTACTAGGTATCTACCCAAAGGAAAAGAAGTTATTATATCAAAAAGACACCTGTACCCGAATGTTTATCACAGCACAATTCACAATTGCAAAGATACGGAATCAGCCTAAGTGCCTATCGATTCATGAATTGATAAAGAAAATGTGGTATGTATATACCATGCAGTACTACTCAACCATAAAAAGGAATGAAATAATGTCATTTGCAGCAACTTGGATGGAACTGGAGAACATTAGCCTAAGTGAAGTATCTCAAAAATGGAAAAACAAACACCACATATTCTCACTCATAAGTGGGAGTGAAATGATGGGTACACATGGTGATAAATGGTATGAAGGACATTGGAAACTAAGAAAGGGGGAGGGTGGAAGGGAGTTGAGGGATAAAATACTACCTATTGGGTGCAATGTACACTATTCTGGTGAAGCCTTGATTTCAGCATTATACAAGTCATCCACGTAACAAGAACACTTGTACCCCCTAATATTTTGAAACAAAAATTATAAAATATGTATGTATATATGTTTGGCTGAGCTCAGTGGCTCATGCCTGTAATCCTAGCAATCTGGAGGCCAAAGAAGGAGGATCACTTGAGGTCAGGAGTTTGAGACCAGCCTAAGCAAGAGCAAGACCCCGTCTCTAATAAAAAATAGAAAAAATTAGCTTCACGTGGTGCCTCACACCTATAGTCCCAGCCTGTAGTCCCAGCTACTGGGGAGGCTGAGGCAGGAGGATCACTTGAGCCCAAGAATTCGAGGTTGCAGTAAGCTATGATGATGCCACTGCACTCTGGCCCAGGCAACAGAGAAAGACCCTGGCTAAAAAAAAAATATATATATATATTATATATATTATATATGTATTACACACACACACACACACACACACACACACTCAAGTCCTAACACCAAGTACCTGTGAATGTGACTTCTCTGGAAATAGGATCTTTGTAGATGTAATCTTGTTAAGATGTAGTCATACTGGATTAGAGTAGACTCTAATACAGTGGCTGGTGTCCTTATAAGAAAAGAGAAATTTGGACAGAGACACACAGGGAGACTGCCATATGATGTGAATGTCCTCAACAATAAATCCATGTTATAAATGGCAGAATTTTCTTCGTTTTTAAGGCTAAACAATAATCCATTGTATCTATATATCACTTTTTTTTATCCATTCATCTATTGATGGACATGTGGGTTGAACTTATCTCTGACAAGGGTACAAAGAATACACAGTGTGGAAAGGAATGTCTCTTCAATAGTTGGTGCTGAGACCACTAGGTATCCCCATGTAAAAGCCTGATTTTGGACCCCTATCTTATACCATTTATAAATATTAACTCAAAATGGATCAACAACATAAATGTAAGAGGTAAAACTATAAAGCTCTGAGAAGAAAATGAATAAAACTTCATGATCTTGTATTTGGCAATTGATTCTCAGATATGATACAAAAAATACAAGTAACAAAATTAAAAACAAATAGATAAATTGGACCTTATCAAAATTAAAAACTATTCTGCTTCAAAGACCTTATCAAGAAAGTGAAAATACAGCCTATAAAATGGGAGTAAATATTTGGAAATCACATATCAGATGAAGGTGTAACATACAGAATATATGAAGAATTCTTGCAAGGCAACAACAAAAAGAGAAACAATCTAATTTAAAAATGAGCAAAATATATACAAATGGCCACCACGTACATGAAAATATGCTCAACATTATTAGTCATCCTAGTGACTAGTGCAAACCAAAACCACAATGAGACACCACCTTATATCCCCTAGAAGGGCTATAATTAAAAATGAAACAAAATCAAACCAAAAAAAGGAAAAATAATAAGTGTTGTGGAGAAAGAGTAACTCCTGCTGAAGGGAATGTAAATTTGTTCAGGTATTGTAGAAAAGAGTTTGTCAGTTCCTCAAAAAATTAAACTTGAAATTATCACATGTGCCACATTCCACTCCTAGGTATTTACCAAAATATATGAAAACAGATATTCAAGCAAAAACTTGTACATGGATGTTCATAGCAGCATTATTCATGATAGCCAAAAGGTGGAAGTAACTCAAATGTCCATCAATTGACAAACATATAAGCAAAATGTGGTATATTTATACATTCGAATATTATTCATCCATAAAAAATAAACAAACAACTGATGGCATGCTACAACATAAATAAACCTCAAAAACATTATACTATGTGAGAGAAAGCAAACCTAAACGGAGATTTATATAATTATATGATTACTATCATGATATAATTCCATTTATATAAAGTATTTTGAATAGATAAATACAGACAGAATGCAGTTTGGTTCCAGGGGCTGAAGGGAAAGGGGAGTGGAAAATTGGGAGTAAATATTTAATAAGTATGGATTTTTCTTTCGGGGTGATAAAATTGTTTTGGAACTACACAAGCATGGTGATTGCACAATATTTTGAGTGTACTAAATGCTACCAAATTGTTTACTTTAAAATGGTTAATTTTATGATATGTGAATTTTATCTTAATAAAAAACAAATATGCAAGTGCTAAGAGAGGTGGGGTGGAGATCAAAAATCATCTGATAGAGGAACAAGTGTGGGGAAGGGTCAGAGGATGGAAACAAAAGTGTTGACTGAAGATATTAGACTTGGACAGAAATGATGCTAATGCCTCAGAAAGAGGAGAAAAGTAAACGGAGGTTTTGATCGACTGTGAGACAAATCATGCTTAAGAAATTCAACTGCATTATCTTTCACTTCTTTCGTCAATACAGGTCAGACATGAGTGTAAAATAAGGGCAAGGATATAGTTCAGGCTTTCAGGAATTTAAAGTATTTTGATAAATTAGTCTGGGGGCACAATCAATAATACTAACGAAAGGAAATTAGTCTATAGGTTAATATTTTATGCCAACTTTTAATGTGCATTATAAGACACATCCTTGTACAGTTATAGAATTCAAGGGGCCAGGAATCATGGGGGCATCAGATTTATTAATAGCATCACTGGGAGCAAGAAAAATATATTTAAAATTCTGGTTAAATTAATTCCATAGAATTGAATTTTGACAGCAATCAAAACTTATGGTAGAATAAAGTTGTTTTCAGACATGCAAAATTTCAAAGTATTTTTATTTTTTGCTATAAATTTTAAGGTGCCTACCAATATTAGATTTCCTTCTTTTTGCTGGGCACCCAGATGACTATACTTCCTACATCCTTGTAGTTGCATGAGGTGATATACTAGTTCTGACTAATGAACTGTGAGTGGAAATGACATGGGACACCTTGTGGACTAAGAATTAATGAATAGATGGGGAATTTCTGGACTTTCCATTTTCCCTCTGCAGTCACAAAGGAAGCCTCATATGGAGATGCCACAGTCTCAAAAATAAAGCAGCCCAAATCACTAAGGCATTGCTGCCCTGTTGCGTCACCTACCCATAGTAGAATTGACATGAGTGAAAAGTAATCTTGTGTTGTGTTTTTTGTTGAGATTTAAAAAATAAACAAAACCTCAATAAACTAATCATGAATAATAGAAGACATACTCTATTAAAACAATGGGGTTATCTAAGAAAAGAAAAGACACATGATAGAGTAAATGAGAAATCCAACAGAGAGGAAAGTAGCAAGAAAATCAATGGCCATGATGGTTGGTTTCAGAATGAACAACCTTGCCACTAGTCTAGTTGACAACTAATGTTGATTTGAGTAATTTCTTAGAAGATTCTAGATAAGATATCCTTAGGGAAAAGTAAACTGCTTGATATATGTGTATGTGTATCAGTATGTGAATACACTGATAAACATTTCAGAAATATGTTGGAAAGTTTGAGGGGAAATTAATGATAAGTGAAGAAAACCAAGACAATCTTTTTGTAAAGTGAAGAAGTTAATTTCAAAAGACCATAAAAGTATATATAATTCTAACTGGCCCTATAATTTATCTATGAGAAACATGTATATGATTGTACTATTATAAAAATTGAATATGATTTACTTATATATTTTGTTATAACAGTATCGAGAAAAAGGAGTGCAGTGAACGTATTTGGACATGTGTGGAGAAAGAGCAAGTATTAGGTGTAAACTAAATAATATTTTATAATAGAAAGCCAATAGGTAATATGTGAAAGATAAAAGACAAGAAGTATCAGTAAAGTTTTAATAATTAGAAATATGAATGTAATAACCAGAACAGATAAAGATGTTGAGACATTTTTCTGGACAAATGGAAGTAGTAACTTAGGAGGATGCTATTTTCCATGATAAGCCTTTTGAAACACTGTTTTATACTTTTAAATTAGGTGTAAGTGTTAATAGTCTAAGAAAAATTTAAAAATTAAATTTAAAAATGATGCAAAAACCTAGGTTGTATTTGTAATTATTGATGGTATCTAGGATTTTCCCTGTATGACACACTGTTTAATGATGCCAAACTCTAGAATAGGAGATATGTTTGGGGCAACGCCTGATCTTTAACAGGTGAAAGTCTGAAATTGATACATTAAAATAAATTTTCCACTATTTTTTATGCTGCTTCCTTGAGACATACTGTAGTGTCAAGGAAAAAAAAATGAAGTTACAAACTTGAGTCAGGAAATATTAGTATTTAAAATTAGAAAATGATAATTGGGAGAAGACAGAAAGGTAATTTTGTGTGTGTTTGCCTCATTCCTCTTTCTCCCATACCACAATTTGTGAGGAAAGGGTCTGTGGTTTATTCAGTATCTGATATTTAAAATTACCTGTCATAGAAATTTAGTAAAAAGTTAATAAATATCTCTTAGAAAAAAAAGGTTGTTATCTCACAATCATATATCTCGGTAGTACTACAGGGAAAATTTATTTGCCTTGTCATTTATAATTTGAGACTATTAGGAAAGACATGAAAGGTCTTTCCTTAAATCCATGTCATTTTAAGATGATCACAAAGTATCCAGAAAGCTACAGACACTTCAAAAACACACTGGCATTAAAAACAAATATTTAATATTGTTACTTTAGAAAAAATAAGTAAGAATTATGTCAATACATTTTATGTGAGATTTTTGATAACCATATCATTCACATGCATTTTTAATACATTTTCGAGATTAATTCTCTACTTTTCATAACTTTTCTTGGTTTTGTTTTACCTTGTTTTATTTTTTCTCTTCTATTTTTTTATCTTTGTACATTTTAGCTTTAGTTTCTGGAAAAATTTTGTAACTTTATTTCTCCTCACTTCTGTTATTTTCTTTGAAATTATACCATCGTAATTTTTTCTTTCTAAGAGCATTACTGAGTGTTATATTTTATCATATTCTTTTACATTTTCAAAGGTTCAATATTTTTCCTTAAGTCTGAGGCTATTAATTAAAGATTTATTAAATTTTTCTTCTGTTCTATGATTATGTCTTTTTCATCAAATCTTCACCCTCCCTTTTTTTGATTTAGGGTTTTTTTCCCCCCCAAGTTGAAGGCCTTGTTCAAATATTTGGTCCATGACTGTCCATTTATATTGGACACTAAAGGGCATGGGCAGGTCTAAACAATTGGTTGCCTTCACTGCACAGTGTTCAAGTAGAGGGTAAAGATATTTTGAAGGGGAATTTCAATGCCAATAAGTATAGGTCCTTTCTCTTAGGCCAGTCATTTTCTGCACACAGAAATCCTGAACACTCCTCCTTGGAATACACAAGTATAGTGCTAATGTTTGGTTTAAGAGGGGGAACGGATATGGTGGGTGAGGATGATAGGTCTTCCTTTGTCTTCAGTCACCTTGTTTTCAATTAGCACTTCACCCCTGACCACTACTGTGTTTGAAGTCTTTAAGTTCAGAATATCTCTGGTTCATAAACTCTAAAGAAAACATTTAACTCATGACAAGCTCAGGGAATACTAAGTATCTGTCTGCCAGGGATTGGCAAAGTACATCCAGGGATAGAATTACTTCTTAGATAGACTTTCAACCTGCACAGCACTTTTTGTTCAAAATTTATTTCTTATCAACATTAAGATGTGACTATTTCAATATATTACAAATAAAGCCTGAGACTTCATGCATTATGGTAAATCACCTTGCTCCAAATTTTATCACAACCATGTCAGAGACAGCTAATGAGTGACAAACACTTAGAAAATGGGGCTGTTTCCTATTTGCGATGCCATATAAATACCCATAGGAAAAACATCTAAATCAAATTTTCATTTTTATAGATAAAAATATGGTTATGGGTCAGAACAAAACTAAAATTGTAGTTTTTACTTATTTCTTCAAATTCAAATTCCAGAAAAATTTTGTCAGAATCTCAACCTATAAAATAATACCACTGTCCTATATTTGTAAAACACTTTTTATTTAATAAAATGTTTTAAAAGCATTATTTTAATTAAGCCTCACAATAATTTTGAGTTTGTCAGAAACTAAAATGCTGCAATTTTATTAAAAACTGATATCTAAAGAAATGAAAAGATCTCAAAATGGAACCATCTTGTATAAAGTGTTTAATCAAGTGCTAGTTTCTGTCCTCAGCAGATAACAGTCTGTGCAGTTGAAATGTTTTTTCAATTTCCTTCAAGAATAACAACATTACTTAATAGAGACAGAATAATGACCATGTTAAGAACTAAAAACGCTTTTCCTCAATTATTTCTCAATCAATCATATAGAAAATTAGTGTTATAATACAAAGTAAAGGATAAAAAGACCAAATAATTTGATACGGGTAAACAAACATCCACTCTGCACTAAATTTTAAAGTTCATGGGTGTGATGCTAAAGTGATTATTTACTATTTGAGTTGTTAGTTTTCCTTTGAATTTATAAGTTAAGTACATAAGACATTTATGAAAGTAACTAATTATGCCTATAAATAATTTTATCTGTAATTATTTATGGATATGTTTCCTTTAATTAGTGTAGCAAAAGTAGGCCAAGTTTTTAATTAAGAAAAAGAAAGAAAAGAAAAGAAAAAAGAAAAGAAAAGAAGGGAAGGAAGGAACAGAGCAAGAGAATAATGCTGTTTCTTCGTCAAAATAAAGGAATGTAATTTAACATGTAACCTCTAATGATTAAAAGAAAATTTATTAAAATGTTTGAGTTATAAAATATCAGCCTCCTCTTTACAATTTCACCAGAATTTTGATAGTTTTTCCACCATTTACAAAGAAAAAAAGATTTCTACCAGTGATCGATCTTTAACATTCATTTTTAACATTTAATTTTAATTTTTAGTATTCATTTTTATTAACTTTATTCTGAATGTGTACAGAAATCTATTTTTTGTCAGATAACTTTACAGAAAATACTAAGTCTGTCAGACCGCGTTTGCCCTAGTCCTTACCCATAGAGCGCTGTGATGAAAGCCAGGACAATTGTCATCTGGGTAGCCTCACACCTCGTAGCAGAAAGATGAAAAAAAAATGTTTTTCTCTGATCATCAAGAAATGGGAAGAAGGCAGCTGCCTCTTTCTCCTCCTGAAAGGGGCTCCTACTTATTCCAGCATTGTTATGTAAAGGAATATCTGCAAGAGCCAGATAGACCTAGAGTTGTTCTCTAGTTCCCGGGCCTCCTTCTTCTTTGACCCAGAAATACAGCTGGCCCAGTCCTCCAGGTGCCTGGGGGCTCCAGCTGGGAACCTAGGAAGAGGCTGTAACCACTTGGACCTTCGTAGAAATAAGACAAGTTTTACTTTCACTTGTGATCAGAACAATTAACTGGACAAATGGCTATAAATCTAATTCTCAAGATGTATGAAGAGTCATAAAAGGATAGTGTTTTTACAGGATCACTGAGAAATCCGGTTTTATTTCTCCATAATAATGTAATTTATTTTTATTAAAGAAATTCAATAATATCAAAATAGTTGAGTTCTGAGGTCCACAGCTTTGAAACAGTTGTAGAGATACTGCTCAAGTCTCTCCACTCCCCAGAAGTGGGCTTAATCTTCACAGAGGCAAATATAACTGGAGTTAAAGGTATAAAATGAAAACAGCTAAATTTTAAGGTGATGCCCTAATATTGCCCTCACACTCACCTGCCCATTGTTCCCAGGCTACTCCAGCTCCCATCCAACACAGTATAATGCGGTTGTATAGTTGGTATTTTATTTCTAGGAAATGCTTTGAATACAACTGAGGGAAATAGAACAACCCTCTCTAAACTCACCTTTACTAGTTGCGATGGTTTTTGGGAAAATGGTAATCCATAGAGAAAATAGAAAATGCAGCCCAACTATCACCAAACTCAGACCAAATCCAGAAGTCTAGGCATTTGCCAGAAAGCCTTATCATTGCCTAGCAACTCTCTAGTCTATGTCCCTCTTCTTGTTGTTGTCCAGTGTATTCATAAAGTTGTCACTGACTGAGAAAACACTGATTAGATACTCTATTGTATTTCTGGAATATTAAATGTAACCAATTCTTACGAGTAGGCAGAATTTCATCTGGGCTTTCAAAAGAATGATAAAATATGTTATTATGAAAAATTTGAGGACCCTCAAATTTGTATTTTGGAATATACTTTATTACTAATAAAAAGCACCTTGTATTTCTTTGTTAACAGAGTGATTTGTTTGTAAGCAGGTGTTTTTGACATATTAGTAACCGTTTCTCTTAGTCAACTGATGAGTGGAATTCCTTGGCTATTGGGATAAGTATATGATCAGTATTACTGTTATCCAAAACGGTTCTAACAAATTACAATTCCACTGACTGTGTATGATGTTTCATTTGCTAGGTATTTGTGCTAAATCTTTATTGTCACTCTTTTTCTTTTTAAATTTTAGCCCTTCTGGTTATTGTGTGATAGTATTTCATTGCAGTTTGAATTGAATTTTTTTGATGACTGATGATATTAAGCACAGTTTTATATGTTTATTGCTCATCTCTTATGTGAAATGTTCGTTCAAGTCTTTTACCTATTTTTCTTTTTTCTGTTTCATATTGATTTGTTGAAGTTCTTTAAAAATTATACTTATATAAATATCATTTCCATTTATGTGGGTTGAATTCTCATTCTTACTACTTATTAAAATGAGCAACAATTCTTAAATTAGAATTTATTTTACTATATTAATATTTTTCTTTAAGATCAGGATGTTTCCCTCCTTAAGAAATCTTTGCTGACTGCAAGATCAGGGAATTATTCTTTTATCCTGTAAAATATTTAGTTTTGTCTAATGGCCTAACTTTGATAATTTTTCTTGAATATCTGATTTCCTATTCTTCTTTTGAATTTTCATATAAATTTTATTGTGTTATAAATTTACCAAAAAAACCCTGACATCTTCACAACAGTGTCTTTCAATCTATAAATGGATTACAATGTTTCTTTATATAAATCTTCTTTAATCCTTCCCGGTTTTCTTCATAAAATTCCTGTACATCTATCTATAATATGATTTATTGATGGTTTTGATGCAACTACAAATTATTCTATTATACATGTTAGTTTCCAATCATCACTGTATATATTAAAACTTGGCATTGTCCTTGTATCTAACAATTTATTTAAATTCACTTAATAATCTTGACAGTTTATAGATTCTCTTTGGTTTCCTAGATATAATATTATGTAATCTATAAAACCAAATTTCATTTCTTCTCTGATCTTCATATGTTTTAATTTATTCTTTTAATTATTTCTTTAATTTTCCTTATTGCACTAGCAAGCACTTCAAGAGCAATGTTAAATATTAGTGATGATAGCAGCCTTGTCTCGTTCCCATCTTAAGGGGGAAGCTTTCAATATTTTAATATTAACATGATATATGCCATAGGATTTTTAAGAATAAATTTCATAGATTAGTTAATTTTTATTCCTAGGTTGCTAAAAGTTTTAACATAAATGAGTGTTTAATTTTACCAACTATTTTCTACATCTATTGACACGATCATATGATTTTCTTCTTTATTCTATTTATTAATTTCTCAATTTGAACTAATTATATAATGTATAGTCCTGGCATAAACCAACTTTGTCTTCATGTATTATCATTTTTAAATATGGCTGAATTTTGTTCAATATAAGTGTGTTAGAGATTTTTACATTTATCTTAAGCAATATAAGCCAATACTTTTCCTTTTTTGGAATATTCTTGTTAAAATTTGGAATAAAAGTTATTTGAACTGCCTAAGACAAGATGGTAAATGCTTACCCTTTTTCTGCTCTCTGGAAAATTTATTGTAACATTGGTGCTTTTTTATATTTAAATGTTAGGAAGATTTCACCTTTGACCATCTATAACTGATACTTTCTTTTTCAGAATGCGTGTACTTATAGATCCAATTTCAAATTAAAGTTCAGATATTTATATTTCTTCTTGTCATTTTTACATACTGTTTTTCTCGGAATTTGTTCAAGTAATTTTCTTATTCTCATAAAATTGTCCATTATATCATTTTATTATTTTTAATAGCTGTAGGATCCATAATATAGTAATGTTTTCTTTTTTATTCTTGTATTGGTAATTAGTACTTTTACTAATTAATCTGGCTAATTTTTTACCATTTTTAATAACCTCAGAGAAACTGATTTGATTTTGTTAAATGACTCTACATCACAGTTTTTGGTATATGCTTAATCTCTGATCTTATTTTTATTATTTCCATCTTCCTACTAAGCATAAGTTTAATTTGACATTATATTTCTAACAATGAGATAGACATCTTAATTCTTGATTGTCATTCTTTTTTGTTCTATGAGATGTATTTATATGTAGTTTAAGACTATAAATTTCTCTCTAAACACCATTTTTATATGTTGTGTTTGGTTTTTCTATTCATTTAAAATATTTTCTAATTTTTATTGTGATTTCTTCTTTGATGTATGAGTTATTTAGAACTATTTTCTTAATTTCCAAACAGTAGGGCTTTTCTAGTTATAGAAAAAAGTTATTTATTTTTGCTTTAACGTCATTTTTCTTATGCATAAGGTAAATCATTTGAAGTTTGTTAAGAATTGCTTCATTTTCTAGCATTTGATCAATTAAGTAAAATTTCCATGTGTTTTAAAAGGATGTGTACTTCTTAGTGCCCTGCTTGTATGTGCTAATTAGGTCAAGTTTATTGATAATATTGTTCAGATATTCTAAATGGTTCCTACATTTTTTTGTCTGCTTGTTTGATCAGTTACTCCCACTATGTTTGGGGATTTGCCTGTTTCCTATTCTATATTTTTTACTCTTTTTAAATATATTGTTATATCTTTCTTATGAGTTGATCTTTTTACTTTATCTGTTCCTCTTTAGTAATGCTCCTTGCATTAAGCTGCAATTGATTATATATTAGTATGGCTTCACCTGCTTTTATTTTCCATTATATGTAATATGGTATATGTTTTCTATTCTTTTATCTTCAACCCTCTGTGTCCTTATATTGGATGGATATCCCTTGTACGCAGAATAGAGATGTGTTTTCTTTTTATTCAGCTTGAAATTCACTAGACCATATCGCTGGGCAACACAATAAAAGTCAGATGAAAAACTCTCCTACATGAGTAACCTTATACTCTATTGGTAAAGGATGAAGAAAAACAACAATCCCCTCCCTTCCCAAAGGAGAGAGAGCGGGAGAGGAAAGGGTAAAAAATTGTTTTTCTTTTGATGTGTATGGAAAGGATACTGAGTTCTTATCCTAACCTCCTAAAATCTAAATGAGTCTTTACAAAGAACAAATAGACTTAATGGCTCTGGGTTATGACCTACAGCCATCTCCAAGGTGTGGATTACATATGTTTTGAAATGTAAATACCTAGGAAGATAGTGATCTAGTTTTATTGGCATCTGGGGATTAACCTAGGGACCTATTCTGGGCTGTAACATTTGGTCCTCTTGAATGAGAGTAATTAAGTAGATAACTGACTAAAGGGCTACAGAGCTAACTCTTGAAGGTATGTTAAAAGTAAAATGCTTCTAGAAAAAGTGAAAGCAAACATTCTGTCTTTATATTGTATACAGTCCTTGCCTCAGGAGCCTAGGACTTTATTCAGGAGCATTGAGAAGTCAAGAGAAGTTTTATTTTCCCATACTCATTTTTTATTGGTGTGTTTATTTATATGTAATATATGTAATATTATAGTGGGGTTTGTACCTGCCATCTTCCTGTTTATTTTCTATTTGATCCAACAGTTGTATGTTCCTGCTTTCTTTTTTCTTTCCATCTTCTTTTAATTAATTATTTTTTTCAATATTCCATTTTGATATTCTATTAGCTAGAGAGGTACACCGTTCATTGTTACTAGAGATTACACGCATTGTTGAATACCTCAAGGGGAAAACTGTTGTGTACGGGCTTACTTCTATTTACCTCCATTCTTTTTAAGATACGATCTCTTTTTTATGGGAGAGAGGTGAAGATCTTCTTATGTCATGGTTACCTTGATATTAACACTCATCTGGCTTCTCAGCCCATCCTTCCACCCAGAGACTTCTAAAGTATTTCTTTGTGTGCAGTCTGCTGGGAACAAATTGCTGAAGACAAAAGCTATACATTAAAAAAAAAATGGGATTCAACTCAGAGAAATTCCTTTCTTCCAAGGTTTTGACACTTCAAGCCCTGTATGTCTTAGCAGTTCTCTGATTCCTTTAGATTGACTTTTAAAAAAATATATTATATTATTGTTGTTTTTATGTCTGAGCATTGGTCTACTGTATTAGTTTTCTCTGACTGTGTGACAAAATACCCTAGACTGAGTAGCTTATACAACAGACATTTATTTCTGAAGACTGGAGATTCCAAGATTAAGGTGTATGTTAATTCACTTCCTGGTGAGGACTCTTTTCCTGACTTGCATATAGTTGCCTTTTTGTTGTGTTCTCATATAGTGGGGAGAAAGAAAGTAAGCTCTCAGGTGTTTCTTCTTATAAAGCCACTTATATTATCATGAGAACCCCACTTTCATGATTTCACCTAACCTTCATTACCTCCCAAAGGCCCCATCTCCAAATACAGTCATGTTGGGAGGTTAGGACTGTACTGTATGAATTTTTGGTGGGACATAGTTAAGTCCATAGCATTTGTGTACATAATATCCCCTCATAGACAGAAGACAGGGTGAATGTTTGGCAGAAGAAATAAAATGTTTCTGAGCAAAAGGAGTTTGAAGTAAAGAGGTGTGCTTGTGATTTACAGTGGAAAGGCTGCAAACAAAATAAGGAAAAAAGTATAACAGGATCTGCTCCAGGAGAAAAGAAAATCAGCTCACACCAAAGAAGACACAACTTTTATTAAACTTGGGTGTTCCTTGGGCTATGTTGCTCATTTTATTTCATGTGCTGGGGAGAAATTTGGGAAGACAAAGAGTTAGGGTCCAAAGAGTTATCCATCTATCCATTGTTTTCACACCTGTAGGGAGAAGTAAAGTGGCTTGGGTTACTTGTACACAGAATATTTGTCACTAGAAAGAACATACAAACATTTATGCTTAGGCCTCTTGATTTATTATAAATGTGTTATCTCCTCAGAATTTTTTGGTTTAAATGATTATGTCAAGTGTCATTGGCTTAGCTTTTCTACTGCCTCCATTTGAGGCAAATATCTGCAAAAAGTATGAAGATTGTTGTTGCTTCTTTATCTCTTCCACAATCAGAAGTCTCCAGACATGTTGGAGTTGCTATGGTCCTAAAATTTCATTGAGACTTATTCCTTTCCATCCTCTCTATGAGCTGAGGTATTACAAATATTTCAATTCAGTAGGGGCAAATATCAACCATAATTGTTTATTTATTCTTGTTTTTAAAAATATATCCTGGACTTGACATGTATTGTAATTATTTTGGTATTTCCTGTGCAACCAGCTTAAAAGATGTAAATATTGGAAGCTAGTATTCTGGCTTTGTGTTTGTTCTTTATTAGGCCTAATACCTCTGTATTATTTAAAGGACAGGCTAAGTTACTATACTGAAACTCCAAACTTACAAGTCTTTAACAAATTAGTGTCTTCTTTCTTCCTTGCCTAACAGTCCGGGGATTTTGAGAAGATACTTATAGACACACTGATAGGTGGTTCTGCTCTACAAGGACATGTAAATACCCAAGTTATTTTTACCTTATTGCTTTGCCATCTGCTAGGTTGTGTATCTGCATAGTCAGTGAAGATCAGAATTCGTATCACTAGTACACACTATGATATAGCAGCTTTGGAAAAGTGAAAAGAGAGAAAGGATTACCCTTCTAACCACTTTTTGGTTAATAGACATTGTATACATCGCTTTTGTTCATATTCCATTGATTAGAAATTAATCTATAACCAAATACATTTGCAAGGGAGCTGGGAAATGTAATTTCTAGTTGGGTAGCCATGGGCTTGGCTAAAACTTAGGAAGTTTTATTCCCAAAGATAAGAGGGAAACACTTTATATTCAATCTCTAACCCTGGGTCTGTCAGGAATTCATGATTTTCTTATGTTAAATAATATTTTGATGGTCTAAAGACTTTAAAGAACTGCCAGAATTTCTGCTGGATCTCTGCAACTTCAAGTCTCTCTGTTACATTACACCCTTTCTATCTCAAAGGGGTTAGAATTTTAATTTTTATATTTTCATTCATTTTAGATTCTTATTTGGCAGTAATAGAACAGGCTGGGTAAAATTATAAGATTTCTCTCTTACGTGAGTTCAAGACAAGTCTAATTAAACCAGTACCTGACACCTGTGTTCTGTTCTAATGCTAGGTCATGAAACAGAAAAATGAAAGAGACTTAAACTACATCAATTACTGAAAAAGTGTCATGGGAAGTTAGATTCTGCCAAGTCTGGGTTCAAATGCACAGTCAGATTTAGTTGGCTAGTCTGTGAGCACTGGATAGTGGATAAAATGGTATGTTAAAATACACTTGTGCATTTTCTCATGAGTTTAGTGGAGGAAACAAATACTAATTAAATAACCAGTATTGAATATTGCTATGGTTTGAATGTTTGTCCCCTTTGAAACTCATGCTGAAACTTACTCCCCACTATAACAGTATTAAGAGGGTGGGAAATCAGACTATGGTATTTGACAGGTGAGACTTTGAGAAGGTAATTAGAATTAAATAAGGTCATGAGGGTAGGGCATTAGTGGCTTTATAAGAGGAGAAAGAGAGAACCGAGCTAGCATGCTCAGCCCTCTTGCCAGGTGATGCCCTGAGCTGCCTCAGGACTCTACAGAGAGACCCCATTAGCAAGCAGGTCCTCATTAGATGCCACCTGTCAAATTTGGATTTAGTATGTCGAATCATATGTACTTAGCATGTGGATTTAGTATGTCGAATTGTGTTCATTGTTTGTTATGTTGGTTCAGCATTCTTAAATTTTCATTGGTTTTTCAGCTTACTTATGATGCTTCTGAATTTATAGTGATGGCTTTGGCAGTTCTTGTGAAAGTTCACTCCACCTATCTCCTGATGCCTTGGGCTCCAAAAAAACTTATCACTATTTAATTAAAACACATTTTTCATAAGAAATAGCAAAAAAGTATAAGTTCATAGAAATGTAATTTAAACGCTGAAATATGACCTCCTATGTTTTCCCAGTTTATAGCAACACATTTATTACTTTAAATATAATAAAATGCATAATAATTTGAAGAAAAAATAAAATAATAAAATACATGTTTATGTATTGGTGTCGTGATTGGAAAGAATGGAGTTATTACAACTCAATTCCATTTTATGAAATATTTTCATTTATCTTTTTTTGCTCAGAGTTGTCCAGACTCAGACATTGCTTCCTCGATTGTGTCCATTTTTATCTCTGCTTCTCTGATGGTGAAAAGGTCTTTGATGGAAACACTTTCAAATGCTCCTTTTGCATACATGAAGATGACTTGCTTTTGTATTTATAGTTATATATTTTGTCAGATTGAAGTCTCTGAAATTCTAATCAAAGTGAGAGTAAAATCCATGCCTAATTTATTTTATGGAACACTCTTAATTTTAGTTGGTTCTGCCCCAGTAGTTCTCTGGTTTAGATTCTGTAAGTCTCATGAACTTTCTGGCCTCTGTGTACTTTTCTAGTTGATCATATTCTTAAAATCAGTGTAATTCAAACCCAAGGATCTAATCCAGGCTATTTTACCTACTTAAGCAATCATTATTTTTTCCATTGTTCACTTTACTCTAGCACCTGCCAAATAGGCTGGTATTCATTGATTAGCCCAAGGATGTTAGCACCTCAGAATCTTCATACTCTACGTTCCCTGTCTAAAATATCTTTCCTCCATCTTCCTCACTTCAAGTCGTATTCAAATATCTTCCCATTGAAGATGCTTTTCCTGACTATCTTAGCTAAAATATTTCCATTTCCTCACTGCCACCTGAGCACTGTATCTCTGTCTCTGGCTTATTTTTCAACAGTAGTAATTACAACCTGACAGTATCTTACACATTTATGTGTTCACTTATTGTCTTTTCTCTTAAGAGAATGTAAGCTTCAAAAGAATAGGTGCTGTGTCCTTCCCCTCCCCCACTACTGAATCCCTAGGAAATAGGACAGGTCATGATACATAGTAAATGCTTAATAAAAATAGAATGAATGAATGAATGGGCCTTGGTGGTTCTGTGACATAAGGAATTGCCAAAGAGTTGGAAGGATGCTTTCCTAACATAACTCAAGGAAAATGCTAGGAATGAAATAGAGTAAAAACATGAATAAGACACAATGTTAAATAGGTGGAAATATGAAAACAATGGAATCTTCTTAGGAGAGATATAGTCTCTAAGAGTAAATAGTATTCTACTTAAAGATATCACGAAATCAATTTACTGTAATGTGCAGCCAATGAAAATACTTGGGCCTTGGCACTTGAAACTTTCCAAATTATATTTCTCCAAAATAGGGCTTGCATAAGTAAAAATAAGTTCTAAATACAATATAGATATTACTAAAAACAAAACAAAAACAAACAAAAATAATGAAAGAAAGAAAGAAGAGAGAATTTCTTAAATCTGGGTATACCACTTGACAAGTGGTCTTCTTAGAGCTAATTTTTTTTTCTCTTAAGTGGACTTGGCAATTGTACCAGATCTGGGGTCCAAGGCCTGTATTCTACATGGGTTTGTTAACTCTCAGTCTCACCAGCCTAGAGAAATTGCTTCAATAGCACTCTTAACGTTGAAATGTAAGACAACCTATTTAGAGTCTTGTTAAGATAAATGATGACTCCCTTCACTTACTAGACCCAAATAATTTATTACTTCTTTTATAAAGTATGGAAAACTTAAGAACACCAAGAAGCAATATATACAAAAGGTTTTCTTTAGTTTCTTTATTTCTACACAAATTAATTTTGGGTAATAATCAAATATAACTTGCACCTGTTTCAAATCACTTTGACAGATTTTATTTTTTTTTCAAATAGTGACTATATGAAGTCCAATTCTTCACAAGAAAAGGAAGAATAAGTAAGTGGCAAACATCCAAAATACCTCACATGCTTAAATTAGGATTCTCAGTTTTCTTAAATACCACCAGAAAATGGAAAAATTGGAAAATATCCATAAGCTCATTTTTCATATGTGCAGAAGAACTTCCCTCAGTGTCCTTAATGTCTTTCAGTTGTTAGTTTAATGACATCGTTCTCTAAGCCTGTAGATCCCAAGATGACTTTGAAAGCATTCAATTTTCAATGTTATACAAAGCAGCCTCTCCCCTCCTCCTGTCCTTCTTACAAGAAAATAGTATACATGTTTCGTGCTGCAGCTGTTGTGTGTAAACAACATTTGGTTTGGTATCATGAGACTTGCATTCAAATGACAAGTCTCCACATTACTACTAGCTGTGTGACCTTGGTCAAATCATAACATTCCTATATCTCTGAGCTTCATTCTCTTCTTTTAGAAAATGAGCTAAGATTTCAGAGTTAATGGGAAACATGAAGGTGATAAAGCATTTGGAAGCATAAAATACATTTTCTTTATCACTACAGATACTCAAAAATAGTTAGTTAAAATGAATTATTTAGTTGCTTTTTGTCAACATTAAAAAACTAGTTCACACTTTGTAACTCCTCATCTTTTTAAATTAAAGATTTCAGGATAATAATAAAATCTCTTTTCAACACAACCATCTTTTATGTTCTCAAAAATGTTTCTTCTAATTTTATCCAAGGTCAACCTACCACAATAACCATCTTAACATATCAAAATAAAAACAAGTCCAGACTTAAATAGGCAAAGACACTATTTAAAAGACTATTGCAAAGGGAGAATGCTCTAACAGTAAGATCTGAAAATATCTCAGAGTGAAGAAAGGTCTTACTTCTTTTATAGGGAGAAGTAAAAACAAGGCTTGAAAAAACTAGGTATGCGGGAGTGGGGAGAGCAGGTGGCATAATCAAGGAACTGAACAGAAAATTTTACTTTGTGGTCAGCTGATTCTCAGTAGATGCCGTTAATAGGGCATAGTTCCACATTTCGGTGCTCAAGTTCAAGGGTGGGACAAAGTCAGGGGTCTGGGAAAAGAAGAGAAGCTGGTTTGGAAAGCATTTGGCCAAACATAAGAGGTATTTGGTGAGCATTTGGCCAAACATAAGAGTAATAAGCATAACAATAATGTTCTTTTGCATAATACTAAATATCTAGTATATCATGTGACATGCAGTGTTTTCCTTGTGAAATGGCTAATAATGCATAAAATGCATGAAGCAGAGATGAACAATTATGAATAACCTAATTTTAAAATATGCTAATAACAAATGCTGTCATGTAGATGTTATATTAAACGTCAGATTTTTAAAAGGTATGGGGATTCCAGAAATTGGCAACATAAATATGTTCTACTTACAGTTCCTCCCCAAATCCTATTTCAGTCATCTTCCACTCTTGTCTGTTTCTGGCAGCAGACAGGTCAAATCTGGGGGATGTAACCAGGAAAACAGCTGCGGGATACTTTCTCCTCTGGTCCTGATGAGAAACTGGAGAACAGGGTAGGAGATTGACAGGAGTAGGATAAGAAAGTAGTAAATCCTCCCAGAGAGAAGCAGAGAGGTCTCCGACACTTTGGGGAAAGTCAACAGCGGCTTCTATAGATGTACTCATTCTCCTTGATTCCAAAAGGCTTGAGGATTTTCCAAAAAGGGTCATGGTTGTGTCATTTCTTGCAGCTGGGAAGGTGGCTGGAGAGCATACAGCAAAGGCTCTGGTATTTTGGGATTGGCGAGGCACTGGAATCTAGTGTGATCTATGGTGCTGTCCTAGGAGCAGAGTCTACTGAGCCTCACATCATGCTCTGAACTACTGCACCTTAAGGAAAGTAGCCACTGAAACTAGGCCCCAATGAGCAGATGCAAAAAAGGCACTCATTAGCCAGCTAGAGGATAATAAAGAGAACCATCAGAAAAGGTCCCTAATTAAATAGAGCTTGTGGGAGTTGAAAGATTTTGAAAAAATAGTAAGAGCAGTTAAGGATATTAATACACACAACCAGGTTAACAAAAACACCAGCATCAACACATGGTTTTACAAAATTTCAAAAATTTTATAATTTTTCAATAATTTTAGAAGATTATCTAAAGGGAGGAAGAGTTATTGCTGAGACATGAATAAATGGCCTTGAGGCCAAATGGAATGAAATACCCCAAACTGCCCACCAGAAATGCAAATATATATCCTTATTCCAAGAAAACCTTTGTAAACAAGGTTGCAAACAGAAATAAAGTTAGCTATTAAAAGAAAAAATAAATAAATTGGTGGGCACTGAGCTTGTCATTTGCCCCACTGAAGAACAGAACACAGTGGGTGGAATGACATACAGGAGATTACTTAGAGAATAGAACATCAATGTGAGAATTTTTTAACCTAGATACATTATTATTGTGGTTAGGATGAAAGACATTTACTTAGATAAAAGGTTTTAGATAATATATTGTTAATCTACACCAACCAAAAAAGGTACTTGAGAAAAGATTTAACCAAACAACAAAAGACAAAGTCCTTGAAAATGAACAATTGAGTGACAGGGAAATTATTAAGCAATGAACCTTACAGACATAAACATGTATATGTAATTGGATAGATCCTAGAAAACGTGAAGGCTAAAACATATTCTTGAAATAGAAGTGATTCTTATACAAAATATTAATAGTCTGAGACAAAAGTATTAAGCCATTTCATCAAAAATGATGTGTTAAAAAGATGTGAATAAATAAAGTATTTCAAAATTTCAACTCCAGAGGCAAGGTAAGAAGTAGCAGAAGTAAAAATAATATGAAAATCTCATAGATACGGTACAGAAGATGTTATGGACTGAATTGTGTATGTCAAAATGCTTAGGTTGAAGCCTTAATCCTCAATGTGACTTTATTTGGAGATACGGATTTTAAAGAAGTAATTAGGATTAAATGAGGTTATAAGGGTGAGGTCTTAATCCAATAGGTATGGTGTCCTTATAATAAGAAGAGACACTAGGAATGCACTTACACTGAGAAAAGGCCAGATGAGGACATAATAAGAAAGCAGCCCTCTGCAAGGCAACGAGAGAGGCCTCAGGAGAAACCAACCCTGCTGGCACCTTAATCTTGGACTTCCAGCCCCCAGAACTGCGAGAAAACAAATTTTGGAGCACCCCAGTCTGTGTTATTTTGTTTTGGAAACTCTAGAAAATGAATACAGAGGAGTAGCAATAGAGGAAAATATGAAGGAAGAGACATGTATTAAATTATATGCACTAGGCAAGGGAAGGAAATTGGCAATGAAATTAAAAAACATAAAATAGAAATCCAATTTAACAACGGAGGAAAAAAAGATAATTAGGTACTTGATTAAATTAGAAAAATGAAAGCAAGAAAAAGAAACAACTGACTAAAATCAAAAGGAATAAAGAATTAAGTAAGGATTTTTAAAAAGTATATGAGTTGATATATGTGAAGAGACAATGTTCCCAATAAAATGACTATCAAATTTGGCTATATATATAACAGATTAGTCAGTTTCTTATAGCTTCTGATACTTACATATCTTGATTATCCATAATTATGCTTTAGAATATGAGGTATGATAATGAATCAAGAATGTTATGTTTCTATTGTGAATAATGTCTCAAACTTATTTGACATATATAAATGCTCGCTGTTTTCATTTGTATTAATGATTAGAATTTTACTATATTTTTCATGTTTTCAATTATAAGTAAGGTTTTTTTAAATCCTAAAAATATATTTGAATTGTATGCAGGAATAAAATTATTTATTTTACTTCAGATAAAGTAAATTGTGTGTGCGCACTTGTCTTGTGAAAGCTATAGATCCACTCGAAGCTCTTTAAAAGTAGTGCAATAATCGATCTAAGATTTTTTACGTTAAAACATTTGTTCAAGCTCCAATTTTTTTTTAACCTGAGCTTTTAAGGAGAACCTTTCCATTGGGAGCAGTGCTTATCTTTAGGATGAATTTCTATGTAAGAGTTCATCAGCATTACATATGATATTAAAACTGTTCTTGCTGAAGTCAGCAATAACTGTAATTGCCACATTGCCAAAGGCAATGTCCTGTTTTCCTACTTGCTCTTCATGTCTCTTGCATTTGACACTGTTTACTCGCTCTTCTTTCCTGAAAATTTTTCTCTCCTGGGGTTCTGTGAAACTCAACAATCTTTATGAGCTCATTTTAATCCTTTTCGGCCATACGTAAGTGACACCTATACATTTACTATTGGTTCTCTGATTTTTGTATTTTTCTTAGAGAGACCTTACTTTTGTAGCTTCAAGAACTGTCATCAAAGTTTCTATTAGAGGAAAAGAACTTGTGTTTAGGAAAATACACTATCCTACCTGAAGACACACACACACACACCCTAGTTTATTAGATTTCTAATTGGCAGAACAAACAGGGAACTAGGGGTGTTGGGAGAAGAAAAGAAAGAAGAGAGGATGAGAAGACAGAGTGGAGTATTTGATTAATATCTGATTAATGTTGTTCATTTTGTTTTGAGTTAACTCTCCTCTCTTTCTCTTATCTTTATCCAGTTACAATGCTTCACATTCAAAATTAGCCTGGTAGTTTTATTTTATTTTGTTTATTTTATTTTATTTTAAAATTATTATAAAATATATATAAAGAAAAGAGCTGGGTTTTGCATATTTGTCACTGAAAAATAAAAACACTTGCAAGGTGTTGAAGAAAGTCATGGCACTGGGGCCAGAGATGACCACAAGAAGATTTTTCCCCTGAAAATTTGCAGAAACCTGCAGAAAGCATTAGATTCTTCTTCTACAGCCCCCTTGAATACCTTTACCTTGGCACTAATCACACTTTACAGAAATTCTTCATGTATCCATTGTGCCACTGGACTCCAAACTACTTTAACACAGAAACCAAACCCTTTGATATTAAAATAATAACCTAGTTCTACTAGGTGCTTAAAAATCAGCAATGACAGTACAGCAATGATGGTCTTAATAATGATGGTTATCACAGGCATTTTAGGCTTAAAGAAGAAGAGATATAAGTAGGCCCAGTAGTATTGACTTAGTTAAAGAACTGGACCCTAGGAGGTGAGCCACGATCCAAATTACCATATTTAAGAGATTGTGAAAAGCCCAGTTTCCTGGCAGACAATGTGATAAAGACATAAGACTGCTTCTTTTGGAGTTGTTCAGACTCATGTTTAAGTTCTGGCTCTACCATTTACTGGCTGTGCAATTTGTTGCCACATACTTAGCTTTTCTGAATTAAAATTTCTGATTTAGCTAATCTTATTCCATAGAGTATGGAAAGGATTAAATTATTTAAGATATGTAAAATGAGTTAATGTTCAACTAAAGTAAATTTAATGCCTAGAGTGTTTTTGCAGAAGTGGAACAATATTACAACAGCATAGACAAATTTTGCTTACTTTAGAGCTTTACCTGGAGCCAGTTGTGCCATGATGCAGTTGCTTTTTATTTATGTCTGGAAAGTATATTGCTGAAGAACTGAAAACAAATTTTATTTTTGTCTGAAGAACCCAACTTTTGTTGCTGAGGGCATAAAGCCAAATCGTGTGGGCAGGTGGGAATGGTGCAGTTGTGCTTACTGAGCTGTGCCTTGTGGGAATTGCAGATTCTAGCTGAATACAACTTTGGATTCAACAGAAATGCTCTAAAGTGCCACTCCCCCAAGACTTCATGAAATCAACTATTCATGAGGAAAAACAATGGGGAAAACAACTAAGTTCATTTTCTTAAAAACATTTACTTTGTATTACCTTACCCTTTAACGTATAGGAGATCATAAAAAAAGTCTAAAATTTGCCTGAACTGCAGTGTTTGATTCTTGATGATAAGAGATGAAATATATCTATAATTCATTTTGTAAAGCGCATTTCCTGTTACTTGCTGCAGAGATAGCTGCCACATCTAATTGTTTGTGTAGCTCCTTAATTTTCATAAAAGAAGATAACATAAATGAAAACTCAGGAGAAAGACTAATTCAGATTACTAGACCAGGCAAGCTAATTTGTTATTCATTAAATGCTAATGAACCCAGCACCCATGTTTTATTTGTCTCACTCTATTTGAGATTTGAAAGGTCTTGTAACACAGTTAAAGTCTACAATAAACAGATATATGAAATTAATGCACTGCTTTCCCTCTTGTTTCTGTTTAGTAGATATACAATTATTCCTGGACTAGGCAAACTAAATAAATCGGTACGGAAAAGTATGTTTTCTATCAATTTAAAAAAACAAATTTGATCAAAATGAAGCTCTCCTCATGTGTATGTTGTCTTCAATTTCCATATGACCTAGACATTCTGTATGTGTAGTTTGGAGTTAGGCCTATTTTAAAATATCAAAAAATGAGATGGAGTTGGGAGAATTAAAACCTATTATATTTATATCTATTTTTAATTACCATTTAAACATTATTTGTTAACAGATATTTTTCTAACCATATTTTCTATGACTGCTTTCTATAAAATGCAGCAGGAAGAAGGTGATAGCATATGTATTAGGGTGGGTTTTTTTTTTTTTTGCTTTTTTTTTTTAACCTAGTTATTTTTAACTTAGTTGTTATTAGTTAGAATATTTATTGGTGAAGTTGGCCATTATGTAGAATTACTGAATTTACTTACCTTTATATATCATTTATTACAAAATTTTCTTTATGCCATACTGGCTATTGTATTGTAATAGTCCATATAGTGAATTACAATATAGTGTATTGTAATAGTCCATATAGTGAAACACAATATCAGAATTGTGTTTTAGTCACCACTGCTCATCTACAATCAAAACCACTGCTTTTCATACTATTTGTTGCCAATGTTATTTTCATTATATATACTCTCATAAGGAAATTTAATTAAGAAAAGAAAAGCAATTAGCCTTTCTCCTCTTTATGCAACGTATATAATAGAGCCAGATATCTACTAATATTCCATAAAGTAGGTTATCACGGTCACTTACAACTACAGGCAGGGGTAAATTAGTTTTAGTTTTTACCAGGGACCATTCACTCAGGAAGTTGATTAACCTCCAACTCCAAGATATGATGCAGTTTGGTCATGGAGGTAACTTCTTTATGAGAACAAATGACAATCTAGTGGGCCAGGCTAGTATTATTTTAGCCTATTCTCTTTCTGGCACCCAGATATGAGATATGAGTGGTCTTTAGTGGTAATGAAAGACCAAAGAGAGAAAGGTGTTTAATTTCTTGCAATTTATGGTATTTTTTGGCAAAACTTCTTGCAGAGATGATCCTAACAGCTACTGAAAAATACTAACCAGTTTCATTTTTTTATAGGCCATTTTCAAAGGCCTCAACCTGACAACAGCCACAGAGATAGCTGCACATCTAATCGGCAGCTAATCTTTTTTTAACAAAATGTTAATTTTGGAAGGTTGAGGCATGAGAAACATGTAAGAGAAAGAGCATGGGCTTTAGAGAAGTAGAGAAGATTTTAAACCTGACTCAACCACATATTAGCTTCATAATATTTTTAATCTATCCATACCTCAGTTTCTTCAATTGTCGAATTGGAATAATCATACTTCATATCATTATTGTGCATATAGTTGAGAGCCCCTATGATTTGAACCTACACATTGTAGGCAGTTAATTCCCATTAGCTATAAATTCAAAGTTTAGCATACCACTCTCTGATTAACTTATTTATTTACCCATAAACTGCTCGTTGTCCATAAAACAAATGAGGTAGAGCTTTATCTACTCTGTTTGCTGCAGTCTTTTAGCACCTGGAGACAGGGCCTTGTATGCAATATCATTCAATAAATATTTGTTAAATCAACAAATAGCTTACTAGCTAATCCTTAATTCTTATATTGTTGATTTTGTATAAATTTTAAAAGTGATTGGGAATTATAAACTATTACGTTTCTAAAGCTTCCCCTAGAGTTCTCTCTTAGGGATATAATAAACATTGGAATTTTTATAAATATAGTTTTAAAAATCTATTCTTCCCATTCTACTTTCCTTTATTTTTTTAAGAAGTTAATAATAAAATTAAGTTTGGTAACATTATTATAGTGTGAGGCAATTTTGAAAGTGATTAGTAATTGATAGACTTTGAAAATATTTTCTCAAAGCTGCAGTTTTATTGCCACCAACTAAATAAACCTACTCTTCTTTACTGCACTTTGATTTACTGCTATTATTTCATGGAAAATGTCTATTGCAAGAAAAGCTTTATTTTAAAACACACAAATGCCAATGCACTATCTGTAAGTCAGAAAAAAAAAACCACTTCTTGATCTCTTTGATCAAGTCCAAATTACTTCTTGAAATCCTTAAAAAACCACTGCCGGGAAAGCAACATTGATAAGTGAAACAGTAAGTTCTATTATGGATGTATTGTGGGCCTTGTGACCTATGTTTGTGACAAATTTAATCCTCCAATGATAGAGAAATTTATGAGGGACACTAATTTCATTGGGTTATTGGACAGTTCAACATTATCTTTGTGTATGAAATTAGAGTGAGTGCTTTCGTTTCTCAGTAAAGGTTTATGGAAAGGCTAAAAGGCCATTTGTTTTTGCAATACTGCCACAGACCACAGGTCAAGCATGTCACAACCTTTTCTGAGGTTGAAGTTGGAATACAACTTGATTGAAAAATTATGAGTCCCTAAAAATGTACATTATATGCTTTTATTTTTTTTGTCTCTGCCAGTTGACAATTACTGCTTTACCTATCCTTGCACTAAAGAGAGCTCCCCTCAGCTAACTCCACCCCCATCCCTCTCAGATCAAAACATGGGAAGTGACAGAAAGCTCCAAATAGTATTTTACCTTTGAGAAGAGAGAAAACTTGTTCCTGCTTACTGTCTGCAACCCAACTTGTTAGGAATAAAGGGCCCTGGCAGCTCTCCAAATTTCTTCTAACCCATAGGGCACAGGAAAGCAGCAACAGTAGTGGCTATTCGTGGGCTGACACACTTGAAGACAGCAGAATGCAGAACACATAGTCTAAATAACATAAAGTCATGGGGAACTGCAATGAAGTTTAATCCGTGAATGCAGTGGTGCTATAATGTGATGCTCAATCACCAGGTTTCATAAATTATGTCATAACTGGGGCCATCCAGGACAAATCCTGGAGCCCCAGGCCTCACAGGATGACTTATTACTCACTTTGAGGTCTTTTTCTTATTATGTATGTATGTAATTATCTCCAGATTATTGCTGTACCCTCTTAACTGCCTTTTACTTCTCATCTCTATTTTTCAAATTCTTCCTCTAAATCAATGTGGTCTCCAAACTTAATCAATTGTACACCTTTATGTTCAATCTTTACATATTGGTGGTAATAGATTGAGCTGATACTTACATTTGTATTTTTATAAATTATATACATAGTTTATTATACTATTGTATTATATTTCAGTACAATAATAAAAATTTTATGAACAGAATGACATAACAAATGTAATCTTTCTCTCTCTGGTTAGCTAATTTACATACTTTCCATATCCTACAGAATAAATAAGATTCTAGCATATGCTGAGCTTGTCTTTCTATGGTCTAATTCTTCACTCTCATCTCATACTAATCTGTCTCACTTCCCTATTTGTGTCCAAGAAAGACACAACTTGCTCAATTTCCTTCAAGAACCACTATGAGTACAAATACTGGTCAATAAATTTTTTACACTATATTAAATTAATTACTTATTCTCTGTACTCTGACTAGACTATAAGTTTCTGTTGAAATGAGTCCTAGTTATCTTCTCCCTTTCTCTCTCATACCTCAGTTCATCAAATATAGTAAGTACCCAATGGACATTTCCATTTTCCACATTTGACAAGAGAAGTTCCCAGCACACGTGTATTAAAAGGACATATGTGAGCATAATTTCATGATGATGCCTCAGTAACCATTTTATTAATACTTACACATATGTCTTCTTTTATTATTACAAGAAATGGGGCTTCTCTTTTACCTGAACAGGAGAAAAATATACAGAGCCACCAAAACAATCTTTTTTTTTTTTTTTTCGTCAAAAACCAATGAACAACTATCCCAGGTCAGATTATTTTCTTGGAAATCAAAAAAAAAAAAAAAACAACCAATGAATAACTCAAGAATTATTGAAATAACTATCCAGATTAGGCAACAATATGAAAAATTTTTGGAAAAAAAATCTAAATGTGTGTAAAAATAGCAAATATGCATGCACTATGATTATATACCTATTAAATATATATTTTAAAATAAAAGTTATAAAATTGAAGAATTGAATAATGAAACATTAAAAATCAATATTCAGGATAATTCAATTTAAATATGTATTTTCACATATTATATCATAAATTGTAAATTTAAAAGTTTTAATGAAATATTTGGGCTGGAAAACTGGACAATTATATTGCTCAGGTTTCTCTGAGAGATTCTCTAAACTTTGGACCATAATAAATGTTTTAAGAATTATAGAAACACATAAATCTCCTTGAGAAAAAAATAAGTTTATAAGAAGTATATATGGGCAGATCACTCATATAAAATTTGCAGTCCTAAGGGAAGTTGAGAAATTTGTGACTCAGGAAAATTACACTAATGCAAATAATTTTTCTTTACAGATTCATTTCACTTGTATCAATAATTAAAATATTTTATTTCCATTACTGTAAGCCACCTGTGTTTGTCTTTTCCTTTTTTATTCTAAGTACCTTGGCCAACACAGAAAGAAGAAACAAAGGAAGTATGGGGCAAGAAAAGGCTTATTCTCTTACATTGTCATTTTGTGTCTAATGCAAAATGGAACTGAACATAGCAAGGTCAGGGCATCAAATGAGTAGGAGAAGAAAGTTCTTTTTTCCCTTTGTCTAATTGTACTTAGAGATAATGGATCAAAATTCAATGAAAAATAATTTATAAAGAAAGTATAACTTTACTCATTTAAATTCCAGGGTCAGGTTAGCAGCAGTTACAACTGAAAGAATGTTAGACACTGGAATTACAAAGGTGAACCTTCTGGTACACGAAAGATCCTTTGGTAAAGACCCTTTTATCACATTACATACTTAAGGAAAGGCCATTGACCCTTCCTAAACTTCAACTATATTTTTAATTTAAATAAATAGCTCTCTTCTATTGCCTTTTAATGATCTAAATTGTTCACTGGTGTTTTATAGGGCATTAGAAGTACTTTTATATAACACTTTTTTACTTTTTCATTTTTCTAAAGGAGTGATTTTTTTCTCTTCCTTTTGCTTATTAATTAAGAAGGGAAATTTTAATGAACAAAAAATGATACCAGATTTTCTTCTTTCATTGTTATTTGTGTGACAGTTAAAACTCTTATTCTTGCAGAGCCCAGGAGAAAGGAGAATGAGTTCTGGGTTCTAGTTTAATCCACTAGCCCTGTATGAATACAACTTAAATGTCAAGGGCCTTTTAATACTATATATATCATGTAATATCATTTTGTATTATGATATGTAACTATTGTGGCTTTCTCAAAAAAAATTAAGAAAGAGTTTTTTCCTAAAAATTTTGTTTACATTACTGTCGCCTGCAGACGTTTTAGAACTAAAATAGGAAGTAGTTTCACTTAAAGGGAACAAAGCATTCCAGCACACCGAGAATATGGAATCTGATATGCAATCATTTCTGAATGGTGCAATTTGCTACCATTGTAGTTTCATACATGACTGTAATTCCTTTTTTTTAAAAAAAAACAAGAAATTAAAGCATAATATGATTTTTGGTAAATGATTTTTGGTGTAGTAGGGAATACTATATATATCAAAGAACAATTGTTCTATATTTAAACAGAAAACAGAAACATAAGAAATTTAAGATATTCCAATGAGATAGAAAATAAAATTGGTAACAAAACTTAAGATAGAATGTAGACTAAAATTATTTGTCTCATAAAGGTAGTTGGGTTTGCCTTGTTTTCTTTTTTTTTAAATTTCAATACATTTAATGGGAACAAGTGTTTCTTGTTAAATGATGAATTATATAATGCTGAAGTCAGGGCTTTTAGTGTATCTGTCACCAAAATAGTGTACATTGTAGCCAATAGGTATATTTTATCCCTCGTCCCCCTTCCAACCTTCCCCTTTCTTAGTTTTCAGTGTCCATTACACCATTTTATGACTATATGCCCCTTGACTATCACCCACATATAAGTGAGAACATGTGGTGTTTGGTTTTCCATTCCTGAGATACTTAGGATAATGTTCTCCAGTTCCATCCAAGTTGCCATGAATGACATCGTTTCATTCCTTTCTATGGCTGAGTAGTACTCCATGGTGTATATATTCCACATTTTCTTCTTCTACTCATCAGTTGATGGGCACTTAAGTTGATTCCATATCTTTGCAATTGTGAATATTGTGAATATTCACAATTCACAGAATACTGTGAATTTTGAATAAATATTCAAGTGCAGGTGTCTTTTTATGTTCATAAAATGATTTCATTTCCTTTGGGTAGATATCCGGTAGTGGGATTGCTATATTGAATGTTAGGTCTAATTTTAGTTCTATGAGAAATCCCTATACTGTTTTCCATAGAGGTTGTACTAATTTACAATCACTCCAACAGTGTATAAGTGTTCCTTTTTCACTGCATCCATGCCAACATCTATTGTGTTTTGACTTTTTACTAATGGCAATTCTGACGTGGGTAAGGTGGTATCTCACTGTGGTTTTAATATGTATTTCCCTGATGATTAGTGATGTTGAGCATATATTCATAAATTTGTTGTCCATTTGTCCATCTTCTTTTGCAAAACATCTGTTCATGTCTTTTGCTGACTTTTTGACGAAGTTATTTGTTTTTTTCTTGCTGATTTGTTTGTGTTCCTTGCGGATTCTGGATATTAGTCCTTTGTTGGATATATAGTTTGTGAAGGATGTATAGTTTATAGGATGTATAGTTGGATGTATAGTTTCTCCCATTCTGTATGCTGTCTGTTTACTCTGTTGGTTAAGATTTATCTTGATCTTAGAAAAATGATGGTATTTTGATGGGAATTTCATTAAATCTGTGAATCACTTTGGGCAGTATGGACATTTTAACAATGTTGATTCTTCCAATCCATGAGCATGGGATATTTTTCCATTTGTTTGTGTCATCCATGATTTCTTTCATCAGTGTTTTGTAGCTGTCCTTGTAGAGATCTTTCACCGCCTTGGTTAAGTATATTCCTAGGTATTTTATTTTCTTTGCAGTGTTGTAAATAATATTGAGTCATTGACTCTCAGTTTGACTTTTATTTGTATATAGAAATGCTACTGATTTGTATACATTGATTTTGTAACCTGAAACTTTGCTGAATTTATTTGTCAATTCTAGGAGTCTTGTGGTGGAGTCTTTGGGATTTTCTAGACTCAAGATTATATCATTGGCAAACAGGGATAGTTTGACTTTTCTTTCCTGATTTGGATGACCTTTATTTCTTTCTCTTGCCTGATTGCTCTGTTTAGGACTTCCACTACTACATTGAATAGATGTGGTGAACATTTATCTTGTTCCAGTTCTTAGGGGGAATGCTTTAAACTTTTCTCCATTCAGTATCATGTTGGCTGTGGGTTTGTCATATATGGCTTTTATAAATTTGAGGTATGTTCCTTCTATGCCTAATTTGTTGAGGTTTTTTATCATGAAGGGGTACTGGATTTTACTGAATGCTTTTTCTGCACTTATTGAGATGATCATATGGTCTTTGTTTTTGCTTCTGTTTATGTGGTGAGTCACATTTATTGATTTGTGTATATTGAACTATCTTTGCCTCCTTGGGATGAAACCAACTTGACCATGGTGAATTTTCTTTTTGATGTGGTATTGTCCAGGGTTTCTATATTGATTTTCTGCTTTGATGATCTATCTAGTTCTGTCAGTGGAATGTTGAAGTCCCCAACTGTTATGATACTGCCGTTTATTTCTTTCCTTAGATCTAGTAGAATTTGTTTCATGAATCTGTGAGCACCTGTGTTAGGTGCATATATATTTAGGGTTGTTACATCTTCTTGTTGAATCACTCCTTTCATTATTATATAATGACCATCTTTGTCTTTTTTTGCAATTGTTGATTTAAAGTATATTTTTTCTGATATAAGAATAGCTATTCCTACTCACTTTTGGTTTTCATTTGCATGGCATATTTTTTTCCATCCCTTTACCTTGACTGTATGAGAATCTTTGTAAGTTAAATGAGTTTCTTGGAGAGAGTATATGTTTGGGTTGTGTTTCTTTATCCATTATACCAATCTATAAGATTTAGCCTATTTACATTCAATGTTAATATTGGTAAGTGAGATACTGTTGTAGTCATCGTGTTGATTGCTCCCTAGTTGCTTTGTTTTCTCCCCATGTTACTGTTTTATAAGAACTGTGAGTTTTAACTTATGAGCCTTTTTATACTGGTGAATATGGATTGTTCTCTTCCATGCATAGAGCACTTATAAGCATTTCTTGTAAGGCAAGTCTAGTGGTGACAAATTCCCTTAGTGTTTGCTTGTCTGGGAAAAGCTTTCTTTCTCCTTTATTTATGAAACTTAGTTTTTCAGGATACAAAATTCTTGGCTGAAGTTATTCTGTTTAAGAAGACTGAAAATGGGACCCCAATCTCTTCTGGCTTGCAAAGTTTCTCCTGAGAAGTGTGCCCTTAGTCTGATGGATTTTCCTTTATAAGTTACTTGATACTTTCATCTTGTAGTTTGCAGTATTTTCTCCTTCACTTTGACTTAGGCCAGACTGATGGGCCTTCATGATATCCTATTTGCCATGAATCTTCCAGGTTTTTGATGACCGTCTTACATCTAAATATCTAAGTCTCCAGCAATACTAGGGAAGCTTTCCTTCATTATTCCCTCAAATAGGTTTTCAACACTTTTTGCTTTTTCTTCTTCTCCCTCAGGGAAACCTATGATTCTTATATTTGTTCTCTTTACATAATCCCATATTTCCCACAAACATTGTTCATTTTTCTTTCTTCTTTAGTCTTTATTTTTGACTAACTGGGTTAATTCAAAAGCCTTGTCTTCAAGTTCTGAATTTTCTTCTTCTGCTTTCACTGTATTTTGAAATTCCCTAAATGACTCTTTCATTTCCCAAAGTTCTGTTAAATTTTTTTTAAAAAGCCTATCATTTTAGTGAATTTTTCATGCATGTCCTGAATTGTGTTTTTAGTTTTTTTGTGTTGGTTTTCATTTCTCATCAATCCTATTGCCATTCTGAATTCTATATCTGACATTTCATCAATTTTCTTTTGGTGGGAGTCCTTTGCTGGAGAGCTAGTGTGATCCTGTGGGGGTGTCAAAACATCCTGTTTTTTCATGTTGCCAGAGTTCTTATGCTGGTTCCTTCTCATCTAGAATCTCTTCTCTGAGCTCAAAGCAGATAGCTTTGCAGTACACCTGTTCTCTACTCCTGGGAACTCTACTGCTTAGTGAAGAGGGGGGGAAGCCCCTGAATGGTGTGCTTGATTCTTTTCTGGAGGACTGAAAAGGCAGAAGAGGGGTGAATGCACTGTGAGCCTGTAACACTGCTGCTCTCTCTCGTGCATCTCCCCATTCTCCAGTGGTTGTCACAGTCCAAGCAGGTACTGAGGGATATTTGTGTAGAGGGGTGGGCTGCTCTTCAGGCAGCTGATGAAAGCTCGACTGGGGGCAGGGTGGGCAGGTGGCATGTGACAAGCGGGCCAGGTCCATCAGTGGTGGTGCTACTTAGGAAGTGGTGGTGGCAGTGGGTGCCAGAGGTTGTGGGTATGTGCTCTGCCTAAATCTCATGGCAGCAGTGGCTGAGTGGGGCTACCTTTTTGGAGGCAATGGGCTCCAGGTCAGTGGGTATTTGTTCTGCCCAGGTCCCCCAGTGGTAGCAGGTGCATGTGGCACCAGCTCACAGGATGGGTGAGAGCGCTTTGCCTCCCTGCCCCCTCCCTGGCCTGGTAGGGGTGATGAAAGGGGGCAGCAATACAACTGACCTCTAGATTGACCACTGGATTGACACAGTGCTCTGCAGCTGGACCATTCTGAATGCTGCCATCTGCAGTGCCCAGGGGTCAGAAGCTAGTGGGACCCCACTGTGTCTTCTCTCCAGAGCAATGCCACTGCAGAGTTCCAGTCAGCTCCCAGTATCAGACTAGAGGCCTGCTGCATTGGAGGGGCCTTCCGTAGCTCAGATTGCAATGTCAACATCCATGGGGGAAGTGTGGAGCCCTGGGGTTCTCTCCTCTGTCCCTTCCCCATGTGTCGGTACCTTCCCTGGGTACCTCCGTTCCTGCTGATTGGGTTTCCCCACTTCCCTCTCCATCATTTTGGATGTCTCCCATTGCCTCTCTGTTGATTCCAAATGCTCTTTCTGTAGGTGAACATCTACTTGCCACTTTTGGTCCTCTCTGTGAGAGTAACTTGTGCAGGTTGCTTCTAGTCCGCCATCTTGGCTCCTCCCCCACCCCACCCCCATTTTGCTTGGTTTGTTTTTACAGCTTTTAAATAAAGATAAAATGTTCTCCTAGAGTTCCTTACAGCTGTTCTTTAGATTTATATTAATGTCCTTAGTGGTTACTGTGGTCTTTTTGCACCCACTCACAAGTTCATGCCCAAGAAGGTTTCTTGGAATTTCACTGGTTGTTCTCGGGTTTGCTTGCCCAGGTTCCCACAATGTGTAGTGGCATTCCTTTTATGGGTATTTGTTGGTGATTTCTGGGTTCTGTGATTCATAAGATCCTGTGTCATTAACACTAAACACCTTATGGTTCCTTACTAACCTTTATGCTCTAGCAAAGTATTGCCTACTTCCAACTTATCCAGGAGCTGCCTGAATATATAAATTGACTTGTCACCATGTTTTAATAAGGATGTTGGTAATGGATTTTCTGTGCCATCCTAATTGACTCTTTCCCTCCTCCCCCTTTTAGGAGATTTGAGGAATACTTATACCATATTCTTGCAATCAGAAATGCTCCAGAATGATTTTTCTTTGCTTCTATATTTCCTATTTTTAGTTTTCCATTGGATATATTTTTTCCCTCTACTGACCTGAAATTATTTTTCCTCTTTTTTTAGAGCTTGCTCTTAAAATTTTCTTTCATATATATTTAATTGTTAAATTATAAAGATAATCAGGAGATATAGCATCCTCCCAAACAATGCCAGAATTTTAGAACACTGATAATCATCCTCACTTCTTACATGTTGTTGCTACCCAATATTTTCATTGTGCTTTATTTTTACATTTTCATTTTTTGCTATCATTTTCTATTGTTTTGTACACTCCATGCTTTATAAAATTTCTTCAGTCACCTTCCTTTACACTTAATTCTCTACTTCTTTAAGTACATATGAAAATTTTTTATTCGAAAGTAGCCATTGATAGACACAATTTAATAAAAAAAATCTTTATTTTTGTCTTATTTTTCTTAGCACTTTAAAGATATTCAATTGGCTTGTAGTTGCTCATGGAAAGTTTGCCATATATCTTGGTTTTATTTTATGCCTATGGTTGCTTTTAAAATCTTCCCTTTATTTTTAGTATCCTCAAATCTCACTAAGATATATTCAGTTGTGGATTTTTATTCATTTATTCTACTTGAAACCTTTTATGTTTCTTTACACTGAAAAGTCGTGTCTTCGATTCTGGTAAATTCTTTGCCGTTATCTCTAAAAATTTGTCTTTCCCTTATTATAACTATATTTTTTTTGGAAATCCTGTTGGAGATATATGTATATATATATACACACATACACACACACATATATATATATATATTTAGATTTGTCTTAGTCTATTTTGTGTTGCTATAAAGGAACATCTGAGGCTGGATAATTTATAAGGAAAAAACCAGTTATTTGGCTTACAATTCTGGATGCCTGGAGCATTCAAAATTGGGCATCTGCATCTGGTGAGGGCCTCAGGCTGCTTCCACTCATGGCAGAAGGTGAAGGGGAGCAAGCAAAGGAAAGAGGGGAAAGATGCCAGGCTCTTTTTAACAACCAGCTCTTGTAGTACTTAATAGAGTGAGAGCTCACTCACTTCACCCCACTCAGGGAGGGCATTAATCTATTCCTATGGGAACTGCCCCCATGATCAAAACACCTCCCATTAGACCTTCCTCCAACAGTGGGGATCAAATTTCAACATGATATTTGTTAGGGACAATCAAACCCTATCCAAACTATAGAAGGATTTTATCATTCTAACCTCTATTTGTCTTAACCTGTATTTTCATATTTTTATATTGTCCATCTCTTTTTCTCTTAGTTTTGCTGTGGAAAATAATCTGAGATGTATTGTAATTCAGTATTTATTTTTGAATATCTTGCTTACTCCACTTTTGTCTTTTTACTTAAATTGTTCAATTTTTCCTTTCAATAATTGTTTGTTCACTTTCACAGATATCTTTTTTTATTTTTAATTGATTACAAGTCTTTATTTCATGTGTCTTTACTTAAAAGATTCATTTTGTTGTTCCTAGCAGATTATTCAATGATTAATATAAGAATAATAATCCTTAAGAGTAAAATTATACTGTTAGTTGTTTCTGATGCCTCTTGCTTATATGGTTTTATTATCTTATATTTTTGTAATTTTTGCTTGTGAAATCCTCTTCAATGAAATTTTATCTGGCAGAAGGCTGTGATGGTGTGGGTTGAAAGTTGAAGTGTATCTCTCCACTGGATTTTGGTTTACTTTAATCAGACATCTCAGGAGTTCAAAAGCCAATGACCAATTTTCATGTTAATTACTTGGCTTTGGGGTATCCAGAACACAACAAGGCCAAACCTGAAGTAAAAGCTGACTAGAGGTTTGGAGTCCTCTGAGAAAACTACTTTTGCTTGTTTTACTCTAGAACCTGCGCAGATTTATGGCACTTGTTATAGTCTCTGCATACTGTCTGTACAAGTGCTTTTCAAAGTTTACAGACAGTTGATCTTCATGGTTTGTATTCAGTGATCTTATTTTCGATCATCTATGCTACATGGGCACAAGAGCTAGTTTCCTGTGTCTCTGTGTATATAACCCCGTCTTAATATGCATTCCTTTCCCCAGAGACTTGAGGTAGGAAAGGATCAGCTTGTCAGCCTCCCTGAGTAGGATTTAGTTTCCATATTATTTCTAGAAAATGGAAACTTCCTTTTTTAAGGCAAAATCAAATTTGAATTTAAAATAGATCTGTTACATATTATGTAGGATTTCCAGATGTTTATGGCTAGAGAATATTTAGATTTCTTTAATCCACTTCTTTAAATAACCACAGAATATTTTACAAATCAATCTCTTTAAGTAGTTCAGGAAAGTTTTCTACTTAACTCACATAAGAGACATTTTACAGTTTAAATTAACAGAAAAAAAGTAAACAATAGTTACATTAAATCATCATTTAAAAACTCTACCTACAGACTTTGAAAAATATTTCATTTTTTAAATCACTCTACATAAATGCCTAGCTCAGATTTTGCAAACAATAGCATTTATTGAATAAAGAAGAAAGGACAACATAGATATATTCCCCATGACCCTATAGTTAAAAATTTTGCTGATTGTGTGGCTGTTACAGTTGTATATATCATGATGAAAATAGTCAGTATACTTAACTTTTATTAAACAATGTCCTCCCCACCATATTTTGTAAACACATGAGGGCAGTGTGTTGTAATTTTTTGAATTTATTTGCTCAAGTTGCCACTGCACTTCCAGGAAGAAGATTCTATGGAGACCTTATTAGCTAGGGACCATATAGCCAATTTTTATCCCCTAGCATTTCTTTTAAATATGAATTAGTGCCCATGATTGCATAATTCTGTCAAGTTGCAGTCAATGTTAGGAAGATACAGAAAAACCTACTCATATGAAATAGGAATCACTGTGACAATAAAGAATCGTTGTCTTATTATAACCATAATACTCAATTAAGTGGAGTGGATAATTGAGAAAAGAATATCAATTTTAAACCAACATTACTTCTTGTCACAAAATATTGTTTCCAAAATATGGCATTTTGATTTTTTTCTTAAAAGTAGTTTATCAGGCTGAATTAAATCAAGTAATATGTTTATGGACACTGCTTTGTCTATACTTCTAAATCTGTGATAAAAGAAAAAATTTAAAAAATAATTCTCCATATTGGGAAAAGTTGAACATAACTTTTGATGTGACTGAAACATATTTTCCCTTTAAAAAACTTAGAAAAAGTACTTAAGAAATGTTAAAAAGGTAATGGATCACATTAACTCACATCATTCACTCTATAATTTGAGGGATTCAAAATGGGTCATTAACTATAATTTGACAACGCCACTCTGAGTGGAAAAAACAGAAATGTTATTACAATGCTTGATACTGTATTCCATTTGAAAATATACAGTTATCACACTAATAAAACCATTTAAAAGGCTTTTATTGTTGAATTTAATTATATATGGCATTCTTCATAAAAAAAGTTTCAGTGAGATCTGTTAGGCAATTTGTACCTTTAGTTCAGTACAATTCATCCATAACATCAATTTTCTATTTTTTGAAATTATGTTACTATTTGAAAGCTACAGATATTCAGTTGCAATTTCTTTGGGAAAATAAAATATTCATGTTTTTAAAGTCTACTTCTACCAAATGTTGAACCTAAAATAAAGTTGTCTTTTTAGTTATAGAAGTCTGTTTTATTGGAACTTATCCCAATAATAACTAGACTGTTCAGCAATTCACTTTTAAGATAAACATCACATAGCTTCATAGAAATGAATATTTTAAATTTAGATATGAAATATTTCTTCTAAGAAACATCTCAGCATAGATTAAGCCATATTTTCTAGCTATAAATAATGATAAAAAGTGATTTACACATGTAAAAATCAATTTACTACTATTCAGATCTATAGTTCTGTCCAATAAAATTACTTTCAACATGATGGCTCTGAGTCAATCATTCTGGCAGATATGTAGTGGTATTTCATTGAGTTTTAATTTGCATTTCTGTAAGTACTATGAGATTGAACACTCTTTAATATATTTATTAGCCATTTGGATATGTTCTTTTGTGACCTACCTATTCAACGTTTTACCCAGTTTTTTATGATCTTTTTTTAAAAAATTGATGTATGTGTATATATATATATTTTTTCCTGAGTACAAGTCATTTATGCCTTGTATCATCTGTAAATGCCTTTTCTAAGTTTGTAGATTCCCCCTTAATTCTCAGTGATATTTTTTAATGACTTGAAATGTCACTTTTCTTTTATAATTAATCCTCTGTGTGCTCTGTTTGAAAAACAGTCTTTGTCTACCCTGGGTTTAGGAAGTTTTCGTCTATATAACCACCTAGAAGTGTTATTGATGTGTTGTAGGCATTATATTCTGTAATGCCCTAAAGAGATGCATGAGAGGAAATAAGTAAACCTGAGGATCTCACTATTGTGTCATTCATCAAGTCCAGAGCTTCCTGGGTTAATTTTTTCTTCTTTATACCTATCATAGTCTTCCTATGCTTGTTTGTTGATTATGGACAGGGTGTTTTACTTGTATAGAAGAGTGCCTGGAAGGAAGAATATATCTTGCTAGAACCAGATATCCTTTAGTATTCTTTACATTTTTTTTTGTTTTTCTGATTTATTTGTACCTATGTCACTAAAATATTGAGTTATATTTTTATAAGGAAAATGTTTGCCTATATTCTTTTCTTTATAATATTTATCTTGAGATATGTATGTTTTCTTACATTGAACATAGTTGTTATCTAGTAGAATCAGTATCATTGCTTTCGTAGGCTCTGCTGTGATACATATACATATCATTTTTAGAATTAGGTAGCTTGCAATGAATGCAATATGCTAAACTTTAGCATTCACATTTCATGGGAATTAAAATGATTGATTGTCTTTTTAAATAAAAAGATGAAATTCAGTGAGCATCTGTAGTGTGATGTGAAAATTTTGTAAAAATTTATGTATTTTTCATAGGAATGCTACAATTTGGTTCACCTTATTAATATAAAAAGTAACCTTATAAATCTCCACTTAGCTATGGGAGATACCTCACAGATGGGAGAACTTTTCTCTATATGTTAACAAGCTGAATTGTTGAGTGCAGAACAATACTGAGAACAGATGTTTCAGTACTCATCCAAAAAAACCTGACCACTCAATTTCCATCTGGTCAAAAAAAGTCCACTGAAGACTTGGCTATTGCTTCTTTCCAGGTCACGTAGCCACTAAGGATAGATAATAACTTAAGAATATGATGCCCTTAAAAAAATGTTTAAAAATTAAAAAATAAAAAAAAAAAAAAACCTACATTTTCTGAGGGTGTCTGATGATCCAGAGGTAAGTGTGTTAGAGAAAGCTTGGGCAAAAAAAAAAAAAAAAAAAAAAAAAAGAATATGATGCCCAATCAGTCAATAATAGAAAATTGGGCTCATTTTATTAAGAGATAAAAAGCCATTTAATTATGTAATAGCACAATGGCAAATATCATACTGAATTTATTTATGGGGTGGCACTCTTTATTGATAAAATTCCTGCATGTTAATACTCAATGCTGGAGAATTCTGCTTAACTGCAATGCCATCTGTTTTCAGATCAATGTACTATAATTGACTGATGGGAATTTTAAAACAGAAAATCCAGCTGTTCTACATTTGTCCTCTTTGACCAAAAGTTAAATTATCGTATCTACATAATCGCATTCATTTCCACTAGAGTGTGACCTTGTAGATGATGATGTCTTCCATAATCAGATGACACATGATTGTGTTTACAGAAATGTGGTATTAATAGTAGGATATTGTACTACAAACAAAACAGCGGCACAGATGTAAATCTAAAAGCAGTCCCATTTTAGATCAGTCAAGACTGCCAGAGCCACTAACAACATTTAATACCTGGAACTAATTTGATTGTAAAGGGAAGTTTCACCTGCCATGATGGTAATGTATGCAGATAACCAACTATTCTTGTGTGATATGTCACATGTTCAGTTTTACCCATGTTTGTATTTAGCATATAATGTGTATTAAAATACATAAGGAGTGATTCCCACTATCACCATGAGTATAGTGTATGACTCTTTCTTTGAAAGAAATTATTATGAGATACAGGGAATAAAATATTCAATTACCTATCTGTTTACTTATAGCCATGCTATATTTATATTTTGGAGATCTCCCAAGATATGATATTATTGACCAATTTGAAATTTCATTTATAGGTTTTTAGATAATTTAGATGATAAAACTAGGCCCAATTATGGAAAAATCCATTGAAGCATTTTTGTACCATAGTGTACATGTTACTATTAGCAGCAAGTATTGCATAATGACATACTTATATATGAGATGAAAAACTGAAAACAGTAATTCATACTATATGACTTACTATACTTTATCTCTGCTTTATCTTAGCTTTTTAATTTTGATTTTAATGCAAAGAGGCTATCAAGGATTTTTAAAAGTATTTAACAGTTTGTTTTGAGACAAGGCTAATATTAATATTTGTATATAAGTAGTAATTTCTGTTAATATAAATAATAATGAATACATACAGAAATATTAGACAACTATGATTATGTATCTATCATGATTTAATAGCCTTTCATATATTAATCTAATTATATGAATACCTTACAAGAATAAAAATATTAATAAACAAATATAACATACCTGGGCATCCCAAATTGGATTAACTATATCAAAATTTGATGCATGTTTTTCTGGTTTGATGTAAATGTTCATAAACATTAACACAAAAATGTTTTGAAAGGCCAGCTTTTTTCACTCAACGACATTTGGTAACTTTAAATATTTTTGCACAATGTAATTTACTTATTTATTTAACAAATATTTATTAAGTACCTCTAAGTATCAGACACTAGCCTGGGTATAGGGGTTGCCATTATGTGTGAAACAATAGACCATCTATCTCCATTCATGGACTTATATTATAATGAATGGAAACATAGGATACAAATAAATGTATAAAGTTTCAGGTGGTGGTAAGTGTTAGGAAGGAAAATTATTAAGCCATAGAAGATGGATAAATTCAAGTGGAGTGTGCCATTTTATACACCATGGTCTCAGAGGATCTCTTGTATAAGACATAGTTGAGCAAAGACTTGAGTGAAGTAGGAAGCAGTGAATAAAGCATATACTGGCTGAGAGCATTCTAGAAATAGGGAATAATTACTGCTAAGGACCTCAGAGAACAGCATGCCTTATCTATTCACATTGCAGTAAGACCACTATGGCAGGAGAAAGTGACCCAGTGGAAGAAGGGAGGAGATGAGATTAGTAAAGTGGCACTGAACTAATCATGTCACAATTTATAGATCAAAAAGACTTTGGATTTTATTATGAGTGACATGGAAGACATCTGAGCAGAGGAATGAAATAATCTGACTTAAAAAGAAAAAGTAGAACAAGGCATTGTAAGTGAGCCAGAGAGTATGGGAGGTTGTAATTGTTTAAAATAACTAAAGCACAAGTAACAAGTAGAGATGTGGCCAGAGATAAAGCACAGAATAGCACGAAACAGATGAAAAAGTCTTATATGGCTTCATAACAAGTCTGGATTTTGTTCAAAGGGTAATGGAATACCTTTAGAATATTACAAGAGGAGAATAACATGTACCATCCATTTAGAGAAATTGCTAGCTTAAAGGTAATGTTTGTTGGTGGTGCAGGCTAAGTAATCCACTCTGGAGGTAATGTCAAGTGGCAAACTGAATCTCTACTTCCACAATGAGGCATAATGAGGTTGTTCAAGATGAGATAGTCAATGCTGTCAACAGAATCCAGTAAGGAGCTGAGACTCCATAACCAACCAGCATCAATGAAGCAGAATGAGGTGGTGAGAAGATCTAGTTGATACTCAACTTCTTCCATACTCTTTCTTGGTGTCAGCTGGGCCCAGAGAAGCCAAGAGCTTCTGCCTCCAAAGTGCAGCAACAAATCACTGTATAACCCTTCTACTTACAGATTCCTTGTCAAAGATTGGGTCTTTCAGGGTCTGATGGTACACCCCTAGTAGGAGACAGAAGATAATATGAGTCAGTGTCCCTCACCATGACAATATTCACCTAGCCCAAGTACAGCTAAACTTCTACCCTACCTATTTGCAAGAAGGTAGTATGAGTCAGTGCCTAATTTTTGATGAGGTAGAGAGTCCTGTGGCCCAGTGGGAAGATGAATATACACACTCACTAGGCTCTTGTGCCAGGGGGATGTTGAAAAAAAATCAAATAAGAATCAGAGTGTCCTAATATAATATCTAAAATTCTCAGGATATGGTTGAAAACCATTCATAGTACCAAGAATCAGGGCAATTACAGCATAAATGACAAAAGACAATCAATTGATGCTAACACTGAAGTGAATCAGATGTCAGAAATGTGTTATAAAGATCTTAAAGCAGCCATCAAAAATGATTCAATAAGCAATATATATTCTTTTGAAGCATAGAAATTTACAGTACTGAAAATTTCACCAAAGAAATAGAAATTATAAATTAAAAAAACAAGTAGAAATAATGGAACTAAAAAACACAAAAGCTAAAATAAAACAAACAAAAAACTCACTGGTGGGCTCAATAGTAAAGTGAAGATTACAGAGTTAGGCATCAGTGAACATGAGGGCAAATCGATGGAATATATCCAATCTGAACAACAGAGAGAAAATAGACTGAAAAATAAGAACAGTGTTTCATGGAAGTTTGAGACAAAAATTTAAAAATAATTAACACTTTTATCATCAGATTTTTCTAAGAGAGGAGAGACAGTTGAACTAGGAAAGTATTTGAAGAAATAATAAGTAAAAATTTCCCAATTTGAGAAATAGCAAAAGGGAAGAGATTCAAGAAACTGAACAAACACCAAATAGGATACTCAAGGAAATCCACAACAAAACACATTATAATTACACTTCAAAATAAAGATAATAAAGAAATTTTATATCAGCTAGCAAGAGACGATGCATTGCTTTTAAGGGAATAGCAATTTGAAATGCGCTGTGTTTCTCCTCCAAAATCATAGAGGCCAGAAAAAAGTGGCACAATGCATTTCAAGTACCCAAAGAAAAGAACTGAAAATTCTATATCAATTAAAAATACCCATCAGTAAGAAAGATGAAATAGAGACATTGACATATGAAGAAAAACTGAGAGAATGTTTCTAGCAAACCTACTATTAAAAATAGCTAATGTGAAGATATCAGCAAAAAAGGTAAAGTAGGTAGCTATAAGAGCCCATCCTTCCATAGAATCATTGAAAAAATCAAAAGACAGAGTTATGGTAGATTTCTAGAAACCAGTCAAAAGTATACAGCTAAATTAAGGAAAAGGCAACTGTAACATAGTAGAAAAATTTTGTCCCACCTCCCTACATGGCATGGTGGTAGTTTAAAGGTGGTGCTTCTTGTTCCTAATGTGCGACCCTGGTCCCTGGTTCCAGAGGGAACACAACAGAGGTGATACTCAAAGAATGATGACATCTGCTATAACCTGTCTGGCCACTGCCTGAAAAACTGATACAAGGTACATGTCTTTCTTTTGCCTATATCAGAACTCATTCAGTGTGGAAAAATAGTGGGCACTCCTCAAAAACATTGTAAAGTGAACAAAAATCCCAAACAACCTGTAGTTGTCTAAGAAAAAGAATTACAGTTGAGGCAAACAAATAGAGCAACTGAAGTCTGGGGAAAAAATTCCAGGGAGAGGCTTTCTTTGAAAATTGGGGAATTGGGAATTCAAAAGTGCCTATGTACACCTGAGAATTTGGAAAGTCATGCACATGCCCTGAGCAGGAAACATACTAAAAAAAAAAAAAAGAAAAAGAAAACCTGAGAAAATTCTAAGATTTCATCTTGAGCAGATTCTCAGTGCAAGCAGGAAGTGAAAGCTAAGGCAGCATTGTAAATAGCCTGGCTAAGCATCAAAACAGTGCCCAAGTATCAAAAGAGCGCCCAAGTACAGAAACAATCTGCAAAGACTGGTTGAGTTTCTCTCTCTCTCACTCTCTTTCATTTCTCTCTCATCATTCTAGGAAATTTCCATCAAATCCCTAGCTGAACACTAGGTAAAGGAACAAAGAATTAAGAGAACACACAGGACAAAGAATAGAGACTTTAGAAAAATAGTTTTGAAAAGTCACTAAACAAACAACTTCAGCAACAAAAGAAAACCCTGAGCAAGAGGAAGAATCTGATTTTTTGGAGTTACTACTTATGTTTTATAATATAATATATAAATATTTATTAATATAATTTTATGTTTAAATTATATTATAAATACTACATTTATAATATTGAGAATGTCCAGTTTTTAACAAAATATTGTGAAGAATACAAAACCAAACCAAACCAAGAATTTATGGCCCATTACAGAAGAAATTAACAAAAATTGTCCCTCAAGAAGCACAGACATTTCACTTACTAGACAAATATTTTAAATCAACTGTCTTAAATATTCTCAGAGATATAATGGAAACCATGGACAAAAAACTAAATAAAACTAGGAGAAGGAATCATGAACAAAATAAAAATATGAATGAATAGAAATTTTAAAAAGGAGCAAAATAATTCTGGAGCTTAAAATTATAATTACTAAATTGAAAAATTTAATAGAGCATTTCAATAGCAGATTTGGATAAGCAGAGGAAAGAGTCAGTGAATTTGAATATGGATCAATTGAAATTGTCCTGTCTGATAGACAAAAATTAAAAAAAATAAAGAAAATTGAAGAGAACCCAAGAAACTTGTACAGCATCATGAAGCATACCAATACATGCATAATGAGAATGCCAGATATCAAAGAAAGATATAATGGGGTAGAAAGAGTATTTGAAGAAATATGGATGAAAATTTTCCAAATTTTATAAAAAGCATGAATCTACACAATCAAGAAATCAACAGACCAGGCGCGGTGGCTCACACATGTAACCCTAGCACTCTGGGAGGCCAAGGTAGGAGGATTGCTTGAGCTCAGGAGTTCGAGACCAGCCTGAGCAAGAGTGAGACACCATCTCTACTAAAAGTTAGCCAGGCATGGTGGCATGTACCTGTAGTCCCAGCTACTCAGGAGGCTGATGCAGGAGGACTCCTTGAGCCCAGGAGTTTGAGGTTGCAGTGAGCTATGATGATGCCACTGCACTCTAGCCTGGGTAACAGAGCAAGACTCTGTCTCAAAAAAAAAAAGTCAACAAATTCATAGAAGGATAAACACTAAGCAATCCACTCAAAGACACATTATAATCAAATTTTTGAAAGACAAAAAAAAAAAAAAGAATCATGAAAGCACCAAGAGAGGAATAACTTCTCATGGACAGGAGATCTTTGATAAGATTAACAGCAGATTTCTCTTCAGAAACTATGGCAGCCAGAAGGGAGAGGGATGACATTTCTAAAGTGCTGAAAGAAAAAACTATCAACCAATAATTCTATATTCGTCAAAACTGTCCTTGCAAAATGAGGAAGACATTAAGACATTTCTAGGTTTGTAGATATTCCCTATAAGACAGCTAATGGTTATCCTTCAGGCTGAAATGAAAGGGCACTAGAGAGTAACTCAAAGCCATACAAATAAAGAACTTAATGAAGGTAACTACATAAGAAAATATAAAGCCAGTATTATTGTATTTTTGCTTGTGACTCCTATTTTTATTTCCTATATTACTAAAAGACAAATGCATAAAATAATAATTTAAAAATCTATCCTAATGGATTCAAAAGGTAGAAGATGTAATTTCTATCTGTAACAACATAAAGTGGGATGGAGCTGTATACAAACAGAGTTTGTGTATGCTATTGTAGCTAAGTACGTATCAATTAAAACTATATTGTAATAAATTTAGGATGTTAATTTGAATCTGTTAAATACCAGAAAATATCTAAAAATTATACACCCAAGTAAATGGAAATGGAAGTAAAACAGCACACCTCAAAAATTTTTTAATAAAGAAGACTGTATTGGAGGAAAGGATGGACTAAAAAACTATAAGAAATAGAGAAAACAAATTAAAAAAATAGCAAACATCTGTCCTCCCTTAGTAATTAATTAACATGTGAATGAATTAAACTCTGCAATCAAAAGGCAAAGATTGGAAGAATGGATTTTAAAAATATTATCCAAATACATGCTGTGTACATGGATCAAAAGACACGAATAGGTTGAAAGTGAAAAGATGGAAAAAGATTTTCTACACAAATAGAAACCAAAAGAGAGCTGGACTATCTATACTAATATAAGACAAAATGGACTTCAAGTCAAAACCCGTTGTAAGGGACAAGTATGTTTATTACATATTGATAAAGGGTCAATATATCAAGAAAATATAGCAATTATAAACATACCCACTGAACAACAGGGTCTCAAAACGTAGAATTAGAAGGAGAAGCAGATAGTTCTATAATAATAGAGATTTCAATATCTTAACTCAATAATGGACAAAGTATCTAGTCAGAAGATCAGGAATGAAATAGAGGACTAGAACTACTCTCTAAACCTACCTGACTAATAGACACATACTGAATGCCTCACCCAACAAAAACAGAATACACATTCTTTTCAAGTGTACATGAAACATTCTGCAGAATAGACCACAGACTAGGCCACAAAAAAAGTCTCAATTAAACTAGAAAAGTTGAAATTATAAAAAGTATCTTCTCTGATCACTATGAACAAATCTGAATAAACATTTCTCCAAAGAAGAAATACTCCAAAGAACTAATAAACACATTAAAAATTGGTCAGTATCGTTAGTCATTAGGGAAACGTAAATAAAAACTGTAAGACACTATTTCATACCCACTAGGATGGCTGTAATCAAAATAGCAAAGAATAACAAGTGTTGAAAAGGATATGGAGCAATTGAAACCCTCATACATTGCTAGTGGTGTAGCTGCTTTCAAAAATAATTTGGCATTCACTCAAAATATTAAAGATAGAGTTTTTATATGGCAGAAACAACAATACTGTTTCTACATGTATACCCAAGATAAATGAGAACCTACATTCACACAGAAACATTTAGATGAATGTTCACAGAACCATGATTCATAATAAAAAAAATTGGCAACAATCCAAATTTTCATCAATTTTCAATGAATAAATAACATGTGATATACCTATAAAAAGGCATAGTATTTGATCATAAAAAGAAATGAAATAGTGATTCATGGTGTAACAAGAGTGAACCTTAAAAACATAATGCTAAGAGGAAGAAGCCAGTCACAAAAAATCCACAAATTTTGTAATGCCATTTCTGCAAAATGTCCAGAATAATCAAGTCTATAAAATAGAACATAAATTAGTGATTTTCTAGTGCTGGTTGTGGAGAAGGAGGGAATGGAGAGTGGTTGCTAATCAGTATGTTGTTTCTTTGTGGGCAAGGAAAATGTTCTAAATTTAAATTACAATGATGGGTGCACAACTCTGTGACTATATTAAAGCTCTAAATTTTATGTCATATGAAATATATTCCAATAAAGCTGTTAAAAATGAAGGAACAACATTAACAACTAAATTATGAAAATGAATTTGACTAGTTATTAATTAAAGGTTTTTTTTCTTTCTGTGGGATACAACAAAGAAATTCTACTTTATAACTTGTGAGTAGATAGATGAAAGAGTCTATCAAAAGACCAAGGGGTGGTTAGAGATATGGCTGGGCTCTGCTACTTAATGTACTAAATTTCTTGTGATTGCTTATATAACTCTTCCAAACACTGCATATTGTTTATATATACACCCATTTGGACTGACTTGGACTGACCTTATTGTTCTGGCCACCTTAATGGATTATCACTTGCCAGGTGGTAAATATATGTGGAAGATTTTATATATATAAAATAGTCACCATGATATACAATAGATATCTTGAATTTATCTCTTCTATCTAACCTGAAATTTTGTATCCTTTACTAACATCTCCCTAATTCCCACATCTTCAAGCCTCTGGTAACCACCATTCTACTCTCTACTTTTATGAGTTTGACTTTTTTTTACATTCCACATGTAAGTGAGATCCTGAGATATTTCTCTTTCCATACTGGGTCATTCCACATAGCATAATGTCCTCCAGGTTCATCCATGTTGGCACATGGCACATATGACAGGATTTCCTTCTTTTTAAAGGCTGAATATTATTCCATTATATGTGTGTGTGTGTGTGTGTGTGTGTTTATTACATTTTTTTAATCCATCCATCCTTTGATGGACACTCCAGTTTTTTCCGTATCTTGGATGTTGTAAATAATGTTACAGTGAATCTGGAAGTGCAGACTTCTTTTTGACATACTGATTTCAAGTCCTTTGTATATACACCCAAAAGTGGGATTGCTGGATCATATGGTAATTCCAATTTTAGTTTTTTTGAGGAACTTCCCTACTGTTTTCCATAATTGCTGTACTCATTTATATCCCCAAAAACAATGTACAAGAGTTCCCCTTTCTCCACATCCTTATCTTTCATCTTTTTGATAATAGCCATTTCTTTTCTTGTTTTGATAATAGCCATTCTAACAAATGTAGGGTAATATTGTGGTTTTAACTTGCATGTCCCTGATGATTAGTGATACTGAGCATTTTTTCATATATATGTTGATCATCCCTATGTCTTCTTTTGAGATGTCTATTTAGGTCCTTTACACATTTTTAATTAGGTTATTTGTTTTCTTATTATTGAGTAGTTTAAGTTCTTTATATATTTTGAACATTAGTCTCTCATTTGATGTATAATTTGCAAACATTTTTTCTCAATCTGTGAGTTGTCTCTTCTCTCTGTTAATTGTTTCCTTTGCTATGTGGAAGCTTTTTAGTTTGATGAAATGCCATTTGTCTATTTTTGTTTTCTTTGCTCATGCTTTTGGGGTCATATCCATAAAACTATTCCTCAGACCAATGGCGTGGAGCTTTTCTCCTACATTTTCTTCTGGTAGTTTTATAGTTTTAGGCATTATGTTTAAGTTTTTAATCCACTTTGAGTTGGTTTTTGTATATGGCATGAGCTGAGTCTAATTTGGTTCTTCTGCATGTGGATATTCAGTTTTTTGTCAACACTATTTGTTGAAGATACTGTCCTTTCCTTATTGTGTGTTCTTGGCACCTTTGTCCAAAATTAGTTCAGTATACATGTGTGGTTTTATTTGGGGGCTTTCTATTCTGTTTCATTGGTCCATATGTCTGTTTTTATGCCAGAACAGTGCTGTTTTGATTTCTATAGCTTTGTAGTAGATATGGAAATCAGGTAGTGTTATGCCTCTGGATTTTTTCTTTTTATTCAAGATTGCTTTAGCTATTCAGGGTCTTTTGTGTTCCCATGTTAATTTTAGGATATGTTTTCTATTTCTGCAAAAAATGTTATTGAGAGTTTGGTAGGGATTGCATTGAATCTGTAGATCTCCTTGGGTAGTATGGCCATTTTAACAATATTAATTCTTCCAATCCATAAACATGGGATATCTTTCAATTTATTTATGTATTCTTTAATTCCTTTTATAATTAAAAAAAATTGTTGCTATATTGCCCAGGCTGGAGTGCAGTGACTGTTCAAAGGCATGACCATAGCATGCTATAGTCTTAAACTCTTGAGCTCAGCTGCCCTCCTGCCTCAGTGGTCATTCTCTCTACTTTTACTCAACATAGTACTGCAAGTCCTAGCCAAAGCATTAGACAAGAGAAATAAATAAAAGGCATCCAACTTGGAAAGAAAAATTACTAATTCTTCTTATCCATGAACATATTATATATTTTCATTTATTTGTGTCTTCAATTTCTTTCATGAACTAAAGCACAAATTCGTCAAAGTTGCAGGGTACAAAATCAACACACAAAAACCAGTTGCCATTTCTACACACTAATCAAAAATATGAAAGGAAATTAAGAAAAAATTCCATTCCATTTACACTAGCATGAAACAGAATAAAATGCTGAGTAATAAAGTTAACCAAGGAAGTGAGAGACTTGTACACTGAAAACCACAAACACTGATGAAATTAAAGAAGACACAAATAAATAAAATGACATGTGTTTATGGATTTGAATGCTTACTATTGTAAAAATGTCTACAGCAGTTTATAGATTCAATGAAATCCCTATCAAAATCTCCATGGCTTTTTTTACAGAAAAAAAAAGTCTAAAATTTATATGGAACCACAAAGGACCTGTAAGAATTAAAATAATCTTAATAAAGAAGAAAAAATCTAGAAGCATCATCCTTACTAATTTCAAAACATATTACAAAGCTACAGCTATCAAAACAGTATGGTACTGTCATAAATTTAGACACACAGACTAATGAAACAGAATAGAGAGCCCAGAAATAAACCGACATATGTCTGTTGAAGTGATTTTTGTCAACAGTGCCAAGAATACACAATGGGGAAAGCATAGTCTCTTCAACAAAGGGTGTTGGAAATGTATTTTCACATGCAAAGAATGAAATCAGACTCTTGTCTTACACCATACACCAAAGTTAACTCAAAGGATTAAGCAATTAAATGTAAGACCTGAAACTGTAAAACAGCTAGGAGAAAACATAGGGAAACAAGCTTCATTGCATTGGTCTTGACCATGTTTTCTCGGCTATGACACCAAAAGCACAGGCAATAAAAGACAAAAATAGATGAGTGGGACTGCATTAAACTGAAAAGTAAAGGAAGCATTCAACGGGGTGAAAAGGCAGCCTATGGAATGTGGGAAAATATTTGCATACTACACATTTAATAAGGTATTAATATGTAAATTATATAAGGGTTTCCTACAACTCAATAGTAAAAAAAAGAAAATTCTGATTAAAAAATGGGCAAAGGACCTGAACAGACATTTCTCCAAACAACACACATAAATGGCCATGAAAAGATGCTCAACATTACTAATCATCAGACAAATGGATATCAAAACAACAATGAGATATTACCTCACCCCTTTTAGGATGCCTGTTATTATAAAAACCAAAGATGAGTGTTGGTAGGAACGTGGAGAAAAATTAAAACTTGTACACTGTTCATGAGAATGTAAATTGATAATAGTCATTATGGAAAACAGCATGGAAGTTCCTCAAAAAATTAAAAATATAACTTGTGTATTAGTCAGGATTCGCCAAAGAATCAGAATTAATAGGATATATAAAAGGGGATTTATTATGAGAATTGGCTCATAGTATTATGGAGACCAAAAAGTCCTAAGATACGTTCTCTGAAATCTGGGGAACTAGGAAATCCAGTGGTATAATTCAGTCTGAGTCCCAAGACCTGAGAACCATGGGAGCCAATATTACAACTCTGAGTCTGAGGCTGAAAATTTGAGAACCAGGAAGTGGGGACACTGCTGCAAGTATTACGGTCTGAGAACCTGGAGTTCTGATGTCTGAAGGCAGTAGGAGATGGATGTCCCAGCTCCAGAAGAGAGAGAATTCACCCTTCCTCAGCCTTTTTATTCTTTCCAGGTCCTCAGTGCATTGGATGATGCCTGTCTACTTGGTGAAGGTGGGTCTGCTTTATTCAGTCTAATGTCAACACATAAAATAAACCATTACACATAGGATTCACCAATCCTACATCTGGGTATTTATCCAAAAGTTTGACACCAAGATATTGGAGACATTTGGACTCTCATGTTCATTGCGACATTATTCGCACTAGTCAAGATGTGGAAACCACCTAAATGTACATCCACAGATGAATGGATAAAGAAAATGTGATGTATATACACACATATACTGGATGTTAATGAGCCACAAAAAGAAGGAAGTACTGTCACATGCTACGACATGGATGAACCTTGAGGACATTATGCCAAGCGAAATAAAACAGTCACAGATATACAAATACTTCATGATCCTGTTTATATGCGGTATCTAAATTAGTCAAACTATAGAAGCAGGATGTAGAATGGTGGTTGCCAGGGACTTGACAGAGGGAGAAATGGGAAGTTGCTGCTCAATGTGTATAAAGTTTCAGTTAAGCAAGGTGAAAAATTCTAGTGATCTGCTTTACAACATTGTGTTTATAGTTAACACACTGTACTGTTCATTTAAAAAGATAGATCTTGTGTGTTTTTCACCATGATAAATAAAATGCTCACACAGACACACACACACACAATTGTCATGTTATCACTGTGTTTTAGTAATGTGATTAGTATAGGCATTGCATGACTTTCTTTGTATTTGTATGCTTGATGTCATTGTATTTCTTGGACCTGTGATTTTATTGTGTTTCAGAAATTTGAAAAAAATCTGGTCATTATTCCTTTAAATATTTTTTCTGTGTCTACTTACCTCCCTTCTTTTTAAGGAATTCCAATTACATGAGCTTTTTTTTTTTTTTTGCTATCTCAAGTTCAGTAATCTACAGTTTCTAACCTGCTGTGAAATAAAATGTTATTTCTTCCTATTTAGTCAATTTTATTTTTCACATCTATAAGTATTATTTAGTTATTTTCAATTAAATTCCTTTTCTCATTAAAGTACTAATTTCCTTTAAAACATGAACATATTTGTAATAAATATTCTAATTCATTATTTTTGTCATTTGGGGGTTTGTTTTTGCATGATATTTCTGCTAATAATTTTTTATATTTCTCTGCTTCTTTGCACGTCCAGTTATTTTTAATAAGAAAGTTGATGTTGTGAATTTTACATTTTTGAGTACGATATTTTGTGAATTCCTTGAAAGATTGGTGGACTTTGTTTTGCGAGGTAATTAAGCTAATGGTTGATAAGCTTGATCCTTTTGAGGCTTATTTTTAAGCTTTTTATTTTACTGGGAAGGTGAAAAATTTCCTTCATTCTGGGGTTACTATTATTAAGATTTGACCCTTCTGGACTCTCTATTGAATGCTCAGGGTGTTCAAAAGGACCCTTCAGTCTGGTCAGTTGGGATTTCAGTGTCTTCCAGCCCTGTGTGAATTCTTAGGGTTACTCTCTTTATTGTTCCCCAGTCATTTCCAAATATCATGAAATTTCTTTCTACATATGCAAGTTTATATTCTGCTAAAGACTCGACCTCTATGAAGATTTATGGTATGCTTTTCTCCAGTTGTCTGTCCCTCAAGTTTCAGCTTCCTTAGCTCCCCAAAACTTCCATCTTTCTTTCCTCAACTCAGTGAGATAACCTGTTCATCATTCCTGTATACTCATTGTGGCCCTCAACATCCTCCTTTATTTTGGTATAAAGTAAGGCATTTGACTTCTATCACATTTTGTGATTGTGAATCCAGGACGTGCTAGGCAGCATCTAACATGGCTGCCAGTGATTCACACATCCTGGTTTTCCAGCCCTTGTGTTAAACCCTCATCTCAAGTGTAGACTGGGCCTGGTAACTTGCTTCTAACAAGTAAAACATGGTAATGATGATGAGATTTACCTTCATGATTACTTTACAATATAAATGACTTTCATTTTGCTGGTACTCTCTCTTGACCTCTCATTTGGTGACTCTGATGAAGCCAGGTGACACACTGTGAAATAATCTATAGAAAGCCCATGTGGCACAGAATCAAGGGAGGCCTTCAGCTAATGCTTCTTGAAGAACTGAAGCCTCAGTTCAACAGGCCTTGAGAAATGGAATTCTGCCAACTACCTCTGAATAAAGAGATCCTACCCCTGCTGAACCTTGAGACAACCATGATCCTGGCCTGTATCTTGTGCAGCTTTGTGAGAGACCCTGAAGCAATGGACCCAATTATACTGTATCTAGATTCCTGACCACAGAAACTGTGAGATAATAAATGTTTGTTTTTTTAAGATGCTAAGTGTTATACTGATTAAGTATGCAATAACAGACAAGTAACACAGGGCTATATCCTTGTTCTTTGGAATGTGGAATTAATTTTTCTGATTTTAATGTTTTCATGTAGTGTTTATAATTTTGGAAGGCAATGAATATGAATATCACTTCTACATCTGCTTTAACCAGAAGACACAAGTCTTTCTTTAATTTGAAGTAGAACATTATTATTTGCATATGAACAAATGCATACTTTCTTTGACAAATCACAGTAAAATGTTAAATGCCATGGCATAATGGAATCTACGCTAAAAGTCTCTAAAAGTAATTTTCATCTATAATGACTTAAAATATCAATAGATATTCTGTGTTTAGCACACCTATATGCAAATAAGCTACAGAAAACCAATATTCTATAGTGTATTTACAGCATGTCATTGAACAGACCATTTATCAAAAGTGCAAACTGTAGAAAAAGAAAGGTTTCTTTTAAAGTGTATTTATTTGATTGGAATAATAAATCCTACAAAACATCTTTTTGCATGTTAAACATTATTTTGATCTTTGTCCTTTCTCTAGGAAGAAGCCAAATATGAATCTTATGAAAAGACTTTAATTACAAAGTCTTTTTAAAAATTCTCGTGGGGATTTAAAAAACTCGCTTTTTCCTTGCTTAAATTAGCAATTGCTCCATATTTAGGGCACATACTTTTTTTTAGCATTAATAATAATTAAACACAAAAGGTGTTTTTCAGAATTATACATTTTATCCAAACATTCATTTTGGACCTCTGTAGACCTTTTTTGTTGTTTTCTTTTTCATGAAATTGTCTCTTGCTATATAGGAAATAGGAAGACATGACATTTAAAGAATTAGCAGTATCCAAATATTTGTTGAGACTAATATTTTATTAACTAGAAAGTTTTAAATACTGTATAACATACTCAAATATATTTTTGCTAAGTTTTCAATGTAGATATTAAACCCATTTCCTTTTCAGAGAGTGGCTAAAACTTGTAGTCAAAAGGAAATTATTAAGATTTATGTGTGGGTGTTAAGGAATTAAAAGGCATTGTGACTATAGTAAATGCTTTTGAAATTTGCTTCCAGCATAGAGTTTATGAAGAGTCTTTTTTTATTAAAAAGTAGATTTCCTGTCGAATATAGAATCCCATAGTTTCAAACCAGACTCTTGGCAGCCTTTTACTTTTCATAAAGGAAGTAAAATAAATCCTTAATGAGGAATTTTTATTGCATTTAATTAAACTTCTTTAATAAAACTTAAAAGGCACCAAAATTGTGCATAAATAATATTAAAACTCACTCAGGCTCAAGCATACAGAAAAAATGAAATAATCATGTTGAAACAAATTACAGATGTGCAATTTAAATGAAGATATAGAGAATCTTTGAAAAAACTTATATATTTCAACATGTGTTTGCTATTGATAAACTTATCATTCTTATGAATTTAAAATTTAATTTTACATTGAATCTCTATTATTTAGAGATAATTGTGTCCAGGGATTAACAAGGTAACTACATGCAGGCTGTCACATAAAGTAGATGAAAAAGCCCATCAGTTTATAGTGAAAAGTATCTATTTCTACAGGATGTAATAGTTTTGTAAAAAAAAAAAAGGCTTATGAAAAGTTATTTAAAATTTTAAGGTAATTTTTATCCTCTAAAATTCAAATATTTTGTAATAGACTTAGATAAAAACCACTCTTGAACTTTTAATATTAGGATATCCAGATTATGACAGAAACATTTAAAAAGAACATAGATGCCAACTGAAAGTGGTCCCCAGTGGCCAAATCTGGTACAACTTGCACAATAAAATAAATAGAACAATTCATTAGAACTCAGGAAAAAACAAAATATCCACAAGTCCATAATCATATAAATAAATAAGTGATTGAATTAACAAATCAATGAGTAATATAGATGAACTCTTCCTAAAGTTTGAATTCCAATTAGTAAATGTAAAAATGAAAAAAGTATACAAAGAATGCAGAAAATAGAAAATCATCATGGCATATACCACAGTAATAATAGCTTTTTTTTATCATCAATGTGTGAGAAAATTAGTTGGCAGAAGTATTATGTAAAAAATGATAATTACTTTGTCTCAACATATCTGACTAAAAATAATTAGTAATTACAAAGAAAAAATATTAACTTTATGGTGGAAAAACCTGTATCCTCAGAGAATTTGGGTGTAATTACTGGGTTATATCAAGTTATTCATGGTTAAAATTGAATAATGACAATGGCAATTAAAACAAATTGGCTTATAGTGTTATTTAAGTCTTATATATCTTTACCGATTTTCTTTATACTTGTTTTATCAATTATTGAGAGAAGGACATTAAAGGCAACAATTACAATTGTGGATTTGTTTGTTTCTTCTTGCAGTTCTATCAGTTTTTGCTTCATATATTTCAAATCTTTGTTATTAGGTGCATAGTTATTTGAGACTGTTATATTCTCTTAATTAGTTGACCATCTTATCATTATTAAATCATGTTCAGTCTTTTTTAAAACAGTATTTGGTCTAAAACATATTTTTCTGGTATTGCTATCACCAGTTTGTCTTACTTTTGATTAGAGTTAGCACAGTATATTTTTCAATTTTTTAACTTATTTGTGTCTTTATTATAAACAATGTTTCTTGTAGGCAGCATATCATTGGAGCTTGCTGTTTAATCCAATTTGACAATATCTGCCTTTTTAATTGAAGTATATATACTATCTCAATTTAATGTTAGTTTCGATATGGTTAAGTTTATCATTTGGCTATTTGTTTCTATTTGTCCATGTGTTCTTTGCTTGCCTTCTCTTACTTTTCTGACTTTTAGGGATTGATTGACTGTTTCTTTTATAGTTCCATTTATTTCCTTTATTTTCTTATTAGCTATAAGCCCTTGTTTTTTTATTTCACTGATTTCTACACAGTTCATGGCATCTGCACAGGTGATAGTATTTTTATAGTTATAATATCTGTAAAGAACTGTGAAGAATTGGAAATTTTTACTCTACTTGTAAACTAACAATTTCATCTGTCATGTTTTCATGGATGCTGGAAGAAGACAAGAGACTTCTGGGTCAAAGACAAAAGAAGTGTTTATTACTCACAACACAGCAAGAAGCATAAACTTTATGTTTTCATTTTTTCCCTTTGCTGCCCATGTCCCACAAGGGTAATGTGCAGAAATCCCAGTGGATGAAGCATGTGTAGTAGGCATGCATGACAACTAGGAAATACCAAACTTAGGGAACTCAAATATTTTATAATATACTACAAGTAACCCTGCCTGATCTTTGCCTGTAGAAGAAATTATCTGTATCTTCTAGGGCTGTTGACTATATAAATGTCCTTGAAGAGCTAGTTTTGGAAGAAAATCATCAGTCCCTTTGCTCACAAGACATGCAAAACATGAGAGTCTACTTTCATTTCTATTCTCTTGATCTTTGTGCTATTGTTTTCATGCGTTTTACTTTGACTTATGCTATAAACATTATACCATGTTGACTTTAAATAGCCATTAATCTTTTAAGGTAATTTGAATTAGATAAAAAATATATTTGTTCATGTAATTATATTTACTAGCCTCTTCATTCCTTTATGTTGATCCACATTTTCCTTTATAGCATGATTTTCCACCTCCCAAGAGGACTTTTAACATCTTTTGTAGTAAGAGATTGATGGTAATAAATACTTTCTGCTTTTGTATGTCTGAAACAGATTTTTGACTTTGTTTTTTGAAATATATTTTTGCTGGGTGTAGAATTCTAGATTTATAGTTTTTTCTTTCAGTATTTTAAAGATGTTAACTTCATTGAATTCTTGCTTACATAGTTTCTGAAAGCAATATGATGACATTCTTATCTTTTTTCTATCTCTAATATGTCTGCTTCATCTGGCTGCTTTAATGATTTTTCCTTTATTAGTTGGTTTAGACAATTAGATCATGATTTCCCTTGGTGTAGTTTTATTCATGTTTCTTGTGCTTGGCATTTGTTCATATTTTTGTGATTTCATCACTTTTTTAGCATTTGGAATTCAGTTATAATAACTCTTTTAATGAACTTGCCTGCTAATTCTAACATCTGTGTCATTCTGGGCCAGTTTCATTTGAGTGACATTTCTATTCATTATGAGCTGTATTTTCTGCTTCTTTACATCCCTGATAATTTTACTTGGATGCCAGACATGAATTTTACATGGATGGTGCTGGATATCTTTGTATTCCTGTAAATATTCTTGAACTTTGTTCTGGGATGGAGTTACTAATTTGAACAAAGTTTGGTTTTGTTAGGTGGGACTGAAACATTGTTCATTGTAGGGCTACTTATTTTCCATATTTGAGGCAGCATCTTTCTGTGTACTTGATCAAATTTTCTAAGAATCGTGTGGTTGTACCGGTGGCCTAATGGTAACGGAGACTGTTCCTAGCTCTGTGGGAGTGATGGAAATGGTTACTTCTAAATCTCTCAGATAGCTCTTTCCCCAGCCTCTATTTGTTTTCTAACATTTATGCATGAAGTATAATTCACCTGAATACTCAAGGGGTCCCCTTTTGTATCTCTAGAGCTCTCTTTTCTGTGTAGCTCTGTCTTCTCCAGTAGTCTATCCTATGAACTCTTGCCACCTTGGTCTCTCATCTCTGTCTCTTACGCTTAGAGAGTCTGTTTGGCTCCTTGGTTTTCTCTCATTGCTTCACTGCCACAAATCATTCTCATGGCATTGGCAATAATAGTGTCTCCCTTTTTTAATATTTCAAAGATTACTGGACTTTTTAAAATCAGATGTTCAGTGTCTTGTAAACTATTTTTTCATGTTATGTCTAAGAAAGGGTAAATTATGTCCCTTGTACCCCAATTTGCCTTGATGTGCAAGTACATATTACTTTTAATACAAAAGTGATTTCCTGAAAAGTTTTATAGAAATTAATTTAGTGATTCTCACACCAAATTGTTGAACATCAACTCAATGCAAAATACTACTTAGTGCTTAGGGGATATCTGAACATATATGAAAAAGTTATTTAAATATCTTTAAAAATCAGATATTTTTCCCCGTTGCTCTTAGTGTCTATCTATCTATCTATCTATCTAAATAGTTGAAGGATAAAGGGGGGGGGCTGCATTATTACTTAAAACAATGCAAAATAATGTATACTGATAAGGCTAGTGGCAAAATTCCAAAAATGTCTCGCATTTCGATTCTGTTTCTTTAGCTAATTTGGACTCTGAGTCTTATCAAATCTTCTGATTTTTACTTTTGTCCACTGGTTTTCCAATCAACTTTACTCAAGTCTCCTAGGGCTTTGTTCAATTCTGGAAAACTATTTTGTAGCTCAGATACAAAGGATTGAATTAGTCATATACCTTATTTTACAGAATTGTATTCACATGACATCCCTTCCTTGTTTGTTTGTTTTACCCTCATTTAGTCCCATTTCTTACTCCTTGGTCCTCCTTTCCTTTAGCATCTCCTGTGATGTCTTGCTGTTTTTTAACACTATCATTAAATAATTATTTATCCGAGAAACATTTTGAAACTGACAGACTATTATCTACCCAAAATAGATTTCTATCCCATATTTTCTTCTCCATCTTCAAGGGCATTATTTTAATTCAAGAATTTGCCATCTGTCACCTGAATTATTATAATAGTCTCTTAATCCACTCTTTCTTTAGCTTCCAATCTCTTTGCAACAAAAGATAACTTGTACAAAGTGCTCAAAATCATCAATCTAACTCTCTGACATGATCATATCACCTTTTCCATTCAAAACTTTAGTGGTTTCTCCCGAACTAGATAGTTTATGTGACCCTGAAAAATGTAGCTTTAATAATCTCTTCAATGTATATCTGCTAATTAATTTCTACAGTCCAGTCATAATGAAGACTTAGAATTTCAGAGAAATTCCATTTTACCACATACCTGCTTGGATTCTTATCTTCTGTCTAGTGCTTGGTGAACTCTATAAACTCATCTGTCAAATATTATGCAGAAGGATTTTGTCCTTCTACACAATTGCATGAAACTTTTTTCCTTACTCTATCACATCATATTACAAAATTCAAAATGTACAACAATCTTTCATTTTTCTTCCTCTAACATTGTTGGTTCCTCAAAAGCACAGAAAATATTATATTCATTATTATTCCCATAAGGCTTAACATAATACCTATGAACTGAAAGTTTTCAATACATGTAGGCTGTTTAGATATTTTAATTAAATAATCATTTGTTTAGTTTTTCCATCATTTGTTTATCAAAAGATTTTTAAGTCAGATATTTTACATTAGCAAAATTACTTGGAAGCCTAGATTTTTTTCAATTTGATGAACTATAATCTTATAAGGAAGCTTTTCAAAGAAAGAAACAAAAAGACAAAATTTACAAAATTTGAATAATCACATATACATATACCTTTGTATCAAGTACATGTGTTTTCATTATTGGTTTACCCTTATTGCTGTATGGCCTGGGAACTTTGTCAAGGTCCAAAGCTGGAACAATATTAACTATATCCTCATGTTTTTCCTATATCTCAGTGATCACTGCTCTTTGATGTATCAAAACAACTTCCAAGCCATTATCATTCCTTTCTTGTCCCCTGAAGAGACAATAAACACTGATGGCTAAAAGTTGAAGGTTATAATCACCACTAGACTAGAAAATGTTGCCTTACAAATTACCATCACATTATAATTAGAAAATCCAAAGCTGCACAGCTGAGACCAAACTTCCTTTATAGCCGTTATTTTTGACACTAGTACAGAGTTTTGACATATCATATGTGGAGGTTCCTCAATGTACAAAGTGGATTCTCTTTAACTCCCTTACTCCTATGCTTTAAAATGGCATTCCATGAGTACATTTCATTTTTCCTTTGATAATATGTCAACTGTTCATATTCACTCACATTGACACATACTCAGTGTAAAAGCCTGTTCCGAGAATATATTTATCACATCACAGACCTCAAACCAACATTTCTTTTCAATGATCTAACATAATGCAGTAATCAGTCCATTGGCCGAACTTATTTCTATTCATTGGGTGAGTTCAAACAAAAGATTAATTAAATTTCACTAAACCTGTGCTGATACAGGATATGATAGGTTTTCCCAAGTCTTTTTCAGGACTAATTTGGATGGTTGGTATATATCACCTCAGAAGGTCTTTGCAATCATTGTACACATTCTCTCTCCCTTCCCTTCAAAATCAAATTGGAATCTTCTGATGTTACTTTTATTTAAAAAAATGAATATTAAGTTCCATTCAACTGATCCCCTGATGCACCTATGCATAACTGCCTTACTATTTATTTTCTTATGATATGTGAAAATGACTCATTTGAATTTAGAACTGAGGTAGTGTAGGAGACTATACTAGGGTAGTATAAGAGACTATACTGAGACTGTTCCTGGGGCCAGGAGAAGCGCAAAAACTTTGAGCAGACAGTAAGACTCAGATTTCCATATATGCAACACCCCTTCCCCCAATCTTCCCAGCACCAAACATTTGGAAAACTGTCCCAAACTCATTGTTTCTGCACTGGAAAAAATGAGATTGAGCAGGACAACCAGCTTCCCCGACATCTTGGGGTACATAGCTGGAGATCTGTACCTACTTCAACCTATGGGAAGCATCCCAAGTGTCAAAAGGGGGAAATATCCCTGAGGAGAGCCAGAGACAAAGCGGGGAGGACTACCATCCTCAGCCCTGGAAGCTCTGCTCTGTAACTTGGCCAAAGAAGAAAACAAATCAGAATGGCTGTTCAGCAGCACCACACTGTAGAAAATATGTTCTGCGGTTTGTTTGGGCAAAAACCCTTAGCCAGACTTCCCATACTGCCGAGATATCCCCTTTGTGACCTCCTCCATTCAGCATAGCAACACTTCAATTGTTAGCTAGAGCTGAGACAAATGTGGGCATAAGCACCATCGAGTGCTGAAAAGGATGCAGTAATCTAATAGAAAAAATATATAAGAAATTCAACAGGAAAACTAAAAGAATCTCTAAACAAACATACCCAATAAAAACCCAAACAAATCACATAGAAAAGACTGGGACAAATAATTAATTCTGCAGTGCAAAGACATACACATATATCCACAAGAAACAACAGCAAAAAAGGAACCATGATCTCCCCAAATTGACAAAGAAAGGAACCAGTGAATGATCCCAATGAGATGGCAATATGTTACCTCTCTGACCAAGAATTCAAAATAGTAGTTATAAGGAAATTAAGAGATCTACAAGATAACACAGAAAAGCAATTCAGAAATTTATCAGAGAAATTTATCAAAGAAATGAAAATAATTTAAAAAATCTAATAGAAATCTGGGAACTGAGAAATATATTTACTGAACTGGAAACTTCATTAGAGGCACTCAATAGCAGAATGGATCAAGCAGAGGAAAGAAACAGTCAAGAAAAGCTGTTTGAGATTACACAGTCAGAGGAGAAAAAAGAAAATAGAACAAAAAGGGACAAATATTACCTACAATAGATAGGAAGTTACCTCAAAAGACCAAATCTAAGAATTATTGGTGCTCAAGAAGGAGTTGAACAAGAGCAAGAGGTAGAATGCTTATTCAAAAAAATTAGTAACAGAAAAATTTCTAAATTTTGAGAAAGATATAAACACCCAAGTGTAGGAAAAATCAGAGAATACCAAACAGATTCAACCCAAGTGAGACTACCCCAAGGCATTTAATAATTAAACTCTCAAAGGTCAAGGACAAAAAGAGAATCCTAACAGTGGCAAGAGAAAAGAAGAAAATAACATTTAAAGAAATTCCAATTCATTTGGTAAAAGACTTCTCAATGCAAACCATACAGAGCAGGAGGGAGCAGGACAACATTCTTAATGTGCTGAAAGAAAAAAAAAAATTCCTGCTATTCATGAACACTGTATCGAGCAAAGCTATTCATTAAATATGAAGGACAAAGTCTTTCCCAGACAAACAAAAGCTAAAAGAATTCATCATCACCAGATTCATCTTACAAGAAATGCCAAAGGGAGTTCTTCATTCTGAAAGAAAAAAAAAGCCCACTAATGGGCAAAAAGAAAAATTTGAAGGTATAAAACCCACTCATAAAATTAAGTAGAGACAACTCCAGAATACTCCAATACTGTAACTGTGATATGCAATGCAATCATAGCTCTAATATGAAGCCTCAAAGACAAATGTATCAAAAACAATAATAGCTATAGAAACTTATTAAGAGACAGCCTATAAAAATATATAAATTGAGATAGCAGAAAGTCAAAATGTGTGTGGGGGGATCAAGTTAAAGTGTAGATGCCTTTTTTTTAGTTTTTGCTTTGTTTCTATTCTTTTTTGTGATCTACTATATGTTGTCATTTCTTTAAAATAACTTGTTTTATCTAGAAGATGTTTTTTATAAGCCTCATGGTAACCACAATGCAAAACTTAAAGTAGATACACTAAAAATAAAATGCAATGAATTAAAGCATACTACCAGAGAAAATCACTTAACCACAAAGACAGCAAGAAAGGATGAAAGGAAGAGAGAAGTTATAACCCCCCCACACAGAAAACTAGCAACAAAATGGCAGTAGTAAGTTCCTGCCTATCAATAATAACACTAAATGAAAATGGACTCAATTCTCCAATTAAAAAAACATGGAATGACTTAATGGATCAAGAAATAAGACCCAACTATAAATTGCCTACAAGACACCCACCTCACTGATAAAGACACAAAGTGAAGGGATGAAAAAAGATATTCCATGCAAGTGGAAACCAAAAAGAGCAAGAATTGCTATACTTGTATCAAATAAAATAGATTACAAGTCAATGACTGTAAAAAACGACAAAGAAGGTCACTATATGATAAAGGGGTCAATTCAGCAAGAGGATATAACAATTATAAATATCTATGCACCCAACACTGAAGCACCCAAGTATGTAAAGCAAACATTAATAGATCTAAATGGAAAGATAGACTGAAATACAATATAGTAGGGGACTTCAATACTCTACTTTCAGTAATACAGAGATCATCTAGACAGAAAATCAATAAAGAAACATGAAAGTTAACTACACACTAGACCTCATAGGCCTAACCGACATTTACAGTTATACTCTACTGCTACAGGATACATATTCTTTTCATCAGCACATGGAACATTTTCCAGAATGGATCATATGTTAAGCCACAAAGCAACTCTCACCAAATTCAAAAAAATAGATATCACATAGAGTTCCGTTCTGGCCAAACGGAATTTCTAGTTAGAAATCAATAACAAGAGGAACTTCTGAAACTACACATACACAGGAAGATTAAATAACATGCTCCTGAATGACCAATGGGTCAATGAAAAAATTATGAGGGAAATTTAAATATTTCTTCAAACAAATGAAAACAGAAATACAATATACCAAAATCTATAGGGTACAGTAAAAGCAGTACAAAGAAGAAAGTTATAGCAATAAATGCCTACACCAAAAAAAAAAAAAAGTAGAAAGACCTAAGATGTACCTCAATGAATTAGAAAATTAGGAATGAACCAAACCCACAATTAGTGAAAGGAAATAAATAATAAAGTTCACAGCAAAAATAAATGAAATTGAGAGTAAAAAAAATACAGAATATCAAGAACATGAAAAGTTTTTTTTTTGGCAAAGATAAACAAAACCAACAAATCTTCAGCTAGACTAAGGAGAAAAGAAGACTCAAATAAATAAAATCAGTAACAAAAACGGAGACTTAACAACTGAGACCGCGGAAATAGAAAGAATCATTAGAGACTGTCATAAACAGTTGAAAAATTGTAAACCTTTCCTCTAAGATCTGGAACAAGACAAGTATACCCATTTTCACCTATTTTATTCAACATAATACTGGAAGTTCTGGCCAGAACAATTAGGCAATAGAAAGGAATAAAGGGCATCACAATTGGAAAGGAAGAAGTGAAATTAGCTTCGTACACAGATGACATGATCTTATATTTAAGAAAACTTCCAGATGCCACCAAAAAATTATTAGAACTGATAAACAAATTCAGTGAAGTTGCAGGATACAAAATCAACATACAAATCTGTAGCATTTATATACACCAACAGCAAACAATATGAAAAAGAAATCAAGAAAGTAATCCCATTTATAATAGCTACAAAAAATATAAAATACCTAGGAATCAATTTAACCAAAGATATGAAAGATCTATACAAGGAAAACTAGAAAACACTGATAAAAGAAATGGAAGAAGATACAAAAAATGGAAAGATATTCCATGCTCACAATTGAAAAAATTAATAGTATTAAAATGATAATACTATCCAAAGCAATCTACAGATTCAATGCAATCCCTATGAAAATACCAATGACATTGTTCACAGAAATAGAAAAAACGATCCTAAAATTTATTTGGAACCACAAAAGATCCCAAATAGTCAAAGCAATCCTTAGCAAAAACAAAACAAAACAAACAAAAAAAAACACCAAAAAACAATGCTGGAGGCATCACACTACCTGACTTCAAAATATTCTACAAAGCTATAGTAACCAAATCAGCATGGTAGTGTCATAAAAAGACACATAGATCAATGGAACAAAATAGAGAATCCAAGAAATCTAATTAGAATATTAAAAAAAGAAAGGACACAAACCTGTCTTATATATTGTCCTTTCTTTTTTCTAGCCTGAAGGAGATTCTAAGAAAAAATAAAGTCTAGTTTCTATGAATATTCACATTCTTATAAATTTTTAGGACCAGAATAAAATCATATATGTAAAAAGCTTACATTTTCCTTATTGATATTCACCAAGGAGCACAAATAATTTGAAAATCATATTGTATGTAGACTTTGAGCATATCCTTATGATGAGAAACCATATTTGCCTATGTTTCATATGAAGTTCCTTAAGGCAAATATAATGAGAGCCAAAGCTGTATTCCTTGTATGGATCATTGTGACCATTTTTTTTTTTCTAAATTTGGTCAAACCAATAAAATGGTTTTTTTTTAAGTTAAAAATACCTGCTGTATATATCCCAGATACTAAGCATTGTACAGAATGTAGAGAAATATTAAGTTTTGCACTTGATAATACATATGCATTTGAAAATGAGTTCAATATTAAAATAAAAGATGGCATTTGTTATTAAAATGCATAGCAATGATCATTAAATTATAAAACAAACAGACATTATTTCAAGCTTAGGAGGAAAAAACACAAAGTGAGAAAAATAAGAGCTAGATCTTAGGAATTCAATAGGCTTTAAAGGAAAATAGTCAAAAATAGTTTTTAGGCAATGTGACTGATTTATCTAAACTGAGTTAAATTAAAAGTTAAAGTTATTTGTGAAAAATTTTTAAAATCACCAGTATCACTAATATTTTATAGACTTACAAATCTAAAAAACATGACTTTAGAATTCTATACCTTACACTGTTAAAACAAAATATATCTGAAGTACATAATTTTGTACTTATTCATTTACTCATGATACTTGCATGTATTCAAAAAGTTCAATTACATTGTCATATTATTTATGTATACATATATTTTTGGTTATAATATGTATTTTGATGAGTACAGTATTCAGGAATTATTAATATAAAGACTTTGAAACTATAGTGTAGTGACAGGGATGGAAGAGTTTCAATATTCTAAATATTCTTTGAAAAACATTATTTCAAACCCAAATTCTTGCAATATTATATCAGTATTATATGTGTTATATTAAAAGTGTGCATGCAATTGCAGAGTAAATACTTAGTTGGCCAGAACAAATAACCATGATTTTTTGTTCTCAAACACAAAGGGAAATAAAAGCCTGTTACCTATTATAATTATCAGTTAAACAATACATGATTTACTAATATAAGGGCTTTAACCAAGGTATACAAGGTCTGTGCAGAAATTATCAAGTCATTGTTAATATAACGAGAATGGTTTGTGCAACACTGATGTAACCTGGCAGCCAAGGACAGTGGATTGGAATGTGCATGTGTGAGCAATAACAACCTCACTGTACTAGTCATGTACTGGGGCGTAGGTGCTGTTGAGTGAGCACGTGTACTGTGTGGCCCTCACATCCAAAATGACTGAGTGAGTAGAGCAACGAATCTGCATGAAATTTTGCATTAAGCTTGAACAATCCTCCACAGAAACTATCTGGATGATTCAGAAGGCTTTCAGGGATGATGCAATGAGTGCAGCACAAATAAAAGTGTGGCACAAATGCTTCAAAGATGGTCGAGAATCTGTTGAAAGCGATCCACGTTCTGAAAGGCCTGCAACAAGCAGAACACCTAAGAAAGTTGAACGTGTATAGGCTTCAATCAACAAAGATCAGCAACTGACAGTGCAGGAACTAGAAAATAATCTAGGGGTTCCAAAAACTACTGTGTCTGAGATTTTGATGCAGGATCTTGGCATGAAACGTGTCATGGCAAAATGCATCGCACGGCTTCTGCTTACCAGAGCAGCAGGAACATTGTGCTGCATTTGCTAATGACTTGCTTCAAATAGCTACCAATGAACCAGATTTCCTCAAGAAGGTCATAACTGGAGATGAATCATGGGTCTACAGCTATGATCCAGACACAAAGGCCCAGTTGTCCCAATGGAAGTCGCCTGGTTCTCCACGCCTGAAGAAGATGTGGCAAAGTCACAGCAAGATGTTAACTGTGTTTTTTGAATGAGAAGGTGTTATCCATCATGAGTATGTTCCTCCAGGCAAAACAATTAATAAGGAGTACTACCTTAATGTTCTTCATCAGTTGAGAGATGCAATGCGGCAAAAACGGCCCCAGTCATGGGCAACTGGTGACTGGCAGCTGCATCAGGACAATGTGCCTTCCCATGCATCACGTCTCATGCAGAGTTTTTTGGTGAAACATCAAATCACCCAGGTGACTCAGACCCCCTACAGCCCAGATTTGCTGCCCTGCAACTTCTGGCTTTTCCCAAAACTAAAATCACCTTTGAAAGGGAAGCGATTTCAGACCATCAGTGAGATTCAGGAAAATATGATAAGGCAGCTGATGGCGATTCCAACAAAGGGTTTTGCAAAGTGTTTTGAACAGTGGAAGAGACGCTGGGAGAACTGCGTGAGGTCCCAAGGTGCCTTCTTTGGAGGGGACTGAGGCATCATTGTCCCATGTACAATGTTTCCTGTACCTTGTATCTTCTTCAAAAAATGTCTCTCTTTTTTGTATCACATGGCTGGATACTTTCTGGACGGACCTTGTAATTAATTCTTGACATTAATTTGGCAGAGTGTCAAATATGGGGTGCCACCGATGTCATCAAATGAGTGGGATTTTAAGATGTTAAAGGTGGAAAAAAGAGGGAAAGCAGGCCATTCATATGAAGATAGTATAAAAAAAATTGGGGAGAAATAGTGTCTTATGGAAATTGTAAATATTCTCTCATGAATGCAAAAAATTATTTAGTGCCAACTCCTATCAATGACTAACACACCAGCCTATGCATTTTTGTAAACAGACCTTATTCTTACCCTTATGTAGAATAGTTTAATGTAGAATATAGACATTAAATAAGTAAGAAAAAAAAACTCCAGACATATAATTTAAAATTTCATTAAAAACTAAGAAGTAAAAACAAAGGAGTAAAACCAATTTTTACTTAATGTTGAGGGAAGTCTTCTTCAAAGAAAGGATATAAATGTTAAGAGCTGAAACATAAGTAGCAAAAACAGAAGATACCTAAGGACATTATGTAAGAAACAGAATTCTTAGTAGAAGGCATATCAAAAGCAAAGATACTGAGGTTGAAATGGGTTTGCTTTTTGAAAAATGTCAGTTAGCAACTCAATATATTTGGTCCAAAGTCCCATATTTTTCAAATTGATCTGGGGTTCTAGAAAACAAAATTGATGTTCAAATATTCAATTTTCTTTAAGATATTATGCTCATAGATTTTAGAAACATCAACAACATAAGGTTTGGAAAGAGTTTGCTAGATACCACGTAATTAATTAGAAAAATCAAATTACCCAAAATATAAATTTCTTACTAGATAATTAATCAAAATTTTACAATTCTTGTTAACATACAACCTCTTGAAATTGAGAGACTGGGGTGAAAACATATCTGATAGATTATTTTAAATCAACTTCATTGATGTATAATTTATGTACAGTGCACTGAACCCATCTAATGTGTATAATTATATGAGTTTTGACTGTCATGTATATGCATAAAATTAGCACAACATGCAAAATGCAGAACATCAGCATCCTGTGCAGAATTATTTTCATGTTTCTTTATAGTCAAACCCTTCCTTCATACCAGATTCTGAGGCAACCACTAGTCTGTTTTTTGCCACTACAATTTACTTTGCCTTTTCTGGAATGTAGAGTACGTAGCCTATTGCATCTGGCTTCTTTCACTAAGCATGATGTTTTTGCAATGTATCCTTTTAGTTTTGTTTCAGTAATTTGATTTTTCCATTGCTGAATAGTATTTCAATATATGGATATACTACAATTTGTTTATGCATTTGCCAGTTGATAAACATTTGGATTGTTTACAGATTGAGTCTTTTTTTTTTTTTAAAAAAAAAAGCAGCTATGAACATTTGTGTATAATCATTTTGGTGAACATGGCTTAATTTATCTTGGGTAAATATCTAAGGTAAGGAGTTCAGCTGAGCTGGGAGAGAGAGCTAAGCTACAACATGTCAGAGGGCAAAAGAAGGGTTACACTGTTAGAACGTTAGAAGTATTGAGCAGTGAGTCAGAGTGGGAAAAGGTGTCTTCAAGCTTTCCCCCTACTTTTCTTGATAAGGAGGTCTTGACAGAGGTACCTAAAGAAGATCTCTGCCTAAGGCCATATGTAAAGAATGTTTACAATGATTATTTGTCAATTAAATTAAAAAAAATAAGAGGCCTAGGATGAAGGCACCTGGGCTAGAAATATAAATATGCAATGAGCATGACTGGCCAGCGGGGACTGAGTCCTTGATTGTAACTTCCCTCAGAGACTGGGATGCACTGGCTGTGCCCCAAATCTCTTATAGGGATGGCAGCTTATCCCTGTGAGGCCTGCCTGGTAAAGTCTTTGTAGTTGCCTATGGTCAGGCTGCTAGACTCCTCACCTAGGAGTACAATTACTGATATTATAGCAGGAAAGGGATTCACTATTTCACCATTAATTATGATAGCAGATGTATGTTTTTGTAGATGACCTCTATCAAATTGGGAAATTTCACTTCTATTTCTAGTTTGCTAGGGGCTTTTGTCATGAATGATGTATATTTTATCAATTAATTTTTTTCATAAGTTGAGATGATCATATATATTTTCTACTTTAATACATTAATATGATTAAATACATTTATTTATATCTGTCAAAGTATCCTCACATTCTCTGATAAACCCATTATTCACTATGTAGTCTATGTTTTATATATTTTTGTATTCCATTTGCTAATATTTGGTTAATGAGTTTTGCATCTCTGTTTGTGAAGAATATTGTTTCATAATTCCTTTTCTGGTGATGTCTTTGTTTAGATTTTATGACAGAGTGAGATACTGTCTTCATAAATAACTTGGAAATTGTTCTTTCTTCTATTTTCTAAAAGATTTGTGTAGATTTAGTATTTTTTTTCATTGACTGTTAGATAGAATTCACATGTGAGTTTCTCAAGGCCTGGAGTTTACTTTGTGGGGAAGTTTTTATTTACAAATTCAATTTCTCTACCTATATATACCTATAGGGATATTAAGATTTTCTGTTTCTTCTTGTGGCATATTTGATAGCATTGCTCTTTCAAGACATTTGTCCACTGTATCTAACTAGTCAAATACATTGGAGTAGAATTTTAATATATATATACACACAAACACACACACATATTTTTTTCTTTGTAAAATGTGTAGAATATGTAACAATACAGCATAATTTTTTTTTCCTTTTCTTACCTATAGAATACATAGTGGAGACCCCTTCTCATTTCTGACTTGGGTGATTTGTGTTCTCCCTCTTTCTTTCTCATTAGTCTACCTACAGGTTTATCAATTCTACTGATGTTTGCAAAGCATCTGCTTTTCATTTAATTGTTTTATTCTATTGCCTTGTTTTCTGTTTAATTTATTTTTACTTCTGCTTTTATTGTTTCTGTCTTTCTACATATTTGCATTAAATGTTTACTTTTTTTAAAGCTCCTAATGGTGAAAGCCTATATTCTTTATTTTAAATATTCATTTTTTTCTCAATATATATCTTTACAGCTATACATTGTCTTCTAAGTACAGCTTGAAGATGTGTACCGAAAAAAGTGGTAAGTTGTGCTTTCATTATCATTGAATTTCTATTATTTTCTAATGTCCTTTGCTACTTTAACACATTGGCTATTTAGAATTAAGTTGTTTCATTTCTAGATATTCACTGCTTTTGGCAATAGTTTATTGATGTTATTTTCAATTTATTTACACTCTGATCACATGGCATATCTGTGAAATTTTAGTCTTCTGAAATCTATTTTGTTTCTTTTTACTCAATTTTACAAGGAAATTTAGAATAAATATTATTCAATAAGTAAACCACAATAAACATGACAAGCCCACTATTAAGGAATTGAGTTATACTTCATAGGTGAAAGCATTTCCCACCAATCCTACCCAGAAAACTTGTGTGGTATCAGTTTAATGGTTTACTAGGTCCCGGTATTTTATGTGGTAGGGAAAGTCATTTCCTGCCAGGCCAGGAACCATACCAGATTTGTGGGACCTCAAAAAGAGAGGAACTCAGCCTCACTTACAAATAGTGTAAGTGAAATCTGGTAAAGACAAACTTACTGGGTTTAATTTCTTAATAGAATAAAGAAGGAAGAAGAAGAAGATGAAGAAAAAGAAGAAGAAGGAGAAGAAAAAGGAGGAGGAGAAGAAGAAAGAACAATAGTAATAATAAAGGAAAGATGCCTGGAGTGAGGTGGGCTATCTAAAATACACGCCCATGTTACTTATAAAAGCTCCAAAGAGAAGTTAATTCTTTGATCTTAGTTGCTCAACTCCATAAAGACATGAAGGCATATATATGTTAAAACCTCTTACTGCACCTCCTTAAAAAAAGGATAAAATATAAAAGGACTAGTCTTTTTTTGTGACAAAGAATAATTTTTGGGACCAAGAATAATGAGATTATTTATGATCATGAGAATTACTGTTAGGGAAAAAATGCCCAAAAATTGGTAATAGAGAAGAAGAATTACTGTATATTCCTTCAGGGTCTGCGGGATATATCTAGCAGGCTTATCTATGATTATCTGATTCTTTATAGGTATGGATATCTTTATTTACTCTTTGGTACTGATTAGTACATTTTACAATGCCGTAAGGATAAATGTTACCTTGTAGAAAACTGATATTTATGCAAATGGATTTTTGTGTGAAGAAAGGGAAGAAAACTAGTTTTGTCTCGTAGAGATGTTAATAGTTTCTGGGTTTTGTCTAGTATAGAAAATTACAACCTCAAACCGATAGTTTTATTCTGAATGTAAATTAAGAATCTTACTCAAATATTCTTTCCTTTAACCACTATAAATACTTCCCTCAATTTAGTTTCCTTTGAAGCAGCTTTACCATCCTCCTGGTTCCCTTATTAATTAGTTAATAAACTTTTTGACAAAGTTTATTCTAAACAAACAAAAAATATGCTATTTGACTTAACAAAAAACACATTGAGAATCCTAAAAGAAATTAGAAGAAAACAATAGCAAATAGATTATAGGCAAATGGAAGAAAAGTTTAACATTGTTAGTTAACAAAGTATCAAAATAATTTATAATACTTTTTGAAAATTGTACTTTAAAGCAAAGCTTTTAAAAGGAAAATACTTAATGTTAATAAGTGCTATTTTGAATGTGTGGTTTTAGTTACATATTTTCAATTGCTTTCTTTTCTGTACTTTCCAAATTTTCATTTATTAAAATGTATTCTTTACACAATCACAAAACATTATTTTAAATAAAATATATGTGAAAAATGGCCTTTAGGATATAATGGAAGTTCTATTTATCTTTGAGTTTTTTTCTGAAATGTTATGTATTTATTTAAAAAGCAAAGTAAAGGAATATATCCATTTCTTCTAGGTTTTCCAATTTGTTAGCATATAGTTGCTCATAAATAAAAAAACTATAATTCCTTAAATATAAATAAATAAAGCAATGTAGAAAGGTAAGGTGAGTCTATAGTTTATAGGATTTACAGAGTAATCTTTGGCTATAATTACTATTGATCAGATGTTTATTGAAGTTTTATTGTCATGATGGACAACTTGGAAACTTGAGAAAAGAATAAAGAGAATTGATCAAAAGTTAGTTTGTAATTTGACATGATGGGATGTTTTAAATAAATACTGTCTTGCATGAAATATCACAGCTGGCTACTTTATTTTTCCCAGTGATTGTATTGATGCCATTTTACAAACAAATAGACTGAAGGTTGGAGGAGTTTGTGCTAAGGTTATATGGAAAGTAAGTGGCCAATTAGTTTCTATCAGTTTTATGAAGGATATACGAATTCTTATATAATTTTTATTTCCATTTGCCTTTGAATATAATAGAAATATGTTTACAGTTAAATCTAACTTCAAAGGGAAGCTATATATTATGTGATATCTGCATCATTTAGCTGGCCACCAAATCTCTAATAAAATCTAGGTTACTTCTGAAATTCCATTAAGCACAGTGGCTTCCATCCCCACCTGGCTTTGTCAGCCTGGTAGTTGTACGGGGCGAGGCAGGGTGTGAAACTAGCTGCTTTGCTGCTGCCACCAGGAAAAACTCATTTGATTTAGAGCATTATCAGTTAAAGTGGTGATCTCAGTGGCAAGCAAACAGGAGGGCTACTGACTGTACTAGTTTAAGGTTGTGGTTATATTTGGCTCAAGCAATAGACTGATGGACTACTTGGGAAATTAGGCAGTTCTAGGAATGACATAGATGTAGAGAAACTGATAAGCCTTTCCCATATCCTGGGTTAGCCAGAAATTGCATATGCACTGCAGAGACTAGAGCAGGCCCAAATAACCCACACCTTTTTGGTCAACAGTGACTGTTGGCATACACAAAGATGTGAGAGACCCCCATAAGAAATAAAAGCTCATGGAAAATTGAAAAAGACATATCAATATTTTCTTCAAATTATATACAGGGATGTATTTTTACAATGTGTATGGCTATTCCAAAATTGGGTTAAGAATATTTTGCCTTCCCAACAAGTTCCATGTGGGATGATTGCATATGAAAAAGCCAGTCCTTACTAAGAAGTTATCAGTTTTTCCTGGACTTGAAATGAAAGTGATGAGTGTGGTTTGTTAATTATATATAATAAAAATGTATTGATTACATATTCAAATAAGCATAACCCATATAAAAACATTAGCTTCATTCATTTAGCTTTAATTTATGTTAAATTCTAAACAATTATGAGCAGAATGACATTACCCTTGGCAGATACTCCAAAAACTACTATTGATAATGCCTTGATTAACCCTGACAAGAGAGGAAATGCCTGTTGTAAATAGTTGCACCATTCATTCATTGCATTATTGAACTCCTATTTTAAAGATCATCTGATTCCAAGTGAGGCTAGAGATTACTGGCTTTAAAGAACAATTGCAACTGGGAGAACCCAACAAGTGCCAAGAATCAATAATAGAGAAAATAGCCAGTTACCTCACTGGTTAGCTTGTAAGCAGCTTGATGATGAGAATAATGCATTTTTTACCTTTACATTTGTGCTACCTTCCAGTGCCCAATGCAGTGCCTTCCCAATAATTCAGTACTAAAATATAATTAGTGTAGTAGAAGCTATGCTATGTATGAATAACAAAAATAGCTATGAAAAAAGAGCAACAGGCAAATAATTCATCAAATTAAATAACAATATAGGATTAGAAATGACACATATACATATGAAAGTGAATTAATTCTGTGAAAAAAACCTATTTCAGTTTTGAAAATTTATATATTTCATTCTGTTTTATTCCTGCTATCCATCTGCGTTTGATATTTATCTGCTTTTTCCACAGGAAGATTTTTCCTTTTTGCTGTTCCTGCACAATTTTGAACCTATCTTTCAAGATTCAGCTCAAGTTTAAAAATGCAAAATTAAGAATAAGGCTCACTAAAATATTTTTAAAAATGAATTTTTTTGTCATAGCATTGTAGTTCAAATAAAATTTGGTTTTGGATATAAGACAATGTATGAAATAAAATCCAATATTAAAAATGAAGAAGATAATGTATCAATGTATAAAAGAAAACCCAATATTAGAAATTTAGTAAAGTTAATTTTTTAAAAATTTGAAAAACCATCCCCAATAAGTATATACATAAATAAATAAGGCTATTTTTCTCTTTTCTTTTTATTCTTTTTAAGTTCTGCAAAGATGAGAAGGTGGGTTGCCGTATGTTGTCATTTAAAATACCTCATAGAGAAAGAATGGCAGAAAAAGATTATTAAACTTAAATTGAAATTCAAAATCACTATTAATGATATCAGGGCCAAAAGTTCACAAAACTTGCAAAACCTCATCTTGCATTGCAATTTAATATTCATTATTTTCTCACATTCACACATTTTTCCTCCAAAGCACAATGGAAGCAATGCAGCTTAATTTTAGGAAAATTGGCAATATTATCAAATGATTACTTAAAAACAATTCAGTGTTGTCTGAGATCTAAATGTAGAAACCTTCGCTGCCTCATTTTGTCTATTTGCATAGGTAGAATTGGTGAACCTAAACAAATACCAAGAGGTTATTCAAATTTCATTTCTCTTACATAAATGATTTTTCTTTAATGAGATTCATTATTTTGGCCTTTCAATATGAAATTACAGTAGCATATTTAAAGTAATAAAATAGAATAAAATTAAATACAACAGAAAAATAGTAGACAGAAATACTATCACAAATAACTAAATAGTTTTTGCCACACATACGTGTTGCATAAGAGGAAAAATGGCACAGATTTTTTCTAAATCTGGATCAAATCATAGATTGCTACCGTCAGCACATCACTTCTAATATTTGTCTGAATCATCAGAGTGATTTCTTAGTTAACTATAATGAATGGTATGCCCTCCTGTGGTACACAGTTGAGGAACACCAGATGAATATCAACTATGATACTGATTAAAAAGTTGTTAAGAGCAGAAGCAGGGTTTGTCAGCTTGTCAGCACACTAGTACAACAACCTTTCCTATGTCAAGCCAGATCAAATAATGAAATTTAGCAAGAAGTACTATACAGATCCCCAAATTGTCAACCATTTGTGCTGTGATCTAATGAAAAACCATGTATGCTGATCTTGATATGCTTGGATGAAGAAATGCCAAGAAAAACCACTGTTGCAATTACTCTCCTGTTTATGACAAATCAGTTACTGGTACATAGATAACAAAATATAGGCTGGAAAACTAAGATAATGAGATGAGTGTACTGAGGAATAATTCTAGACTATATTGTCTAGAATACATATATATGTATGCTTTTCTTGAACTGAAAAGCTATGTTTTATTAATAAGATAATTGTAAAAAATATTTGAAGAGATTTACAAGCACTTGAAACTTCAACTAGTATAATGCTTTATCTGGTAGATTTTATTTGGTTGTTTTTTTTATCAAAGGAAATATGTAGAAAATGGGTTCTTGGATTATAAATCAGAAGCATTTTACTATATAGCAGAATACACTAGAGGCATTATGTTAATCTGTGAAGAAAGCCTCAATAGACGTATATTGTACATATATAATACAAGTAGTAGCCATAATCTAAATTTGTCATGAAATTTCCAGAGTATTTTTTTACCTACTAAAATGAAATAAGATAAGATCTTCTATGGAATCAACTTTGTATTATCATATTTCAAGTCTCCCATAATTTGTTTTATGACACTAAACATTGAAAACCAAAATATAGCTTTTGTGTAATTATTACCAAATATATTAATTTATAATGAATTTGCTGATGTAGGAATTAATTATCCATGGATCCAATATTGTTAGACCAATGCTTCTTAAAAAAGAGATTCTAAGTAAAACCTACAAGGATTTTTTTTCAGATTCCATTAATTGTTTTTACTCTACTTATAAAGAGTTTTCAAGGTCTAAATACTTTCTATTAAATAACCATGCTTCTTAAAGATTGCACTCCTTAATTCTTCTCTAACATCTGCTTTGTTGGCTCTCTGGAACTACATGTCATATCTCTTTCAGGTTCAATCCCCTGTTTCCTCTTGTTGGTTTACTTCCCTGTTTTTCTAAAGTGTACTTTTAAATAATGTCCTATTGTAATAAAGGTTATATAGGTAGTAAATTTCTGAATCCCAATGAATTTATCCCACTGTCACATTTGATTGGTAATTTCCTTGAGAATAGAATTTTAAGATAAAAATAATTTTCTTCATTTTTTAGAAAAAATTTTGTGTCATTCAGAGAGACCTCTCCATATGGAATACATGTTTCCGCTAGTTGTCAGAAATTTTCCCATATTTTCTACTTAAAACTTTGCTTCGTTCATTTTCTCCATTCTTTTTTCCTGGATAAATCCTGTGTCTTTAATTTTCTTTCACAATATTCCTTTGTTGTATTCTGTGAAATTTTTAAAAAAAGTATATTCTAAACTTACTGATTTTTTTTAACTTAAGCAATGATTAGTAATACCTAAATTTATTTGTTCTATTTTTAGTTTATTATTATAGAATTCTGGTTTTTTTATGGTTGCAATGTCTTCTTTAAATGCCAGGTAAATAATTTTATTTTAAATTGTCCTCCTGTTGCCAAAGTATCTCCCTCCTTGATGTCAAGTTTTCTTTTCTATTTAAAACTTTTATGTTATAGATTTTCTCAAATATCTGATCTTTCTCTACTTTCCTATATAAATAAAATGAGATGATAAAAAGTTTGGAGTTCTATGTATGCATGTGTGTTACAAAACCCACAAGAGGGTTTGGCCTGAGTCTGATCGCTTGCCACACAGAAAGCCAATTACTGAGACAATGAAAATTGCCAAGGAAGAAAAATAATTTATTACAGATGATGTCACCTAGGAGATGGGAGAAATGCCTCAAATCTGTCTCCCCAACCACCTGAGGGTAAGGGTTTTTATAAGAGGTTCAGGAAGAAGGTGGCTATGTGTATTGGGGAAGGCTGTGTTGAAAGCAATGTGTGCAGGAAGTCTTATTCAGAAGTCACAGGCTGGTGATGGATGGTGAGTTTTGACATTGTTATCCTGTGACGAGTCTGCTGTTTCTGGGAGACAACTCAAAAGGGAAAAGGGTTAGTTAAACAGAAAGATTGTAATGTTCTGGTCATTGAGTGCTGTAAACCTGGGAATCTAAAGCATAACAAAGCTACAGGGATAACATATATGTGGGGGTTGCCATTTTATGTTCGTTCATGGAGCTGATTAACATAGGGAAAGTTGACTCAAGTACTCGTCTTCTCTATAACCTGCTAAGGGTGCTGACCTTTAAACTGTGGGATTGAAGCATGCTCAGATATAGATTTCTTTTCTCTATACCACCAGTGCCATCATTTTCAGTCTTAGGTTTTACAGAGCAAGTCACTCAAATTATTTTGATAGTAACCCTCAAACATCGAGTGTAGGACAAGGGTCAATGCTCTATGACCCACAGGCCAAATCTGCCCGAACACCTGTTTTTGTCTATACTTACTTTCACTCTCTAACTAGCTCTATGAACAAATTTCAGTGACTTCTATGGTTTTTTAAATAATCCTCTCCCTTAACTAACTACTGTCAGGCAAAGACAATCTCATGACCTCCAGACTGGACAATTCCATTGAGCCATCTCCTGTGGTACAAAGAACAAAGGACACTCCATTGCCCTCCTGACCACTGCCCTCGGTCAGCGATGGAGATTTTAATTCCCAAAAAGAGTGGGGGAGGTTTTAAAGAGGCAGCTGGTAATACATTTTGCCCTTTTTCAGGCTGTTCCTTCTGTTATATATTCCCCACTGTCAATTTTACTCTTCCATATCTATGGGAGGATGGGCAGCATAGTTATTGAGCTACTTCCTGCTGGATTGGGATGATGAAAAATTGTACATATGGGGTCTTGTCCTGTTTACCTGATCTTTGACAAAATAATTCCAGGGGCAAGATTGTATAATAATTTAAGGTCATTCAACAGCCAGTTCTCCTCACATAGGCCAAGCAGTATTACAATAATAAACCATTCTTTCTTTAGACATAGGTTCATAGCTATAAGTTGACCATTCAGAAATGGAATGGAACAGAAAAGGAGCCTCCTATGTTCACAAACAATTAAACACAGATAATATAGGGAATTACCAACACGAACAATCTAAAATTGTTTGAAATGCCAAGGGCTTCCATACAAATGGGAGTCGCTCAAAATGAGAACCAAATTCTCTCAAATGAGAATATCTCCTAATATCTCCTAATTCATAGGGAACTGAGAATGAAATTCTCTCAATTCCTTCCAAATTTCTGCAAAAGGCATTAAGTCATCCTCTTTTATGGCTGAGTAGCCCTCCATGGTACACATATACAACATTTTGTTAATCCACTCATGAATTGATGGACACTTGGGTTGATTCCACATCTTTGCAATTGTGAATTGTGCTACAATAAACATTCAAGTACAGGTGTCTTTTTGATAAAATGACTTCTTTTCCTTTGGGTAGATACCCAGTAGTGGGATTGCTGAATTGAATGGTAGGCCTACTTTTAGTTTTTTAAGAAATCCCCATACTGTTTTCCACAAGGACTGTACTAATTTGCAGTCCCACCGATAGTGTATAAGCGTTCCTTTCTCTCTGCATCTGCACCAGCATTTATTGTTTTTGAAGTTTTTAATAAATGTTATCCTAACAGGACTAAGGTCATATCTCATTGTGGTTTTAATTTGTATTTCCCTAATGATTAGTGTTGTTGAGCATTTTTTCATGTTTGTTGGCCATTTGTCTATCTTCTTTTGAAAAACTTCTGTTAATGTCTTTTGCCTGCTTTTTAATGGGATGGTTGTTTTTTTTTCTTTCTGATTCGTTTGAGTGTTTTGTAGATTCTGGATATTAGCCCTTTATTGGATGTGTGGTTTGCGAGTATTTTCTTCCATTCTGTAGGTTGTCTATTTGCTCTGCTGATTATTTCCTTAACTGTGCAGAAAATTTTTAATTTAATCAAGTCCCATTTATTTATTTTTGTTGTTGCTGTAATTTCCGTTGTGGTCTTAGTCATAAATTCTTTGCCTGGGCCAATATCTAGAAGAGTTTTCCCTACATTTTATTCTAGAATTCCTATGGTTTCATGCCTTACATTTAAGTCTTTCATCCATCTTGAATTAATTTTTGTGAGTGGTGAGAGATAGGGGTCCTATTTCTTTCTTCAGCATGTGGCCATCCAATTTCCCCAGCACCATTTATTGAGTAGAACTTCTTTTCCCCAGTGTACGTTGTTGTCTGCTTTGTCAAAGATCAGTTGGCTGTAGGTAGATGGCTTTATATCTGGGTTCTCTATCCTGTTCCATTGGTCTATGTCTCTATTTTTGTACCCATGCTGTTTTGGTTAGTATAGCCTTGTAGTATAGTTTGAAGTCTGATAATGTAATGCCTTCAGATTTGTTCATTTCACTTAAGATTGCTTTGGCTATTCAGGCTCTTTTCTGGTTCCAAACAAAGCATAGAATTATTTTTCATAGATTTGTGAAATATGATGTTGATATTTTGATGGGGATTGCATTGAATGTAAGAAATTAAAATAAGGTTCAAGATAGTAACTTTACAAATGTAATTCTTTACCTTAACAAATAATATTTAAAAAGTTTTACAAATATTTCTCAATATGTGCATAGGAAATATATCTGATTGAATTCATACCTTATTGCAATAAGTGAACAATGAAATGTATTGAAATGCTATAACTAACTGATTAAACTTGTATAACTGTGAATTTCAATTAATTTCACAAACATATATAAGAACACGTGCTTTGCTAATTATAGGGTAACTGACTGATTTTAAGATAGCATTGTTATTGGTTTCATTCAACCAAGTACATGCAAAAGTGCTCACTTCTGTCATTTTTGAATATTATTTTCCTGATTAAAAAAGGGTATATATACATCCTAAAGATTAACAACTTTTTTGTTTGTGTGCTTGTTTATGTGAATATAGAACATTACAGATATGTTTAGCCAAAGAGTATGTTATAGCATTTGAATATATTCTATTTTTGTTTATTTATTCTGTTGATATAATGATGTAAAGTTAAAGGGCATTTATACAAAGATAGGAAGTAAATTTCAAATGCTGTCTTTTAAAAGAAATTACTTAAAGTAGTAAAGTTTTGTAGACGGATGCTACACTATAATGCTTAACCCAAGACAAGATAAGTTTTTAAAATTCTGTGAGAAATCTTCAGCTTATGGTTATTGGTTCTCCCAAATTGACATGGCTATTAAAGCTAAGTAGTATTAATTCAAATGTTGAAGCTGAAGTTGAAAACTCAAATCTTAGTTTAATTTTTAAACTACTCCTAAGTGGAAAAGTTTTCCTTGAGTAATTAACCATTTTTTAACCAAATTTTATTTCCTTTTAATTTTAAAATTTATTTTACTTTTTTCAATTTATAAAGTTGTATATATTTATTGTGTACTACATGAAGTTTTGAAATATCTATACATTGAGAAATGGCTAAATCAAGTTAATTAACATATGCATTACCTCACATAGCTGTCATTTTTGTGGTGAGAATACTTATCTGCCTCCTTAGCATTTTTCAAAAGTACAATATATTGTTATTAACTGTAGCTATTATGTTGTATTATACAATAGATCTCTTGAACTTATTCTTCCTGTCTAACTGAAATTTTGTAACCTTTGACCAATATCTCTCCAACCCCACCCCCAAACACTGACCCTCTCCCTGGTAATCACCATTCTGCTCTCTGTTTCTAAGAGTTCAACTTTTTGGATTCCACATAAAAGTAAGATCATGCATATTTTTCTTTCTGTGTCAGACTTACTTTAATGCCATCAAGGTTCACCATGTTATCAAAGCAGAATGTCCTTCTCTTTTTAAGATGGAATATTATATATAGATAATGATAGATATAGTTTTATATATACACACACACACACACACACATATATATATATATAAGAACACAATTTCTTTATCCATTCTTCTATTGATGAACACTTAGGTTGTTTCCATCTATCAGCTACTGTGAATAATGGTGCACTTCTTCACTTTTCTTGAAAGTGCACTTTCACAGTTAAGTGGCTCTGTGGTCTCATCCTATAAAATCTAAGTAGTTAATCAGCCTTCATTCATTCTGTCCTGCCTTCTCTGTCCCCTTTAGTTCAAATTGGCAGTGTCTCTGCTGGTATATTCCCATCTCTACTCCTAGATTCTGTTGAGATGGCTGATTTAGTTTGTGAGTGACACCTATGACCTCTTTATTAAATGTTTGCTCAGCCATACACTTAGTATTCTCTTCAAAGAATACTCTGAAATATTCTGAAAATTAGAAAATATTCTGAAAATGTTATAGTATAATAATAATATATTATAATATATACACATATATACATATAATATTAACATATTATGATATAATTATGATAATTATAATACAATATAAATTTCTCATTTTCTGCAATATGGGTAGGCTGAAAATTTTCCAAATCTTCAAGATATAATTCTTTTTTTCTTAGCGATTTCCTCTTCAATTAATTACACTCTTTTCTTGCATTTTACTATAAGCTATAAGGAGGAACCAAGTCACTTCTTCAACACTTTTCTTAGAAATCTTCTTAGCTAAATATCTTCTTTCATTGTTTGTAATTTCTACCTGCCATAAAACACTAGAACACAAACATAATTCAGCCAGGTTCTTTGCCACTTTATAACAAGAATCATGTTTCCTCAAGTTTCCAGTAACATGTTCTTCATTTTCGTCTCATATTTCACCAGAGTGGCCTTTAACATTCAAAGACATTAAACAGAATCCAAAACTCTGTTCATATGTATTCTCCAAAAAGATGAAAGTTTTTTCTTTCTAATTCTCTTTACTTTCTGAGACCTCACCAGAACCACCCTTAACATTCATATTTCTAGGAAGCACCTCAAAACTCCTCTAGTCTCTGCCAATTGGCCAGTTCCAAAGCTGCTTCCACATTTCAGGTATTTGTTATAGCAGTACCCCACTTCTTGGTATGAAAATCTTAGTCAGCTCAGGCTGTCAAAACAAAATACCATTGAATGGGTAGCCTAAACAACAGAAATTTATTTCTCACAGTTCTGGAGGCTCGGCAGTCCAAGATCAAAAGTTACGGTTGGTCTCTAATGAACAATTAATTAATGAACCAAACTCTAACTATATATTATATTTATATGTTATATAATATTTCAAAATATCACTACAAATGTTTTCCTCTTTTAGTGTATGGCACCATTATGCATTCAATTACTCAAGTCAGAAAAATGGAGTCTGTTGAATTCTGTCTCTCCCTCCACTCTTGTATTGACCAAGTGGTATTTATTGCTTCCATATACTCCTTTTAATCCATACTGCTAATATTTACCGGGTTTTGAAATAACATCTAAATTGATTTCTCCTTTTTTGCTCTTAATACTATCAGTCTTCCATACAATTGTCAGAGTAATACTTATCAAATGTGTATCAGATCATATCAGCCACCTAGTTAAATATACTTTAGTAACTTCCTTTACATACATAACAGTATAAATTTCAAAAATCAAAATTCTTTAAATAACAAATATGGCTTTTAGAATGACAAATATAATTCTTGCCCACTTTCAACCTTTTTTCTCTCTACCCTTTCCAATATGTGTATGACTCTATGCCTTTTTACATGCATTTCTCTCCCCCTATAATATCACTTCTTTTCCTGCTGGAAAAATTTTATTCATTCTTATTTTTTTCTCAAAATACTTTTTTTAAAATTCTGTGACACTTTCATTAAGCATTTTATTCATAACCTACTTTCTCATTTGGCTCAGTCAGTTATGTACTTTCCAATGTACTTTTTTTTCCTACTAGGATCAATTTAGTATGTCTAAAAAAATGCATTTGAATTGTTCATTACTATACCAAAACTGAATGCTGCTATTTATTTAAATATAAAAATAATTAAATAACTTTATGTCATACTTACCTGTTAAGTTAAAAATAGTCATTGTCAGATATTGCTATTAATACTGAGTAGCATAGCTTTTCTATTTCCTCTAATGTTATAAAATATTCAGTAATTCATCTTATCCTCTTACTATCTGATACATTATTATATTCTTAAAATTTTTAGTGAAGTGTATCCTAAAGTAATTTTTAAAAATTATATTTAAAAAATATTTTGGAGTTTATGACATAAACATAATTTATATAAGCCTCTTAATATGAGATATTTTAGATACTAAATTTATTTCAAATAGTACAACTTTTCTTTGTCTTTTTTTGATTCATGCTACCATGAGATCAAAACTACTAAATTATTTTGTTGAAGGCATAAAGAAATTTTTCTCAAATATTTTGAGATTTTGATGATTGTAATAAATATAAATTTGCAGACTTATTATTTATTTATTCAAAACTACTTTTGGTCATCCACGGGTGTTGGGAACTGAGCAAGTTGCCAATGATGCAAAGATTAATAACACATGTTTGCTAAAATCAAGTGAGCAGACATATGAAAGAGAAATAATATGGTGTGGCAGATCCTATGATAGTGACAAAGCATAATAGAATATAAGCAAAATAAGACAGTATTCAAAGCTGTCCTGTAGAGATTACTGAAGGATTTATACATAACGTGACATATAGAGTGGATCTTGAAAGTAATGTTCACATAAAGAGAAGATGAGAGTTTTTTAAGTAGAAAGACACATACACACACACACACACACACACACACGACTTCTAGTTTTGCTTGTTGGACTAATCCTCCTTTTGAAATAATTATAAATGTTGGAGAGAATGTTAATATTGTTAAAATACTGTTTAAAGACATTGAAAGAGCATCAGCTTAAGCAGGAGTTGAGGGATTACAATATTCGAGAAAAGGGAAACATGAGGGAAGACTCCACTTATCCTGGATTTTTGCTGAGGGCAATTTTTTACAGCTGCAAATTTACTGAAAAAGAGTCCAAAAATTAGAGGGCAATATTTTTCGACTGAAGAAGCCGAGGTCAGAGTTTTGGTTGAAAAGTGGTAGGAACTCTGAGAAGTATGCTACAAGATCTCCAAAATATTCCTCCAATTTGTTTGGCTGACTTATAAACTGTCCATTTGCAGAGGAGACATCAAGAAACACAGCAGAAAATAGTAGCTGAGAAGCTAAATACCATATTTAGAAAAAAATTGAAGGTTAAATTTTCAAACTTTGTAGGAATCCTGAACATGCTAGATAATCGTCAAAAAGAAGCCCTAGCTGATCTTAAATTAAATGAAAAATTTATAGCTAATAATTTCAAGAGCAAAATTATAATCCTGCTTAAATTTACAGAAAACTTTATATTTAATATGAAATACAGATGAATCTCCACATTTGGTATAGAGTAAGGTGGAACCTCCAAAGGAAGAATGACTTAGAAGTAAAGAGTTCTCAAGTCAACCTTGACCTTTCTCTGTGGAATTAAAGGTGTGTAAGATAAAGTGCAATCTTCTTCCCTACCCAATAGTTGTAACAAAATTGGCCTCAAAGAGAGTATGCATGCTCACTAAAGGAAAGGTAATGGAGAAAATATTATAAAGAAGTGAACTAACATAAAGAAATGACAAATGTTTGAGGTGATGGATACCCCAGCTACCTTGATTTTATCATTACACTTTGTATACTTGTATCAAAATATCACATGTAGCTTATAAATATGTACAACTGTTATGTTTCCATAAAAATTAAAAATTAAAAAAATGGAAAAAAAGAAGTGGAGACCTAATTTATTTATATAAGAAAGAGTATTCCAATAGTATTAAAGGGCATGGAGATACTATGATTAAAAAGATGTATACAGTAGTCCCCCTTATTATTCACCTTTCTGCAGTTTCAGTTAACCACAGTTAAAAAGTATTAAAAGTAGAATTCCAGAAATCATCTGCTTCTGACATCCAACCATAGACACTGTCATGCCTCATTGATGCAGATCACCCAAAGGAGATGATCCTCCTTCTGACATACTGTCAAAAAGTCAGTAGTAGCCTAATGCTATGTCACAATGCCTACTTGATTCACCCTATTTCATCTCATCATGTAGGCATTTTATCATCTCACAGCATCACAAGAAGAAAGGTGAGTACAGTACAATAAAATATTTTGAGAGAGAGAGAGATCCCATTCACATAATATTTATTACAGTATACTGTTATAATTGTTCTATTTTATTCTGAGTTATTGCTGGTAATCTCTTACTGTGCCTAATTTATAAATTAAACTTTATCATAGGTGTGTGTGTAGGAAAAAAAGTGTATGTAGGGTTCAGTACTATCCGAGGTATTAGGCATCCATTGCGGGTCTTGTAACATAGCCGCCACAGGTAAGAAGGATTATTGTATGATAATTAGGGCAAAGGAGATAGTTTTGTGATAGATGGCTGCAATTTGGCTATGGATAAAGGGCGCAGATGTAATGAACTGTCACACTGTACATTCTTCCTTTGTGCAAGAATGTCTGAAGGACACCAAGAAGTGCGAAGGCCAGGTTTCCACAGTATTTAACTATATAAGGGTTTCCTTTATTGATTACTTGCCTCCTACTTTCTTATTCTAGTATTTTCTACTACATATGGAATGAGGTTATATCAGTAAAACAGCTCCAAATGACTATATACTTCCTTTCCTGAAAATTAGAATGTGCATATAATTTATTATTTTTCTTGTAATTTGATTCAGTTTTGACTCCAATGACATTGTTTGTTTTATTTTGGATGACATATAGCCTCAAATCATTCAAATAAATATGTATATCTGGGCTGTCAGAGAACAAATGATTGGCATCAGCCATCAATGTTCATTAAGTTGAAGCTTTGGTATGCCTTATATTAGAAAAAAACAAATTTAATAAATGCCATGTAGCCTGCCAGATGTTCCATTGTAAGATATGATAAATTTTTACTAGAATAATGTTTCATGAGCAAGGCCAGTTGTATTCAATTAAGTAGTCTTCATATGCTCTTAATATCAATTTAGGACAATGACAAATGCATCATTTTGAAACTATAATTTTCTTCTTCTTTATGTGACTTTCACTTCCAATCAGTCACAGGCAATTTTAATAGTAAAATGGAGTTTTAATCTAATCAATTGAAAAAATACAGTAGTTCCCCCTTATTTCAGTTTTCACTTTCTGAGGTTTCAGTAACCTGCAGTATAGCAGAGAGATATTTTAAGAGAGAGAGATAGAAAGAGATAAAGAGAGACCATGTTTACATAACTTTTATTATAGTATATTGTTATAATTGTTCTATTTTATTATTATTGTTGTTAATCTCTTTTTGTGCATAATTAATAATTTACACCTTATAATAGGCATGTGTGTATAGGAAAAAACATAGTATATATAGGGTTCAGTAGTATCTGAGGTTTCAGTCATCCACTGGAGTTCTTAGAACATATCCCCCATGGATAAAAGGGGAATACTATAACTTTACTTTAGCATTAGTTTTTTCAGAAAGTTATCCTAGAATATAGGAACACTTTTCTTCTCCCTACCTTATATTGTTGTCTCTTATGGTCCCTGTTGTGACTAAACAAATTAAAGAAAATCTTTTTTTTGCTTTAAGTAGTTTTGTTAATAGCTCTCAGCCAAATTCAGTCATTGACTTCATTGTCCTTAATTTTTATTTTCAAAATCTACTGGTTAACTTTATATATAATCACTATGAAATTAGGTCTTATGGATAGGTAGTAACACACAACAAATTTTATGATCTAGCCGACAGTAACATCAGAACAAAAACCAAAACCATAGCAACAACACAAACAACAGTTTAATGCTTAAATTCACAGTCTGGAGTCAGATGGTCTTGCTTTCCTGGCTCTTCTGCTTAGTATGTTTCTGATGTTAGGCCAGTTGCATAATGCCCCTGTTCCTTAGTTTGCTTACCTAAAAATGGTAATAATAATGCTGTTGTGAAGAATGAATAAATTAATACTCATAAAGTTCTTACAGCACTTCTTGGAAAAGCAGTATCAGTACATGTTTATTATTATTATTTTGGTAGAATCAATTTATCTAAGAAGTCTGTTGGATCTTCTTGGAATTGACTTTCAAGAATCATGCCATTGTTGGCTTATAAGGATATGAAACAATAAGATGTTAAGTACGTTAAACAGAAATTGGCCATTATGTTATCACCCCTTAATCCTTTACTCTCTGACTTTACTCTTTCATAATCACCCATGTCCTCCTAATTATCAAAGCCTTGCTGCATTTTATTTGACCATACTTCAGCTTTTCACTGTGCAATTCACCTTGGATTGTTTACATTCAATGATACTTCTGTTTCCAGATTTTCTTCTCTCTCTGATGCATGGGGTTTCCTTCCATCAGCCAACTTCCTCCTCATGTTCATCAAGAGGTCTTCCCAAAGACTAAATTTTTTCTCCATATTTTCTTATTCCTCAATATGCCTTCCTTCCACATTTTCTGCTAACATCCCTTATTGATAACTCTCAATCTCTAAGATCTAGGCTCAAATGTCGGCTTCCTAATTCATTTGAATATTCTGGAAGTACCTAAAATTTAATTTGTATAAAGACCAAACCATCCCTCATCTTTCCTTACTAGCTCTTGAAAACACATCCATTCTTCATGGTCCAGTTTAAATGTCATCATTTTTATAAAGCCACTCTGGCCACTGTACCCAGAATATTTTTCTTACTTAATATCTTTAGTACTTCAAGCTTGTTCTGCTATTATGGCAATTACAAAACTGACATAACATGTGTTTAAATTCTAACTGTTTTACTTCATGCTCTACTTTTTAAATTAAGGCATTTCTTTTAAGGCATGAGCCATGTTTTATACGAACTAACACATACCAAATATTTAGCTCAGTATCTGGAACGCAATGAGTATTATTATTATTGTTTTAAATTTTAACAGGATCTAATACAGATAAGTAAATAATCAAGTGGAGAAAAATTTATTACTTACCATTTCAAAATTTTCAAGAGAAACATTTAAGCTTTATTGTATATAACACAAAATTCACTAATAAATGTCCTTCCTACATATAAAATATCAGAGTAATAAGTCTATGAGGTAGTGTCCTGAATAAAGTGTGAGCCAAAGGAGTTGTCAATTGTGGTAAGCACCATTTCCTTTCAAACAAATTGAGTCTCTTAAGTGGCCAGACAATAATTAAATGATATTAAACTAATAACATAGCCCATTAGTTAGCCATAAAAGGCTTTGTTGTTGTTGTAATATGACAGCTGTGCAGATAGATGAACGAAAGCAGTATTGAGTGGTACAAGAAGTACTGTAACTCTGAGATTTAATTTCAATTTGTACACTGCTGTGAATTTTGATGGCATCCAAGACTTTCCTGTTTTGCATACATTATCCTTTAGGTTTCTCTGTGTCACTTCAAAATTAGTCTCTAAACACCTACCCTGGCCTTGGACTCACTCTCTAAATTAAAATGGTAATTATTAATAAAGTATATGGTAAATACAATTCATTTTGTACATTATGAGTCTAATCCATAAAACAAAACAAAATAACCACTAGGTTATGTCAGAGTTTTAAACTAAAAGCCTAAGAAAAATAGGTCATTAAAGGTTAATAGGATTTTTCTTACTCTGTAGGAACATAATTCTCTATGCTCCTGTCACCTTCATTCTAATCCTGAGATCCAGCTGTTGAATAAATAGACTTGAGATTATCACACAGTATACATTTGTGTGTAAATGGAATTCCTATTAAAGTTCATTGCTTCAATTGAAATATGCTTTGTAGCATTTCCCATGAAGAATCCTGCTGTGGTCTGTCATGATTCACTGAAAACAGACTTTCCTCTTTCAGCTTACTCTTTACTGCCTGGGGAATGTGTTATTTATTTTATTTTGTTTTATTTATTTATTTTGGCTTATGCTTTGCAATGTTTTGACAGAAATGCCACCAATTGTAGCACTGCTCAGTGATTAAAATAAAGAATAGTATATAATATTCTTACATTGGCAACGCTATTTAAACATGAAACCTCATAACACAGGCAAATCAGTGTGTTTGTGCTGCTGTAAGGAATATTTATAATTGTCTACTCCATTTTCTTATGGTAAAAATTTCACTGAGAAGAGTTTTAATTTTAAGAATTTACCCTAGACTAATTTTAATCTTAGCATGGAATAAAGAGATCACGTCCTCATCACAAACAATGAAGGATTATTTTGGATTTAGATCAATATTTAAGTTTATAATATTTTTTCCCTATCTGATCCCTCCTCTCCTTTTTCCCTTAAACATAGACCTCTATCATCACTTCTCTAAGGGGAAACATTTTGCGTGTTCTCCCTGATGTCAGTGATTAATGCATCTTTATTATTTTCTTAATGTTATAAGAAAAGTATTATTTTTAAGATGTAATTCTGAGAATATCAGTCTACTGCTGAAAATATTTAAATATCTATGGCCACAATTCATCCATACATTAACTTTGTACCTGCAGTGGGTTATTATAACAAAATATTCGGAAGAAAGAAGAGTTGTAAAAAAGAACAATTCAAAACATAGTCTTTGAGAGAGAAGAAAGGTTTTTTTTAAAATAAAATTTACCTACAGAAGAAAAAAGAAAGAGAACTATATAAAATATTCTTAAAAATCTATGACTTTTTAGAAGCAATATTAGAAAATAATAGGACTGAAAATACACCTAAACTCCCAAACTGAGAAAAGACATCATATCTGTTACAAAGATTCTAGAATCCCTACAAATTCCAAGAGAGATAAATTTAAGAATAACTACACTAACCATACCTTAACACTACTAAAAAACTGAGTGGCTAGCGTCAGATGGCTTAACAGTTTAAACTTCAGAGGAACAACAATAAGAATTTTCCCTTCTTAAAAGAAGCAATGAAAACCAGATGACAATGAAAAGATATAAAGTTGACCCAATTGAGAAAAGTAAAATGATAAATATTTTAGGAAAAACATGTCATATAGCTTAATGATTTGGGATAGACAGTAATATTGGAATCAGACTTAAGAAATAAAATTGATAAAGACCAATAAAAGATAAAATGTGATACGTTAAAATTAAGTAATTCTACTCAAAGGACAAATAACTCACACATAGAATATAAACCTCCTAAAAATTAATAATACAAAGGCACACAATTCAATAGAAGAATGAGTCGTTCACAAAAATGGATATTTAAATGGTTAAAAATTTTTGGAAAAAATATTAAATTATTTAACAGCCATCAGAAATATAAAATGTAAAACTAAAATTTGATATCATCATAAATATAAAATAATGTCTAAAATGGAAAAGTGGCTGACAAGTATTTTGAGCAATTTGAATTCTTACTCATTGTTAGTAGGAATGTAAATTGGTCCACACACAAAGGGGAACTATTTGTGTTCACTAAAGCTGAATACAGCACCATCCTTACACCTGAGCAAGCAGTACTCTCTGCCTTGGGCCCTGAACCTCCAGGGTACCATGCTTTAAGGATGTACCTCACTTATATTTTCAAGTACATCTTTTGTACCTGGGATTTGCCATGGTACAGCATCATCATAGGCATCACCAACTGCATGGAGGACCCAATCACTCATTCATTAAAGGGGGATCACAGATAGACCATGGCACCATGTGACAGTGAAATTGTTAAACCTTTCACCAGTGATGAAATGGGTTGGTATTGTATACTGGCTGAAAAAAATGCACTGGCAAGTACAGTATCTCAGACTTCTGAGAGGTTCAGAAAAAATAGTAATTATTATGGAAAAATGAATAGAAGGGCTATTGTTGGATGTTATTGGTGTACTAAAGAAAAGACAACCAATATATGAAGGTGAATAATTACCAAATTAAACAAAAATGTGAAAACCAGGTAGCCTCCAAACCGTAGAAAAAGGCACTCTCATCTCCTTTAGATGGAGGGCTGAGGATAAAGCCCAGGGAATATTATAATTATGCAGCAAGCACTCCAACAAAGGTAGAATTTATCATCAATCTCAACAAATCTGCAATGCCAAGTATGCTTTCTCTGATTGGGAAAGAGTTAAGACTCTGGGACTTAAAATGTGGGCATTTGGGAAAGATGCACTCAAAAACCTTGAATTTCCACGTTTTCCTCAATCTTATGAATCCTCTACCCTACTTGTCTCCTAAAAGGCCAGTGTTTTCTTCCTTGCTTAAAACCAATACAGAGATCTCTGTCTTGCAAGAGAACATGTGCTTATTCAGGATTTATACCCTGTATATATATGTGTGTGTGTATATATACATACATATATGTAGAGAGAATTGTGTATCACATAATGATATTTCAGTTAACAACAGATCACATATATGACAGTGGTCCCATAAGATGATAATACTTTATTTTTACTGTATCTTTTCTATGTTTAGATACACAAACACTTACTATTGTGTTAGGGTTGCCCGCAGTATCCTGTACAGTAACATGCTGTACAAGTTTGTAGCCAAGGAGCAATAGGCTGTACCATATAGCCTAGTACGTAGTAGACTACATAATCTAGGTTTGTGTAAGTACACTCTGTGACGTTTGTACAATGATGAAATCAACTATTTCTCAGAACATATTCCCATTGTTAAGTGATACATGAAGGTATTTATATAACGTTCATATAGTAGGATACTGAGAGTGCTAGAACAAGATGTTTATGTCGGGGGAAAGGGTAAAATACAAATTTGTGTAAAGAATAGTATTTTGACGTGAAAGCTCTTTAGCACAAAACAGAATTTAAGACCTTGGTGAATATCCCAGAATGTGTTTCATATGATACTTTGAAGGATCTTGGAATTCTGAAAAAGTGACAGTCCACATTAAGCAAAGTAGAATTGTCAGAGATACCATGGTAGACAATAGAAGAAGAAATCTAAAGTCTAAGAGAATCTGGCTTCCTATAGTAGATATAGTGCTTAAGGCTGGAATACTTCCCAACTGACTATGTTCCTTAGTAGGGCCCAGAAGACACTGTGGCATTTTTACAAGTAATCATACAGCAAGGAAATATGGATATCCACAGGTTTTGAGGATTGTTGGACACAGGGGCTGAGTTGTGATCATATTTAATAGTTCCCATATTAGAGTGCAGGTGTATAGAGGAGTCTTGGCTAAGGTTTGGCTCACAATGGGTCAACTCTGTCCACAGACACACCCAGAGTTGATTTTCCCAGTCCTCAAATGTATAATTGGAATGAATACACTTAGAAATTGTAGAACCTCCACCTGAGTTCATAGAGACCTGTAGGGTTAGAGCTATGATAGTGGGAGATTGCAAGTGAAGTTTTTTAAATGATTCCTCCACCAAACTATGAAAGTAAATAAAAACATTTCATCTCAGGGTGAATGCAGAAATTAGTGGCACCCATAAGAATCTGAAGGATGCAGGGGTAATGAGTCACAATTTATCCCCATTTATGTTAACATTATAGGTCCTGCCAAAAAAATCATATAAATCTTAAAGGAGAAGAGTGCACTATCCCAAACTCAAACCAGCTGTAACAATAATTGTAGCCACTGTGCCAGATATGGTGTCTTTGCCAGAGCAGACTGACATGAGTTTATGCATGTGGTGATTGAGCTGATAGATGCATTATTTCCCATTACTGAGGAAAACAAAAAGGACCAGGAGCAGTTTCTATTTGGGGGGACAGACAACAGTATATACCAATTTTTGCCCCAGGGGTTATATTGACTATCTTGCCCTCTGTTATAATATTATAAAGAGATATGGATTGGCTGCACATCCAGCAGAACATCACACTTGCCCACTATTCATAACATACAGCTAATCTGATCTAATCAGCAAGAAGTGGTAAGATATGTTAGCTTGAGAAGGTGGGAGGTAAATCCAATGAAGGTTCAGGATATTGCAACACCAGTAAAAAATTTGACACCCAAGTGTCTTGAGCTTGCTAGAATATTCCATCCAATGTAAAGTATAAATTACAGTGTTATATATTTTCTCCCTGTATGGAGGAAACAAAATACCTTGCAGGCCTCTTTGGGTTCTGTAGTCAGTATATTTCACATCCGTGCATACTTCCCTAGTCCACTTATAGACTATCTTGGAAGGCTGCTAGCTTTTAGTAAAGCTCAGAACAAGAAAGGGCTCTGTAGCATTCTCAGGCTATGATGCAAACTTCCCTGCCATTCATGCCATACAATCTGGAAAATTATATAATATTAGAGGTTTGTGTGGAGAGAAAATATGCTGCATAAAGTTTAGGACAAATGCCAATAGGAAAATCATAATGTAGACTTCTAGGTTTCTGGAAAAAAGTCATGAGATCTATAGCAGAATAGAGACAATTCAAAAAACAGCTCTTGGCATGCAACTGAGCCATAGAACATCTAGTGACCAAATAGGAAGAGTTTCTCATTATAAGATGAGTTCTGTCAGACATAGCCAGCCATTATGATTGAGGGGGAGGATGGCAACAAAAATCTATCAGTGGTTGGAAATAGTACATCTGCAATCAGGCATGGGTTAGGTCAGAGGGCAAAGTAAGCTATAATATTTGAGCAGGTTGCTAAGTTGTGTTTCATCCACCACTGTTAAAACAGTGCTTCTCACTCATCTCATATGGTACCTATGGTCAAATAGGAACTTATAATGAACTGGAGGAGAAGTGTGACCTAGCTTGGTTCCTTAGCCCATAATGTGGATGCAGACTCAATATAAATAGCTGTTGCACGACAGCCCCACTTAGGCAGGCCCTAAAAGATAGCAGTGAAGGAAGATCCTCTCAATAGGCAGAAATTTGGACAGCTCACCAGATAAGAATATATATATAGTAGCAAATGTCTTATCTTGATTGCTCAGGGGCCTGGAAGAAGAAAGGCTGGAATATTAGGGACAAAGTGGTCTGGCTAAGAAGCATGTAGTTAGATTTATTGGAATGGCCAATGTGTGAAAATCTGTGTATTGCTTATTACCTCCCGGAGAGCATTCAATATGAAAGAGGCACAAAGAACCAGTTAGACAGGTATTTTGGCCAGTTAATATCAGCCAGCCTCTGGGTTTGGCAGCCCCAATGCTGGCACTAGCTGTGCATTAACAGAATAGCTGTAGTAGTAGGTATAGAGGCTATGTATGGACCCAATAGCATAAACATTTTCCAAGCCTAATATTTGCTTCCACTTCCACAAGCTCTACATGCTAGACCAAGTAAGTAAGCCTGAATGTGGCACTGTTTTTTGAGATGAACAAAAAACAATTTGATGGGAAGTTGATTATGCTGGACCCCATCCTCCCTGGGAAGAACAGTGATTCTTCTTAACTGGAAATAACACATATTTAAGGTCTGGGTCTGCCTTTACTGCTCACAGGGCCTGAGTTAGCATCATTATCTAAGAATTTGCAGCATTTAATCCACCAACACAGAATCCTACATATGAATTTTCTGGTCCTATCACATGATACACCACTTTGGACCTTCCAGTGTTATAAAGTGATAGGAGGACCTTTTACAGGTGGAGGTGAGGCATCAACTTGGAGAAAACACCCTGAGAGGATAAATTCCATTCCCTAAAATGCACTACTTATCCTAAATCAATATCTAGCACTATCTTCCAAATGGGTAAAACCCCATAGGTCCTAGAACCAAGGGGTAAAAATAGGAGTGGCCCTGCTTAATGAAACTCATCATCCAGGATAGATAGAGCTAATGTTACACAATTGGGGAAAGCAAATATTATGTTTGACACCCAGGTGATTCACTGTGACATATTGTGTTACCCCCCTGACCAATTTTGATAGGAAATGGGTAAGTATAGCTGCTCCAAAGCCTGGGGAGGGCAATGCAACCACAGACTCAGACCCTTCCCTGGTGAAGGCCTGGTTATCCCTCCAATGATAAGAGGAATCTCAAATGGTAGGGAGGTTGAGATAATGAGCATCCCTTGCAGCTCCAAGAGCCCAGGTCCCTTACTTGAGAATCAAAACACACATCTCAGCTACAGAGATTGTTGGCTTGTTGAGTGTTCACAGTTCTGTTCCTGTCTGGGAACAGCCAAAGGTACTGCCAAAGGTGCTGCCTCACCCAAAGCCTTGTCTCCTCCCTGAAAGTAGCCCTCTTCTTTTTGATGTAGGGGCACAAAGGTATAGCCTATCCCAATTTAGGACATATCTGAAGGTCCATACCTGCTTTAGAGCCTTTGATAGGAGCTGCAGCCTCTGCTGCACCTGCATTAAACTGCAATTTATCCCTCTACCCAATCCTGAATTACTTATTCCTCTATAGGTCTTGCTCCTGAAAGCTGTCTTCAATAAACTACCTTCATAAAATCTAGACTGGACTTTTTCTCACAATGTTTTGTGTGCTGTTTAATAATTATGCTTACTTGTCTTTGTAAGACAAGAGCCTGATGTGATAATACTGGGTATAGAATAAGCACACAAAATATATATTTAAGGACTGCATTGACAAGAAAATAGTGTTTTAAAAATAGTTTCACCCAGCATTTCTATAGATTTCTAAAGGAAGTCTTCATCTTACAAAGTCATTTTGAATCAGCATCTACACAAAGGATTCTTTTAAGATTGTTTAAGTCATCCTGTGAAATAAAGTGCAATTCTATCCTCTCCAGTTTAATGGTTATTATCACTAGACAATAATACCACTCTACAGAGCAGTGGGGAAAGGGAATTGCTCAATTGTAATTCATAATTGAAGGAATAAATATATTTTTTCCTCACTATAGACCCATAAGAGCAACATGTAAGACATTTTTAAATGTGAAGCAGCTTGGCTGATCCTTGGTAAAAAACGTGATAATGAAGGTTACTGTTTTGTTACGTATTATGATAACTTGAGAGAGGTCTGTGAATTTTCCTAACATGGATGGTTTTGCCCTAAGAAAAATTAAATTTGTAGAAAATATATAAATTAACTTTAATATGTGAGACTTTAAAAATGCTAATTTTTTTCATAAGTTTTATGACTTATTAATAGTTTATTTAATATAAATCTCCTTGCTTTTGGAAATAGTACTAGTGCTAGTCTATTTTTGATGCTGAATATAGAGCAGATATTAAATTTTTAAAAAAACAAGTTTTCACATAGAACTTACATTCTTGTGGGTAAAATTAAACAAACAAGCACATGATATATCAGGTGGTAAAGAAAGTTACAAAAAAATTATTCAAGGTATGAAAGATCTATTTTTTTGGCAAGGTTATTTTCTAAAAAAAATAAAATAGCAAAGTCTATATTTCCAATAAGAGCTAATTGTAGTGATAACATAAACAAGGTTCAATTTTTCTCTAAGTAAAAAATTTTTAGCACATTTCCTATTTTTTTAATATGGGCTGAAATAAAGCTTAAAATTTTCAAAAAGTTATTTATAGCATGTAAATTACAATATGAAAATTACATGCTTTCTAGACAGATGATATATCTTCAGCCACAACCTTGTTCTTGGACTTTAGACTCCTACATCTAATAACAGACTTACCATCTCCTTTTTCATGATTAATAAATAATTCTGAACATATTTAAAAAATCATATTTTGGAGATTTTTCCCAGCTATAGAGTTCTCTACCTCAGAAAACGGCAACTTGATTCTTCTGGCTGATGGGGAAAAAAGTCTTAAAGATATTTTTTACTTTTCTCCGTGGCTCACACCCCATATGTAGTAATACTTCAGCTAATCCTTCTATTCCTCTATTCAAAATATATATAGAATGTTATCATTTCTCTTCACTTCCACTTTTAACACATGCCAAACCATCATTATCTCTGTTGTGGATGGATTATTGCAGTAGCATCCTTACTGGGTTTTTTTTCCCCCCACTCTGTACAGTTTATTCTTCACATTGCATCTAGAGTATCCTTAGAAAAATGTTAGAGTGTATAATTTTCCTGCATGTTATTTTTAATAGCTTCCAAGTTCACTAATATAAGATTCCCAAATCTTGCTGAACTCACAAACTTCCTTGCCTATCACTCCCCTGTTTATTTACCCCAGTGTCAATGCCTGGAAAATACCAACCTTTGCTCATCCCCAGGGAATGTTCACTTGCCTGCCTGGAGAGCTCTCATGGCTCTAGCTTCATGGTCCATTCCTTTCCTCTTTAGAACACTGTTTAAATCTTTTTCTTGACCATTCTTTATGAAATACAAATCTATTACTCTCTTATCTTTTATACCTTGAATAATTTTTCTTTATAACTCTCTTTACCACCTGATACATCATATGCTTGTTTAATTTCACCCACAAGAACGTAAGTTCCATGTGAACAGTTTTTTTTTTTTTAATTTACTCTCTGCTCTATTTTCAGCACCAAAAACAGACTAGCACATTGAAATGACTTAATAGATATTTTGGAAATAAATTAAAAGAAAAAATGTATTTTTCCAATTGTAAAATACTATGTAAACAAAGTAAAGTGAACTGTTTGGTAGATATTCAAATGGAAACACTTCTCAGACATAGCTACATGTAAAATATTGTAATTTCAAGATGATAACAAAAAATTCAAACAAGTAAATATTTTCAAATGTCCACATATTTGATATTTAATCTATTCTGTTAGGTAAACAGCAAATAAAAACTAAATATTTTTTATTATTTTCAATAATTTTAGTTTAATGTAGTTAACCTATAAGGATTATTGTTTAAATAACAATACTTAGATTTAAGAACTTGAAGAAAACACTGTATTATTTCTCACCCTGTCTAATGGTGTTTATCTATCGTTTCTAGACACCTGTTTATGCTGTAGTCTCACTGAGCAGTTCAATGTCCCTTTTAAAAGGTCTCTTCAAGATACTCCCAGTATCTTTCCTCAGAATCTTTATGGGAATCTCAAACATTACTTCCTTGGTAGTGTGCACCTAAATAACCCAAAAGATAAAATTGTTCCTTTCTCTGTGCTCTCACAGAATTTTTTCACAGCCCTACTATGTTTTTTTGTCTTAGTTTAATTTAATTTCCTATATATGTTTCCATATCTTTCACAAAAAGTTTTAAGAACCATGCATTTTCCTTTTGTGTCCTTGACACTAAACACAGTGCCTGTCCTAGTGACCTTTCTCATTAAATGTATTTGGGAGTGATCTACATCTTTGTTGAATGCATCAGTGAGTTATTAAAAATATCATTCCATTGTTAAAAACAGACTAAAAATGTATACAATTATGAATTGTCAATCAAAAATAATATTAGTAATGAAATTTTTAAAAGTTATAAAGCAACTAAAAAAACAGATGACACACAGCTTGCATAACTTCCAATTTAATTGGAAAAGTAAGTTAAAACTCTGAGGATGTTCTTCAGACCATAATTTATGGATGAGGGCAAGGGTAACAGGTAATGTCTGAAGATACTGCAGAGCACAAACTCTATGAACTCTTGAAACTTCATAAACTGGAACTCCAACAGGTGAGAGAAAATTTCAAACTGAGAAAAACAGGGACAAGAGGGAAAAGAAAAGGGAATGTTCAGATAAAAATGAGAGTGCAGAAGATAAAATATAGATATTGAAAAAAATTAGAATATATTTTGATTTTCATATATATGCATGAATATATACATATATATGAATAATATCATAGAGTATGTAATCTTTTGATAATGGGTTTTTCCACCAGTCAGCATACTTCTATAGAGAGTCATCCAGGTTTTTGCATGTGTCAATAGTTACTTTCTTTTCATTGCTTAATATTATTCCATGGCATAGTTGTACCATAGTTTTACCATTTAGTCACTGAAGTGCATTTGGGTTGTTTCTGGGTTTTTTTGGATATTATGAATAAAGCTGCTGAAATATTTATATACAAGTTTATATGTTAACATACATTTTATTTTTCTGTGATAAATGTTCAAGAACGCAATCATTGGGCCATATGATCATAACATATTTAGTGTTTTTAAGAAACTGCCAAATTATTTCCCAAGTAGCTATATTATTTTACACTCCCAATATCAATATATGAGTGATTCAATTTCTCCACATCCTTGCCCATGTTCGCTTTTGTCACTAATTTGTATTTTAGCTATTCTGATAGCTGTATAGTGTTACCTCATTGTGGTTTTAATTTGTGTTTTCCTAATAGGTATTGATGTTGATCATCTATTCATGTGTTCTGTGTAACCTCTTCAGTGAAATGTCTGTTTATATCTTTTGCCATTTTCAAATTGAACTGTTTTGTTTTGGGGTTTTTTGGCTCTTGATTTTTGAGAGTTATTAAATATACTAAAAACTAGTCTTTTGTGAAATATGTTGTTTGCAAATATTTTCTCTCACTCTGTAGCTTGTCCGTTCATTCTCTTCATAAAGTCTTTCACAGAGCATACATTTCTAATTTTAATGAAGTCTAGTTTTATTTTGTTTTATGTTTAAGAATTGTGCTTTTGGTGTTAAGTTTAGTAACACTTTGCCTATTTTTAGATCCAAAAGATTTGTTCTTTTTATTAATACATCAAAATCTGTGATACATTTTGAGTTCATTTTTATATAAGGTGTGAAAATCAGTTGTAAGTTATTTTACCTTTGGATGTAAAAATGTTTTAGCACCATTTATTGAAAAAGCTATCTTTCCTCTACTTAATCATTTTGCACCTTTGTAAAAGAACCTCATATTACTTTATTTGTGTGTGTCTATGTTTGGGTTCCCTATTCTGTTCCCTTATCTATGTGCCTATACCTCTGGCACTACCACACAGTCTTGATTATTATATCTATAAAATAAATTTTGAAATTAAGTAGACATTCCTCCCACTTTATTTTTCTTTTTCAAAATTATTTCCCTTTTTCTAGAGCTTTTGTCTTTCTCTATAAATTTTAGGGTAATCTTATTTATATCCACAAATAATATTTTTGAAGCTTTGATAGAAATTGGGATTAAACTTGTTTATCAATTTAGGGAGAATTGACATCTTTACCATGTTGAATCTTCAAATCCATGAACATGGTATGTCTTTTCATTTATTTATGTATCATTAGATATGTTTCATCAGTATTGTATTGTTTCAGCATAAAAGTCCTGCACTTGGTTTACTAGATTGACACAGTATTTTGTTTTTTGAGTGATTGTAAATGGTATTATATTTTCAATTTTGGTGTCCAGGTTCTAGGAGTTTTTGTAGATTCTTTGGGATTTTCTACATAAACAACCATGTTATCTACAAATAAAGACAATATTATTTCTTTGTTTTATGATATGTATACTTTTTATTTCCTTTGCTTGTGTTATTGCACTGCCTAAAAGTTCCACTACTATGTTGAATAGGAATGGTGAGAGTGAATATTCTTTTCTTATTCTTGATCTTAGGGGAAAGTATTCAGTGTTTCATGAGTAAGAAAAATATTAGCTGTAGGTTTCGTGTAGATGTTCTTTATCAAGTTAAGAAAGTTCCACTCTATTCCTATTTTCTGAGAGGTATTATAATGAATGGGCATTGGATTTTGTAAAGTACTTTTTCTGCATCAAGTGATATGAATATGTGATTTTTCTTCTTTAGCCTATAAATATGAAGAATTGCATTGATTTATTTTTGATTATTGAACCAGTTTTGCATCCCTGTAATCAGTCCTGCTTGGTCATGGATAGAATGTCTATATAATTCATTTTATATGTTGCTGAAATCTATCTGCTATCATTTTAAGGATGTTTTTTGTTTGTTTATGTTCACGAGGGTTATTGGTTTATTTTTTTCTACTGGTTTTTGTCAGATATTGGTATCAGTATAACACCAGTTTCATAAAATGAATGGGGAAATGTTCCTTTCTATTGTGTTGTCTGAAATAGATTGTGTAAAATTAGTGATAATGCTTTAAATATTTGGTAAAATTCACAAGTGAAAACATTAAGGCCTGGGTATTTATTTTTTGAAAATTTTAAATTATGAATCAATTTCCTTAGTAGTTACAGGGTTATTAAAATTGTTTATTTTAAATGGGGTGGATTATATTAATAGTAGATTGTGCTTTTTAAGGAATGAACCATTTCATGCTAGTTATCAAATGCATGAGTAAAAAGCTGTTTGTAGTATTCCTTTATTTTCCTTTGATGTCTATAGGGTCTGTAGTGATATTCCTGTTTTATTTATAATATTGGTTATTTATGTTATCTTGTCTTTTTTCTTTGTCAGTTGGCTAGAAGTTTGTCAATTTTATTGATATTTGTAAAGAACAAACTCTTTGTTTTGTTGATTTTCTGTATTATTTTTCTATCTTCAATTTCATTAATTTTTTCTATTTCTACTATTTCTTTCATGTTCCTTGCTTTGAGCTCATTTTAATCTTCTTTTCTAGGTTCTTGAATTGGAAATTAGATTGATTGAAATTATTACTCTTTTCTAATATATGCATTTATTGTTACAAATTTTTCCCTCAGTACTGATTTATCTATGTACCACAAATTTTTTCAAATATAACTTATTTTATTATATCTGATATTATTGAGATATAATTGCTATAAAAATAAATGTACATAATTAATGTATACAATTTTATGAGTTTGGACATACACTGTCAAACCATCACCACTAATCAAGGTAATAGATATTTTCATCACCTCCAAAAGTTTTCCTGTATTCCTTTTTTTCTTTGTGTGGTGAGAACATGTAACATGAGATCTACCCCTTTAAACAAATTTTTAAGTTTACAATACAGCATTGTTAACTATAGGCTTTATGCTATACAGCAAATTTCTAGAACTTAGTCATCTTGCTTAACTGAAAATTTATGCCATTTGAATGACAACTCCCTATCTTCCCCTCTCCCCATCCCCTGATAACCACTGTTCTATTCTCTGCTTCTGTGAAGTTTGACTATTGTAGATACCTCCCATAAGTGGAATCATGCAATGTTTGTCCGTCTGTGATGGTCTTATTTCACTTAGCATAATGTCCTTCAGGTTCATCCATGTTGTCATAAATGGAAGAATTTCCTCCTTCTTACAGGTTGAAAAATATTTTATAATATGTATTTACCACATGTTTTATCCATTCACACATCAATGGACATTTGGGTTGTTTTCGTATCTTGGCTATTATGAGTAATGCTGCAAAGAACATGGAGTACAGATATCTCCTTGAGATCCTGATTTCAATTCTTTTGAGTTCGTACACAGAAAAGGGACTGCTGGATTATAAGGTTGTTCTACATTTAAATCATTTTAGGACTCTCCATATTTTTTAATAGTGGCTGCATCATTTCACACTTCCACCAACAATGTATAATGGTTCCAATTTCTCCACATCCTTACCAACACTTGTTATTTATTTATTAATTTATTTTATAATAGACATCCTAACAGGTATGGGATGATATCTTATTATGGTTTGGATTTGCATTTCCCTGTTGATTAGTGATATAGATCATCTTTTCATAATCTTATTAGCCATTTGTATGTCTTCTTTGGAGAAATGTCTGGTTAAGTCTTTTGCTCATTTTTAAATCAAGTTCTTTGGTTGTTTTTCTATAGAGTTATAGGAGTTCCTTACATATTTTGAGATTAATCCCTTATCAGATTTGGCTTGCAAATATTTTCTCCTATGCTACAAGTTATATCTTCACTTTGTTAATTGATTCCTTTGTTTTACAGGAGATTTTTAGTTTGATGTAATTGACCTAATTTTTAATTTTGATATTGTATTATCATTTTATACAGTTGAACGTATGGTTTGATTTCTTGAGATTTCCTGTTTAACCCATGGATTATTTAGAAGTGCAGTGTTTAATTTCCATGTTATTGGAGGTTTTTTGTTATTTTTCTTTTATTGATTTCTAAATTGAATCAGTTGTGGTAGATATTATTTCAATTCTTTTAAAATCTTGAGGTTTTTTTGAGTTTTTTTATGGCTTAGAATATCATTTATTTTGGTAAATATTCTGTGGGCACTTAGAAAGAATGTGTGTTCTACTGATTCTATCACAGTTTAGTACTGTCATTATTTGATCAATTTGAATGAAGTATAGTAATATACCTCTCTTTTTGTTCCTTTACCCTACCCTACTTATAATACAGATGCCCTAAATATTTCCTCTCCATACATTTCAAACCACATTGGACAGTGTTAAGATTTTTGTCTCAATTGTCTAATATATTTTTAAAAGCTCAAGAGAAAAAGCAAAGCCTATAGCATTTTCCCTTAATTTTGCTTACCATCTTCTTTCTCCCTAATGTTCCAAGATTTCTTCTTTTGCCATTTCCTTTATGTTTAATGTATCTTATTTAGCCATTCTTTTAGGGTAAACATACTGGTGAAAAATTCTCTTAATTTTTATTCATCTGACAAAGTCTTGATTTCCCCTTCATTTCTGAAGAATATCTTTGCTGGATGTAGAATTCAGTTAACAGTTCTTTTCTTTCAGCACTTGAAGAACTTTTATATCACTTTCTTCTAGCCTGTGTGATTTCTGTATTCAAACTATTTTTTTCATCTATAGGTAGGGCATAATTTCCCCTGGCTGCTCTCAAGATTCTTTCTTTGTCTTTATTTCAGAAACTTAATTATGATGAGTCTTAGTATGTACTTATTTGAGTTCAGCTGTTTATGGTTCCCTCAGCTGCTTGAGTCCACATTTTTTTAAAATAAATTTTATTGGTAGAAGTTAATTTTAATTCATAACCATGGAGGCAAATGAATCTGGGAATTTTTTTTTTTGTCATAACTAAGTCTTATATGTCTGGAGCTTAAAGGGTGATGAGGACAAATCTTCCATTTCTCTCTCTCTCTCTCACCCCTACCTCTCTTTAGGGAGGGCAGGGTGTAGACCTAATTCAGTTAATTCAGTGTAGTGTTTACCTCTAATGTATAGGAAAACTGCTGCAGTTGAGGAGAGGCGCATAGAAAGCTTCTGTTTTCTGGCTTTTCTATGCTTTGATCTGTTTGGGGGTTACACAGACAATATCTTTATAATATTTTACTAAACTAAGGTATATGTTTATTTGTGTTATATTTCAGAAAAAACAAAAGTAGAAAAAGTGTATGTTGATATACAAGATGTGTTGACCCTGAATTCTGTATGTCTCCAAAAAATGGGCTCCTCTATGAGTTATACTATAATGCATGCTTTAATTGGAGAGAGAATCTTGAAATTAAGAACATTAAGGCACACCTGTCATTTTTTTGTCAATTTGGTGCATATTTGAGTTCCAAACAAGGAAGATTACTTTATATCTACTTTCATGACCTAGAAGAGCCAAAAATCTTCTATTGTCTTGATCCCAGTGAAGGCAGATGGCAGAAGACACACTCTGAGAGAATTCTATATTATTTAGTAAATTCTTTATTCAATCCAGGACTAATGGTATATTGGTTCTTTTGTCACCTTGGGAATAATTATGCTGCCTGTATGTAGAATAAACCTTACTTCTTAAGAGTCAAAAAATTCCTATTTTCATCCTGGTGGTAAAGGCAATCCAGAGCCATATACAAAAATAATCTTTAGCTTTGCTCTATGAAATTAAAAAAAAATTAAAAATTTGACAAGTAAAGCATAATGAAATGAACGCAAATTTAGCTGGGTGGCTGATTGTTAATTAAAAAAGGCAAGAAGTTCTGCTTTCTGTAGCAGCAGTATTGCTGAAACAATATTCTTACTGTATTGTTACACTACATTTATGTTAATTTATCTTTACATTTTTAATTAATTAATCAACTAGTGATTTATTGATTTAATATTTACTGTTAAATTATTTCTCCTCTTAATACATGGACACGCAATTTCTTAACTACTTAGAGAAATTATAACAATATTTTTAAATGAATGTAAACTCATGATTAATACCTTTTGTTGTATAAATGCATTATAAAGTTCTATGAAGAAGATTTTTAAAACCTTGTATGATTATAATTTTCTCATTAGGTATTATCAAGTTATTCCATTTATAATAATATTATTGTTCTTGGTATAAAAATAAATGAGACTTGCATATTTATCTGGCTTTATAGACTACCATTCTTAAGAATTTTTAATGTAATTCGGATTTATTCCTTTATTCAACTGAAATATTTCCTAAATAAAAATTTAACATTTTTATTAATCACTCAAATATTTGTTAGTTTATGGTGCAGGTGAGCTAGACCTGGTAATTTGGAGATGAGTTTCACACAGAACTTCAATTGCTCTAGTTATTCCAAAGCAACACAAATATTGTTATAATCACCATGTCTGATATATCAATACACTACTCTTTATACTTGCTTATGGCCTAAATTGTACTGAGAACAGAATTTTAAGTATCTTAACCTAATATACTTGAATATCGGGAGGTTTACATTTTTATAAATCCCTTCTCAATTGCAACTTTTATAAAGATGTAGAAAATCATGTCTCAAGTAAATGTAGAATCAGAAGCTGACAGTGATGAATTCGGTTATTTTAATCATGACTTTCTCCTTAATGTTAATATTATGGCATTATTTTATAAATAATCTGTAGCTACTATTATCCATATAATAAATATTTTGGTTAATATGTCTCTGGAAATAGTTGTCCCACTTTGATTTCCATTTATACTAATCATTGAATTAATGTGATTAGAGGGTTGAGAAAAAGTAAATATTATAGGCATATTATTGTTAATTTTGTTTTATTTCTCTCATGTCCAATCTTAAAACACACCTGTTTTTAAAGGATAAGATTAAAGAGGTTTTAGGGTAAAATTCTAGAGTTGCAAATATCCATTTATATGTCTGGAAATTAACACAAATCATTTCCTGAGTCCTTCAGGGGACATTTATTTTTAAATTTTTTTTTTTTGTCCTTCAATTGGTTAATTCCTCCTAGTCCCATTTATATGTAGAGCCATCATATACATGAATTAATATATTCATATTTATTAGGTCGTAGGTAAGGAGTATACATATATCTTTCATTTACAACTTTGAATTTAAAAACCTAAACTTCTTTCCAGAGAATATCATTTATTAAAATCTTTCTTAAACAAAAATACTCTTGGCCTAGTATGGTGTGGATTGTGGCACAACAATGTTCCTGTTGAGAACATCTGGAAAATTTGGATAAAATACCAAACATTTATTTGAATGCAACATAGAATTGTCAAGGCAAACAACTTGGGACCAAGATCTCAAAGAGAACTACAGAGAAGCGAGCAGCTATTCTGCAGTGGCTTCTTTCCTGAAGGCATTTGCCTACTCTTGGTAAATCCAGGGAGAGGGCCTGTTAGCTGTTGCTTAACAGGCAGAAAACCAGTAGAAATTCTGGCAATCTTATGAGATTGGAAAAACAAGGAAAAGGTAGATATTTTTGTGGGGGAGAGGCAAACAGGAGTAACTTGTAAGAAGGGTAATGGAAAAATGTTATGCCAAATCACTGCTGTTTTACCTTAATGCATTTGGTAAACTCTTGATCCACGCTGAAGAGTGTAATCAACCCACAGAAAACTGCTGAAAGGCATACCAACAGCTCTGTAATGTGTTCTCAGCGGTAGTGAGGGATTAAAATTATTGACTAAAATAAGAAATCATGAGTCCAAGCTGGAAAAACACCCACATAAATAGACAAATTAAAAGTTTTATGAGGGACAAGATATTTCTATACTTTCAAAGATCTTATTTCCAAAATTCTTATTAATTATATAGGGCAAGAGAGTAACTTTATAATACCTAACAAAGTGATCAAGATGAACTACATCAGTATGGGGACAAATCAAGATTATCTGCCACCTGATAAAGTTCAATGTAAAGAACACATTCAAAAAATATCCTTTCAGCATATTTTTGAATATTTTAAATATATTTTTCAAGTATTTCCAAATATTTTTAGTTTTTTTTTCCCAAATATTTCAATATGGCAACATGAATTTACCATGAGGAAACATTTGAAACACTTTATTAGGAGATATTCTGTGAAATAACTGTCCTGAGATTTAAAAGTAATAAAGTTATGAAAGGCAAACACTGCATGTCTTAGCTTGATATCATTTTTTTAATTATATAAATGTTTATGAAAAAATTTCAAAAAATATAAAGTAATATGAATATTTCAGAACAGGAGTGAAAGAATTTATAAGACTTTGATGATGTATTTTTTAATCTATTCCTGAAAATTTATTGAAAACATACAACAGGGAAATTAACTGATTTAGATTTAATACACATCTGATTGAAAGCATTTTATGCCTAATGATGAATTAAATGTAATAAAAATTATATCAAGGAAGTTAATTAATTGCAAATTAAAATATCTATATCTGTGTTTTATTTTCACAAATATGATAAAATATATTTTGAACAATTTTATGATTTTATATTGATACATTGCTTATGTTATTAATATCATGTGTTAGTTTCATGGTTTCTATATTTTCTGAGAAACAGAAGTAATCATTTTCTTTTCAATTTTCTATTGGAAATAATTTTAGACTGGTACAATGATTGGTAGCAAACTATGATGACTTTCTGTATACTATTTACATAGCATTCTTTATTGTTAAGATATTATATACTAATAGTTGTTAACAAAAAATCAATGAGATCTGCAGAGGTAAAAGGAGAACTTTATTTTCTAAAAGCAATCTGCAGATTGGGGAGATGCAGACTTCAGGGCAAAACAAAATTGTGCTGGGAGGAGGGGTTGGAGAGTTAGAGATTATAAAGGCAATGCAGGGCAGGGGAGGAGAGTCAGGAGAATGAGGAACAGAGTCTTGATTGGATGACCTTTAACCCCCAAATTATCAGTCTCTATTAATTGGCTGGTTCTAGGTGGTCACACAATTGATGCTAAGTGTTCTGTTGGTGGTCAATTGGGGAATTTTTTAACTGCAGTTGTTTTCAACATTGTTCTCAGGAACTATTCTTTGACTTGCTTACAGAAAACAAGTTTTGCAACACTTTTCAAGGACACAGAGAGCATGACCACTCCCTTACCTTGCTATAGGCCAGTGTTCATTTCTTCATTTTAGTTACGTATTATGTCAAATTTTGCCTCTGATTGACAGACAAGATGGACTCCCTGTAGCTCAAAATTTTAAAGCAGAACTAAGAGGCCATAGAAAGGGCCAAATGGTTGGTGCTTTTGTACCATCTTCAGATTACAAAAAGAATATGGACTTGGACCTCAACAAGACAGGTTATGGTGGCAAGATAGGTTATGGGAGAGGGAAGAGGAAAGGCATGGGGCAAAGGCTATCTTGTTATGCAGATGAAACTGTTGGATAGTCTGTTTTTGGTTCTTGGAGTGCTCTTGGCTGACGAATGACCAGACACACCAAAAGCAAGGCAAGAGGGAAACGAAGTTTATTGAGGAAGGACAAGATAGGTTCACAAAGCATGAGCAAGATAAGCTCGCCACAGACAACAAATGAGCCCATCGTAATAAAAAGGGTCTTGGTTATGGTCTGAAGTCTTGTTTTATAGTGTCTGGATTAGGCCCTCCTCATGGTTCAGATACCACCATCAAACCACTTTGATGGACAGTTGGGAGTTATATGACCTGAGTCGTACTGTGTTTGCAGATCTCCCATGAGTTGCTCTGAAAGCCAATTTGGGGGTTGAACTGCAATGTAGATTTAAGCTAATGACATGATAATTAGCCTTAGGTTGTTCTAGGTCACCTTCCAGACCCTATTGTACTTCTGTATTCTTTTGCAGTTGGCACAGAAAGTTCTGATTGGCAGATTGGTAGGGCTTTCCTTCCTCCCCTAGGTGTGGCAATTTCTCAGGGCGCCCACCTTTGTCCCTAGGAAGGACCGGAGGTCCTCAGTGTCTGCCTAAAAAAACCTCACAAGTAGCAATCCTAAGAAAGAATAGATGGTAGCCTGTGGTAAATATTTATCTGTCAGATTGTCAAAGGTGTCAGACTCTCATGTAATATATTCTACATTCATACAGCAGGGAGAGCCTCAGAGAAAGTGTGGATATTTATTTCATTAGCGCAGATTTTCTCTACTGTTGCAAATCTCCTCCACAAAGGGAAACTTAGCAAGGATATTCTTGTCTGCAGGCCCTCTGAGTAGCCATCTCATAATTTATCAAAAAAGCATATTTTGGTGTGAAATATTTTAGCTTCCTTTACTTGTATTTTATTTGCTAAATTTGGCAGCCTTACTTCTCTCAGCTGCAGCAGATTTTCTTAAGTGCTTCAAAGGCAACATTGTTTCTTGCCTTCCCCCCACAGACTAAAGCATATGTTCCATGGGGACATAGAGAGGACAGGTTGTGATGTTCTGTGGAACTCCCATAGCAGCTGCTTTTTTCCTTTCCCAGGTCTACAAGGGAGTCCTTCTCGGGGTGCTCACAATCCTTCCTGTGAGCATCTGGTAGGGTTTGTGAAGAAAAAGCCTGCCAAAGGGCGTCGAATCCTCTATTTTCAGTCTCCAGGAGCTCCATCCTCTGTCACTACCGCACATTTAAGCAACTCTCAACCTCTTCACCAGTCGAGCTAGTTGAAATCCTCTTACCCGCATTTGACTTCATCTTACATCTTTCTGCAGACCCCTGTCTGTCCTTAGATTTGGGGCCATTTGGATGCCTTGTAATCTCAGCATTCTAATAGGTACAAGAAATTCTGTGAAGGAAATAAAAATATTTTACCTCAAAACATATTACTTTGGCATATTTTGAGATGGCTGTTCAGAGAGCCAGCAAACAGAAGTGACCCTGCAAAACTGTCTTTTGTGGGGGAGATTTGCATCTGCAGAGAATCTGCACTGATGCAGCCAGGCCTTCCCTTGTCAGGATCTGGGAAATATTAACTGACAGTCTGACACCTTTAACACATTGCCACACTAGAAAAAAATTTTTTTTTCCTTGGGGCCACAGTGTTTTATAATGAAAATAGAATAAAAACTTCAAAAACAAAACTATTCTGTCTAATTTAATGAAAAATTTAATGAAAACCAAAATTTATTGAATTCTATTAATCTAATCCATGTTTTTAGAATTAACTTGTCAATATTAATTGTAACAATAAGAAAGTCAACATGTAAGATTTTCACCAACTAACTGCAGGGTTTTGCCCAGGTTTTGCTTCACGAAGCCCGGGCTCAAAACTAGTGTGAGTTAAATACAGCTCACATGGAAGTTAATGTGTTAAATGTCAAAAGAAACATTTACCATCTATTCTCTTTGAGGGCTGCCACTTGTGAGGTTTCATTTATATAACAAGACCACCTTTGCTAGCCAAGCCTCCTCTTCTCTCCCTCCCATAATGTGTCTTGCCACTACAACCTAATTTACCATCATAACCTGTTTTTGGCCATGCTCTGAGCCCCCCTTCTTTCTGTAACTTCTAGATAATATATAAGCTTCTGTACCCCATTGGGAGGTTGAGTGATCACTTTGTAATTCTCCCCATATACATGATAATAAATTTGTATGCCTTTACTCCAATTAATCTGCCTCTTGTGAGTTCATTTTTCAGCGAAATTTGAGAAGGTGAAGGATAAGTTTTCCCTTGGCCCCTACATTATTTTCCACTTTCTTTTCTTTTCTTTCTTTCTTGCTTGCTCTCCTTTTTAAAGTTGGGAGGGGTGCTATTCCAAGCTTTCTATATGTCTGAGCAAAATCCCAAAGTCCCCAAACTCAAATCAATTTTTAACAAAGGTATTAGTTACCACTTCAAGAAGACCATTTTTATCTTCAATATTTTCTTTTTCAATGAGGATAATATTATTAGTTGTACTATAGTAATCCCATATTATAGAAGATCTTTATATTAAAACTAGTCCAACAGAGTATGTGTATACAAATAGGATAGCATGACTTGTGAGTTTCTTACAGGTGTACATTACTATTTCCTGGGGAGGTTTATAAAGACAGATTTTATGCTAAATTCATTTTTAAAAGTCTGCCATATATTGAGTATATTAATGATAAATTTCATTTTATATAAATAACTTTTTTGTCAATGTTTTATGAGTCATTAATCTTTGTTTTAGCTTACTTCATATTATGTCAAAATTTATATATTTAAAAATACTTTCACTACGTTTTTATTCTCTTTCCACTATTTACAGAATTTTACAGAGATGTATTATTAAAAGTTAATTAATATCCAAAAATTAACTTGAAAAGGATTATGGGTATTATGGATTTAAATGTAAAATATAAAACTTTAGAACTTTTAGAAAAAAAATAGAAGATAATTTTCAGGATCTGGGGCTAGGCAAAATGTTCTTAGCCTTCACATCAAAAGCATTATCCATAGGAAAAAAAAAAATAAATTAGACCTTATCACACCTTAAAAATTTTCTCTGTGAAGACTTTCCTAAGAGAATGAATAAACAAGCTGTAGAGTAGGAGGAAATATTTGAAAACCACATATCTAACAAAGAACTAGTGTTCACACAAAAATTTGTACATGAATGTTCATAGCAGCTTTATTAATAATAATCAAAAACTGGAAAAATTCCAAATGCTTTCAAAGGATGGATGGTTAAACAAACTGTGGTACATCCATGCAATGAAAATCTGTTCAGCAATAAAAAAGAATGCACTATTGATACACATGATAACTTGTATAAAGTTTCATGGAATGAAGCTAATGAAAAATGCCAATCCCCAAATATTACATACTCCATGATTCCACTTATATAACATTTTTGGATGACAAAATTATAAAATATTGAACCGATGCATTGGTGGTTACCACGGGTTAAGTGTAGTTGTGGGAGGGGGGTGTGAGTGTGGCTATAAGAGGCATAGGAATACTGCACTGATGGAAACGTTGTGTTTCTGGATTGTATCAATGTCAATATCCTGGTGTGATATGGTTATGCAAGATGTTACCACTGGGGAAACTAGGTGAAGGGTGCTGAGGCTTTCTGTATTGTTTTTTGCAACTGCATGTGAATCTACAATTATTTCACAATAAAAAGTATCTAAAAAAACTTTAAAAACTAATTAGTAAAGCTCACATTTATAAATATGTATCTACATACATACCTCAACATAGTATCAAGCTTAAGTGTTCTTTATAGTACTCAGGACAAACTAAAATAATAATTCTAAGCTTGCAAAAATATATTCCACAGTAAACACTTCTTCAAATGACACATTAATATTGAAGGTCAGTATTCCCTAAAGTAACAATATTTATTTGTAATGTGGAATGTTTTTAAACACAAGGGATTTCTGAGAACAGAGATATGATGATATTATTCCAATATTTTTTCCCTAGGATTCATTATAAGTAGGCAAAATAAATTTCAAACAGGGGTATTTGAATGAGAGAGTATAACATTAAAAGCATGCTGTATGGGGCCAAGTAGCTAATGTTTTATTATACAAGAAAAGGATATAGTGTGTGTGATATTGCAATTTTTTATTGTGAGAGCCTATAGGCTGACATCAATGTGTTCAGATAATAAACCCCTTGGCATGTCTTAGGCTGAGTGTTACTATGGGGAGAAAGAAAGAGAACACTAATGGAAAAAATCTATATACATGCTATTTCAGATACCTGACATCTCTCTCCTCTAATTTCCTCAAAATTTCTCCAGGCTCAGCATTATTCAACATTTAAAGAGCATCAAATATTTTGAGTTCAATTTGTTGATACTTATAAAGCATGAAAACAAATCACAATCCTGCCCAGTCAAACTAATGCATTGTGTTTACAAGCTATTGTTTGAGAATGCACATACTTGGTACTTGTCTTGTAAAAAAAAATAAAATTTTCCCTTAAAATCCACAGCTATCAACCTATAAGTGCCTAAAAATTAATGACTCTAAGACACAGTAAAAATAATAACTCAGGATACTGCTGCTGTGCAGTGTCAAGTGTAGTATATTACTAATATTAACTTTAAGTCACTGGATTTTCTGATATATTATTCTATCTTTTTATATACAATAAGAAATTTGTAGAGACAGTGTTTAGTGCTACAAAGGATATATTGATTTTCTGTGGTTTATAGCCAGGTAAGCAATGCTTCTGGTTGTTGTCAACCATAGATGCTACTACTATAACAGCCCTGATGAACTACCCTGACTAGTGTTTGAAAATGAACATCAGTCAAAATGATGTCCCTTTGGCTGGTTCATTAGCTGACAAGGAATTTTTGCAGGGGAAATTTTTATGTACAATTTACCGCCAGCTAACTTGACAAAGATGTGTTTGTCTTGCAGAAAGTCACAACTACTCAAAGCTGCTAGAGAAAGCTCACCTAGAAAAGTCTTGGAAAGAAAACAGAGATTCAATCCTTTTGAGGATAACACTTGGAAGAGTATTATAATAAAATAAACAATTTGAATCATAACAATTACATCTTTTCATCTGATATGGTTATAAACTAGGAACAAATGGAACCTCCTCATGGAGTGTCATATACTTTGTATTCTTGATACTTAATTTTTGAACAAATAATCTTAAGCATTTTCTTTAAATAATTTCAGACTTAGAGAAAAGCTGCTCTTTTATTCTTCACATAGATTTTCCTAATTTCTTTTTTCAGTGCTTCCTAATTTTAAGGGATGCTGTGAGTAAGATTCTCCTACTTTTTTATACAGTGCTTTTGGATGAATGGACCATAGGTTTTACAAGGCTCAGGAGGGAGATATTGAGAACTCCTGGGACACTTTCATTTTGGTGAAGATTATGTTGATTCTGTGACTGAGTTCTTTAGGGCAATGCTAAATGAGATGTGGTGCAGATTTTGGTATTTCAGGCTTGTGAACTGCTTGTTAACAGAGCATTCCAGCACACAATTACTGGAGACAGCTTATCAAACAGGATATAGATCAGTTCAGGTGTAGATAAACTCACAAGGTGAGTTGAATATGATGCAAGCTGTTTCCTAGTTATGGATAGAAGAACTGTGTCATAATGTATGATTTTTACAGTTTGCTTATTAATTTCAATCCAAAATTATATAAAATTAAGTAATCATAAACATTTATTTTAATAACTTACTTTATAGCCTTTTTAAATTTAATCAAGTCTGCTTTCTAACACAGAACTTAAGATTATTAGCTAAATTAAGATTGTAAAATTTATATTATTTATTTTAACTCCTAGTTCCTGAAAATGAAAGAAGCTACAATGGAAATATTTGTTTAAAAAATATACTTTTTTGAATGTGATGCTAACATTAGCCAAATTTTATCAATGGAAGTGATGCTGAAGAAATAAAAGACCAAAAGAAGAGTGGTACTAGTTTTACTATGAAGCATGATCCCTGATATATTGAATTTGATATATTGAATATATTAGCCATAATTGATATTAAAGTGTTTATAGCATAGTCTATCATTTGCAGAGATGTAGTGGATAATGAAGCAGTCATAAAACTATCAACAGAATTTATATATAAAATGTAAAATATGATTTCAAAACAATGATTTTTTAAAGGAAATGCTATTCAGGTATTTTACAAAAGTGTCTGTCTGCAACTGATTGGAAATTTTAAAATAAATAAATAAAATAGACCCTTTATCAAAGAAATTTGAGAGGCATTGCTCTAGGTTTCTGGGTGAGAATGGGGCAGAAAGGGTCTTTAGGGAATCCTTATGGGACAGAGTAGGCAAGCTGCATGGGAAGTCAGGTTAGGTAAGGCCTGCAGTATGTAAAGATAAGTGGAGTCAGGAAACTCTAACAAGTGTTTATATAAGGCATAAAGTACTTTTGCCTGAGAGGATATTGTGATACATAGTGAGCTTACTTGGAAGTACTTAAAATAGAGCCTCATGTTAGGAGCTGTCTAAGTACTATGTGCCTTCGTGATTGCTCTGTATTTGCCGAACTGCATTTTAGATAATGAAAACTAGATGTTCAAAAAGTTGTTGGAATAGAGAGAGTTATTTGCAGGGGAGGAGAGAAGAAACAGATAGTCTACCAAAGTCTATAATGTACTGGTTTTGTAGAGGTTATTTTGTTTGTTTTTCCTTTAGTTTTTATTCTTAATTTTTTTCCCCTTCTTGTCTTCTATTATGTTAATTGAATGGGAGGGGTTTTTTTTAAATTTTAGTTTCTATATTTTTATTTTAGCTGTACCTCTGCAATTTTTGTGAGTGCTCCACAGACTGTTATAATTCCTTAACTTTTCAAAGTCTACTTAAAGTTAATATTTTATCATTTCACATAAAATATAAAAACCTTGCATTAGTTTTCACTGTCTGTGCTTTATTCTATAGTAATTTTAAACATACACAAATACAGACACATATATACATAAGACCCACATACACATTTATACATATGTTATATTAATAATATAAGTACGTATGAAATAATAGAGTTATTTTATTAAAAAGTCATAGGTTCATTAAAGAAATATGGAGTGGGCAAGAGAGGTAGTTTTAAAAAATATATTGATCTACATATTCACTATCTCCAATGATTTTTATTTTTTCTTGAGATCTGATTTTTCTATCTGGTAATATTTCTGTCAATATAAAAATATTTTGTAGCATTTCTTGTATTACATGTCTGCTGGCATCATATTATTTTGGTTTTTATTTGAAAAATGTCTTTGTTCTACCTTATTTAAAAATATTTTCTCACTGAATATGAACATCTGGGTTAACAATTTTTTTACAATGTCATTTTAAAAATGTCATTCCACTGTCTCTGGCCTCCCCTGTTTTGATAATAAGTTGGTCTTATTTGTATCTTTGGTCTCCTACATTTACATTGTAATCTGGTCATTTTGAGATTTTTCTGTCCATCTTTGGATTTCATATAATGTGTTAAAGTGGTATTTTGTTTGTATTTAAGGTACTTGGGGTTCTTGAATCTGTAAATTTACATCTTTCATCATATTTGAGGTTTTAACCTCTATTTATTTATTTATTGGCTAAAATCTTTTTATTTCTTTTTTACTTCTGGAATTCCAGTTATACATATGTTAGATTTCTTGACATCGTCCATAATAAATATCTGCTTTAAAAAATTTAGCTTTTTGTTACAACAAATTCTTGAAATAAAAATAATTTCTTTAAAGTCTTAGAATCTTAAACCTTTAGAATTGGGGAGACTCTTATCAACCTACCGATATCATTCTTATGTTTTACACATAAAAATAAAATGGAATATGGAGCAATAAAGTCACTGAAGGACACATTGTAAACTAATACTTGAGGTTAACCTAAAGTTCAAAATCTGAAAATTTTTACTTCCATGACTATTCCAATACAGCATCTTACTACTACTAAATCTGTAAATTACTTGTTTATTTAAAACAATTAAAATACATTATAATTTACAAAAATTAGTATCACATAGCTATTTAGGAAAATATGTAGTGAACATCATGCGGGACAACTAAAAATTGGACATTGACTAGCTTAATAAAATAATTTTATTCCTACATTAGTAGATAAAATATCTCTGGGAATTCCCAAGGTAATTAAGGTCAAAGAAAAAAACAGAAAAAAAATGAAAATATCTCTGGGAAGACAGAATATAGACTACTCATTTCCAAGTAGTTGGTTTCTCAGAAGAAACACTTGCCTTAATAATAATATGGAAAGAACAAAAAACTAAATTTCCTTTTTCTGTATATGAAATATTAATTATTATAGAAAATACAATGTAATTTCATTTTTGACATCTGAAAATGTGAGAGCTTACTAAATTTAGACCAAATTTTATAATAAATAGTTATAAAAATTAGTTTATATTTAAGAAATAGACTTAGATGATGTTCCAATTAATGATCCCTAAGTCATCTAGAAAACACTTAAATTTAAATTAACAGAGGTTGACACAGCTATAACTCACAAAGATATAGAGTTAAACCACAGTTTATAATTATCTAATGGGACAAGATGAAGTCTTCACAATTATTTGATTATTTATGTCATTTTCAGAAAATATTGTATTCATGTGTTTACTGGATCACACTAGATTGCCTTGATCTAAGTTTTTGCTGCTGTTGCTTAAAAAAAAAAAAGTCCCATATTCCTATCTTTTGTGTACTCACCAGATAAATTTTGAAAAAACAGACCATGGGGAAAAGACCAGTGTAGCCATAAAAATGCCACTGAATAGTATAGATTTTTTACTCTTGATGATCAGGCAGGTATTAAATTCTGTCCACATTTAACTGAGTTCTAAATGAATTTGGGCCCATGTAGCCACTTAATTCATTTTTCTCCACGTTCTACACATAGTTGCTTGGTATACCTTTTTTGTACAAACTTACTCTCAAGTCTGAAGGTAGATCTTTGGATTCTTCTGTAATATATGCATGAAAAAGTATACATATATTTGGTTTGACAAAACACAGTGAAACATTAGAGAACTGAAAATTTTCTCAATTAATAGTTATCCTAGCAGGATGGTGGCCATGGAAGTCGGAATGTGCTTAAGGAATGTGTAACAACTCACCTGCCAAATCGACTAGCTTGGAAAATTTTTCAATTAAATAAATACTAAAAAAATAGTTCTTCTTCTCCAATTAGAATGTAATTTGCTTGAAACCAAGCACCATGATTACATTTGATTTTTTCCTTGTGACATATACAGAAATGATAAATATAATCATTTAATAGTACTATTGCTATAATTATTAATCTTTTTCTAAACCTGAAGCCCTGCTTCCCGATGGCGTCAGAGGATCAGTTCTTATTATTACTTAAAGATTTGCTCAGATTTCCTACTCAAACTTTTCTTTCTTTATTCGTGACCTCAATTATTGTCATCCATGAGCATTCACTTCAGGTTTACTTGGAACTTTCTTCACCAGTCATTTGTGTGGCGATCTGGGAGCTTTTTGTCATTCACATCCTTTACTCAGAGATGCCACTTTCTCAGGGATTTCCTCACTGATCTCAAAACCTGAGCTGCTTCCTGGCTCCATATTTACCGTACCCACCCTCTATCAATGCCATGTCTTATTTACGAGAGAGCACTATAAGATATGAAATGATCTTTCCATTTATAGGCTACCGGGATCGTACCTTCAACATACAAAAATGTAAGAAACTTCATGAAAACAGACATCTTGATGGTCTTGTTTGTGCCTATATCACTAATGTATAGGAGAACATTGATATATTATGAATGTTCAATAAACATTTTTAATTAAATGAAAAAGTTGCCTTCAAAATATCAAATATATGTTTTAATAATCCTAGATTTAATATTAAATATAACTTATTACTAAAAATAGCTGACTTTAAATTTTTCTTTGCATTTGAATAGAAAATTTACACAGAAATTAGCACACTGTAAAATTACATTTACATGAAGTTCAAAAACAGGAAAGACTAATCTATGATGACAGATATCAAAATAGCTTTGTACCAGAGATGAAGGCTGCTGGAAAGTGACATAAGAGGGCCTTCTCTAACACTGGAAATATTTTACCTCAGTATAAATGATAGATATATAAAGCATCCTATGTAAAAATTAATCAATCTGAGTAAAGTTAAAATTTTTGTACTTTATTTTATCTATGTATCCTCTCAACAAAAATATACAAAATTTGAAGTATTGAAGAATATTTTAAATTAAATAAATATAAATAATTTCTTTTATGCACAAAATTATATAATTTTCTTCTGTTTCTTTTTGTAAAAGTTTAAAACATCATTTTTTTCAAATGCCATTTTTTTTAGCATAAAATCCTGCTTTAGGACATATTGTGATTTTCAGCTTGGTATTTTAATATACAATGTTGATCTATCCCCATAAATATATAAAACTATTTGAATGAAACACAATTTTAAATGATTTCAAATTTATGTAGGATCTTGAAATAAGTTGGTGCAAAATTGTTAAAGAATATTTTGATGTCATTGATAAAACAGCCATCAGATACTTGATTTAGGTCTTTCAGGATTACAAAAAAAACTAGATCTGGGATACCACTTACTTTTATTTTAATTATGCTCCTCACACTCAGCCATTTCGTATATATAAAGCCTTTCCCAATAGAAATATAGTCTGTTAATGGCTCCAAGTAAAAATACAAATCACCCATGTTGGGAGTTTATGAATATAATTTAAGCATTTCCAATGACTCTAAGCAACTTTTACATAAAGTAACCACAAGGTCATTCAAAACCCTTAAAAGGTCACTTTGAATTACTATATTAATCATGCTCTTTAGCCAGTGGCCCAGGCATGACAGCATGGAAACAGAAAACTCAGGGGATAGAATAATGTAATAAATTTACATTTGTTACTAACTGAGTCTGTTGCCATATATTCAGAGTTGAATTTCCTGGAAATACTCTCACAGTACCTACTTCCACGTTTGACTCACTATGAATTCTCAATACTCTGACAAAATTAGTGGATACATCTACGTAAGAGAACATCAGGTCCCAGCATAGTCCATACAACCTGGCACTAAATAACCTTTATAGAAAACTTGTATGTAGAATCTTAACATTAGCTAGTGTCTGCACGTCCTTTTTTTTTTTTTTTTTTTGGCAAGTACACTTAAAAACTGGTTGTTTAAATATTTTCCCTGTCTTGAACTATAATCCATATACTTCTCTCTCCTTCCTTTGCACTCCAGGCGTGGGGAACCTGCGGCCTTAAGGCCACACGTGGCCTTCTAGCTCCTTAAGTGAGGCCTTTTGACCGAATCCAAGTTTTACAGAACAAATTCTCTTATTTTTATTAATACATTTGAGAGTAGGTTGCAGATTTGATGAATCTTTATGCTTAAGTATTTCAGTAAGTTTGTTCTAAGACGAAGAACATTGTCTTATATAACTACAGCATAATTATCAAAATCAGAAAATTAAGATAAATATAAATTTAAAATTTTTGTTCCTTTAAACTATTAAAGGAAGCACTTAATTGTGGATTAGAATATAGACTTTTACTAGTTTATTACCATAAACAAATAGGATCAAAGATAAATATGAATTTTAAAACAATATCTATGTATAAGTCAAGCAAGCAAACTAATAAAAAAATAAACATAGGAATATTATAGATAAGTAAAACTTTAGGTTCTCTTAGGATGAATTAAAATAAACAAGTAAAACTTTCAATCCAATCATGATTCTACTCTTAGATTTAAACAATGTAAAAATAAAAAACAGACAATGTTTCTCCTGATGAATAAACTCATGGGTCAGTAGTCGAGAACACACCTAAAGAAAATTTTGAGGTGTGGGTATAAGATAAATTTTGTGATTACTTTCATAAATAAAACCAGAGGAAATGTTCAAGAGATAATAGAGCTTGTAGAAAGAATCAGGAATTGCATTACAGCTTGTAAAAGACTCAAGAATTGCATGGTGATACATTTTTATTTGTCCTCAAGAGTATTTACTAATCTAAGAATCAAGGTGTCATTGTTTTACTAGATGAAACAATGCTAACTTTGGGGACTGGGAGATAAATATATTCAAATTGCTTAAAATGCACTGTAGTGCAAGAGTTATTATTGCTGATTCGGTATACTGAGTACTATCCCAAAATCAATGCAAGTGGGAAAACAAATTGAACTTGTACTGAGATTTGAGGGATTCCAATACTGTTTATCTTAAGCTGTAGCCCCTTAGGCATCACATAAAATGAAACACATAATCAGCTTTCAGTAAGTATTTGCCTTCATTAATCATAAACTGTAGGCAAAGTCTGAGCTTACAAATTTAGATTCTTTATTGTTGCTTCATGTTAATGATTATTGTCATTTATTCCCCTTTGGGTTTAGCATTTTCAGCAACTAGGGAGCACAGATGGTGGAAAGCCCTTGCAGAAATGTAATAAACAAATGTGAACATATTGTATTCAAAACATATAATAAAGGAAAATACTGAATTACTCTCTAACCTACATAATCAATCAAAATATTATGTTATAAATATATATAGCAAAGCAATCACAATTTTATAGGATTATACAAACTTTAGTTGCATACAAATACCACCAAAATAAGAAAGCCAAATAATTTATATATAATATAATATTATTCAAACATATATATAAATTTACATTTACAAGTTTCTTTACTTTTGATGCAAAGAAAATAATATACAGCCTTGAAACCAATCCTTGGTCAGGTTGCTACCTACATAAAAGGAACAATTCAGAGAAAGATATAGCTTAACAATTGTCAAAGGTTTTTATTAAAATAATTTTTTAATTGACAAATATTAATAATCTCTTCTTTTAGCAATTTTGAAATATACAATACATTATTATTAACTGCCATCACCATACAGTACAAGAGATCACTAAAACCTATTCCTCCTGTCTAACTGAAACTCTATACCCTTTGATCAACATCTCCCCTTTCCATGACTATTTCTAACATGATGGGAGCAATCAATCAATTCCAACTATACTTCTTTTTTCTTATATAAAAGACTACAGAATTTAGGGACAGGAAATTAGTATCTTCCTGTGACCAACTAGATTGAGAGACACAGTGATATATTTGAAATACTAGTGCTTCCTGATGTTGATTTAACTAATAGTTTCAACAGGTTTGATTTATAACAAACAAAAAATGTTCTTAAAAAAATTGAAAATAGCAACATTTCTGTTGTTATGTAGTGTTTCTCAAACGGCAGATTGCCTGCACCTCAGTTACCCATTATGCTAGCTAAATATAAAGATTCTTATTTCCATCTCGATTCTATTAAATCAGAATATCTGAGAATGGGGCCTGAAAAACTATGGTATAAACAAGCTCCCCAGATGATTTTTAGCAACCCTAAACTTTAAAAATCACTGTTAGAAGCTAAACAATTATTTAACTGGACTAAAGTCTCATTTTCCAAGTAGAGTTAAGTTGATTCTTGTTAATCAAGGTAGTTCACATCCATAAAATCACCACAAACGCTGAATTAGTGAATACTGAACTATTGTCCCAAGGGGAAATACACTCTGGTACAGAAATGCTTTTTAAAGCCAGGAAGAAAATATATTTTATCTACACTAATCTGGAGGCCTTCAAATCCAGTTGCAGGGATCAAGATTTAGAACAGTAACAACCAAAATACTTGAGCAGAGAACTGGGTTTGCCATCTCCGTCAAAGCTTAAAATCTGAAAAAATGACCGGAAGGCCAAAATCTCACTCAACCATTCCCCAACCCTTGCCTTTTGCCTGGGATCGTGGACTTTTTTGCAACGGTTTGGATAATGTGACCTGGTGTAGTATATAATGTTTTTAATATTGCCTTTACCCTATTTATGGCAAGTTGATTAAATCTCCCCTTTGTTTAATTGTAATTGGCCATGCTAAATGGGAATTTATCTGGTTACTCCCAGGTATTATATTACACAAACAGCAATCTAGGAGGGCAACAACAACAACAAAAAAATCACTGCTTTGATTAAGGAAATGATCAAAGCAGGTTTATTGACTTTGTTTTTAGTAGTTCTATGTGGCTAGTATGTCAAACAGTGGTTACTAAAGGTCAGCAATAGACTACTGTGGATTAAACAAGGTGGTTCCTCTGATTTCATCAGCTGTGCATGAGATGGAAGTACAACAGGCCAAGGAGATTGGTGTGCTATTATAGACCTGGCCAATTCCTTTTTCATTTCAATTTTAGAGTCTAGCTAGGCATATTGGTCACTATAGTTCTTAACTTTTCTTGAGTTTCTTCCTCTGAGGAGGTAATATATGATCCCTGTAATGTAATGTACTAATTGCTCCTGGTTGTTGAATCTAATATCTGCTTCACTGGATGACAGTATTGTGCTAGCAAACTGATATGTTCATGTAGAGTATATGCTTCCACTCTACGATTTTGCTTGTATGGACACTGAAATTGAGACAAACAAATGGAGGCTGACTGAAAAATCCAGCTAAAATTATTTGTCCTGCCCAGTCCGAAAATCATGGGAATTACACGGATTAATTTTATCAGAGACATTCTTCAAACTAGAGAATATAAGGTATTATCTCATATAAACTTACCAATAATCAAGAACTGTAGAGACTGGCAGAGTTATTTAGGTTTTGGCAAAATCGTAATCCATATCTTTCCCTTACTAGTCTCCCAATGTGCCACTAGAATCACCTCCCTAAAAATAAGTACTACTTGCATGTACATCTATGTCTCAGTTCTGTGTCTGGAACGACTCAGTGTAAGAAACAGAAGTAAACTAAGACTTGCAAAGAACTATCATTTACTCATTTTAATCCTTGGTTGTTTTTACACACTCTACTTCCACTCTAGATGTCACCCAAGTTAAAAAGTAAAATTGTACTGTCAGCTCAAATATTATCAGTGATTAGATGAGATGTAAACCAACTAAGTACTACAATTATAAGATTATAAATTCCACATTGAATTGTGGAGTAAATGTCTGTCTGTAGGCTACATAAAAAAGAGGCACATAAAATATAAGAAAAAAGAAATATTGGAAGTGAGAAAGATGAAAAAAATCATGTTTCATGTCAATACTAAGCAAATAACATTGTATAGCTTTAATAATGTAAAAAGATTAGATGTAATTTAAAAATATTACTAGAGATAAAGAGAGACATTTCAGAATCATAAAAGTATCAATGTACCTGGAATATTGAATAATTTAAAATTTATATCCCATATGTATTATAGCTTCAAAATATGCACCACACATGTAATGTTTTTTGTTTACAATAAATTTCTTATAATCGCTCATTAATTTTAATAAAACAGAAAAAAGTGACTAAATGGAGCATGATACAAATCTTATAAAAATCAAATAATTAAATATATCACTGGCTCAAATTGTGTTTACCTAACATAATCCACAAACCATAGAAAGAGTAGAGGTATAAGTCAGCAATCTGGGTATCATACCTAGGAAACTGATCTCATATGCCTAATTGTTTAGTAAATTAACCTTTTATATTCTTATAGATTTTATATTCTTAGATTCTTATAGATTCTTGTAGATTTTATCATATCTCAGAACACAACATTTCACACAATACTTACATACCTTGTTTAGATTAGGTGTTTAATCAATAGTTGTTAATTAGTGAGCAAATGAATGTAATTTGGTTTGTGGATACATCCATATATTGGCACTTATTTTGTCACACTTAAGAGAAATATATTTATTGATGTGCCTTACTGCAGTTAATTCATTCACATAGTTGAATCATAACCACCACTTTTCCTAAGCAGATTTCAAGAAAATGTAGCAGAAAAGAGTTTTAGAAAGACTCTAAAGTATATTTTAGGAGAACTTTGATTACTTTAGGTCTTGGCAAATGAATTAGTGATTACACTCTATCCTCACAATATAATTCATCACAATGTTCTTTACTAAAAGAAAATTTTGCAAATCCATTCAGATACCAAGTTAGAAAATTTGATAAAAATTTCTCCCCATAATCTAATAATCAAAAACACTACAAGTTCATTTTATAATAATTTCTTAATTGCATTCTCTGCATTCCACCACCCAAATTATTTCCCTAGATCAGGTCTCCATCATATATTACCTGAACAAATTCAACTGCTTCCTAATAGGTATTTAATTCTGTAATACTCCCATCAAATCAATACTTTATTCAGCAATTAAAGTTACCTATTTAATATTTAAATCTGACTATGCCTTTTCTTTTGTTTGGAAAAACACCCAATACCTCTCAATTGGCTACAAGAGGAAAGTCAAAATATTAAATACAAAATATAAAGCCTTCCATGATTTGATTCCTATGTATTACTTTAGCATAATCTCTTGCCAGTTCCTGATTTTTAGTTTAAACTCCAGAAATAACTCAGATAATATATTGTACAGAGCATGTTATCCAATTTTTTGCCACTGCATCTTTTCTTATTCTTTCCCACAGCTAAGAATTACTTACTGTTTTCTAGGTGATTTACCTAGCTAGCTCCTACTTACTTTTTAAATCTCTGCTTATATGCTTTCTTTCCCAGGAAGACTTTCTGACTCCATATTATAATATGTGCCATCACCTTTCTTAACATCATACAGGATTGAATTTTTAAGACTACATTATAATAATCATTTAATTCATCTGTACCTTCCACAAGATTGAGAGTTCTCAAAGATTAGGAAGCATGTTTCATTCTACATTTTATTGCTAGTGTTTAGCATCCTAGCTTGTACATTGTATCTTTTGATAATTCATTATTGAAAGAATATAAATTTTACAAAATTAATATTGTATAAGCTTGATAGTGTTTCACAGTTTCCCTAAAGTAAAATGCTTTATTAATCTATGATAGTATTGTAAATGTGAAAGAGTTCTAAAGTATCTAATCACAATTTTATACCTTAACAAATTTCTTAGAAGATTTATTATCAAAGAAATTACAAATTTGAATATCTACTGCCTCCCAGCTCTTTTCAGTAATGGAAAGAGCAAAATTATCTGGTGAAATAATAAAAAGCAAATTTTAAAAGATGTTAAACAATTTTGGGACACATTTTTAAGAAAATCATTCAGAAAGAACAATAGCAATGAAGTATAGTCACTGTTTAAGGTACTATTTATGAGTATAGATAATTCATTGTTTATATAATTCATTTCATATAATTGTTTTCTTTTGGGATACACATATGTAAGCTTTTTAAAAATTTTGTTTAATTATGCTTGTAAGGTGGGAATAGTAAAGATACCTTAGGTAATTTGTTAAATGTACTGAAAGCTTTCCAAAGTAATGAGGTAAAAATTTGAATAAAGGAGAATAAATACAAAAGAAACAAAAAGTACTCATTAGTCAAGAAAATTAAAACAAAATTTAAAAAGCACACTGCTACATGAGATTGTTCTAAGGAAATAGAATCTCTGAGATCATAAAGTAGAATTCTTTATGATTCTCTAAAAATGTCTAAATAGTTTATTTTCTTATAAATTAATATTTTTTCTTTTTTCATCATTTTGCATACAGATCTATTTTATCTTGATTATGTGCTAAGAATTGTTGCCATTTGAAATTAAGATAATTATTTCAAATTCTCTTAATTCTTAAGAATTATTTATTACTAAATAATAAAAATAACTTTTCCGAATGTCATAATATCATGCTTTTTAAATTGGTAGAAAGAAAATTGAATGACCTTTGTGCTTGGATAACAAATACATTATAAAAGACAAGCCATTTTGACCCCCAGGACAGTTGTATGCTCCTTAATATTTCTGTTTTTAAATTTAGTTTCGATGTTTTAAAGTGCTTTTAAAAGATACTTAATGTTGTCTGTTATTCATTTATTTCATGAAATTGTAGAGTTAATATTTTCATATCTGTTCACATCATACTTTAAAAAAGGAAAGTTGTAGAGAACAGTCTAGCAGTGCTAATCCTGAGAGAGGTATGGGATAAGTTAACAACACATTTTCAGGTCAGATGATCATTTTTGTTTTAGAAATACACACAAAAATAGTTGTCTTAACATTTTAGTTCCATTAGATAAAATGCTAGAAAATCAGGCAATGGCAAGCTAGTGTTTTTAAAATTGAAAAGCAAATTGAACTTAGAGATTAATTTCGCCTGTTTGTGATCTTTATTTGAAAGTGATAATATAGGATGTACTCTTTTGTGTTTGGCTTCTTCCACTCAACTTGATGCTTATGAGATTCATGCATGGTAATATACATACCACAAGCGTACTTCTATTTAATTGTTGTATAGTGTCACCTTGCAGTGAATACGCTACAGTTTATTGATTCTCCTGATGAGTAGACATTTAGATTGCTTCCAGTTTTGTACATCTATTTTGTTAAACTGTGTGGGTATAAATATTAGACTGCATTGCCAAATCACCTTTAAAAGTGATTGTACCTGTATTTGTAGTTCCTGCCTCCATGGTGGCAGTCACTCTTCAGTACTGGCAATGTCTCTGCTAGCGTGAGCTAAAGGGAAAAGACAAGAGGAGTAAGCAAGGAGTTCTGTATTCTGTGGACCAACCCAACTGCCTGGAAAGCAATTGGTTGCAAAAGCTCTTTGCAAGTTTGTCCACTACTAGAAAGATGAAGAAATCTTAGTGTGTCATAGTACAATGACACACATGATGATATCAGAAGTTATCAGAATTTCTCCAAACTTCTGATTTTTATAAATCCCCTTTCCAGCATCAGATGTGGCAAATTGTACAAGTTTTCAAACGACCTCTGTGCCTCCTGAGGGGAGTTATTGGTAATGTGCAGGGATAAGTGAAGCCTAACAATCTGACCTATTTGAAAATATTGACCTGGCTTCTATTTATGCAAAATATATAGCAATTACGCCAGAAAACATTCAATAGCATGCTACATAAGTGCTTATGGTACAATTTGATGGGAAACATGAATTTCCTTCTGAATGTTTTTATTAGTAATTATGAACCCTAGATATTTTTTCCTATTTGGTTGAAACTACTTAAAGTATAATAGCAAAAGAAAAAATAGAGGACAGAATCAGGTTTTTGCAAGGTTTTCTTTTTTTAATTTTCATTTGCATGTGAATATTTAATATAAATGTGGGGACATACAATCCAAGGCAAAATGCTTTATTGAACAAATATTAGCAATTCAATATTAAAACAAATGTAAATGAACTTTGACATTTTCTGCATTTGGATATTTACAAAAGAAGTAAATTATTTACTGATATTAACTAAATGGTGTTTGTAGCCTTTTTAATCACACAGTGGATAATATCCATTCACTGTACTTGTCTAAATAAATTATTCTACATGCAGGAACATGTTTTTAATGTTTTTTGTCTTCTGTTCTTTTCCTCCATGTTTGCTATTAAATGTGTTCAACTATCTTTAAGAAAAATGATGGTACAAATTTACACCTCCACTGGCAGTGTGTGAGAGTATTAGCAGTTATTCCACAATCTCATATATATATTTGGTTTTTTTTTTTTGGTAATTTTGGCCATTACGATGGGTAGAAAATGGAATCTCATGATTTAGATTTTCATTTCTCTGATGACTGATAATTTTTAGCATCTACTCCTTTGTTTATTGGCTCTTTTAATATGTTCGTTTTTGAAATACCTGTTTAAGACTTTGGTCCACTTTTTCCCACTAGATTGTCTCTCTGTTTTGTTTTATATTGATTTCTAAGAGTTTTTTAAATATGTTCTGGATAAAAGTGTTCTGTTTAACATATGTATTGTAAATATATTCAATTTCCTGGCTTGACTTTTTACTTTCTTAATATTTCCTTTTAATGAGCACACATTTTTAATTTTAATGAAGACTAATTTATCAAATTTTCTTTGTCGTTAGCACTTTTGTGTCTTGTTTAAGAAATTATGGGCTTCCTCATTTTACTATTTATCTTCTCAAAACTTTATTGTTTAATTATATGATTCTTCAAGTATTATTTTTAGGGTGTCTATGAGTGGTCATTTTTTCCATAAGTGCACATTCAATTAAACAAACAGGATTAATTGAGCAAAACCATCCTTTCCTCAATGCATTTTAGTGGTAATTTTTTCATCATTCAGGAGACCATGTGAGTTTGTGTCTACCTACCTACTCCTTATTTTAATCCATTGCTATATTTGTCTATGCTTGCCTCCAAATCACTATGGTAATTTCATAACAAATCTTTTTTATAGTCTTTTTAAAATTGACACATAATAATTGTACATATTCATGGGGTACAGTAAGATGTGTCAATACATAAACACATTGTATAAAGATCATATCAGGATATTTAGCATTTTCATCATCTCAAATATTCATCATTTCTTTGTGATGACAATATTCAAAATCCTCACTTCTAGCTATTTTGAATTATACCAAACAATATTCTTAACTATAATCACCCTTCTGCATAATAGCACTCAAGAACTTTGTCCTCCTATCTAACTGTGTCCTCATCCTTGTTAACCAATCTCTTCACATGCTCCTTCTTTCCTCCCATCAACAACCTCTTGTCACTATTATTCTACTCTCTACTTCTATGGGATCAACTTTTTTAGATTCTGTACATGAGTGATATCATGCAGTATTTGTCTTTCCGTGTTTGGCTCACTTCACTCAACATACCCTCCTCCAGGTTCATCCATAGTGCCACAAATGACAGGATTTAATTTTTTTTTAGCTGAATAGTGTTCCATTGTATATATAGAATACATTTTCTTTCTTCATTCACCCATTGATGGACACATGGATTGATTCCGTATGTTGGCTATTGTAAACAGTGCTTCAGTAAACTAAAAAATAAATAAAAGGGAGTGTAGACATTTCTTTGGCATACTGTTTCTTTTTTTTTGGATATGTAACCAGTAGTGAGATTGCTGTATGATATGGTAGTTCCAAGTTAATATTTTGAGGAACCCCATACTGTTTTTATTGTGGCTGTACTAATTTGCATTCCCACCAACAGTGTATAAGAGTTCCCCTTTCTTTACATCCTCACCGGTATTTGTTATTTTTTCATCTTTTTAATAATAGCCATTCCAACTGATGTGAGGTGATATCTCATTGTGGTTTTGATTTGCATCTTCCTAATAATTACTGATGTTAAGTATTTTTAAATATATCTCTTGGTCTTTTGTATATCTTCTTTTGTGAAATGTTTGTTCAGATCTTTTGACCAATTTTTAATTGGATTATTTGTGTTTTGCTATTGAGTTGAGTTTCTTATATTAATATATTGTGGATATTTACACCTTGTCAGATGTATAGTTTGCAAATATTTTCTCCAATTCTGTAGATTTTCTCTTCATTCTGTTGATTGTTTCCTTTGGTGTGCAGGAGCATGTTAGTTTGATGAAGTCCCATTTGTCTATTTTTTCTACTGTTGCCTGTGCTTTTGAGTTTTGGTACAAAAAAATCCTTCCCAGACCAAAGTACTGAAGTGTTTCCCCAATGTTTTCTTCTAGTAGTTTTATAGTTTCAGGGTTTATATTTAAGTTGAATTTTTGAGTTGATTTTTGTATATAAGAGGGAGTCTAGTCTCATTCATCTACATGTGAATATCTAGTTTTCCCACTACCATTTGTGGAAGAGATTATCCTTTCTCCAATGCATATTCTTGATGTTTTTGTCAAAAACCACTTGGTTGTGAGTACATGGGTTTATTTCTTGGTTCTCTATTCACTGGTCTATGTGTCCATTTTTATGTCAGTACCATGCTATTTTGGTTACTATAGCTTTGTAGCATATTTTGAAATCAGGTAGTATGATGCCTTCAGTTTTTTTCTTTTTGATCAAGATTTCTTTTGCTGTTCAGGGTCTTTTGTGGTTCCGTATAAATTTTGGGATTGTTTATTCTATTTTACTATAGTATGTCATTAGTATTTTGCTGGGGATTGAATTGAATGTGTAAATTGCTTGAGTAGTGTGGATATTTCATCAATATTAATTCTTCCAATCCATGAACATGAGATGTCTTTACATTTATTTGTGTTTTCCTTAATTTCTTTCACCAAAATTTTATAGTTTTTATTGTAGAGATCTTTCACCTTCTTGGTTAAATTTATTCTTAGGTCTTTTTTTTTTGTAGCTATTGCTTTCTTGATTTCTTTTTCACATATAATTGGCATATACGCGTGCTTCTAATTTTTTGTTGATTTAGTATCCTGACACTTTATTTAATTTGTTTATTAATTTTAACAGTTTGTTAGTAGAGTTTTTAGGGTTTTCTGTCTATGTGATTATATTGTCTCCAAACAGGGACAATTTAACTTCCTTCTTTTCTATTTGGATGCCTTTTATTTCTTTTTCTTGCCTAATTGCTCTGGCTAGGACTTCTAGGATTATATTGAATAGAAATGGTGAATGTGGGCATCTATGTCTTCTTTCAGATCTTAAAGGAAAAACTTTCAACTTTTTCCCATTCAGTATGAGGTTAGCTGTGGGTTTGTAATATATGGCTTTTATTGTGTTGAGGTACAGTCCTTCTACATCTAATTTTTTGAGAGTTTTTATCATAAGGGGATGTTGAATTTTATTAAATGCTTTTTCTGCATCTATTGAAATAATTCTGTGATTTTTGTCTTTGATTATGTTATTGTGATGTGTCATGTTTATTGATTTGCTTACAGTGAATCATCCTTGCGTACCTGGGATGAATCCTACTTGATCATGGTGAATTATCTTTTTAATGTGCTGTTGAATTCAATTTGCTTGTATTTTGTTGAGAATTTTTGCATCTATGTTAATCAAGGATATCAGTTTCTACTTTTGTTGTTGTATATTTGTCTGGTTTTTGTATCAGGGTAATTCTGGCCTCATAGAATAAATTTGGAAGAATTAGCTTCCCTTCAACATTTTGGAATAATTTAAAAAAAGTTGGTACTAGTTTTTCCTTAAATGTTTGGTAGAATTCATCTGTGAAGCCATCAGGTCCTGAGCTTTTCTTTGAAGAAAGACTTTTTGTTACTGATTAAATCTTATTATTTATTATTGGTCTGTTCAGGTTTTTTATTTCTTCCTTATTCATTTTTGGCATGTTGAATGTGTCTAGCAATTTATCCATTTCTTCTAGGTTTTGAAATTAGTTGCTCTGTAGTTGTTCATAATAGTCTCTTCTCCTTTTTTATTTCAGTGATATCAGTTGTAAAGTTTTCTTTTTCATCTCTGACTAGAGTTATTTAAGTCTTCTTTCTTTTTTTCTTAGTTATTCTAGCTAAGAGTTGGTCAATTTTGTTTATTTTCTTAAAATACCAACCCTTCATTTCATTGATCCTCTGTAATTTTTTTAATTTTTCTCTTTTTAAAAACATTTCTGCTGTCACCTTTATTATTGCTTTGCTTTCACTGATTTTGGGTTTAGTTTTTTTTTTCTAGTTCCTTGAGGTTCATCATTATGTTGTTCATTTGAAATCTTTCTAATTTTTTGATATAGGCATTTATTTCTATACATTTTCCTCTTTGCACTGCCTTTGCTGTGCTCCATAGATTTTTGTATGTTGTGCTTTCATTTTCATTTGTCTCAAGACATTTTAAAATTTTCTTTTAATTTTCTCGTTGACCTACTGGTCATTCAGGTGCATGTAGTTTAATCTTCATGTATTTGCAAAGTTTTCAAGATTTCTCATTATTGATTTCTAGTTTTATTTAGTTGTTATAAGAAAAGGTCCTTGATATCATTTTGATTTTTTAAAATTTATTGAGACTTGTTTTGTAGCCCACCATATAATGTATCCTGGAGAATGTTCGATGTATTGTTGAGAAGACTATGTATTCTTCAGCTGTTGGATGAAATAAATATTTGTTAGGTCCATTTGGTCTAGAGAGCAGTTTAACTTGGGTGTTTCCTTATGGATTTTCTGTCTGGATGATCTGTTCATTGCTGAAAGTGGGATGTTGAAGTTCTTTACTCTTATTGTATTGTTCTTTCTCTCTCCTTTCAGATCTTTTAGGGTTTGCTTTGTATTATACATTTAGGTGTTCTAATGTGGAGGGCATAGATATTTACAACTTCCTGTTGTATGGAGCCGTTTGTCACTATCTATTGGCCTTCCTTATCTCTCTTTGCAGTATTTGAGTTAAAATCTATTTTATCTGTTACATGTATAGCTATAGCTACTCACACTTTTTTTTTGGTTTCCATTTGTATGGAATACTTTTTTCTATCCCTAAACTTTTAATATATGCCTGTTTTTATAGGTGAATTGAGTTTTTAATAGGCAGTATATAGCTGGGTCTTTTTTTTTTTTAATATCCATTCAGCCACTCTATTTCTTTTAATTGGAGAATTCAATCCATTTACATTCAAGGTAATTCTTGCTAAATAAGGACTTACTACTGCCATTTTGTTATTTGATTTTTAGTTATTTTGTAAATCATTTCTTCTTTTCTTCCTCTTTTGCTATCTTCCTGTGTGTTTAAGTAATTTTCTAAAAAATATGTGTGTCAGTCCATTTAGCATTGCTATAAAGGAAATACCTGAGACTGGGTAATTTATAAAGAAAAGAAGTTTATTTGGCCCATAGTTCTTTAGATTGTACAAGAAACAGGGTGCTAGCATCTGCCTCTGGTGAGGGATTCAGGTAACTTCCAATCAAGGCAGAGGTGAAGGGGAAGCAGGCAAGTCACATGGCGGGAGAAGAAGTAAGAAAGAGAAAGGGAGGAGGTGCCACAATCTTTAAAGAATTGGCTCTGGCATAAACTAACAGTGTGAAAACGCACTCATTATCATTGGGTGGGCACCAAGCTATTGATGAGGGATGACCCAAACATCTCCTACCAGGCCCTACCTCCAACATTGGGGATCAGATTTTAGCATGAGATTTGGAGGGAACAAACATCTAAACAATGTCAGTATGTTTTGATTGCTTGATTTTTATTTTCACTGTATCTATTATAGGTTTTTTTCTTTGTGATTACCATGAGGCTTATAAAAACATCTTATAGTTATAACAAGTTATTTTAAACTGATAATGACTTAACTTTGCATAGAAAAAGAAATAAAGAAAATAAAATCAATACTTTAACTCCATTCCCCACACATTTTGAATTTTTATGTCACAATTTACATATTTTTATATTGTCCATTCTTTAATGAATTGTTATTATAATCATTTTAATAGTTTTATCTTTTGTTATTGCTATTAAGAATATAAGTGGTTTATATACCACAGTTACCATATTAGAGTATTCTGAATTTGTCTGTATACTTACTTTTCCTAGTAAGCTTTATATCTTCAGATATTTTCTTGTTACACATTAGCATCCTTTTCTTACAATTTGAAGAATGCCCTTTATCGTTTCTTACAGTACAGTACAGAATTCCCTCAGCTTTTGTTTGCATGGGAAAGTCTTTATCTCTTCTTCATTTTTAAAGGATCTCTTTGCCTGGTTTAGTATTCTTGGTTGACAGAATTTTTCCATCAGCACTTTGAATATATCATCCCACTCCTCCTGACCTGCAAAGTTTTGCTGAGAGGTCTGCTGCCAGGCATACTCAGCCATCTTTGTAAGTTATTTGCTTTTTTCCTCTTACTACTTTCAGAAACCTCTCTCTCTTTTTTTTTTAACCTTTGAGGGTTTGATTATAATGTCTTAGTCATATCTGGGTTGAACTTGTCTGATGATATTTGACCTTCCTGTGTATGTGTGTGTATATATATGTATAAATTTAGATTTGGAAAGTTTACTCTTACTATTTCCTTGAAAAAGCCTTCTACCCCTTTGTCATTTTTGAGTCCTTTTAAACTCCAATAACCTTTCCATTACTTCTTTGGTTTTGTCCCATAGGACCTGTAAGCTTTGCTTATTTCTCTTTACACTCCTCTGTTTTCTCCTCTGACTGTATATTTTCAACTAGTCTGTCTTTGAGCTCACTGTTTCTTCTGTTTGATCAATTCTGTGGTACAGACTTTCTATTGTATTTTTTCAGTTCGCTAATTGTATATTTAGCTCCAATATTTCTGGTTTTTTTATTATTTCAATCTCTTTGTTAAATTTCTCTGATAAACTTTTGAATTTCTTTTCTGTATTATCCTGGATTTTGCAGAGTTTGATTGAGTTTCCTTAGCCCAAGACTGCTGTCTCCTTTTCAGCACTAGATAGCACTGAAGTCCAGGTTCGCCATGGTTTTCACAATGGTTCTGCATTTGGTACAATGCCCATCTCAGATGGATCTTCAGGGGTCTCAAAAGGATATCTTGGTTCTGTTGAAGGCCTGGCTAGGTGTGTGTGCACTGAGGACGTGTGGAGTGACCTCTACAATGTGTCACTGCTGAACAGCCTCTCTGATTTGACATCTCCTTTGGCTGAGATGGAGAAAAGCCACAGTTTTGTGCACCAGCCTTCACTAGACCCACCTCCACTCTTTGTCTTTTGCTGACCTCAGGAATTTTCACCCTCCAGGCACTTGTGATTTTTTGCATGGGTTAAGGCAGGAATGAATCTCCTGCAAAGAAACCCTGGATGGTGTGGAAGTTGGCTATCCACCTCAATCTCACTTTTTCTAGTGTAGAAAGCATGAGTCTAGTAGGACTTTTCCACCTGGTACTTAGCAGCTTACCTGGGGTAAAAGCATCACGGTTATAGAGTTCCATTTCTCTTCTGCTCACAACTTTTCACTTCTCTCTTTGGCCCCAGGGATTATCGCAGCCTCAGTTTTGGGTTATGGGATATTTCTGGTGATCATATTGGCACTGGATAGTTGTTTTTGGTTTTCTGTGCAAAAGAGTGATGCCAAATTGTTCCTACTTCACCATTTTGATGACATCACTGATTGTCATAATAACTCTTAAAGTCTAACATGATCGTATTTTGAAATTTTTCTTGAGAGTGACTTGGTATTCTTGCCTTTACATTACCAAAGGCATTTTTTAATCATCTTGTCAATTTTCTTCAAAATTATCTTGCTAGAATTTTGATTGAGAATGCATTAAATCTATAGGCAAATTTGGGGAGAATTAATATCTTTAAAATTGTCTTCTATCCATCAATATGGTACATGTATTCATTTATTTATAAAAAATTCAAAAAGAAAAATTTATAAAAGATAAATTGAACTCCAAGAAATTTAAAACCTGTTCTTCTTAAGACATCATTAAGAAAGTGGAAATGCAAGACACACACCTGGAGAAATATTTTTGATACATACATCTGATAAGAGACCGTAACCAGATTATATAAAGTGTTCAAATCAATAACATGAAGAAAAATAGCCAATAAAAGTGGGAAGATATTCAAACTTCAAAAAAGAAGATATACAAATATCCAGTTAGCATATAAAAGATACTCAACATCATTAGACATTAGGAACTATAACTTAAAACCACAATTAGATAAACCAGTACATATATTAGAATAGCTAATACTAAAAAGACTAAAAATATCAAGTGTTGGAATTTGTGAAGGGACTGAAACTCTCACACTCAGCTAGTAGGCACATGAAATGGTTCAACCTCTTTGGGAAACTGGTCATTTTTTAAGTAAAAAGTTAAACATATACCGACAAAATGAGCCAGGCCTTCTAGGTGTTTACCCAAGAGAAATGAGAACATATATCACCCAAAGACTTATACAGAAATGTTTACAGCAGTTTTATTCATAATAGTCAAAACTAGCTATCAACAACACAAAAGTCCATCAAAACATGAATGGACAAAGTGTTTTATATCCATACAACAGACACTACTCAGCAATGAAAAAAATAACTATTAATGCACACAATGATATAACAATGTGAATCAAACTCTAAGACAGTATATTCTGAGAAAGAACCTGGACAGGAGAGAGTAAATACCATATGATTTTGATGATATGAAATTCTAGAACACACAAAACTAAATTAAGTGAGAGAAAGCAGATCACTTGTTGTCTGGGTTCAGGAATAAAAAAGGGAAATGACTACAAAAGTTATAAGAGCATATTTTTGGAATGATGTATAGTTTCTATATCTTGGTTGTAGTTGTGGCTTTGATAGGTATGCATATTTGCCAAAAGTTGTTAAACTCTATACTTACAATGGATGACTTTTATTTTGTACAGATTTTTCCTCAACGTGATAGTCATTTTATGGATCTACTTGACTGTGCTAAGAGTACCTGGATAGCTGCCAAAAAAACATTATCTTTGAGTGTATCTGTGAGAGTGTTCCTGGACAAGATTAGTATTTGTGTTGGTAGACTGAATAGAGAAGATCTACCCTCATACCCTCATCAGTGTGGGTGGGCATCATCCAATCTGTTGAGGGCCCCAATAGAATAAAAATGTAGAGGAAGGGTGAATTCTCTTTCTCTTCTTAACCTGGGACTTGCATCTTCTCCTTCCTTCAGACATCAGTGCTCCTGGTTTTCAGGTCTTCAAACAAGAACTGGGATTTACATCATTGGCTCCCCTGGTTCTTAGAGCTTTGGGCTTGGACTGGAACTACCTCACCAGCTTTCCTGGGCCTCCAGCTGGCATACAGCAAATCATGGGATTTCTTAGCCTTCACAACCACATAAGCCAATCTCTCATAATCAATCAGTCTCTTTCTCTCTGGAAAATCCTGATTCACATACTCAATAAAGTTGATATGAATGTGTTACTTAATTTCCAATCATTGCATTTATCTTTTATTATTGTTTATTAGATTAATTTATTTATTGGAAATTTATTGAGACTCTATGACCCAGTATATAGTATGTTTTCATAAAATTCCCTGTGCTTTTGGAAATGTTTTCTGTATTTCTTGGGTGTATTATTTATTTCAATTCATTAAATTTTGTTATTTATGTTGTTGACATATTTATCACTATTGTTTCTTTTGTTGTTAGTGTTGGTATATCATTTCTATTATTGAGGTTAAAGTATCTAATAATTATAATAAATTTGTCCATTCTTCCTTTTAATTTTCTTAATTTGGCTTTATATATTTTGAGCCTTTGTGATTAAATGCATAAATACTTAGAACAGATTTATCTCTTATTGACTTGATATTTTTTCATTAGGAAATATCCCTGTTTATCTCTTATAATGATTTTTGCTTGAAGTCTTCCTCTTCTGAATTTAATGTAACTGAGCCAGATTTTCTTTTTCTAGTATTTGTATATATTATTTTTCTTAAAAATTTTTACCTGAAAAAGTAATGTAAACTTATGTTTAAGGTCTATCTTTATATATCTACATCTATATATAGTTATACACACATATATTTGATACATACGACAATCATTTCCTTTTAATGGAAGTATGTAGTTGATTTAATTTTAAAGCAATTACTGATATATTTGGGTTCATATCTATTAGTTTCTATTTACCTGTTTCCTTTTTGTTCCTTTAATTTCATTTCTTATTCTTTGCTTTAATTAATTATCATTAAGATTTTTTTCTGTATTAGCTTGCTAAGTATACATTCTTTTATTATATTCATGGGTAGTCTAGTGATTAAAACTGGTATTTTCAAATCTTAAGTTTAGGCTTATTAGTGTGTACTTTTGATTTTATTTTAATCAATTGCATTTACTTTCTTCCCACACTCTGTGTCATTACTGATATTTATTTAAAATCCACATATATTTAATATCCTTTAGACATTATTATTATTTTAAATAGTAATATTCATTTAGATATACCTGTATATTTATACTTTCCTGTGCTTTCTATTCCTTCCCACATTACCATTCTTGCATATGAATAAATATTTTAGAGTAGATGTGATTGAAATGAATTCTCTAATTTTTTGTCTGTCTGAAAACATCTTTATTTTATCTTCAGTTTTGAAAGACATTATGTTTTCTATTGATTCAGTTTTGTTATTAGTATATATTTCATTTTGAAAGTTATTTTTCATTAGGAATTTAAACATATCATTTTCTAGCTTTATGACTTTTTTCAGTTGAAAAGTCAGCTGTTAGTTTTTCCAAGTTAATATATCTGTTTTATCCAAATGTTTTAAATATTTTCTTTTTCTTTTGTTTTTACAGTATACCAAAATTTCCTAGATATGGTGTTCTTTATTTATATTCTTACAAGTTGTAAAGCTTATTGAATCTGTGACTCTGTGTCTTTTGTCATTTTGAGAATATTTTCATCATTATTTCTTCAAATTTTGTCTTTTCCCTATTTTTTCTCCTCTTCTGAGATTCCCATTACATACATATTAGATCTTTCATCATGCTCCATTTATCTCTCTTGATTTTTTCTGTATTTTCTGTTGTGTTCTCTCTCTGCATTTCAATTTTGTATTTATAGAAATATCCATTATGGCTAACTAATCCTCTCCTCTTGTGTGCCTAATTATCTGATAATCCCATCAATTACATTTTTATTTAGAGTTATTTAATCCTTCATTTCTGTAAATTCCATTTGTTTCTTTTCATAATTGTCAGTTCTCTGAAATCTTCTCTTTCAAAGGATTTTTTTCCTCACAGATTGATAGATTAAGAGCAGATCAACCTTGTTCTAAGAATGAAATGATTGGAAATTTTGTGTCAGTCTTTAAGAAATCTAGTCTATTTCCAGTATGCCTTGCCTTCTAGAATGTAACCCTTCACTGGTCTCGAGCAAAAGTCTATGGTGTTATCAGGGCCTCCACGGCGCAGCTGAGTTTTTTGACAAATGTCTCAAAAGAAAATTGTAAGGAGACACTTGTGCTCATTTTTCCCAGATTCCTTTCTTTTCAGCTTATTAGCCCTTAAATTCTGTTGTCCTTGTTATTCCTGAATGTGAAAAATATAAGCCATGCATGGGAGAGAAAGCCAATACAGACTTTGTTTTGTTTTGTTTTGTTGTTCTAAGAAAACCATCTGGACAAGGAATGGGATCACAGGAGACTGAGCTGAAGTGTGAACACCGAATTGGTGCCGAAAAGTCATGAAAAAGTAAACAGCTGACCTAATAGGGTTATTAAGATCAAAATATATGAAGCTGAGAGACCCTGAGTGTGTGAAGGTTTTGGAGAGAAGCCATGAATATGTCTGATGAGAAAGACAGTCAACTTAAAACATTTAAATTAGATATTATGAGCATGTTATGACATGACCAATCAAGAAAGAAAGGTGTAGTAATTCTTTTGTCTCTCCTTTACCATACTGTACACAAATATTTCCTAGTAAAGAATGTCAGCTTGAAATATTTGATAAGCCTGGAAAATCTAAATCTCTCTAAGGTGAATAAAAATTTCTTTTTAACTGCTCTCTTATATCCATTTTATTCCTATGAGTAAGCTAATATATCAGAAGACTGCTTAAGTTTTAGTGGTATTATATTTTAGATAGGTTTTATAAAACTCCTTTTAATAAAATAAAAGATAATTTTGAGATAATGCTTTTCTATTACCTTACAGTGATGGAATTTCTGTAGCTATTTCTAAAGTTAAATATCAAGGGAATGATTTTAAAATTCAGAAAAAAATAAAACAAACATAAATGCATACAGAAAAGCAATTTTGAGTTTATTGTCTGCCAATATGTTTGTTGAATTTAAAGTTAATTAGTGAACATATTATTAGTCTTTAGTTTCCATTATCATGTTACCTTTGTGAAGCAGACTTGAAATTTTTGACCTCTATTCTGATTCTGTATTTTCTACCCTGCTTATTTAAGCTGTTTTGAACTGCATACAGTGCAGAATGTTTGCTAACTCCAAGCAAACTGGAGTGCTGATTTTATAAGGGCAACTCAATGTACAAATCATCTATTCCTCAAATTAGTATTCCTATCACATTCAGCCAAAACTCCTGTTTATAAACTTAATGAACTCTACACATATAGGTAAATTATAAAATTAAAATAATGATTAAATATGAATTGCTTAAGCATTTTTCTTCTCAGCTATACTAACAGAGTAATAGCACTACAATTAAAAACACTCATAGATTCTAAATATACTGACTATAGAAAAAGTAGCTTTGGTGACTGATTCTGCTTTTAATAATCACTAGAAATGACAGTTTGAAAATGAGAAAATTGCTTTAGATTAATAAGTATACTCCTTAAACTTCTACTGCAATTGAAAGTTTCACAAAACTTGTTAACTTTTACAATTTTAAAGTTACTTATATTTCATATATGTCTGCATTTCTTAGTTTCTGCAAAAGAAGTGAAATCATTAGAAAGGTTGTTCTAAGTGTGTTTCTAGCCTGCAGCAATCACCAGCAATCTAATAATAAAGCTAGCATTTAAGAGGTTAGTTTTCTAGGAAAATTTTGCAGACCTAAGATGTTTGGAGAGTTTTAATAAGTAGTCCAACTTTGGAGTACTTATTAAACTCTCAGCATATTGAGACTTTTTCATAACTACCAGTATCTCATAGTCACCCTTTTGATCCTATGTAACAAGACATCGTGTGGACTCAGAGCAAAATTTCCCACACTGTGTTCCACAGTAATTCTATAGTATATTTGTAGATCACTCTATCTTACACATACACACATGAGTGCTATAATAATACACTTTTGTGACCTACTGGGTTTAAATTTTTTTCTTGACTATAGGTTTTAGTCAGAATTTATTACATGTTCAATGATTAGTGATTCCCCAAGTGAATGATATATATGCAACATGTCAAAATGTATTTGAGTACGGTACCCTTTTTCTGGAACATCTTTAAAAACTAGCATTTAGCAGGGCCTATTTTGGGAAACATTCTCTTAAGAGTATGGTGTTAACATGGCTGAGGTGATGGGTTGCATTTCTATATCAATTACATAATATCTTGCTTCACAGAAGAAAGTCACATTTCTTTCCCTTGGAATAATATGTGTAATCTGGGAAAACACTTTCTACTGCTTGGGATCAATACCACTTAATTTATAATATTAATGGATAACTTATCGTATACTCATAGACATTCTTCCAAATTTTTTAACTTGTATTAATTTATTTAATTCCCACAATAATATCATGTGAAAGGTAATATTATTGACTAGGATTTACAGGAGAGAAAACTGACAGACAATTAAGATGTCTTGACTGAAATATTACAGTTATTATTAATACATTGCAGAGCTTGAAATCAATTCAAGCCGTCTGACTCTAAAAACCTCATGTTGTTTTCTGCTATTCTATACTGCCATTTGCCATCCAGAATATTACATTTACTAGTTCAGAAGTAAAATATACAAACACTGGTGACAAGAATAAAATTTTTACACAATCTCAAACTTTGCAACTGTATTAATTAAGGAAAAAGCTAAATAATCAAAAGAATATCTCAAATATAATTCCAAGAAAGAAGTGAGAGCACCAACACATTAAAACTGAGACAGTAGGTTTGTTGCTTAAATACCACTTACAAAAACACATGTCTTTTTAAGAAGAAATGTATGATCTTTTGAAAAATGATCACATTGATAGAATGCACATTATTATTTATAAAGACTCCTCAAAATGCCTGCTCACATTTAACTCTGCCAAGGTAAACTGTTAAGCAGAACCACTGATGCCAATTCATGTGTCTGATGATTTCACATACATAAATTCTATCTTCCTCAATGGATAGTAAGCTATTTTGAGGCATTCTCACCTGTTTTTAGGCATACTTTGTTTTAATCAACCAAAATATCTAATGAAATACCAAATATATAAGTGTTAATAAATGCTTCTTTAAACCATTAATGTAGGTAATCATGGCCAGAGGCAAAAGCAGATGTAAAAGAGAAAAAGGTATGACATTTAGCACATAGAAAGAAGTGGTTCCATAGATGTTAGTGTTTGAACATGATTTTTAACCTATAGTAACTTATAAAATTATATTTATACTCAGAATAATGAAAGAATCTTGTCAAGTACAAGTCATATAATTAGTGTGATTTTCTGGAAAAATATCTAAAGTACCATAAATTTTAAGCGGAACATAAAAAAAGGAACTGCACGAAATGGTTAAAAAAAATTCATCATTCTGAAGACAACTGATGAATCAAAAACTTAGATTTTTAAAATAGAAAACAACAAATAGAAAATTCTTAAAAAGAAAGAAAGCTTGTTACAATGAAAGAGATCACTAGTTGACAGAACTACACCTCCGCTATTTTTTCATCATATATTTTCTGTTAGCCTCTTTCAGATTTGAAAAGTTTATTGGATACCTTATTAAAATATGTCAAAGATTTTTATCAAGATAAGCTCTATTTTTCTGCACCTGTTGAATCAAGGCAGAATATAAAATAAAGTTAACAATGTTGGGCTTACTCAGGGTGGGAACTCAAAAAATGCGTGGAAAGGAATGGGGTAGATGAAGAAGTCAGATAAGGACCCTCACTCCAGAGGTTGTAAAGATAACTCCAAACTGCAAAGGCTGGGATGGAGCCAACAGAAACTGGTGGCAGTTCCAGAAAGAACTCCCCCTCCCTTTGTCAAGAATATAACCCCCAATAAGCCCCCCTGCTTAATGAAAATCCCCTTTCCATCCCGATCTTTGCCCCCCTAATGAACCACCTCCCTATGCCCATGGACGACCGGCCCCTCCTCCTCCTTTCGCAGGCACCCACCTGATGGAGCCAGGCTGGGGCCACCTTGAGCAGGAAACTGCCGTGTGATCACCAACCCACAGAATTCGGCCCCTCTCAAAAACCTCTAAAAGCAGACCACGAAAATTCAACCCTGCCGCCTTTGGAGTCCCAACCTAAACCCTCAAAACCCCCAGTCCTGTACAAGAAGCTGCGCTTTCGGTCGCCTGCGCCCAATGCCCTTCTCAGACTTTACCCTCAATAAAGCCTGTCTTTTGTGGTTGAGCCAACTTTTGATTCTCTTCCTCTCTTTTCCTCTCACCTCTCCCGGTCATTTATCCTAACAAAGAAATCAATTGGTACTGAATAAAAAATGTATTGTTCAAATGTCCTTTCACATGCCTTGTTTTCTTTAATAGGGTTTTAAAATAACTATTTGAGAACTGAAAATCAATTCATACTGTTAGGTAGATAGTGAGGGATTCCCGCTCTCTTAGGGACAAAGGTGGGCTCAGGTCTTGGTGCTGCCCCACCTTAATCCTGCCCAGAGCAACTGTCACACCTGGGAGGAAAGAGGAACAAGCTGCCAATCTGTAAAAGAATGCAGGTGATTCCCCAGCCCAAGGGCCAGGCAGCCCAGGCACAATAGAATCTGGAAAGTGACCTAGAGTAACCTAAGGCTAATTATTATATTGTTCACTGTCCATCAAAGTGGTTCAGGGGTGACATCTGAACCATGAGGAGGGCCCAATCCAGACACAAGACCCCAGACCATAACCAGAGCCCCTTTATTATGACGAGTGGGGGGCGGGGGCGCCATTGATCATCTGTGGTGAATGTGTCTTGCTCTTGCTCTGTGAACCTATATCTTGCTCTTGTTCTGTAAACCTATCTTGTCCTCCCTCAATAAACTTCGTTTCACACTTGTCTTGCTTTTGGTATGTCTGGTCATTCTTTGGCCAAGAGAACACCAAGAACTGAGAACAGACAACTATGACCCAACAACACAACTTATAATTTGTGTTATCTCTTGTGTCTTACTGAATTAGATCACCACTACATGATTTTGTACAGAGGTTCTGTATGAATCGCAGTTAGTGGAAAGTAACTCAATTTCTCTTAATATCCTTAGGAATAATGGTAATAATAAAACTTTAACATTCTGTCATTCTAACTCAGAAAATAAACAGTATTGTTTCTCTACATTAATTGATGTTATTTCCAATATAATTTTATTATTAATTAAACTAAATTAATAATCTAGTATTTTATTCTACTCCTAAATAACAACTGAATTTGAATCTTTGGGTAGACAATAGTTTTCATTTGGAGAATTATAACTTGTTGAAGACAATTTAAAGGAAGAATAAAGGATATAACCTTGATTTCTACTTGGGCAGAACAAGTTGGCAACAGTTACGGTGGTACTGAAATTCTCCAGATGTTTTTAATGAGAGCTATTAATTCTCTATTCTCTAATGACATTAATTCTTCAATACAGAACAGGAAGGATATGCCCTCTGAAAGAGAAGATTCAAAGTCTGCTGTTATGAGAATAGATTTCTTTCTGTAATTTTAAAAACTAGAACTACTGTAATATATATTATCTTTGGAAAAAATTGGTTATGTTTGAAAGGCTATTAACAAGTTGTGTGGTCTACATTTAGATAATAAGAAAAGTTATTTATTTTCATATTTCTTATAAAACAGGTTGTACATTAAATTGTTCTTAATCTGTAAGAAACATGCAGTAGCAAATGGCTTTTATGATTTCTACATTGGAAAAAATAAGTGACTGAAGTATTTTGAAGGCTTCTAAGTTGTGCCTATTTGTATTGTAAGATCAATATTCATAACTGTCTAGTGACAAGATTCTTAGACAAAAACCTTTCAATATTATTGAATCCAGTTAAGTACATATTTATTTCTCCTGAATATACTGGCTACCTAATAACTTCCCTCGTTTGAGATATTTCTTAAGGTATAGATATCTCAACTGGTTATTTTTAAGCATGCATATAAAAAAAGAAGAAAATAAATTAGAATTTATTAAGCTCTAGGTAGTGTTACACCTATAAAGTGCAACCTCATTCATTTATTAAATAACATTTTTAGAAAGCTATTGTTTTTAAATTTTATGTAGAAAAAGTCCATCATCATTATATATTTTGCTTATACAGTGAGTAAATGGCAGGGATGAGATATGAACTCCAGTCTTTAATAGGACAGCCTATGCCTTTTTCTGTTCAGAATTCTTCTTTCTTTTACACAATATCATGCTAATTAGGAAATCTGTAAATTAACAAATACATTGCCTAGTGAATCATATTCGTTTATTTGTAAAATATGTATTCAGTGTCTAGGATGTGCTAAGTTCTGTTTTAGAGGAGAGGAAAAAATAAACCCAGGAACTGTGATATAGTCAGGTTGGAGTGGGGTCAAGGAACAACCTCTGATCAGGAGCAACTCTCTGGAGTGCTTACATTGTGTTAAGACCTAAATCACAAAAGGAAAAATCAAAGGAGAGTGTGTTTCAAGCAGAGGGAACAGAAAATGAAAGACCCTGAGGCTGGAAGTAGTTTAGCTCACAGACTAATGGTAAAAAAAAAAAAAAAAAAAAAAAAAAAAAAACCAAAAAAAACCCCATAAAACCTGGTATAATAAAGCAGAACAAGCAATTGGAGGAGGGATTAGAGATGTGGGAGGAGAGTCAGCAGAGGATAATATTGTAAGGCACTGTAGATCTACTATGCAGATTGGGATTTTATAGGTGAAAAGCAATGTAAATAATGTGATTTGTAGTTTTAAGATATCACTTTGGTTGATGTGTGGAGAATGGAATGCAGGTATCAATGAAAGAGCAGATCCCAGCCAAGAGATTTTATTTTTCCACATAATCCAGGTGAGAAATGATGTGGCTTGCCAAAGTAAGTTGGCACTGGCATGAATCAAGGATTATTTCCAAATTTTTGACCTGAATAACATAATAAATGGTGGTGCCATTTACTCATTTGGAAAGACTATAGGAGGAAAATACACTATATAAGGAAAATGATCATATATATTATTTTCAATCCCATATCTACACAAGAAATAAAATTTTGCAGAAATTTATTGCAAATTCAAATCACATTTAGAACTATAATTCTGAAACCAAACTTTCAGATGTGTTTTCCAAAGGTGGTTATTCTCTCTCTCTTTAATATTGTTGTACATTGGTGTAATGCAGAGTCAGGTATAGCAAATATAGACTTTCATCTGTAATTACAGTAATAAGGAGTAATCATACAATTTTTTCCTAGCCTTCAAAACTATTATTAATGAATGTTTTTAAGGCCATCTGTGGCGAATGTATCTTACTGTTGCTCTGTGAACCTATATCTTGGTCTTGCTCTGTAAACCTACCTTTCCCTTCCTCAATAAACTTCATTTCATGCTTGCCTTGCTTTTGGTGTGTCTGGTCATTCTTTGGCCAAGAGCACACCAAGAACTTAGAACAGGCAACTATGACCCGGCATCTTGGTGCCATGACTTGCATCACTCCGTCTAGGTAAGCCAGCTCACCTTTTTCCATGAAAATGCTCTTGCTTGGGTTCTTCCAGCCTTGCATACAGTGCTTGAGGGGGTGCTGGTCCTTGCTTTCACTTTTCCACCCTTGCCATTTCTCAGAATGCACGGTTGAGTTCTCGGCTAGACCCAGGTGTGTGATAAGGAGTTTGGGGACACATCCCTCGTGGTACAGGAGATGTCTTCCATTTTGTTTGACTTTAGGGAACAGGGTTATGCACTGTAACTCTTGTGCTTCCAGGCTTCCTATTGATTCTGACAATGTACTTTTCTTTCCAATTGATGGGGTGCTTATGGCCTCTTTCCATGTTAAGGCTAAACAACATTTCCTCCCCCTGGTTTTATCAGGCCTTTCTCCTTCACCTTCAAGCTGCTTCTTTCACTCTGTCCCAGGAAATGCCTTCCTTATCATGTCTGGCCACCCAATCACTGGTGCTAGTACTTTTACAAACAAACAGGTCATTATATCAACAGATATCTTGTCCTGGTGCTTAACAAAAAAAAAAAAAGCAAAAACAAGAGGCTCTTAGGTTTGAGGTGTCATGCACAGCTCCTCTTCCTAAAAATTGGCAAGGAGACACCTGGACTGGTTCTTTGGCCAAATAGCCCAGGTCATTACCAGGGGATGCCCAGTTCTAACAGACCCCAGGGGGTATAGCCTCTCCCCTTTCCATTCTTTTTTCCTCAGCCAGATGGCCCAGGTCTTTACCTGGGGACAGCCAGCTGTAACAGACCCAGCTGGCAAAGTCTCTCCCTTTCCTGCTCCCACCTTGTTGTTCCCCCTTTTTATTTTCTGGATGGGTGCACAGAGATCAAAAATCCCTCCTAACACCCCTTTGGGGCACATTCTCTCAAACAGGGACAAGTTTGACCCAGACACTCTGAAGAAGAAACATTTAATCTTCTTCCACACAACCGCCTGGCCACAATACAAGCTGGACAGCAGAGCACAGTGGCCACCACAGGGGACTCTAAATCACCCCACCATCTTACAACTGGACCTCTTCTACAAAAGGTAAGGAAAATGGGCCAAAATACCATATGTACAGGCTTCCTTTTATTTACAGGAAAATCCTGTGGTGCAAGGGGGTTCGGAGCCAAGTAAGACTATGGTGTTGATAGATCCTCCTCAGGTTCCTACCTATTCTGAGCTGCCTCCATACCCAGTGAGGCCTAAGGGGGTGCTACTAAGGGGGAGGTGGCAAAGGGGGAGGTGGTGCCATCTCTACCTCCACCCGGGGGAAAGGCAGCTGGGCTCCTACCCTTGGAGGAAGCAGCAGTGGAGCTCAGACCAACCCTGGTCCTAAGCCCTTTAGTTTAGTAGACTTAAAAACAAATAAAACAGGATCTGGGAAGCTACACCAATCACCCTGCTAAGTATGTAGAGACACTCCATCATTTGTGTCTAGCCTATGACTTGGCTTGGAAAGATGTACATTTTATTCTAAACCAGACTTTAAATGATTTTGAGAAATACAGAGTGTTAAAGGAGGCACAAAAATTCACCACCAGATTACACCTTTCAAATCCTATATAAGCAGTCGGTGAGACAGCATTGCCTGCAACTGACACAGGGTGGGATAATGATTCCTCAGAAGAGAAGTGGGAGAGAGAACACTTTCTAGCACGTGTCCAGGCTGGCCTCAAGGCTGTGAGGCAAAATGCAGCCAACTGTTCCAAGGTATTTGCCATAACTCAGGGGCCCAAGGAAAACCCCAGAGCCTACTTGGATCAGCTCCAAGAGGCAATAGAGAAACACAACACTCTTGATCTTAACTCTTATGATGGACGAGTGATATTAAAAGACAAATTCTTGACCCAAGCAGCACCAGATGTTAGGAAAAAGCTTGTCCAGGAACTTACCACCTCTCTGGATGACATGGTGGCTGCTGCTGATTCTGTTTTATATAACAGAACTTCTGAGCTTGAGTCTCAGGTATGGCAGAAGGAGCAGAGGAAGGAGGCTAGGCATGCCCAGTTAATGGCAGCATTGGTCTGCCCACATGCAGACCAATGGCCAAAACCTCCACCAAAGGAAAGGATCTCTGGTGCCACATCTGCCAATGGGAAGGACATTGGGCCAAAGTCTGCCCCAATAGGGACAGACCACTCGAGGCCTCTTGTTATCAGTACCACCAAACAGGTCACTGGACCACACTCTGTCCTATGGGATGGTCCCAGGAGGGGAGTCAGTTTCCCAAACTGGATCATGGTACAACAATGAAGAAGCCTACTCCTGTTAGCACCCTGGCAGATAATGACCACTGGACTGGGACCAAGGGTAATTGTCCTGGTAGCAGGTAGGCCAGTAAATTTTCTTCTTGATATTGGGGCTGCCAACTTTGTCCTCATCACCTACTCAGGAAAACTGAGCACTTAAACCTGTATGGTCACTGGAGTCCCTGGATTCCCTACCAAACAATTCTTTACTCTCCCTTTGCTGTGTTTGTGGGAGGGCATTACCATTGAACATTCATTTCTGGCAAATCCTACTTGTCCTGTCAACCTGTTAGGACCTGACTTGCTTTCTAAACTGCGAGCATGCGTTTCTTTCTACTCTCAGGAGGAACCCAACCTCATAGATCTCTTAATAGATTCAGAGGTCTCCAGCCAAGATCAACAGGACTGGTAGGCAAATATCCCTGTGGTAGTTTGGGATATTGGTTCCCCAAGCCATGCCAGAATGGCCTGGCCAGTTATGGTCCATCTCAAACTGTAGCAGGGATATCACCATGTTAAACAATATCCCTTGTGGCCGGAGGCCTGGACAGGTCCTGAACTCCTTATAAGAAAATTCCTAGTTTTGGTTCTACTTATCCCAACTTGCTCTCCTTGTAACGCCCCTATTTTGCCTATCCAGAAAAAGGACAGTAAATATCAATTGGTGCAAAACTTAAGGGAAATCAATGAGCTGGTGGTGCCTTGCATCCTCTGGTACTCAATCTTTATGTGTTACTGGGCAACATTCACCCAGAAACCACTTGTTATAGTGTGCTGGACTTAAAGGTTGCTTTCTTTTGCATCCCTGTCACCCTGACTGCCAAAATTTGTTTGCTTTTGAATAGATGCCCCCTACATGACGTGCCCCACCAATTAACCTGGATGGTGTTGCCACAAGGGTTCCAGGATAGTCCTCATCTTTTTGGCCAGGCCTTGTGGAAAGATCTAGATGACCTACAACTCCACCGGGGTATGGTGCTTCAATATGTCGATGACCTACTGATCTGCTCCCCAAGCTTAGAGGAGGTATGGGAACATGCTATTCGAGTCCTGTGATTCCTGGCTGACAGGGTGTACAGAGTGTCATGTCCCAAAGCCCAACTGGCTAAACCTAAGGTGACCTACCTGGGGCTTGTTCTCACCCTGGGAAAATGACAGCTGTCCTGAAATGCATCCAGGCCATAGCTCATCTGCTTGCACCAACCACTCAGCCCCTTCTGCGCTCTTTTCTTGGGCTTACAGGGTTTTGCTGAATTAGGTATAATTATGGGGCTTCTAGCTAAGCCCCTTTATAAAAGCCTAAAAGGAAACACCAATAAGGAACCTCTAATATGGGGGTCTGAACAAAAACAGGCTGGACAGGTATTGAAAAAGGCTTTACTACAAGCCATGGCCTTGGGCCTACCACATACTTAGAAAGCATTTTTTTTTTTTTTTGTATGTCCATGAGAGAAAGGGAATAGCTCCGGGGGTGGTAACACAGCTTTTGGGGCCACAGTTACAACCAGTGACCTATTTATCAAAGAAATTGCACCCACAGCTGCAGGATGGCCTGCCCATTTAAGGGTGATAGCAGCCATATCTTTACTCTTGCCAGAGGCCACTAAATTCACTATGGGAACTTCTCTTACTGTTAGAACCTCCCACTGGGCCTCTGAGCTCCTCCAGGGAGGGGTGAAAAAATGGATTTCAGATATCCACCTATTAAAATTCCAGGCTATGTTTATAGAAACCCCTGACTTTAAGATTGAAACTTGCCCAGGACTTAACCCCACGACTCTTCTTCCAGAAGAGATGATAGTAGAACCAAGCAGGCTAGTGCATAATTGTGAAGAAATTATCCTCCACCACTACCTTCCCCAGGCAGATCTATCCTCAGTCCCATCCCTCAAGCCCATTAGTGGTTTACTGATGGCAGCAGTTTTGTTAAGGATGGGGAATGTTATGCGGGCTACGCAATAGTGACCGAGAGTCTAGAAGTGGTGGAGGCCCAGCCAAATACATCTGCCCAACTGGCCGAACTCATAGCCCTAACCCGAGCTCTCCAGTTGACCAAAAACAAGAGATTGACCATCTATACAGATGCTAAATATGCTTACTTGGTGTTACATACCCATGGATCTATTTGGAGAGAGTGAGAATTCCTTACCACTCAAGGAATGCCAATTAAGTATGGGCAACAGATTCATGTGCTTTTAGAGGTCTTTCAGGAACCAGCTGAGGTGGCAGTCCTTCATTGTAAGGGACATCAAAAGGCAGCTGATCTAATAGCTCAAGGAAATGGGCAGCCCTGGGCAAAGTGTTTTCTAACCTAGTTGGAGCCCTAGTCCCTTCTAATCCCACTTTCCCTATTCCAGTTTACTCCACCTCAGAAATATCTGATAGGTTGACTCAAGGATACCACTTGAGCCCCTCTGGATGGTTAGTTAAAGGAAACCTCTATGTATTACCTGCCAAAGAATGAAAAAACTTGGTAGAAGCTGCCCATAATGTTACCCACTTCAACCCAAAGCCACTTAGACATCTTACGGAACAACCTTTTGTATCTCCTTTACTAGACTCCAGTACTAAATAGGTCACCTCACTTTGTACTATCTGCCAAACTAGTAACCTTCAAGGGTCTTTGAGGGGAACACTTACCTTTCCGGCCCAACAAAAGGGGACCTACCCTGGCGAGGACTGGCAGGTAGATTTCACCCAAATGCCTCCCTATAGAGGATTTAAGTACTTATTAGTGTTTGCCAACACTTTTATTTCTTGGGTTGAAGCTTTCTTTTGCAGGACTGAAAAGGCCACTGAAGTCTCCTGAAGACTTCTGGAGGACCATCATACCTCATTTTGGCCTTCCCCAGTCCTTACAGAGCAAGAATGGTCCTGCCTTTTCTTCACAGGTAGTGCAGGGAATCTCTAGGGCCCTGCAGATCTCTTACTATCTGCATTGCACCTTGAGGCCTCAGTTATCAGGCCAGGTGGAGTGAGTTAACCGCAGGCTCAAATTCACCTCCCGCAAGATGACCCAAGAGACTGGCCTCAATTGGTTACAACTTCTCCCAGTCACTCTTTTGCATTTATACATTGTGCCTAAAACCCCCTTTTCTTTAAGTGCTTTTGAAATGCTATATGGCTGACCTTTTTCTGTGATTACTTTGGACTTTGATTTTCAGGAAGCAGCTGGACACCAACATGCCCTTCAAGTAGCTCAGTTCTTGTAGACATTACAGGAACACAAGCTACCACCTAGAGACCCTTCTTCCCTTAGTCCTCTCTGCCAGCTGGGGAACTTAGTGCTCATCAAACAGTGGAAGGTTGGGTCCCCCACATCCCAGCTATCCCCGATGTGGAATGGTCCTTATCCTGTCTTACTTTCTACCCCAACTTCTATTATGGTTCTAGGGATACCTACTTGGATCCATCATTCTTGGGTGAAGCTGTGGAAGGACCAAAATGAAACTCATCAGGTGGCTGTAGACTATGACTCCAACAATGGAGGCAAATACTTGTGTACTCCCTTGGTGGATCTTTGGTACCTGTTCAGTTGGACTTGTCTTGCTGTGGCTCCTTCAGATAAGTAGTACAAACTGTTTACCCATAGGCAAGACACCTTTTGCCCTGGCAAACCAAACCGTACATACCCTAATGCTCAACCAAACCTGCTGGACATGCCTTGGTAGTTCCCTTAGTCACTCTGTTACTTTGCATTGTGGGAATTCTAATATTGGATCTGATCCTCATAAATTTTCTAATTAAAATCATTTCATCCCCTCTACAGGCCATCAACCTACAAATGGTCCTATGTTCTCTACCAGCCCCAGTGCCTAACTCCTCCTCACACCCACAACTACAATAATCTACCGAGGACATACACCTAAGTCCCCTAGAGAGACCTCTGGAGAACCTGCAAGAGGCCACCCTAATAGGAATCATTTTCCTCCCTCAGCAGGAAGCAGCCACATGAGTTGAGGCCCCTACCCAATATTTGGGTCTCCAGAATAGAGAATGGGGAAATGTTAGGTAGATAACTAGGGATTCTGGCTCTCCTAAGGACAAAGGCAGGTGCCAGTCTTGGTGCTGCCCCACCTTAATCCTGCTCCAAGCAACTGCCACACCTGGGGGAAAGAGGAACCCCTGCTAATCTACAAAAGAATGCAGGGAATTCCCCAGCCCTTGGGCCTCAATAGGATCTGGAAAGTCACCTAGAATAATCTAAGGCTAATTATCATGTCATTAACTGTCCACCAAAGTGGTTCAGTGGTGATGTCAGAACCACGAGGAGGGCCCAATCCGGACACTATAAAACAAGACCTCACATCATAGTCCTTTTGTTATGACAGGGGGGCCTGTTGGTCATCTGTGGGGAATGTATCTTGCTTTTGCTCTGTAAACCTATATCTTGCTCTTGTCCTGTAACCTATCTGGCCCTTCCACAATAAACTTTGTTTCACGCTTGCTTTGCCTTTGGCATATCTGGTCATTCTTCAGCCAATAGCACACCAAAAACTGAGAACAGACAACTATGACCCAATACTTATAGTCTGTTCAAAAAATTGTCTTCTCATTAAATGGGGGCAGAACTAGTGTTCTCTCACTGTAGTTATTTTGAATTATTCCAATTTTAATCTGACTTTTATCAGTACAAACTAGAAAAAATAGATATTAGGTTAGAAAATGCAAGTGTTGAAAATTTAATTACTTATTAAGGCATGCTTTTATGTTTGTTTTGTAAAATGTGAAATGCCTTCCTTATAAGCAAAATAACAATTGAGTACAGCATGTGTAAGTATGCTGTTCTTTGCCTTGGACCTAGTTTACTTCCTGTCAATAACCCCAGTGCTGTCCTCCCATTTACAGCTAACACTCCCGAAAGAGCAGTCAGGAGCCTCCCTTTTTTCTCATCCCATTCTCCCTAAAACTCAGTCAAAACTTTTGGCTCTTGCCTTTACTGCTCCATTTAAACTACTCTTGCCAAAGTCACCAATGACTTCACTTTTGCCAAATTTAATGGCTAGCTGTCAGATTTCATTTTATTTAAATCAGCAGTAGCATTTGCCATGGTAAATCACTCCCTCCTCTTTAAAGCAAAAGCTTCACTTGGTTTCCAAGGTATCAAATTCTTCTTGTTTCTCACAAAATTGTTCCTCCCTTAGGTTGCTGATTCCTCCTATTTCCCAGTTCTTTTAAGGTCTTAGTCATTGTCTTTTCTTTTCTAGCTATACATACTCGTTTAGAGAGCTCTTTTTTTTTCATGCCCTTAAATTACTTCCATAAGATGACAATACCCAAATTTATGTCTCTAGCCTGTACCAACTGCCTAATCAATATCTTCATTTCTGTATATATTAGAGATCACAATCTTGGCAAAGTCAAAATTGAGTTTCTGATGTTCAACCTAAAACAAAACCAAAACCAAAATCAAAAACGGGCAAAAACTTGCTTCTTCTGCATGATCCTATCTTAGTTAATAGTTACTCCACCCTTCCATTTGCTCAAGTCAAACACTTAAAGTAATATTAGGCTTGTATTTTTCTCTAACAACAAAAAGATACAGATAGGATAAGAAGGAAGAATCAGTCTCATTTATTACATTAAGAAATTTAAATACTGATACACATACACATTATGTTCATTGAAAGTGAACACATAGTGAGGATTAATGTGAATAATTACTATTAAACCCATTACTTTTTTTTCTCTTTATACAGTAGAGGAACTGGTCTCATGGAATTATATTTATGGAAATGACAAAACATATTTATAGCAATTTCAGCAAGCAAATACAGTTCACATTTGTCTTTTCTCCAAAGTGAAAAAAGCGAGGCTGTGTTTTCAAAATTTATGTTCAATCTTTTGTCAGTAGACAGTTGTAACAGTTTACCTGTGAATGAATATTTAAATTTAAATTAACTTTTGATAAGACAAATGGACTCCAACTCTTCTGTATTGAACTTTTGATGGAAGACACCTTTCAATGTATATTATCAATCAAATTCATTAGGTGTTTTCAATAAATTCACACACAAACAGTATAGATTATTGCCTACTTCATTATTGTTATTGAATTAGATAATACTAACACAATATATAGACATTATTTTTATTTCAGCTCATTATTATTATTTCCCTCCAATTTAATGTGATATTTAAAAAGTTTTATTCCTTGCATGGGCAGTATTAAAAGCATTAAAAATGTTATCATTATCATTTAATTTTTAATCATTAAAAAGCTTAGAAAGACAGATGGTTATTATTATTGCACATTTAAACATTAATGGGCTTTTTTGGCTCCTTTTAAACAGTATTTTTTATTGATAAGACTAAAGAATTGTATATTTTAATGTAATAGTGAAAGATTGCATCAAAGATACTTACTCGAAAAAATTTGGCAACTCAATGGCAAATAAGGTAATTCAAGTACCATTTTCTAGCAAAACCATAGCTTGAAATATTCAGAGTGTACTGGGTCATAATATGGAAGACCATCTTATAGAATAAACTAAACTAGGAAAGTATTTGTTATTACAACTTGATGAATCCACTGATATTGGTGATAATGTAATTCTTTTAGAATATAAGAAATTTAAATATGATAGTGATATGAAGAAATAATTTTTTTAGCATCATTGTGACAAATATTATCTTTGAATTCTAACAAGTATGAGTTATTACTCTAGCTCCACTTACCAATAAATCTACTACCATCCATCAGTCCATTTTATTTTTTGATTCATTTCAAAGTTGTGACTACCAATATGCTTTACCTTCAAATATGTCATCACATATATCATTAAAACTAGAGTTCAATATTGTTTGTACATTTTTGATAAATTTTACACACAATAAAATGCACCAATTTTAAGTGTACCATTTGATGAGTTTTGACAAATGCGTGTAGTATAACCCAAAGTCATAGCAAAAAATAAAATGTTATCATCACTTCAAAAAGTCCCCTTATGTTCCTTTCCTGTCAACCCCTGAACCACACATCAGAGTGTTTTCCACTAAAGATTAGTTATATTTGTTCTAGAATTTCATGCAAATAAACATCATAAAATGTATATCTTTTGTATAAAACTTCTTTCACTCAAAATCACAATTTTTAAAGATTAATCCGTATTTTACATCAATATCATTAACTCCTTTCTTTTAATTGCTGAGTGACATTTCATTGTATAAATATATCTAAATAAGATTATATAAAGGTAACCACAACTATGTGAAAACCAAGAACAAAGAGAAACTCTGAAGAGCAGCCACAGATGAAAGACACATTGCCTCCAGGAAAGTGATAATAAGATTGACAGATGAGATTTCAACAGAAACTATAAAACCAGAGTGCAATGAAATGATGTCTTTAAAGTGTGGATAAACTTTTTTTTTAAAGAAAAAAAAACAACCTAAAATTCTATACTTATTAAAAAATATCCTATAGATATGAAGGTAAAATAAAGGGTGATTTTTATAAAAACAAAATGCTGAAAGACTTATTAGCAACAGACAGTTAAAGTAAAGATACACTAACATAGTTCTTTGGGATAAAGTAAAAATCTCAAGTAGAATAAAATTATAGCAGATGGAAGAATGGATAAAAACCACGGGAAAGATATTATGTGGGTATTTGTCAAAGACTATTAAGTATTTAAAACAACAACAGCAAAATATCTTGAAGGTTGATAACATATGAAGTTGAAACATGAAATAATAATGCCAGGGCAGTTTTTAGTAAATGAAATCAGTGTTGAAAAGCACTTGCATTGTATGGAAATTGTTAATCTTAACTCCAATAAGTCATAGCTATTTATTTATATATTTACTATAGAGTTAATTAGAAATCATCAAATTTAATTTTTTAAAACATGATTCCTGTAAAAGAAAGACAGAAAGGAAGAATAAAGGGAAAACAACAATTAGAATGAACAGTTGGGACAATAGAAAACAAATAGTGAGACTGTAGATTTTAACATAGCCACATCAGTCATCACTGTAAATAAAAATGGGATGAACACTTTAATCAAAAGACAAAGATTTCCAGATAAAAAATACAAAATAAAAAAACTGAATTATATTTTATTAAAATTAGATACACTTTAAAATAAATTCACAGAAGACTGAAAAAAGAATGAAAAAATATGTCATCAAAATAATAAGTAAGAAAGGTAAGTTTGTTTGTAGTCACATCAAACAAGGTAGAATTTAATGCAAGAAATATCACTAGTGATCAAGGCAACATTTGACATTGATAAAATATTGGTTATACAGAAATGCATAATAACCCTTTAAAATATATAATGCAAAAATAGAAAAACTAAAACAAGAAATATATGAAATTATAATGTTTGGAGATTTAGTCATAATAGTCTCATTAACTGATAGAGCAGCAAACATAAATTCTGAAAAAATATAGAAAATTGAACTACGGTATTTATCAATTTGAAGTACACCTAACCTGCAAAATACATTAAATTTTCAAGTACATATCGGTCATTTACCATATCTGACAAAAGACATAAAACCTCCTTTAAATACACAAATTTCACATATATATTTAAAATTCATAAATATATAAAATTTGTGACTTTTGTTCTATGTGCATATATACAGACACACATACCCACACACACACACACAAACACCACTCTACAGATCAAATAGAAGAACAAAACTAAAAATGAACAAAATACTTAAGGGTCGCTTCACAAAAGATAGTTTCTAAATGGCCAATAAGCTCATGAAAAATGTGTTCAAATATTTATTTTCAGAAAAATGCAAATCAAAACTATAAAGAAATAACACTATTAAAATTAATAAGATTGACAGTTCTAGGTGATGGCAAATACACTGAGCAACTGAAACACTCATACATTGCTGATGGGAGGTAAATTTTCACAACCTATTTTTCAGATCTACTACAATTTAACATCTTTCTACCCCTGATACTCAGGAACCCCACTGCCATGTATATATTTAGGAGAACTGCAAACACATAACTATCTTAATATATATTCATTTCAACTTTATTATATTAAAATAGTTGCCAAAAACTGGAAGTGACAGCAGAAGCCATTAACAGAACAGCTAACTAAATCGTGGCATACAAATACAATGATCACAACAATAAAAAACAATCTACTGATGTCCTCCAGAACATGGATGAACATCACAGATGACATATTGGGACGGGGAATCCAGATACACATAAGCCCATATAGTGTGATTCCAGGAATATGTTAAAATTCAATTTTACAACAACTAAAATTCATTGTGATAGAAGTCAAAACAGGTATTCATTTACTGGAAAAGGACACAAGGGAACTTTCTGGGATGTTGGAAATGTTCTATATTGGATCTGGGTGGTTTTACATGTGTGGATAAAAATTGGAAAAATAATTGAGCCGTGTGCTAAAGAGTATTGAAATGTATATGTTTCTGTATTTATGTAATCCTCAATAAGAATTTAAACAATATATACTTATACCTAAATCTGTATTGATCTCTATTATTTCATTTTCTTTCTCGATCATCTTTATCTCAGTATTATTTATTGAAATGGAGAAGTATGAGGTGAACTTTTGTATGTGGTCAATGGACAGAAAGATTATATCTTAAATTTAGGAGGGACATTGTCATCTTCCACTTAAATTTGTCTTCATTTCTAATAGTTTTTGTGTTATATATTAAACATCAATGAGTGTGAAATTTATAGTTTAAAGTTTATAATTCTTCTTAATGTTTGGACCTTACTCATTACATGTCATCTGATATACTTGAAATTCTAGTATAATTATATTGTACTGCTTGTTGTTTGAGATATAATAAACTACACTTTTGATCTGAAATCAGACATTTCATATTTAATAATCTAATACTTACTCTAATACATGTGATATTAACTTATCATTCTTGTTTTGTTTTTACTTGTCGTGCATATCTTTGTCCAAATATTTACTCTCAACTACTTTGTCAGTTTGCATTAGTGTGAGTTTACTAAAAGTGCACACATCTCTGTTCTTTTTTCTTAACACAGTCTGAAAGTTCCCTCTGTCTCATTTAACTCCTTTACTGGCCTCATTTACCTTAAAGACTTCCATATATGATTTGAGTTCTTCTAAGTTGCTTTAGTTATTTTTTTTTATTTTGCCCTTTCTCTTTTACTTTACTTATTTTTGCATGCTTAAACAAGTTGCTATTCAATCTATTTCCCTCTGCCTGCTGATACAGAAGTTCCTCTGTATTTTCTATTCCATTGAAAATGGTTACCATCATTTCCCTGCCCTACAAATGAATGTGACACTAATCATATTTGAAAATAAGATAACAGCTCTTTTCTCCACAGAGTTAGCGTTTTCCATACCACAGTGCTCATTTTCTTCCTGTATATTTTCCTATGCGGTGAGAACTGCTCCCTGTTGCAGTGTTGGTATTCAAGTAGCACTGAGGCCTCACAGGCAGCCAATCGTCCTCTGGATCCCAGCACCTGTTTGCCTCAGGGGCAAAGAGTCATTTGAAAGATGGAATCATGGGGAAGAGATCAGCATTCAGATCACATCTTCCCAGCACATGCTTGCAAAGTAGTTAGAATTTGAAAATTTGATCATATTTTCTGGCAATCTTCGACTTTCCAGCTTGAGGTATTTTCAAAGGTGTATTGGGGGAGACGGAGAAGGGTGAAACTGGGGAGGAGGCTTCACTGTTTCTTTATGGAGGTCCAGAGAGCCAAGTAAAACTGTACAGTGAGTTGCAATTGCAGATATACTACTATTTGTGGAGTAAAATGAAATGAAGATAGAAAGTGCATTTGGAATTAGTAAGACCTTATACAGTAGTACCCCAAACCCATGGTTTTGTTTTCTGTTGTTCCAGTTAACCATGGTCAAACACAGTCCAAAAATAGGTGAGTATGGTATAATAAGATATTTTGAGACAGAGAAAAAACACATTCACCATTTTCATTACAGTATATTGTTATAATTGTTCTATTGTATTATTAGCTATTGTTAATCTCTTACTGTGCCTAATTTATAAATTAACATTATCATAGTTGTGTGTGTATAGGAAAAAACATAATTTATATGGGGTTCTGTACTGTCCATGGTTTCAGGCATCCGTGGGGGGTCTTGGAACATATACCCTGCAGAGAAGCAGATACTACCGTGTTTTGTGCTTCTTTGACAACTGCATGTTGGCACTGGTCTAAAAACTTATCTGTGTTCTTATATAGAGCTGATAAGCTCTGACAGTAAAATATGTTGCAGCCTATGAAAGGGCATTTTAAATTGTAAAGTGATACCATAGAATCAGTAGATATTATCTTTAAAGATGTAACAATATTATGTATTTCAGTTACAGAATTTTCTTAATTTTTTGAAGGAAATAGTTTATGAAATGATTTGCATAGTTTCCGATGTTCTTTTCTCGGGGTATAAACGCATGTCAAGAGCTGTGTTTTATTCACGACATTGGAAACATTTACTTCTCAATGAATTGCCTTGCACTTAACTTGTATGTTGCCTTTTGGACTATGGTTGCTAGTAAGTAATTTTATATTCTTTCTATAATCTTGCAGAGTTGAGAGTCACTTGCTGCTGTGATGACTTCGTCCTAAATGTAAGTTCCTGTTTCTTTCATTTCTTCCCCTTCTCTCCTTTTTCTTTTTCTTCTTCTTGTTCCTCCTCCTCCTGCTCCTCTTCCTCCTACTTTTACCTTAAAAATATCTGGCTTTGGTGAAAGTATGGTAAAAGGAAACTTACATGATAACCCAGCTGCTCACGATAGGAGTAAAATTGCGAACAGGTCAATTTACTGTGTACGCCATGCACATGCTGTGAATGAAAAACTGACCCTGGGAAACGGGCCTTTGATCCAGCCAGTGTCAGAGCTAACACCACGTAGGTATGCGCTAGGATGTTTCCCAGACACGTAAATCTATGTGAACAGGACTACAGGCCAGGAATATATTTCTAAAATCCTCTGAATTTCATGGGAATCTTACCTTTAACAGTTGGTAGTATCGACAGCCAATCATAATTCCAAAAGTAATAATCCCGAACCTCATAAATCCCGAATGTTGAAATCCCCAAAGATCAACATCCCTCAAGTCTAAAATCCTGAAAATCACAATCCCAAAGGATCAAAATCCTGAAAACATAATTCTGGAGAAAAAAACCCAAATTCTTTAAAAGATATTTATTTACATTATTAGAAGGGAATTTATTTGAGAAACATATAAAACAGAACACTTCATAGGCCACTTTACACCATAGAATAGGCAATAACAACATACATACTTTTGCAAGCATAAACACTTAAGTATAATAATGACAGTTGCATGGGTATAACAGCTGTGAGCAGACCAACCATATAATTATAGAAATAAGTCAAAAAGGGAAACGTATAAACGCATATCACTATGGCTGGTAATTGTGTGCACCAGCTTTATAATTGGTCATCTGAAATACCTTGGCAAACAACCTAAATCTTTTGATGAGATAGATCAAAAACTGCAGTGGGTCACTATAGCATATGCATCATACAAACGGCCGAGATCTCGAGAAATTTTATCTTTCACAAACGCAGATGTACAAACAGAACATCTCTTCAATTATTGAGGAAGTTTCAACATTTTTATGTACATGCACAGTGCTTACACACAAAGTCAAAATTGTGATAATGTACTTTTGTGGAGTCAAATTTGCAAAAAATGAATAAAATGAAATAGAACTCTCTAAAAGTTTCTACACAATTTATATCTATGGTATTGGAAATGATGCAAAGATTAAACACATAGCATAGCAAATTGTAAAAAATAATGCTAACAATTTAAAATAGTGAAAAAAAGCTAAAAAAGAAAAAGAAAAGAAAACAAACAAAAAATCTAAAAAGAAAATCCAACAAATGAAAAAGTTATTACAGGGATAGATTATGGGCAATTGCATGGAGATAGTCCATAAGAGCTGGCTAACTTCAGCGGTCATTAACTATATTTTGAAGTCTTGCATCGCGATGGATAGCTGCTTTTTTTTCTTTTAGGGCATGCTCTCTTCAGAGAATACGTTCACATTCATTTTTTACCTCGTGCTGCTCTCTTTGATATTCTTCGATATTCTTCCATAATTGGATATATACCAACATGAACATTCTCTATTAAATTTTTCCATCTTCTGTGCCATGCTGTTATGTTGTTTTAGGCATGTGGAAATCCATTTTGCATGCACCCGTATACAGACCACAAATTTGGTGGAAACAGTACTAATGATGGAGCAGCAACACTGTTGTGTAAGTGTCTTCTTATCCTACCATGTACATAACTATTTTTGAACCAATCAGTAACTTCACTGGCTTTTTGAGGCAAATACAGCTTTAATTTGTTAAAAGATCCTGGAATGTCATCAGCTGGAAGGAATGCCAGCACCAGCAAATGATGCATTTTTAAACTGAAGTTTTCATCATTGCCATATCACATGGCCAATCCAGTCATTTGAATTTTCTGCCAAATGCATTGGGCTGAATAGAAAAAATAAACTTTATTGGTAACAACTTGATTCACTTTTAGAAGTCTTGATCATACATAATTCCAAATCTGTCATTATAGTTAGTGATTCAATTAGACATTGGGGATTTAGACATTCAGGATTTTGCTCTTTTGGGATTTCAACATTCAGAATTATGGTGTTTGGGATTGTGTTGGGATCATGATCCAAATCTGGTAATATCAGCAGATGTAGGCCATATTAATTTGACCAAATAGATACCAATACCGCAACTGTTATGTTTTCTGCTTCCCTTGGCCATCTATGTAAAGAAAATTATAACTTTTGCTCGTACCTATAGCTTCCCATCACACACATCCATCTCTTATTATAATCACCATTTAACAATAACCTGGGAAGAGCAAAGTTCCTGAAGAGAGATATGTTAGGCAGATGCTTAATCTGATTCAAGACTCGGCACTGTGAAGCTTTCCCTTTAGCTATTTTAGGTACTATGATGCTTTCATTTTAGCTATTTTTATATGGATTTTATCTTTCTTAAAAAACTATTAAGTTCCTTAAGAGGATGAGCATATCAAATGTAGTTTTTTAAATATATACATTCAATAAATGTTACATATTAAAAAATCCTTTTAATAATAACTCATATTTATTTTTATTTATTTGAAATAATCACATCATACTTCTTAATATATTAAAGAACAATTGTTTTTCTGGAGTTTTGTCAGGTGTTTTTTTGCTAGCATGTTTCTTTAAAAAAAAAATAAAGTGTGCCAAGGGAATTTACATGTATTTTGAATTTGTGTTTTTAGAAAATTCAATAGAAACTCCAATGAATCTTATATTTCATGGAGTATTTCTGTGGTAAATATGTTGGTGTACCTTTTCAAATATTTACCAGTTGTTCTAATCAGATATTTTCTCCTTTGAGGTGTGTTTTGCACTAGTGATTTTAATCAAAGAATGATACTTGTTTAGAAAGCTAATATATTTTCAACCACTCATTTCTAAATGAGTTTTTTTTTCATTTTCCAGATTATATTCATCTCTAATCATATAATACATTTTACTCTATGAGTTTCCATATGATTAAAAACTAAGTTGCACCCCTTTAGGCTCCATATGTAGTGTTGATGTTGTCATGTCTATTAAAAAAATTGATTGAAATGGTATATCTTCTATGATCCAAGTGAGATTTAATGACTTATATTCTAAAATTTTAGGGATTATATTTTAAAATGATTCTTTATCTTTTTTCTTCCAAAACATTTTAATAATTATGTAATAGTTACTAAAGCCTAAACTATCTAGGTAGGTAGTTACACCAAAATTAGGAAAAATTTCTCACCACTTTTATGACAAATTTGTTCATATTTATGACTACGTACTCTATTCTTAGAAGCACCTTAATATTATATTTTATATTAAAATAAATAATTTTAAAGATTTATCTCTAAAATTTCCTTTGAGTTTTTCTCTAAATATATTTTTAAAATTTGATCAATTGAGCCAAACATCATCCAAGGGAGGAGAGTATGAACCTATAGCTACCTAGTGAGCGGCTTTCCTTTTTGTAGGAGATATGAATGATTTAATGGAAAATTACCTCTTAATACACCTAGAAGTTACCTTGTTTCTCTGTTTTGTATAACCAAATTCCTAAGATTAATAAGTATCTATGCTCCTGGAACTACAAAGTAAAAGGCATTCCAAGAGATGTTGTGCGGTCTAACTCTTTCTTGCTTCTCAGGTGGTCTGCAGTCTAAACATAAAGCTTTTCCCAAGGGTCATGTGCTACAAGATTATCTCATACACTGACTTCTCTATTATGACCTTCTACCATAACAGCTTATGAAAACTTATGCCACCATTTGTATAATGACTACTCTTCTTTACATAATATTGTTCATGTAGAATACTAAATAAATATGTGACATTTTGACATTATTGTTTTAGGCAAAGATGTCCTCACCATTTCACTCAACAGTATTTTCTAGTCAGAATATATTATAGGGAACAAATTTGAATTTTACAGCTTATTGTTTGGTGGACATATCCAAGGTGTACATATCCATCTTTTATGACCCTTTAGAGTTAAATAGCATTTATGCTATTTGTATATGGCTTAAACATGTTTATCTTTAGATTTTTTTAATACAAAGGGTGATTTTCTGCGCTATAATTTTTTAAGTACAATTTTAATGAAAAATAATGATAAGCCCATAAAACTTTGAAACATTAATGATGAAAATGCTATGGATGGAAGAATGTCCTTCCAGTGTGTAACTCCCTTACAACTCTCCTCTACCAACAACCAATCTTTTCTTTTCCTCTTCTGGAGAATATGATAAATCTTTGTTACATTACATTTTATGTACAAACCCTATATATCTAACTTCAAATTGTGGTTTATTATTTACATAAACTTGTTTTTATCTTTAAGCAAAAATGTTTTTTCTCCAATATATGAAAATCGTATCTTGAATTAGGATTAAACACATCATAAATTTTTTGGATTAATACCAATGGAATTTTTAGCAGGTTTTTTTTAATTAAGAAGCAAATTAAAGTTGTTGTGAGGGGAAGATATATGTGGAAATAAAATAGTATTTATTTTTTAAAATTTATATTGTATACCATCTCCTTTATGTGCAACCCTTTTTTAATGGCATACAAACTAACTCAATCTTTCCATTTTTAAATTTATTTATGCAGTCAATTTTTTATCAAATAGTGAGTTCCACCTACATGTCAAAAATTTTAGAATACTTCATATAAATGTTGAACATTTAATAGTGCCCATTAAATAAGCAATCACTTTGATGAATTTTTTATTCATTTATAATTTCTTTATATTTGGCTATTTTAAATTGTCTTTCAGTTGTAATTGTACTCTAGCATTCATTAGCTACTTCACTTTATAATTTTACTTTTTCTTTAGTATGACTTGCTTTCAATATTTTCACTTTCCAAATATTTAAATTCCTCTGCATATTCAATACATACATATTTCTCTGCTGCCAGATTTGCATGATCAAATGGCACTGGTAAGACAATGTTTGCCTAGGTTAGGAAAGATTGCTTCTTAGACAAAGGATACGCATAGTCACTTAGAGAAAGATGTAATGGGATGTTTAACAATTCAGGATTGAGAAATTTCAAGGTGAGTTGGATTACAGAGAAGTTTTTTTTTCAAGAAGACATTTTAAAATAATTAATGTTGAACTTCCTTTCTGGGAAATTCACTATTACAGTAATATATTTAAGGCATGCCCCTCAATATGTACGAAATTAAGCTGTTATAGTTATATAAGTTGAATTTTTTTGTCTGTCTAATCAAAAACTGGCAAGAATACTGAATTATGTATATTACTAATTAAAAAGTCATGAGAGCAAAGATGTTTGTTTCTTCTCCTTTTTAATCTTCATCACCTGAAACAGAGCCTAGTATATAATATTTATTGAATGAATATCTTTCTCAATCATAATATCATAACTATTCATAATTATACATTATATGCAACAAAAATAGCATTTTAAATTAAGATTCCTTTTATATTACAGAAAAGATGTTGACATACATTAGTTTTTGCATTAGGAATTCATATTTACAAGATAAATATTATTACCATTTTAGAAGAGTTAAACATATTTTTCATTTGTTTATAGTCATAGAGCTGTTGTCTTCACAAATTGGCCAGGAGGAAATTATTTTCATTTGTAGTCCAATATTCTTTTCTCGTGCTTAAGTATCTCTTTTGTGATAATTTCTTATTTCCACCTGGTATTATAAATGTCTTTTATGCTTGTTACTTCAAAATCAGTCCCAACACTTAATTTCCACAAACGTTTTATATTCACTGCACTTAGGACCTCTTACTCTGTAGTTCCAAGTCAGTTCAATTGGGTTAAATCCAATTAAATTCACATTTATGGTGCATCTGCCAGATGCTGGGCCCTGTCCTAGAACCCAAGGGATCCACACTGGAAGAGGCATTTTCTGTATACCTGAAAATTTGCCATTATACTGGTGAGACTCATGTATACACAAATGACTCTAATGAATGGAATTCTTTGCAGAGTGCTGCAAAACAGCTGTGAACTAAGTCCTCTAGTCAAACAGAAGGAGAAATTAATTTGACTGAGAAGGGCAACAGGGAAGGCTTCATTTTGAGATGATGAGTTTTGAGTATGATATAATATGCCATGTATCATACCTATGAAGATAATATTTTTGAAAATAACTGTACTTAAGTCATTTCCAAAGCCCAATATACCATCTAGTATTCCCTGTAGTGGATATTTTCATCTTGATAATTTTAGAAAAAATTGAGCTGCTTCAGTATTTTTGAAATTAATTTATGTTTGTCTCCTAGTTTATTCGACTTCCACTTATGTTGGAGATACTTATTAGTTTTAAGGCATAGGTGTGTAGGATATGATGAAGAAGTAAAAAATCCCACCAAATGTCTTTACATAGTGTCCAATAAGATGTATATCATTTCCTATAATCTATGGTAATCATTATATCTCCAAGAGGGCATCTACTGAGCTATTCCTGTTCGTATTGTGCACGTTACATCCGCTAGTATATACAATCCTTTAGACTAAAAAAAGTCTCTGATTCTCCTGTTCTCTCTCTCTGCTAAATATTTATTTCTTTTATAACTATGAGTTCTCTCACTTACTCATATGCATTCTCTGGGTTTGCAGAAAACTCAGTGGAACTGGCCTCCCCCCCCACTGGGAGTTCAAAGCCATCTGAGGCTCTTGCCAGTCAGAACTCCAGATGGAACATTGAACGAACACAAGTGCAACCAACTTACAGATTCTCCAAGATATCTGAGTGCTTCATCTCCGCCCCTTTCTCATGCCAATTCTAGTGATGGCAGGTGAATGGGACACTACACCCACACCAGTACCTCACTGTGTCGCTCCCTTTCTAACTCTCTTTGCCATTTCAAATTCATATTTCCTTTGGGAAAGGGAAAAAATGGACTCAACAATTTCTCTTCAATTTTGTTTCTTATTATAATACCTGCTGTTCAGAGGTTGACCTTGGTTTCACTGTCCACACCTCCCTGAGTCAATGAACAACTCATGTGTAGCTGACTAAATGGCAGTATTTTCTGGAGTTCAGGGAGAAGCATGATGAGTAATAAGTCAACATTTTATCTCATTATCCATATAAGTTGGCCCTTGAAAAATGGACTTTTTTCCCTCCGGCAAATAAGAGGAGACCAATTTCAGAAGAGGTGGCATCATACACAAAAGCACGGAGATGTGAAAATATATGGCACGTTTGGATAACAGTACAAGCACTTTGCCCTGGCTCACATTAACCATCTCCTACCTGAAAATATTTCTTCTCTCTCCTTCAAAGTGTGGCTGAAAATTCATTTCATGAAGAAAGCAGGCTTCACTGGTTTTATTAATATTCTCTTTATCCATCCCAGCAATTTCACTTCTATCAGTGATAAATATAGAGTTGTAAAGGAACTACACTTACCCTCCTGTAACCCCTCCCTTAGAACACAGCTCACTTACTGCACAAAGGAGAACAGAGTACATCTTGACTGGCTGTTTCAGGTTTAAATATTTCTGTGAAACATAAATCCAGTGAAATTGCACTGCCAGATCATCTTCTTTGTTGTGGTTGTTTGATTTGAAAGGATCTACATGTCATGCATGGGCAATCTGTGGGAGAAAATGAATAATGATTAGGCCTGTATGCTGATTTGTATCTGGATCAGGTGAGATTGTGGGGAAGGTGATCTGTCATATTGATTTTTCTGTTCTTAACTTTTCATTAAAACACTCAATGATTTACCTAACTTATTTGTTTTATATTCTGTTCAATAAGATTACTTAATTTTCTTTAGGTGCATATTATTTTAAACAACTTGGAAGTTCTTCATGGTAGAGCCTCATTCTTATTAAGTGCTTTTGCCAGTTATCAAATGAGTGATATGTTTCTTAAAATAATATCCTTTGCAGTCAAACGGTTGTCAAATAAATTCTTTTATGGTCTAAATAATTTGTCTTCATAATTTAATGTTTATTTTAGACCTAACCACAGAATCACATTAATTAATTATTCAATATTTGCAGTCCCTGAATACAATCGCCCTACAGATCAAGCAAGCACCATATCCTTTTAGAAGAATCATAAGACAAAAGCTGCTTCCCTTCCTCAATGATTACATCTATTATTTATTTATAAATTAATTTTAAGATATACCATAGGAAACAGTAATTCATTTTGACAAAGATTGTAGAAAGAATCAGAAATAATATAATATACTAAATTATATGCACATTTAAATATATTTAAGCATATATAACAAATTTAAATGAAGTTAGATATTAATGTATTTATATTACTATCAGGTTTACATTAATATTAATAGAACATTTTTCTATTTATTCTATACATATATCTATTTAAATTATGTGCCCTCTTTTAGAGCTATTATATTAAGTGACTACTAGCCACTGCAATTTTTGTCACATGGAATTTTTTATTATGGAATTCAGTCTCTTTAGCAGTATGATGCTATGCAGTTTTTCCTGTGTATAATGGGGGAAAAAAAGCATTTTAATGTTTTAAATGTCATTTTAAATGACTCATTTTAATGGCTCTGTATTATGAATGATTGTTTACCAAAATTACATGTTTGTCAAGGAGTCACGCTACTAAAAGACATATACACATTTGTATGCATTGAAATGTTTCATTTTCACAATGTTATTAGTGATGAAGTGTTTTGTTTGGAATCCACACAGTCAGGTATACAAGGCCCATCACCCTTTTTCATTCTGTTGATTCCTTTTTTCTGTAACTATCCCAAGACTATGAATTTAAACCTTTATAGTGGCTGATTTCTTTTTTGTATTTTCTTTAGCTTCAAGTTAAGTAAAAGTTTTCCTTCTCAGAATAAGTTAGGTTTAAACATAAATTGAAAATACATTTCTGACTTCCAATATTCACAATAGGTTAGTGTTGAATTTTGCTATACATAAAAGTATGAACAATTCTTTGATATTATATAAATAAAATATTTAGTAATTTAGTTTTATGATTCAAAGTAATATTTTTTGTGAAAAATGTGAAGATTTCTTTATGATGAAGAAAGGAAATATTAAGCAGACTTTTTGCTCTTTGCAGTTAACAGGGATGGTGCTATGGACTTGCTCCACAGAGAGGGAAGGAAGGTAAGACATGACTGAAATATGACTGGATAATTCATTGAAAATAAATGATTGAAAATGCAGAAATTAAATTAATAAAAATGTACATCTAAAATGTGAGCAGGTAAATAAAAAAGAACTTTTGTTTATTTGATCTCCCGTGCCCTGTTTCCCACCCCTAATTTTTGGAGATACTAGTCAGAACTTTCTAGTATTATTCTTAGAAATGAGATTGAACTCAGTCCAATGGCACATACGATGCTAACTAATTGACAGATTATATTCAAAATAAAACAAAGCAAAACAGAAAAAAAAAACGTCAGCTATGTGAGCCATCCTAAACTACTCTATATATTTCCTTTTCCTGGATACAAATCAAAGTAAGAGAAAAATACTTGAAACATTAAAATCATTCATTCTTTTAGTCATATAATGTTTATGTTATATATTTGTATTTTCTTAAAATAGTATTATTGATAAGATTTTTAGCCAACTTTTTGTTAAAATATGACTAAATTCAATCACAATGATGGCTGAACCATGTAATTTTATGTCAGAAAGAGATATTTTTACATAATTGTCCAGAATTCCTTGGGATGAACACTAAGCTCTTGATTTCACTTAACATAATTCAGAAAATGAGAAAGGCTTATATAGAATTAAATAATGAAATGGTGAAGAAAAATCTACTTACAGTATTTCTCAAAAGTATTGAAACACTTACTAACTTTTCTTTCATGGCCTATATAATAGTTTTGTTTTTGTTATATGTCATTCTGTTATACATCAATCTGAGTTATGAAAAATGTGCTTAGTGATATTTGAATATTTTTATTTTCAATATTATCCAAGGTTCTCCCAACATGCTGTTGGATAAATATATAGAAAATTAAGTTATTCTGAACTACTATTAAATGTCAATAATATTACATCTGAAACTTTTTTCAATCAATTATTTAAAGTTTATATTAATGCTACTGAGATTACCCTAATCTTAATGTTAATATCAATATTATTATTAATAATAATAGTGATAATAATGTTAATACTGTTAAAATGTTAATTATATTATACCATATTTATACTAAAAACAAATAATACAACAGAGATAGTTTGTTTTTCATGAAATGATGCTAAAATTTAGGCTGTAACAAGTGGGCTTTGACATTAAAATGTTAAATAAAAGCATATCTTTCAGTCTTAGTTTTTATTTTATATAAATGGAAGATCAAGTCAATAAAACCCTGTTTATGGAAAATGGTTCACTTTTATTTTGTGGGGACTTAAATCATAATAGTGTGATCTATTGAGAATGAAATGAAAATTGATATGCAATATTTCTAAGTAAAGAAAAAATGAAGAATAATGTATGATGTATTTTGAAAGACCAAGAGTTTAGGAAACTTCTGCAAACAAATAGTCTTTGATAAAGGTTATTCCTGGATGAAACAACATAATTACAGATTAGCCATTTCAGTAAATGGCATAACCAATATTGCATTTGTTTGCTAGGCACCAAATTTTTAAGTAAATTTTTGAAAAAATAAATGGATGCTTTGGCATTCATTGGGAAATATAATTTCAAAAATACTTTCCTATTAAGGATTTTGTTGCTTTGGTACACTCAATTATGGTGTCCAAATAAATTCACAATTCTAGAGAGTCAAGCAATACCCTCTTCCAGAGAATGGAAGTATTATAAATCCACAGAATAAACTCACTCTATACATTTTAGTACGCAGAATATGTATGAGTTACTAAAAGCTGCATACAAAATTACTATGCTGAGTTGGATATGTAAATAAACGTGATGGAGCTCAATAAGATCAAAACAAGCAAGTTATAGTTGAAGCTTTATTTAAAATACATTTGTCTTTTAAAGACATCCCACCTGCACAGACACCTAAAAGGAATTTACTTTGGTGGCCAAATACACAGATACAGACACAGACAAACACACAAATACACATACACATGCACATACACACAATGAATACCTTTCTTACATATTACCATTTAATATATTTTGAATATTTAGTGATTAATGTATATCTTTAGATGAAAAATGCCATAACATAATGAGTTTAATAAAGACATGATTAGTAATGATATTTTAGTTGTATTGCCATGGATATTTCTTTAAAATAAGAAATGAATATTTTGGCTGGTCCGAAGCTAGTGAGTTATCTCACTTGATTGTTCACAGTCAGTTACAGATTGAACTCCTTGTTCTACTACTTTTCCCCCCTCTCACTACTGCACTTGACTACTCTAAAAAAATAAAAATAAAAATAAAAATAAAGAAGTGAATATTGTAATGTGAATCCACTTACTACTTGCCCACATGATTTTCACTTAGGTTGCATCCCAACATATCACAAGGTCAATGGGAAAATGCAAAATGAAATGAAGATGTGTCCAATTACATATGTACTCTTATATATGCAATAAAACATAAAGTAAGAGAAGAAATTTGCTGGTAAAATAATAATGTGGTATCTACTCTGGGAAATTTTTCTGTTTGAGCTAGAGGCACCAAAGCATCTTGAGGAAGAGGAATTCTGGTTTCTGTGACTTGAGTTGGGAGAGAAAAACGGGTGGGAGACAGGAAAGAGGAGAAGGTTAGAGAGAGACTTTGTTTCTGAGGCTCTTCCAATGTCCTTCAGTTTAAAGTACTCAGCATGCCAAGCACCATACTTTGGGTAACATGTCTTGAGTCCTAGCAGTATCATGTCTAAAAGGCATATTAATTTATTTGTTTTAAATGAATGAATAAAATTGTTTTCAAAATAAGCACATTCATGCACTGCTAGTAAAGTGTGAGCAGATGTGACATATGTGAAAGTACTTTGATATAATATAAAAAGAACATTAAAATTGTCTTGACCCTTTAAAGTAGTGAACCTATTAGATGTCAATTCTTAGTAAATAGATATTTGACAATATTTCAAGTATTTCAAATAATACTATAATTTTATTTTTATGTTAAAAAAGTAGAAATAGAAGAAAAAATAGAATGCAATAAAACCAGTATATTATGTAGAAGTAGACATTAAAAAAATACACACATATATATACACATATATATTCCTAAAAATAATTTAATGGTAAAGGAAAATATTTACAAATAAATGTTAAGAGAAAAAAAGGACACAAAATTTTGTATATAGTAGCATATGCAGTATTGTTATTTCATATATGCATAGATGCATATATTGAGCTACAGAGTGTACTGAAAGTCATACATAAAATAAGTCATGGCATTTTAGTTTCGTACATAAAATAGGTCCTGAGTTTCTTTGATAAATTAGTTTGCCCATTCTTCTGGCTGTCTTTGATGTTATTTCTAATTTCCTTTCAATGCTAATATTTTATAGTTTTATGACTTTAATCACATTTTCTCTCTTTCTACCTTTCCTCAAATATTTATTATGTACCTTTTATGTTTTGGGAGCATTTCTAACCCTATATTGGTGAACAGGATGGATGAAGTATTTGTCAGTGTAGAACTCACATCCAAGGACAAGGGTCAACAAACACAATTTTTTATAGGATCCAGATAGCAAATATCTCTGCTGCATAGCCTTCTTTGTTCTTTTTTTTCCCCAAACATTTATTAATGTATAAGCCATTCCTAGGTCATGGGCCATACAAAACAGGCTGTAGGCCAGATTTGGCCAGGCAGGCCATAGCTTGCCAACACCTGTTACAGTTCAATGATGTCCTAATGGATTTTTTCGGTTGTGATTATAGGGAAGGGACACTTATTGGTGAAGGGTCAAACATATCAGACATCCTACAAATAGCAGGACAGTCTCAAAAAATGAACATTAGTCTTGAGTGCCCAGTAAGACTTTGACTTTGCCTTATCCTAATGTCAATCATTAAAGTGAAATATTTGATAAGAGTGATGTGCATCTAAAATCTAACTTTATCTTACAAATGAATACAAATTATTTTTGCAAGATTTAATATTCACTAAAATTTCTAAGAATAAAACTAATGTATTAAAAAAGGAAGATAGTACTTTTTTTGTTGCTGTTTTTGGCGGTATTACTAAAAATTGTTCCTCAGAAACTCTGCATGTGGAAATTGGTTGACAAATACAATGCAATTTTATCAATCTACATTTATAACTATCACATTCAGTATAATTTTTAAATTTGGAATAAAATCTGTTTTTTAAAATTTCTTATAATATAATTTTATTTTAAATTACTTCATTTTTCTTTATATTACAAAGTGTCAAATACTTTCAAGCTCACACACACAGGCAAATATAACTATAAGTATTTTATGTTCTGAATTTTATTTTATCAATAGGGGTTTAATTACTTTAATTTAAGCCAGATTCTACCTTGATTGTACTCCATTCTCAAATAAATGACATTGGTGAAATTAAAAGGAAGAAAAATGGTGGATTTCTACTTTTGATTACTCTACATATATTTATATATTTTTAAGAGATATGTTTTTCTGTAGTTACACAGAACTGATTATAATTTGAATTGTTTACCTAGTCAATTTGCCCATCAGAATCAGTGAGAGGTGAAAAGTTATCTAATATGCATTTAGCAATAAGGTTTCACAAAATATTTAATCCTTATTGGGTGCTTATTTTTCTGAACGCCTCTGATATTAGGTCTTTTTTCTCATTTTATGTATTTACTGTGTGTTAATCGTATATGCCTTTAATAATTTTGAGGTATGAGCCATCTATGCCTATATTGTTAAGAGTTCTTATCATAAAAGGGTGCTGAATTTTGTCAAAGGCCTTTTCTGCATCTATTGAGAGGATCATATAGTCTTTGTTCTTACTTTTATTCATATGGTGAATTACATTTATAGATTTGCGTATGTTGAACCATCCCTATATCTCGGGGATGAAGCCCACCAGATCGTGATGAATTATTTTTCTGATGTGCATTTGAATGCAGTTTGCTGGGATTTTATTGAACATTTTTGCATCTATATTCATAAGGGATGTTGGTCTGTAGTTTTCTTTTTTTGTTGTGTCGTTTCCTGGCTTTGGTATCAAGGTAATATTGGCTTCATAGAATTACTGCTTTAAACTTATTCACTTTCTCACTAGCATTTGTAAAACATACAGTTGTACTATTTTATACATTAAAAATATTATCACAAAAATTGCCATCTTAGAATCAAACATGATTTACTAGTGAATGACAGGTAATTTGTGTTGAGAATAAAAGTCATCAACTTTCATATGTAAGTAGTAACTTTAACAACTTTTTATTTTTAATTCATAAAAAATCAGCTGCTTCCCTGGGCCAGAATAAATAAGATCACTTAACAATAAGTTCAAGCTTGTTTCTTTTTACCTCAATATTTTATTATGTGGTTGGATTCTTCCACATGAAATCATGGAGTTTTTGTTGGGATTAGTTTAATATCCTAGCTTGAAGCAGTCTAGTGACCTCAAGAGAGATGGAATTACAAGAAAGTTCAGAGACAAAGAGCCATTAGGTGAAGAAGGATATCAGCTAACGAGTCTCAAGTGTTTAAGCAATACCTACTACTATGAAATTTATGAGGTCAGATTCTTTTTAGAATCCTTTTCTTTTTCAGTTGACATTGAAAAGAAAACAGTACAGTTCAAGATACACCAGAAATTATCCTTGTGACTCTCAACTTCTAAAGGGAGTCAGTTTAGTATACATTCCTAAAATGAAAATCATGTTTATTTTTCTAACAGTGCTGTGTCAGACATTTTTCTAGGACCTGGCTATACATCAGGGAACAAGAAAAAGAGGTTTCTGATCTTGTAGAACTTATATTTTAGTGTACACAGTGGAGGATGGGGATGGAGAAACACATCAGATAAATATATAATTTTAAAAATTAAGTTTAATGAGAAATATGAAGGAAAAAGTATATATGAAAGTATGGAAGGCCTAATGATTAGCCAGAAAGTGTTGATTGAATCACTGATGTTCAGCTTAGACCTGAAATGCAAAAAGTCAGCCATGGCAAGACATGCAAGGAGAGGGAACTGTCAATGCAAGTGCCTCCAGGCAGAAAAAAAATCTTGCAATGCTCTAGAAACACAAAAGCCTGGGAGGTTTCAGATCAGTGATGAAAGTTGAGAGTGGTGGATTGAAAATGTGTTTGGAATGGTAAGGGGTGAGATCACAAAAGGCATTGAAGAGTAAGTAGGGATTTTACATTTTATTTTAAGTAAAGCAGAAAGTTACCAGAATACTTTGAGCAGTTGAGTGTCATGATCCAGAAGTGGCATAGGGAAATTTTTATAGTAGTGTAAGAATGGAAAATAAAAAGCATTTAGTAGGCTACTGCAGTTACCCAAACCAAAAAGAATTGTGACAAAAGTGGAATGGTAGCTGTGGATGGACATGAATTGTAATTTTGCCCATAGAGTCACTGAAATTTGCACACCCAAAAAATACATAAACTCCAGAGTAGAAAATATATAAGTTTATAAGCATTGAACACACCCAAAAAATACATAAACTCCAGAGTAGAAAATATATAAGTTTATAAGCATTGAATAAATGTGTAGTTCAGATACGGGTAATGAGGAAAAAAGATTTCAACAATAATTCCCAAGTTTGGGACTTGAAAAACTTTGGGATGATGACGCCATTGTACTAAGAAGGACACAGAACTGAGTTGTAGTCTAATCTTAGTGATCTGTAGCTGCTATTCTATTACCTTCTAACTTCCAGTATTGGAGATACTGGAACTAAGAAACTATTGTATTTTAGTTTTAGAGAATTTGTTTTTTTGGCTGGAAGCAACTAAGATTTACATTTTTTTCTAAGAGTTCATGAATTTTATCAGAGTATGGTTAGTTATAAAACTTTTCACAATCTCGTCTGGAGCTAGTTAAACATTATAAACTAGAAGACTTATACCTAAAAGTATACCAAAATTTATAGATGAGAATAAAGAATGGAAATTTTTTAACCAAATGCCAGAATGATTGAAAAAATAAATATTTTTTAGTTCTTGAAGAAATAGATGAACATAACGTTTATGTATAAAACTGCATCTAAATGAAAAACAATCAGAACATCTTAATTCTTAGTATTTATTTTATGTATGATTTTAAGTGCTTTAGGTCATAAACATACATATATAAAAACTAAACACTTTATTATATTAATATGTTGAACATTAAAAAAATTAGTAAGATATTATACAAACATACCTAGTTTTGTTGCACTTCACTTTTGTACTTTACACATATTGAATTTTTTACAAATTGGAGGTTTGTGGCAACTCTGAATTGAGCAAATCTATCCGCACTATTTTTCCAACATGAGCTCACTTTGTGTCATATTTTGGTAATTTTCACAATATTTTAAACTTTTTTATTGTTATTATATATGTTATGGTGATCTGTAATCCATGATCTTAGATGTTACTGTTGTAATTGTTTCAGGCTACCATGAACTGAGCCCATACAAGACAGCAAACTTAATTGATAAATTAGTGTGTTCTGACTGCTCCACTGACTAGCCATTCCCCTGTCTCTCTCAACCTCTCCTGAGGCCTCCCTATTCCCTAAGACACAACATTATTGCAGTTAGGCTAATTAATAACCACATAATGGCCTCTAAGTATTCAAGTGAAAAGAAGAGTCACAAGTCTCTCACTTTAAATCAAAAGCTAGAAATGATTAAGCTCAGTGAGAAAGGCATATCAAAAACTGAGACAGGCCAAAAGCTAGGCCTCTTGTGCTAGTTAGCCAAGTTGTGAATGCAAAAAAAAAAAGTTCTTGAAGGAAATTAAAAGTGCTACTCCAGTGAACACATGAATAATAAGAAAGCAAAACTGCCTCATTGCTGATATGGAGAAAGTGTGAGTGGTCTGGATTAATTAAGTCAGCCACAACATGCCCTTATGCCAAGGCCTAATCCAGAGTGAAGCCCGGGATTCAATACTATGAAGGCTGAGAGAGGTGAGGAAGCTTCATTAAAAAATCTGGAAGCCTATTCCCAGAGGGCAGAGGCTAAAAGAAGAAAAGAAAAGAAAAAAAAAAAAATCTGGAAGCCAGCAGTGGTTGGTTTATGAGGTTTAAGGAAATAAGTCATCTCCATAACATAAAAGTACGAGGTGAAGCAGCAAGTGCTAATGTCAAAGCTGCAGCAAGTTATCCAGAAGATCTAGCTAAAATCACTGATGAAGGTTGCTACACTAAACAACAGACATTCAGTGTAGAAGAAGATGCCATCCAGGACTTTCTTATCTGAAGAGAAGTCAATGCCTGGCTTTAAAGCTTCAAAGGATAGGCTGACCCTCTTGTTAGGGGTTAAGGTAGCTGGTGACTTTAAGCTGAAACCAATACTCATCTACTATTCTGAAAATCCTAGAGCCCTTAAGCATTGTGCTAAATCTACTCTGTCTGTGCTCTATAAAACAACAAAGCCTTGATAATAGCACATCTGTTTATAGCCTGGTTTACTCAATATTTTACGCCCACTGTTGAGACCAACTGCTGAGAAAATAAGATTCCTTTCAAAATATTACTGCTTATTGACAAGGCATCTGGTCACCCAAGAACTCTGATGGAGATGTACAAGGAGATTAATGTTGTTTTCATGCCTGCTAACACAACATCCATTCTGCAGATCGCAGATCAAGGAGTATTTTTGACTTTCAAGTCTTATTATGTAAGAAGTACATATCTTGAGGTTATAGCTGGCAAAGATAGTTATTCCACTGATGAATCTGGACAAAGCAAATGGAAAACTTTCTGGAAGGGATTCTCCATTCTAGATGCTATTAAGAACATTCATGATTCATGAGAGGAGGTCAAAATAACAACATTAACAGGAGTTTGGAAGAAGTTGATTCCAACCCTCATGGATGACTTTGAGGGGTTCAAGACTTCAGTGGAGGAAGTAACTGTAGATGTGGTGGGAATAGCAAGAGAATGAGAATTAGAATGGAGCCTAAAGATGTGACGAAACTGCTGCAATTTCATGATAAGACTTGAAAGGACGAGAAGTTGCTTCTTAGGATGAAAGAAATGGATTGAGGTAGAATGTGAGAAAACTTGTGCAATTGATAAAAAGGGAGAATTACTTATAGATGATAGAATACTATGTTCTGTGAGGTTCAGGATTGGACAGATTTGAAAAGTTCTAGTGTGGGTAAAATGCTATCAAATAGCATTACATGCTACAGAAAAATCTTTCATGAAAGGAAGATGTGGCAAACTTCATTGTTTTCTTATTTTAAGAAATTGACACAGCCACTTCAACCTTCATCAACCACCACCCTGATCAGTTGGCAGCCATCAACATCAAGGCAAGACCCTCTACCAGCAAAAACATCATGACTTGTTGAAGGATCAGAAGACCATTTGTGTTTTTTAGCAATACAGTATTTTAAAATTAAGGTATGTACATTTTTGGCATAATATTTTTGTACACTTAATAGACTAGAGTGTGGCGTAAACATAACTCTCATATGCACTGAGAAACCAAAAAATTTGTGTGACACACTTTATTGTGATATTCACTTTATTGTGATAGTCTGTAATCAAACCTGCATTATCTCCAAGGTATGCCTAGATATTGAATAAGTAAATAACATGTAAAATGGCGTATCAAAGTAAAAATGTTAAAGTATTTGCTGAATCTTATAATTTCATATGTATTGTAGAGATGTTGGAAATAGCTGTTTAGATTTTAAAATTATATTTCTATGAAAGGGTTCTTAAAGAACATTCTCCCTGGAAGTAGGAAATAGAGACGGGTTGCAGTAATATAAAATTCAATTGATTTTTAATTTGTCTTTATTTTCTTTCAAAAATCACTTCAAATATCCTTATTGCTTACTTTTAAAATTTGAATGTCTGACATTTAGGCTTTATGAGATTATTTTGATAGATTTGTATTTGTTTTTAGACAAGATAAATTAGTGTCATCTTTTCTACATATTCTTTTAAAAGCAGCAATCTTTAGAGAATTCTTTTGTGAAAACATATTAATTTATAGATGTGTGGCCCATTTTCATATTATTGAGAATATTTAAGTTTATATAAATGAATAAGACCAAACTAATTATGTGAAGTATCTTGGCATTTTTCCATCTTGATTTTATGGGAAACATGGAAAAGTTTGTTGCAAGTTATGGAATAGCTAAAGATGAGGTAGATCAAAAATGTTTAAACAAATGTTTGACAGCACAGCAAACCAGATTTCTCATTAGGAATTGACGGACCAAATTGGAAGTTTGGGGATGTAAATAGGTAGTACAGTAGAAGAAAAAAGGTCTAAATTAAGGGAAAAGGCATCAATATGGGCATTTGTTGAGTCCTTCCCCACTATTCATTTTCATTAAAATGTCACCGGTTTCCCTTTGGGAAAATCAACCCTCTTCCACTATGTAGAATTCAGAGTATGTGCTAGGGTAATGGTGGGGGTTGGTGCTGAGCTCATTCAGACCTCCACCGGTGGGTCCCAGTTGGGAGAAGAAAATAAATTCATCATCAACTCTCTGGCCATTATAATCATTTCAATTTGGGCAAGTTACCCAGTTCAGGCCAATGAGAGTGAGCAAATCCCACTAAATCAAAGATGCTAGAAATATTATATCTTACCCTTTGGATGTAAAAGAAAAAGAATATGCTTCTAATTTGAAGCAGCCTAAAGATAAAGTAAAAAAAAAAAAATCATGGAAAACAGCACAGAGACAGAGAGAAATTTTTCCTAAATGATATCTTTTAGCAACTGTATCAAAAGTTGTCAAGATCACTATTCTTTATAATTTTTAAACCAGTTAATATATTTCTTTTTGTGTTTACATATACATTATATATAGAGAGAGAAACGGAGAGAGACAGAGACAGACAGAGATAGGGAGAGAGAGACTGAATATTATAGGAAAAAAGATCCCTGGGTGACATATAAGAGAAATAAAACAGGTATAATAACAACTTATTATAGAAAAGAATAAAAAGTAAGAAGTAGAAAAAGAACATAATAGAAATGAAAGTTTAAAACATATCATGAGAAACACAGGAAAGATAAACATAGAACAGAACAAAGGTAGTTAGGAAGTTTTTAAAGAAGATAGAAAACAGGAAAGCCATTCAAATGTGTGCTTCCAGGAATAATTGGACTAGATTCGCCTCCAATATTTCTTTTGTTAATAAGTTATGAACCATTTTATAGAAAAAATCCATGTAATAATTATTTCAACTTTTCCCAGTGTTTAAGCTTGTGATATTTATTTCAAATTATACAAATAATGAAACATATTTTTAAGAAGCTTAAAATTACTGAAAACTTCTACTGTAATTACTTCAGTATATTCTTTGCACGTTCGATAAATATGATGTTTGGTTCATTAAGGTAAGATATCCATGCAAACTATTGTTTTGTATAAAAAATTTAAACAGTAATCTCAAATTAACAACAACAAATACACCCTTTTGAGATGGTAAGCTTTCTATACAAGAAGTATTCAAAGTGATGCTAGGTGGAAATGTAGTGGGGGGGGTGTGTGTCTGCATGTGCATGTGTGCATATAATAAGGGCTAAACTAGATTGTATATTCTAGTAAAATCTTAAAATATAGTTGTCTGAAAGATTTATTCTAAATAAGGAAATACTAAAAAAGAAGTACCATTCACTAACAAAATACCACTGTTCTATTCTGGGCATTAACAGACACCATTTTCCATATCAAGAATATAATTAGTGCAAAGTGCCATATATTTTAAGTATAAAACATAACTGGGATGACTCTAGAGCACCAATAATTTCTTTGCTGTTAGCAAAATCAGCAGTAGTGCCAGCCAAGAGCACTATAGCTAGTTAACTTCATAAATGTTTCTAGAAAAGAACATATTCTGAAATGAATTTATTTTAGTTCATGATTCTGAAAAATTTACCTTCTAACTGTGGACATGAGCAAGACTTGGCTTTAGAGATTGCTGAATAGAATATGGTAAGGGGATCAAAGACCCTTTGTAAGTAGAAAAGTTATTAATTACAACAATTAAAGACATTTTGTCAAAAAAGTTGTAATAGCTGTATCAGGAGGTACAGCTATTACCCACTAAGGTATATGGTACTTTGTTCTAAAGAAGAATTAGACTTTAGGGTATAAACAAACAGGTTGCCTATTTTCTAAGGAATCCTGTTTTAAAATGAATATATTTGTGTATATATTTTGTATGCATATGTACATAAATATTTATATATAAAGATATTATATTCAATATACTGTTTAATAGAATAACCCACATTTTTAATAATTATATAAACTAATTTTCAAATTCATGAAGGACCACTAAGTTTACTAAAAGCAGGACAATGGAAATTGTTGCCTTTTGTAGTTATTTTTTAAATATAACCATTACCATAAAGGAAAATATTTCAGACAAATAGAAGAAAATGCTTTTTCTAAAGGACTAAATATAATTATCTTAAGGAGATCAAAAGTACACAATAGTCACTTTTTATTTTAAAAAATTTGCTGTTTAAGGCAACTTAAAAATTAGTAAACATATTGTTGTGATCATAAGTCACATGTGTAGGCATTTAGAAAAATTAGCTCAGAGACAACAATGGAATAAGATAAAAGTGAAGGAAGCAGGAAATTTTGAAGTATGTAAAATAATTTAAGAAATCAAATGTAAATTTATATGTTCAGTAACAATTACTTTCAAAGAACAAATCTGTTCTTTTTATACAGCAAATGTCTCAAATTCCAGAAACCAATATTTATAGACTCATGGTATTGATATCCTCATTTACTTTTGTGACAATATGTCAAAACCTCCAAATTTTTAAATTCTTTCTATATGCCTGTAGGTAATTAATAAACTTTAATCCTGAACGTTTTAGTATAATTATTAGTAGTCATTAACTGGTTACTTTCTTCTTATGATAGTGTTATATAATACATAGTGCCAATAAATATTAATTCTTATTACTGTTTTCATTAATACAATAATATGTGGACTTATAAGGTACAGTGAGAGCTTAGGGTAAGGAATACCGATGTCTACAGAGGTGAGAGAATTGCAGTGTGGATATAGATTTTGACATAGACAGACATAGATTAAAGGAAGATATAGTTATAGTTACAGAGATAAATATAGGTATAGATATGTGAGAGCGATATTGGTCAGGGACATATTTATAGTGGAAAAAAATATCATTTTGACCTGAAATTATAAAACGACTACTGGCAGGAATTATAAGCCTGAGAAATAATACATAAAAGTGTAAAGGGATGAAAATGTATCAGGATGTTGTAGTTTTAAAAGACCCTCCAATCCTCCCTCCCACCAACAGACATACACATATACACATCACTTATAAAATTTCAGTTTTATTAGGGCAGGATATGGAATACGCAGGATCTAGGTTGTCATACAGAACAGAGGCTGATGCAGCATACATTTGTGAGATTCTTTCTTGAATTGTTTTTCATACAAGTTTCTATGCTGTAGATAACACTTTCCTGCTAGATGTGAAAAGAAAGCTAATTTTTTTTCTTGAACTGCTCATTTAAAAGCTGAGTAATTTAGCCATCACTGTAATACAATAATGCCTGCTTGGGCTTTCTCTACATCATGAGCCTCTACTGGTTCATTAAATCAAACTGTTCGGGAAGGAAAGATGTGTGAACAAAGTCAGAGCCAAGGACTCCTGAACTATACTCCTATCTCCAGCTCTTTAATGACTCAAAGCTGATCTCCTTACACATGAACAGTATGTGGCTGAGTGTACAGAATGAGGAGTTGTAATGCCCAAACAGGCCAGAGAAGAAAGAAGAAGGACCTTGTACAGAAGGTTAAGGAATTGCATTAAATTGCACATGATGGGAGCTATTGAACATTTTTGAGAAAAGGGAGATCAGGATAAAATAGTCAAAATTGAAAAAAAAATTCTGTTATGAAAGTATAGAAGACAAAATGGAAGAAAGAGATATTAGAAGTAGGCAGAGATTTGAAAGGATGTTATGCTTTGATTCAGGGTGAGATGATGATACTCTGAACAAAGAAAAGGATGATGAAGGAAAGGAGGATATGTGTGGATGAGTAAGGGAAGAAAATGGGATGGGCAGTGGTTGGAGAGACATGGCAACATTGGAGAGAGATTTTTTTGATCATGTGACATATTGGGAGGGCTAGGGTGAAAGACGGAGAAGAGCTGATGATAAGTCTTGGTTAAAATATCACAGACAATACTGAAAAGCATCCCCAATCTGCATAATGCTGGTCAGATCAAATCCTCTTGAAATTGAAGCTCACAAACGGAAGTCCATTTATTAGAATTCAGTGTCAAGTTTTTTATCTCTTTATATGAAGAGTCTTTCTTTTCGATGGGAATCCCAGTGGTTCATAATTGTTTTTGATGCAAATAAGTGGATTTGCTGTGATTTTACTTTCTGGGACACATTTATCCAACTCTGGGAAAACAACAGAGTGCTGGACAGTTTTCAATAGCAGTCTATAGAACCATCAAATTCTATGAAAAGGGCCCCAGCCATTTGGCTTGGCTTGTCAAAAACATATAATCAGAAAATAAAAATATAAAAGACAGGAAAACAAAGTTGCTCAATTAGCTGTGTGTAGAAACTTAGAATAGTTCCAGAATGCTTAATTCATAACTTCCGTAGCCATTTACTTTTGACATATATCTTTGTGTTTTGCTATTTATTTAATGGTCATTATACTTCACATTTACTTATGAAGGCTCATGAATTTTTTTTTTCATATATGTGTGTGTGTGTATATATATATATATAAATAAAACCAGTGGTTCCTGGATTTTCTTCCTATTTGATGAGAACAGGACTTTTATTTTTTCTAATTTGTATAAATTTAAGGGGTACAAGTGCAATTTTAGATATATCACATTGTGGTGAAGCCTGGGATTTTAATATGTCTATCACCCAAATCATGTACATTGTACCCATTAAGCAATTTCTTATCATCCACCCCTAGCCACATCTCCACCCTTCTGAGTCTTCAATATCTATCATTCCACACTCTATGTCCATGTGTACACATTATTTACCTCTCACTTATAAATGAGAACATGCAGTACTTGTCTTTCTGTTTCTGAGTTCTGTCTTTTTGTTTCACTTAATGGTCTCCGGCTCTAAAAGCATGTTCTTTTAATATCATTGATTTCATTTTTATTCCTTATGATATATTGCATATTCCGTTATAGACACTTTGGTTGATTCCATATCTTTTTTATTGTAAATAGTGCTGCAATGAATATACAAGTACAGCTATCTTTTTGATATGATGATTCCTTATCTTTGGGTAACACAATAGGTAGATTGTTGGATTCTATTGGTAGTTCATATTTATTATTTTTGATAGTCTCCAATTTACTAATTTACATTCTCATCAATAGTGTTTTTAAAAACTTTTCCTTGCTGCCACCTTAAAAAATATGAGTATATGACATTTGGTAAGATTCACAATCTATAGATTCTTAGTTAGCTAGATACCCTCATTGAAATTATCTTTTTTAGCATAAAACGAACCCATCTCATATGCTAGGATTCTAGCCTTTAGCCCTCCTTTTGCACATAATATTATCCTGCCATCTTTCATATTCTATCTCTCCACATATTTAAAGTTTGTTTCTTCACTTAGAATACTAGAACTGTAAAAGATCCTGAAATTTAAATTAGGAATAAAGTCGAAAATCTTACTTAGAAATATCTAACCTATATAATTGTCACCATAGATCTGTGTTTAGAGTACTGGGCTCTTGTGCATATTTCTCTCCCATTCTATTGTTACTTGCTGTAGTTACCATTAGTTGAGACTACTACCTTACTTAAGTCTAATTTGGTCTTTGTCCATTCTAATTCTCTTATTTTGCTGTTATATTACACTTTTTATTTTTCTAATTTTTAATTTTCAAGAACTCTTGCAACAGACTCTTGGTACACCCAAATCTTAGATTAAAAACCTTATTGTACTGAATTTAAAATTGCTTTTTCTCATCATGAATTGCATTTTAAATTATTTTTAATATAATTGAGAATTCAACCTAATTTGTTAAAAATAAGTCACCATTCAATCAATATAACTTTTAAATATTTACTTTGTACCTATATCACTATACTTATTCATCAAATACTTTAGACATCCTAGACTTTTCGCACATTCACATTTTCAATCAAAATTTTCTGATTGTAGCTCTTATATTGTTCCCAATTTCATCACTTTTTCTATAGTAACTACTCCTTTGTTACTTCCCATTTCACTGAGTACTTTAATTAATGGTAAAATCACCCTTCAGAATATATAATGGCTCACATATAATAGAAATTCTTTCCTAGGTAAAAGATCAAAATAGTTGTTCTGGATTAACATATATTTTTTGTCCAAGCTCTGCATTGAATTTCCAAGCTCCTTACATTTTTTCTCTACACCCTTTACAACTGGCTCTCAAGGTTAGTGTTGTCATGTACATTAAATTTGTGCAGAGGGAAAGAGCATAGAGACTCAATCATTCAAGGAAAAACTTTAGTAGAAATGACCAGAGTGGTTCATGACACTTCCACTCACATTTAATCAGGTCTTGTTTAGTCAAATGCTACACCAAACTCCAAAGGAAGTTGAGAAATATAGCCTTGCAGTAAACACACGATGAAGAAATAATGAGTTTGGTGGACTAAATCTCTGCCTAAATCTCTTTAATCAGTAATATAAGATTTAAAATAATTTTACATACAAAATAATAATAAATCACATTAGTATCTCAAAATAAACTCTCTCTACCCTTTATAGATCAACACTAACGTGCCTCAAAATACTTACTTATATATAAAAATAAAATAAACTTATATACTTGAAGAATTAGAAACAAATGTAATAGGTACACATTTCTAAGAAAATTAAAGCAGATTTTGGTCAGAGTGAATAGATGTATCTCATTCTATATTAACTTCATTAAGTCTACACATATTGAAGAGAAGGGAAAAATTATGACAAATATACAAACATATATTTGGCTGTTTGATGAAAGAATTAATTCCAAATAATCATTGACATTTTTTCTTCATAATTTTATTTGAATTTAATTTTTAAAATTTTAATTATTTCCAAGTATTCTTTTAGTGTTACAGGGCAATCTTTAATTATAAAAGATAAACATGGATTTATATGGCTTAAAGGGGTTAGTTTTTGAAAAAACACTCCACTACCTATATGTAGCAATGATGTATGAAATATAAACAGTGATCACTAAATAGACATTCCATGGCTTGAAAATTATAATATTGTATCTGTGGATTAGAAACATAAAATAAATGGAAAATATTAAAATTTAAAAATGTAAATATTTCATTATCTACTAAAGATATTGAATATGTTTAGAACTGTCTCACAAAAAACTGTGAGTGCATATGGCTTCACTGGTCGATTATTTCCAACATTTAATGAGAAAGTAACACCTATTTTATGCAAATATTTCAAGAGAAATGAAAAAGAGGGTAACTCACAAGTCTCTTATGAAGCCAGTATAAACTTTACTCAGACATTACAAAAAATTGTAAAAATAAAAATTAAACACCAATATCTTTCACATCCTTCGAGTGGTTTTAGTTTTTCTCCTAGGTTTAAAAGGTTGGGTTACACTGTAAAATAAGTTGGTGTAATGAATCACATTACCACCTAATATTTTAAGAAGAAATTTGATAAAATATACTACCTATCCATGAATTGTAGTTAGTAGGGTTCTAGGAATGTTGCTGTATAGTTCAAAGTTTGTTAGAACCATTCAATTTCAGTTCATTGCACTGACACAGAAAAGAGGTCCGCTGGGTGAATAATGAATGCATTATTAATATTAAAGGCCAAGAATCCTCTCAATAAATAATAATGGGTAATTTATTTGCTATAGATGATTGAATTTCTACAGAGTAATAAATAAAACAATCAAAGGCACCTCTTTGCCATTCCTCAGGATACACTAAGGTTTTCCAAAGCATTAATAATCATATCAGATGTGGAAATTAGAAAACACTGACAAACTAAGTTCCTGAAATTACATATATTTTATTCCTTTATTGTGGTATCATACTTATTTAATATGGGTTAAATATATAATTTTGAGATGATATTAATTCCCTATTCTTGCTGAAAAATCTTTTAGAGATTTCAACCACTTTTACCACTGTATGCAGCCTTAACCTTTTTCCTTGGCTTTAGTGTAGATCTGTCTCAACGTTTTCTTTCTGTCAGAACTGATATTAGGCATGGTATAAGAGAGCAGAAAGTAAAATAGGGTTTGAGGACTGAGTTACTCATTGCCCTTGCCTATTACTTTGAAATTATCTTCACCACTTCCCGTGTGGATCATTCGACTTGCAGCCTCCTCTTCCTGCTGACCAAGATCAATAAACCATGGTCAAATGTTTTATTTCTACCAGTGCTCTGTAGCACAGCTAAAGCTATTTGTTAAAAGGCATCTAGTTCTCTGCTGTAAATAGCATGGTCTTGCCCAGAATCTCAAGGGACTATATTGTGATTTTCCCAGCGAAATTTGGCATAAACTCCCACTGTATCTTTTTCTACCACAGGTATCTTCAAAATCTTAGGGCCTGCCAGTGTAGACTCAAGCGGCAAGTCTGAATTTACCTGCTATAAAGCCCTTTCCTCCTCTGAGCTTTGCTCAGAGTTGTAGGCCTTCTGTGACTACTGACATATGGGGTAAAGTATTCCTTCTATTGAATGTGTTATCTGCAGAATCTGAAGAGACCAATTAGGAAATATACTTCACTCGTTGTAGTAGGGGATGCAAGTTGTCTTTTTATTTGGAGGGCATTTCCTGAAACATCCCAAATTTACAGAAGTGGCAGTACTATGATTTGAATTTTTTTGCCCCCTCCAAAACTCATGTTGAAAGTTAATCTTCAATGCAACAGTATTGGGAGATGGGGCCTAATGCAAGGTGTTTAGATCATGAAGGCTCCACCCTCAAAAATGGATTAATACTGCTATAAAAGGACTTGCAATAGTGTCTTTGCTGTCTCTTCTTCTCTTCTGCATGTGAAGACATAATGTTCCTCCTTTTCAGGGGACACAGCAACAAGGCACCATCTTGGAACCAGAGACCGAACCTGCTGGGATTTTGATCTTGGACATCCCAGCCTCAGAAACTGTGAGAGAATAAATTTCTGTTCTTTATAAATTATCCAGTCTGTGGTATTCTGTTATATAAACACAAGACATATTCCTTGACTTCCATGGGGTTTATCTTTCACCCTCTGAAGCAGATATATTTTACCATGACTGCAGCATGCTAGCCTCTTTTATTCTTGTCTTGCACAAATAATATGATATCATCCATACAACTTTTATATTTCTGCTTTTATATTTCTTATTATCAGGATTATCAGCTATTTTAATGGTGTTTGTGTATAGTTGCTAATAACTACATTCTGCCCAACAGTTCTTTTTCTCACGTATTTCGCAATTGTCTTCCTTCCTACTTTCAATCTAATCTCCTGCCAATGTGGTTTCTTTGTTGTTTTCAGAGTAGTCTTCTGAAATAATAAAAACAATCATATTATTTTCTAGTAATATCTTTTGGTGACCTGACATAGCTAATAGAAGATCAAATTAGAATGGTATTCAGGGTCTTCATGATGCAGACTTGTCAAAATTTTTACCTCCGTACGAATCACTCCTTGAACACATCCTACCTAAATTCTGGCTGTATCAAATCACTTGAACCAATTAAAGGCAGAAAATTCTTAGAAGCCTGTGAAAACATGGGACTTTCAAGAAACCTTATCAAACAATAGTGTGTGATCAACCCTTCAATACTGAATAGATGCATCAACTCTGGTTAGCCGATATACTTCAGGTCTTCCAAGTGTTTTTGTAGCAAATAAAAAAAATCATATGTGTGGATGTATCTGCCACTTCTACATAAATGCTCAACAAAATAGCCCATTTCTCATTCAGATTTGTTTTTCTAATGTTTGTCTGGCTCATAGTAAGAGTTCAGAAAATGTATTTAGCATGAATTAATTATTGCTATCAGAAAACTCAATTATAGCTAATATTACTTACAACTCATATTTTATAAGACTTTTCAAAAAATTTGCCTAGTTAAGCATTTTCTGCAGGCCACATTGACAATACTGTTTCTATTTTGTGCAGGCATAAGGATGGTGAGTACATGAAAAGAACGTTAAATTGTCATCTTCGTTGTCATTGTGATTGAGCAGAACATTGGTGCATTTTACTTTATGTTAACTATACTGCAATATAAAAATAAGTAAGAGCAGATCTCTATGTCTATGCCAGATTTGTGCACCTAAAGATCCAGTATGCAACATGTGTCATAATGGAAGGAACTCTGAATTTCGTGAAGAAAGATACACCAAAGAATAGATGGCTAACTTTACATAGCCCTTTTGGCACTTTATTTTAGATCCAACATGTACAAAAATTAAAGTTTGGAATCAGATCTTTTTTAGTTTTGAAATTGTAATTTTGCCTGTGTTTTAATAAAATATAGCAAATTCTAATTCTGACCAATTTGTTGCTAGTTCAACAAAGCAGCCTGTTAATATTGAACAGTTATCCAGGGAATGTCAGAGAAGAGAGCGACTGAGCTTGCCCACACATAAGTACGTGGGGATACTTGCAGTTAGAGATGCAGCTTTTCAGAGGCTTGTTCATTCTTACTTTTGACCAAGACTACATAAATCTAGAAGAGAGAATATTCTATAACATTTCTCTTTTTAAAACCAGAAAAATGCTTAATAAAAGTGCTAGTTGACATTTTAATTACCTTGTAGTTTTAGCCGTTTACTGCATTTGATGACTTGAAAAGCTCTGAGTATTTTCTTAGCTGTGTATGAGAGCTGATTGATTTTCAAAAACTGTTTTACTTTGATGAAATCAACATTAATTTTCTCTTCCTAGACTATTTACTTGTCAGAGTGAACAAATATTCCATCAAATGATTGCATGACTTTTCATTTCATTCTTAGTAGAAATAATATATTGTTGAGTGATAAGGTGGGAATTTTTTTTTTAAACAACTATCACCATCTAAGAGGCGTTGAATATATAACTCCTTTGCCTGCTTATTCTCTCAGTCATATATCAACTACAATTTCATTCAAACAAGCATTTTAAATGTTTTATACCTTATCCTGTTTTCGGAATGAATTAGAGGATCATGAATATATGGGATAGAAAAAAATCAGTTGAAATAATTTGCATAGATAAGAGTACAGGGACTCACACACAGTAGGCACTAAAGATTTTATGATATATCACAAAAATATGCATATAGGAATTTATATGTACATGAATGAGGATATAGTCCACATCTATAGTCCATATCAGTGTGTATGTACACATATTCCACCACATACATACAGTGCATCATATATATATGCACACCATATATCTGTGTGTGTGTATATATAGTGTGTGTGTTAATTTGTGTATATGTGCATCCATATAGTATACACATGCTATTACACACATGCACACAAACATTCACATATATTTGGGAATAGTATTACTAGATTTTATTTTCAGACCAACAGAAAATTGCTATTAACTGTTATTTTAATATAAACTGTATTGTTGTTATTAATAATGATGTCCAAGTATTATAAAACCCAAAATAGATATTCTCTTTGAATGTTGAAAATTACCAGTATAAAATTCTTGGAAAAAATATATTATTCATATTATTTGGAATGTGCATGGCAATTATATATTCATTTTTTCCCTATTTCCCACTCTTCTTAAATAAAATAAAGTTCAATGTACCCACAGATTTAATACATGCATGCACCTTCAGTCAAATTTTAATGTAGACCTAGTCATGACTAGTAGTTCCAGACATAGAAACAGGGTAAAAATATATTAATATAATGTTGCAAGAGTTAGTGGTTAGAGAAATTACATTTTGGAATGGAAATTTGATTTTAAAGTAAATGCTAAAATCCTTGCTATGACAGATGGACTCAGCAGCTTTAGAGTGGGCCCCTGCTGTCTCTGTCACAGTCTTGGCTGCCTTGTGTAGGCTTCAGCCCTTAAAGCAATAATAGCCCCTGAGGAGGCAGGAAGGTAATGCACACCTTAAATAGCTGTAAGTGGTATGAGCCCAACTAATTAATATGTACCCTCAGATTTTTAACCACTAGTAATTCCCCTGAAAGTTCAATTGTTAAAAAAAAGTTGGATAATCTCTAGTAGGATGCCACATGAATATTTTTTCTATACGTTTTATACCTATGTTAAAACTATAAGTAGACTTCCTCCCTCTAGCTTTCTATCTATAGTGCCTCCATTCTTGATAAATGGTAATTATTAAAAACAGTGGATTGTGTGTATTGCTATTGTAATACTAGAATGTAACAGTAGCTTACAGTTGGCAGTTTGGAAGACAGGAGTGATTATATATTTCTGGGAAAAAAGATAAGTAAACTATGGAAAATTGTTTCATGCTTTGGAGCAACTTAAACCTCTTTTTATCTTTTCAATCATATTTACCATATATTACACAGACTTACTATATAGCTGACATATTTAGGATAACTAAAATTGTATGTGTACAATGTTAAAACAATTTGCTAATCACTATAAAAGGAAAAACTTAAATAAAACAAAACAGAATTCTTGGTATTGTTATAGACAAAATAAGTGATGTCTAGACAGAATTCATCATTTTTACAAAGTATTTGCCTACTGTTATGTAGCCATTATCTAAGATGTGAAAGACAAGGTTTAGGGAAAAGAATTAGCCCCTCTCTAAATATTTATTAGATATAAATATTTAATATTAATAGTACTTGAATTGATCTTTCTTCACCTTTGAACATTTTAATAAATTATGGCATAATTTGATCAGAGTAAGTCTAGAATGTGGCTGAAAAATGATAGATAGAGTATACATAATAGGTGGATATTAGTCACAAATCAGATATAGTGGTCTAAACATTGGTACCTTGTCATACAAAATGGGCATGGGTCAATTTCACAAAATCACATTAAGAACTAAGAATACTGACAAAAAAGACTTTTACTGGCAAACCTGAAAGCCAAAAGTCAGCAATCAAACACAGAGTTCTCCTAACCCTAACTGCATCCCACAAAGAAGTGTGCCAGTGGGTACATGCAGTAACAGCACATGTGTCCCAGAGATGGATCCTGTAGTCTTTTCCTCTCCTTCCTTATAGGACATTCATGACAGCAATCTTTTTTTTTTTTAATTTTTTTTTTTAATTTCAGAATATCATGGGGGTACAACACTTTGGCCATACACATTGCCCCTGTTCTGCCCGTGTCAGAGCCACAATCGTGGTCATCCTCCAAACTGTGCTCTCTGCATCCATTCAGTGAGAGTTTTTCCCATCCCTTCCAACCCCCTCCCGCCCGCCCGCCCTCAGATGAATGTTATTGCCCTGTGTGATGTAACTATTGATCAGTTAGTACCAATCTGATGGTGAGTACAAGTGGTGCTTGTTTTTCCATTCCTGTGACACTTTGCTTCGAAGAATGGGTTCTAGCTCCAACCAGGATAATACCAGATGTGTTAATTCACTGTTGTTCCTTATTGCTGAGTAATACTCCATGGTATACATATACCACATTTTATTGATCCACTCGTGTATTGATGGGCACCTGGGTTGTTTCCACAATTTTGCAATTGTGAATTGTGCTGCTATGCACATTCGAGAGCAGATGTCTTTATGATAAAATGTCTTTTTTTCTTTTGGATAAATACCCAGTAGTGGGATTGCTGGGTCAAATGGTAATTCTACTTTTAATTCTTTGAGGTATCTCCATATTCTTTTCCATAGAGGTACTAATTTGCAGTCCCTCCAGCAGTGTATGAGTGTTCCTATCTGTCCACATCCCCGCCAACATTTGTTATTTGGGGATTTTTTGATATGAGCCAATCTCACTGGAGTTAAGTGATATCTCATTGTGGTTTTGATTTGCATTTCCCTGATGATTAGAGAAGTTGAGCACTTTTTTATATGTTTGCTGGCCATCATTCTGTCTTCTTTGGAAAAGTTTTTGTTCATGTCCTTTGCCCATTTTTTAATAGGTTGTTTGATTTTTTCTTGTTGATTTTCCTAAGTTCTGTATAGATTCTGGTGATCAGCCCTTTATCAGAGGTGTAGCATGCAAATATTTTCTCCCATTCTGTAGGTTGTCTGTTCACTCTAGTGATAGTTTCCTTGGCTGTGCAGAAGCTTTTCAATTTGATCAGGTCCCATGTATTTATTTTTGTTGTTGCTGTGATTGCTTTGGGGGTCTTCTTCATAAATTCTTTGCCTAGGCTAATGTCCATAAGAGTTTTTCCAACGTTTTCTTCAAGAATTCTTATGGTTTCATGTCTTAGGTTTAGATCTGTTATCCATTGTGAATTGATTTTTGTGAGAGGTGAGAGGTGTGGGTCCAGTTTCAGTCTTCTACATATGGCCATCCAGTTTTCCCAGCACCATTTGTTGAATAGGGAATCTTTTCCCCAGTGTACGTTTTTCTGGAATTTGGCATGACAGCAATCTTATCAGTGGGGAGATACAAAGACTACTTGGGTACCAGGCAATCTGGATTTAGATGCCAACTTTTTATGGTTTGTCTAAGAAACATCAGGTACCTGTTAGGTAGGGCTGAGGGCATGCAGGTAGCAGGACAGGTGCTTGGATATGCAGGTGGCATGGCCCAGTGAGGATAAATAGTAGAAACCACATCAGCAGGAAATGGTGGTTTAGGGACTTTCCCTTTGCCAAGGTATGTGCAGAGGAACAGAGAAACAGAGAACCTGTCTGCGGGTAACCTTTCCGCATTATCATAGTAAAAATCATACCCCTTAGCGCCATGACAGTTCCAGAGCCAGCCATAAAAGCACAGAAGATGTGAGGGTACATGATTCCAGGAATCTCCACCCAATTTCCTGAAAAGACATGAATATTCCACCCCCAGCTTAACATATTATTAGGGATTGGCATAAAGGACACATCTTAACCCTGGAATGATGCTGTTCCTTATTGGAACAGTCAGCTTTCTACTGACTCTGAGTTTACTATACTTTCTATATTCAGGGTCTTCTCCACTCACAGGGACAGACCTGTTCATCTCTCTCTGGAATGTACTTTTGCTTTGTAAATAAAGGCTGCTTGTGTGGAAGTGCCGTCTGGAGTGTGTCTGCTGCCACTCCATTGCACTGGCCCTGCTTATGATACTTCCAAGCAAGGAGCCAAAGAACCAGGACAGGTCTCTCAAAAACCCACCCTAACAGAACCCAGCACCTGATGATTTGATGTATATGGAAACTGAGTTTAAATAAAATTCCTTCACAAGGAAAAGATAAAAACCTCCTGTTATCGGTTAGTTCTTTGTCCAGGCAATGCAAACTGAGCTTCCGGGGTCAATTTCCAACAAAACTGACATGACTGAAGTGAATTACCAATTCATTCAGTTTAAGCAATGGCATCATCACAACTCCATAATTCTACACTTCTGATTAAACAAAATGTTCCCTTGAACCACCTCCAATTTATCCAATTTGCAATATTTTACTTAGTAGTCATGATTACATTGTTATAAAAATTTAAATTTAAATTTAAAATCTTATTTATATTTAAATTTAAATATAAAATATGAAATTAAACTGATTTTTTTGTGCAGGTTTATCAGTATTACTGTTTCTGTTATGGCATCATTCTCATTACTAATGTTAATTGTTTATTTATTGAAAATTAATAAATCATTACCATTTAATTGTTTTACCATTTCAAAATTTAAAAAGGGAAAATATTGAAGGTTAAAATAATCTCAAGACCTTGAAGGAATAAGAGGAATATATATTTCTTATCAGATAATGCTACTTATCTGAAAGAAAAAAAGGACAAGTGCAAAAATGTTGTATTTGTTACTTTCCTCTGCCTTTTCTGATTTATTAAGAAAATAATTTATATTTCTGTCTCTCTTTAACTCATTAACTATTTAGGAAATTACCATTTTTTTCTTCTTTTATTTCAGACTATTATGGGGGTACAAACATTTTGGTTACATAAATCGCTTTTGTACCATTTGAGTAAAAGTTATAAGTGTGCCCATCACCCAGATAGTGTGCCTTGTACATGTTAGGTGTGAATTTGCCCATCCCCTCCTCCCCTGTCCCACTTGCTTGATTTCCGATGAATGTTATTTCCATATGTGCACATAAGTGTTGATTGATTACTACCAATTTAATGGTGAATACATGTGGTGTTTGTTTTTCCATTCTTGTGATACTTCACTTAGAAGAACGTTTTCCAGTTCCATCCAGGTTAATACAAGAGGTATTAGTCTAAAGACAGCAATGTAGCTTAGTTTCCCTCTTTTTTGTTAGGCATTCTGGTTAGTTATTTAGTACTGATGATTTTTAAGTTCTGTAATATAAACTCAAAGGGGTGCTCAAAAATAATATTAAGACAAGTACAAAACCATAGGAAAGCAATAAAATTTATCCAATAGGATTTTATAATAAAACATATGGATTTTACAGACACGATTTATATGGCAGTAAATCTCTAATATGATTATGAAAAAAGAAAAGAATTTATAAATAATATAAAAGTGAAAAAAACAAAAGAGTGGGATTTGCTGTCTTTAGAGATGAAAACAAAATTACCACAGAGTTAAATTTGTTAATTTGCAAAATAAGCATTTTGATATGTAAAAGCACAAAAGTTTAATGTCAGGAATTTACATTATCAAGAAAAAGTCATAAAGGCATTATTATCTTAGCCTCTGCACCACTCATTGCTGATACTTTTTGATATACTAATAAAAAAATTATCACACACATATTTTTGGTTTCTGATACATTGCAAAGTAACCCCTCTCACTGCAAAATCCATAGCAATTAAATGTTGTTATAAAGAATGTGGTTTATGAATAAATAGACATAATTCTAGTGGAAGTATTTTAAACTCCATTACTTTCCTCACTAGGGTTATCAGCTCTGTAATAACTTGAATTAAGTAATATATTTGAACACCAATATGTAAAATTAAAATCTATATTCCCAGTAGGTTCCATCTTAGGAACCATAAATTCTTTTTTTTTAATTTTTAATTATTATGGGTACATAATATTTGTATATATTTATAAGGTACATGTGATGATTTGGTACAGCACACAATATGTATTAATCAAATTAGGGTAATTGGAGTATCCATAACCTCAAGAATTTATCTTTTCTTTGTGATAGGAACATTTCAATTCCACTTTTAGTTATTTTAAAGTACACCATAACTTATTGTTCATTACAGTCACTTTGTTTTGCTATCAAATATTGTTCATTTTATCTCGCTACATTTTTGTACCCATTAACCATCCCCAATTTACCCTCTTCCGCACTACCTTTCCCAGCCTCTAGTAATCATCATTCTACTCTCTGTCTCCATGAGATCAATTTTTTTTTAATATTTAGCTCCCACATATGAGTGAGAATATGTGAGATTTGTCTTTCTGTGCTTGACTTATTTCACCTAACAAAATGTTCTCCACTTCCATCCATGTTGTTGCAAATAGCAGGATTTCATTATTTTTTATGGCTATACAATATTCCATTGTGTATATGGACCACAGTTTTGTTATCCATTCATCCACTGATGGACACTTAGGTTGATTACAAATCTTGGCCATTGTGAATAGTGCTGCAATAAACATGGGAGTGCAGATATCTTTTCCATATACTGATTTCCTCTCTTTTGGATATATACCTAGAAATGGGATGGCTGGGGCATGTGGTAGTTCTATTTTTAAGTTTCTGAGGAACGTCCGTGCCGCTCTCCTCAGTGGTTGCACTAATTTATATTTCCACCAACAGTATATGAGTGTTCCCTTTCTCCACATCCTCACCAGCATTTGTTATTGTCGGTCTTTGTAATAAAAGCCATTTTAACTGGGGTGAGATGATATCTCGTTGTAGTTTTGATTTGCATTTCTCTGATGACTAAAAATGTTGAGCATTTTTTCATATACCTGTTGGCCACTTGCATCTCTCCTTTTGAGAAATGTCTATTCAGATCTTTTGCTCATTTTTAAAATCTGATTATTTGATTTTTTCCCATTGAGTTGGGAGCTCTTTATATATTCTGGTTATTAGTCTCTTGTCAGATGGGTTGCAAATATTTTCTCCCATTCTGAGGGTTGTTTCTCCCCTTTGTGGGTTGTTTCCTTTACTGGACAGAAGCTGTTTAGCTTGACGTGATCCCATTTGTCCAATTTTGCTTTGGCTGCCTGTGCTTTGGGGGTACTCAAGAAATCCTTGCCCAGACCAATATCCTGAAGCTTTTCCCCAATGTTTTCTTATAGTAGTTTCATAGTTTCAGGTCTTAGATTTAAGTCTTTAATCCACTTTCATTTGATTTTTGTATATGGTAAGAGATAAGGATCTAGTTTCATTCTTCTGCATGTGGACATCCGGTTTTCCCAGCACTATTTATTGAAAAGACAGTCCTTTCCCCAATGTATGTTCTTGGCAACTTTGTCAAAGATAAGTTCAATATAGATATGTGGATTTATTTCTGGGTTCTCTATTCTGTTTCATTGGGCTCTGTGTCTATTTTTATGCCAGTACCATGCTGTTTTGGTTACTACAGCTCTGTTAACTTGAACTCAGGTAAGGTGATTCCTCCAGTTTTGTTCTTTTTGCTCAGGATGGCTTTGGCTATTCTGGGCCTTTTTTGGTTCCATATAAAATTTCTATCTGGTCTTCTCTTATAAAGAACTAATCAAGTATACTTGTGATCTTAAAACAACAAACAAAACCCCCCCAAATTTAGCTCTTGATTGCTTTATATTTCCTTAAATATAATATATTTATTTATAATTCTTATCTATATTTTCTAGGTACTATATACCTAGCTATTTCTTAATATATCTCCTTGGTTAAAACTACAAAATAATTTTTTTTTTAAAGTTAGTGAATAATCTGATGAGTTTTACAGTTTACAAAATTGGTTAATTTGCTTTTCTATTAAAGTAATAGTTCTCAACTTTGAAGACATAGATGGGAATAAACTTTTCCCCAGAATAAGACAAAGAAATTGGGGCTGTGTTTACATAGTACTATTTTTTTCCAAGTATATAAAAGAATGGCATCTTTCTATGTAACATGTAGCTATTTCTTGTAGATATTATCTACATGTAATATGACAGGCAAATATTTCCTCTACAAATTTAATTAATTTAACAAATATACCATTTGATACACAATTTGGTTGACTTTGTTTTTGCCCTTTAGATTGACTAGCATGTTGTACAAATAGAGGCAATTAGAATGGTATTATTGTGTAAGTAACCTACCAAGAGTTTGAGACTTTACAGCTGTAGTGATGCAGGTGCTACAGATCATAATTAACAGTATATTTTTGAGATGTCAAGATGCAGGAGGATATCTTTGTGAAATCTCCCCTTTAATATTGCATTCAACAAAGACCTATTGGTGGCAAACTCTGTCCATTTGTATTTCTGGATTAATATTTTCACTTATTCTCACTATTTAATGATGATAAAGCATTCTTTTTCTTATTGTAAAGCAAAGAATATTTTTTTCTTATGATATTGCTTCTTATATGGATGAAGAAAGGTCATATTTATTTGTGGAAGTTGATTGTAGGCATCGCTTTCCAACTTGGTGTTTACTGGCATCATGGAGGTATTTTGAAATCAGCCATGGTGATAGTATTTACACCATAACAATAACCAATCAGGGTTGTTAACACCCATATTCTTAACCTCAGGGAGGCAATATATACCAGCACACCAATGGTATATTCAGAGTTTAACTGCTGGGTTAGAGAGTAGGTGTATTTTTGCTTAAATATTTATAGCCAGACATTCTTGCAAAATGTATATAAACAATGGCAATCCCACAATGTATGAAATATTGCTACTTTATTCTTCATCAAAACTTGATATTATCTACTATTAATTTTTAGTCATTCTAGTACAGTCATAAACTTATCACATTGAGGTTTAAAATGTGCATTTCTTCATTGAATAATAATGAGAAAATTTTCATATAATATTTCTCATTTGAATATCTTTGGTGAAGTGCCTGATGGTGTATTTTAGCCACATATTATTGGGCCATCTTTTATTGCATTAGAGGTCTGTAGAAGTCATCTACACATTTTCAATGATTCCTCTCTCATGTGTATGTATTGTAAACTTTTTTCCCATTTTGTAGCTTGTCTTTTCACTATTTTAGGTGTTTTTTTTTGATAAACAGAAATTCTCAATTTAATAAAGTACAAGTCATAAGTTTTTGGTTTGAGCTAGCACATTCCGTGAAACACATTGCTTTACAATTTATGTTTAGGGCTTTGGTCCATATGGAATTTATTTTGTACATTGTGTGATATAGCAGCAGTCCCCAACCTTTTTGGCACCAGGGACCAGTTTCATGGAAGACAGTTTTTCCACAGACTGGGGGTGTTGGGGGACAGGATGGTTTCAGGATGATTCAAGTGCATTACATTTATTGTGCACTTTATTTCTATTATTATTATTACATTGTAATATATAATGAAATAATTATATAACTCACCATAATGCAGAATCTAATGCTGTTGCTGATTTGACAGGAGGCTGAGCTCAGGTGGTGATGCAAGTGATGGGAAGCGGCTACAAATACAGATGAAGTTTCACTCACTCACTGCCACTCACCTCCTGCTATGTGGCCTGGTTCCTAACAGGCCACGGACTGGTTCTGGTCAGCAGCACAGGGGTTGGGGACCACAGTGACATAGGATTCAAGTCATTTATTTATTTTGGATATGGATATCCAACTGGCACAGCATCTTTTATTGAAATGAACGTTCTATCCCCACAAATTGTAGTAGTGTTTTTGTCATAAATTGTACGTGGACTCTGGACTTTTTTTTCTGTTCCATTGGTTAATTGTACACATCTGCCCTAATAGCAGCCTGTCTTAATTGCTTTGATATATAATAAATCTTGATATCTGTTAGTATAAATATTCCAGTTTTGGTTTTCTTCTAGAGTATTTGGTCATTATAAATTATTTAAATTTTCATATGAACCTTTAGAAACATCTTATTCAATTTACTTGTAAGACACTTCTGGGAATAGGGGAGAAAGATCAACATTCTGTATAACAATGTAGAGTTCTGTTGACCCATGCCTTAGTGAAAGTGATGAAAACTGTTAATCACACAACCCATGTCAAGACTCTGGAATTTGTGCTAAGAGCAAACAACAAATGAAGAAACATCAATTCAAAAAATCCATGACAATTCCTTAAGAAAGGTGAGAGTCTGTGGTATATGAACCAAATCATCTCCATTCCCACCCTTCTCCCAGCTCAATGAGTTGGAGATGCCACTCCAGATTTCTGCAAGGAAGAACACAGGGAACCCTCTCCGCCAGGCATCCATCTGGAGGGCTTTCTTCCCAGAAGGAACAGGACTTCAGGATTTTTCATACTGCTCCTATCTTCTTGTTGCACAGGATAAGTCCAGGAAAATGCAGTTGAAGATGGCGCTCCCTTCTGCCCAATCACCATAAATTGAGAATAGAATAATCTTTTTCACAAATGGTTCTAAGGCAACTGAAAAGCCACATGTAAAAGAAATAAGTTTTTATATATATACACACACACACACATATATGTATATTTCAAATGTCCACACTTATACTATGTGTCCAAATAGTAACAAAATATACATTTTATGAACAATTTAAGATTTACTTCTGATAATGTCACATAATTGAACTTGTGTCTATATAGCAAAAAGATTTAAAAACTAAAACAAAATGTATCATATTTTATGTAACGCCAAAAATTATACACAAGTAATAAAAGATATTCTTAAAGTATGGAAAGAAGAAATGTCTCAGAAATGTATCAATTATCTATGAATATGAATATAAATATGAATTGTGTTTAAAGTTGACAGGAATTAGTAGATTCCTCAAGTCTCTGGCAGAACCAAACAAAATTTATTCTAGAGGAACATCATAATAAGCATGATGATAACTTAAAAGAATTTCTTCAAATAATTTTCTAAGGAAAACAAGCAGCTCATAGTATAAAAACAAAAGCAACACAAGAAAATAAAACATATGAGCAAGAACCATCAGAAACATTATTAACTACTGATCTATGCATATTTTATATATTGGATTTTCAGATGCAGAAAATAACAGTGCATTCAATATTTTGAAAAACAAAGAATAAACATGAAAAAATGATTGCCTAGTTATTGAGAATTAAGGGAATATGATAAATTAACCAAAATTCTGAGAAATAGCTAAATAGATATATAAATAAGTATACATACATTTAACCTATCTATATCAGAACTTATTAGGATATTTATAAAAGGGAAACATAATAGATATTAAAAATTCTGAATTTAATAGCACACTGAATTAAGAATTGAACTGAGAGTAAATATTAAGAAACTTAACAGAATGCAACACAAAAAAAGACAGCATAAACAAAAGACATGTATAAGAGACACCAAACACAGAGTGGAAAGTTCTAACCTATGACTAATTAAAATTCTAGAGAGAAAGAGAAAGAGAAAAAGACAAGACAATGATCATTGAATTGTCGTGAGATGGTGGCCCTGATGAAATTCATGAAAATAATTGCAATTGTCTTTTTTTAAACTTAAGAATATCATTTATGGCCAAGGAAGACAAAGAAATAACGGCTTTATTTTTCACTTTATTTTGTTTTTTTAGAATAAATATCTTTTATACAATAAATGAGAGAACTCAAATAATTTTAACTCGAGCTGAGTGAATACTTATTGTACGATCTTGAACAGAGGGTCAATGAAATGAACATCAGTAGATTCTGAAGTTGTGGGTAGCTCTCGAATTCTTCTGAGGATATGTTAATACTAATGAGTTTACCATTGTTTTGTAAATTTTTAAGATTGATCTCAATTTGTACCCTGAGAACATATTACTGGGCTTCAGAAATTATAATTGTATCAAATTTATCTAATACATTAATATATAATTATAATAATGCATATGACATATGTTTTCTTTACTTTTCCATATTCTTAAAATATGGAGGCTACTAACAGATGATATTTTATCTATTAATCTATGTATGTACAATACAGATATACCAGAGTTGATTCATAATTCCTCCAGTGTTATGGAGAAACAGCTATTTTGTTCCAGTGATAAAATAAACAGTAGCTCAATAAATAAAACTTAATATCAGATCTAGTTATTTTTAGAAATATAGTAACAACTTTCAGTTTGTATGTGGGAAGCAACCAATCTAAAACATATTTTGTGATTATTTCCCCCAGCGTGTGCAATTACAAAGTATTTGTACAATAACTTGAAGTCATTAATTTATGCAGCAATAACAATTTTAGCATGAGGTTAGTGCTGCAGGCAGATAAAACAGATGAGCAGGCAAAATTTTCACTGAATGAAAAGACAAACCTCACAGGACTTTAAGGAAAAGGCTGTAACTGATAAGTATTTACACAGAGTGGCTTTGACTACAGTAAGTTTATCTGTCCTTCAGGTCATTTGTACTGAAAGATTACCAAGAATAGGATTTATAATTTTTAAAGATGAAAAGATTTATAAAAAATCATATTTTATGCATCTCTTTTTCTTTAGCTTCAGTTATTTTTTTCTCTCTCTAATGTACCATAATTTCTGTAGAGTTAAAAATAAGTTCCAGAGGAACAAAAAACTATATGATAAGGATGCTACTTTCAAAAGATTTCTTCATTTGTTCTCACCAGAAGGCATATATGGAATCTATAAGTAGCACAGAAATTTACAATTAAATTTGAATCTGTGTGATGTTTATTTTGAAATTAGAGGACATGATACTTCTAATACAAGCTTCTGAATATTTAGGGCAACAATAGTTAAAGTTTATTATATTGATTTTTAATGTTCTGTTTTATTTTGTCAATAAAATAGAATCACTTTATGCTTAAATATGCAAATAATAATTGACCATTTTAGTCAACCAGTTAGATAACTGATAATTTATAAGAGAACATACTAATAGATTGGGTATATACTTAAGATTCCTCTTACATGTAAAGGGTATATTGAGGAGCTAATTGTTTAAATAATGCATATACAAGATACATAGTGAAACTGTTTCCATAATTTAGTAGCGGCTTTATTGTATTAGGTCTTATATAGGCAGATCCTGTGGTTTTACACAATAAGAATTACAATTTACTAATTGTTAATTCTTTTGCAGCAATAACAAAATGAGTGAATACGAAAGTAGCAACACAAATGAATTGAATTGCAACTTGAGCAATAGACATCTAAGTACTGTACAAAATCTATTATTCAAGTATGTTTACAAATGACGGCTAATTGAGAGACTCATAGCAACTTTTAAAAATTTAATTTCTGTGTTAAAAATGATATCTCTGTTAAAAATCCTTACTCTTTTTTAAAATAAAAAAAGCAATATGATCTTTTTTAGATGTAGTGGAACAAGATAAGGGTGTTAACAGCTTCTACTTGTTTCTCTCTACTAGCACACTGGTGAGGTAACAAATGGCAATTAATTGGATATAATGGGTTTTTTATTTCCTGCCACAACTTTCTCTATGCTTAGAAAATCATATATATCCATCTATTTATCTACTTACCTGTGTATCTGTAATAAAATTATACCAATAGTTTTTTAAATCTTTTTTTCTTTTTTATATAAAATACCTTAACCATACAGAAAAAAATGAAGAATACAGTATGATGAAGGTCCTTGGCTTTATCATTTATCTATTTTAGCTCTTTATATTTACATATAGATACATATAATACATACAACACATATATTATATATAATTTTCTTTTATATATTTATAAAAACATGCAGTCTTATTTTTAAGTTATACTTTAAAAGAAGTCAGGGAAAAATAGAAGACAAACAGATGGGAAAATAGAAAATAAATAGGGGTAAAATTAAACCCAATCATACCAAAAGTTATATCTAAAATGTTCTAAGAACTTCAGTGCAAAACTAGTGATTTTCAGATTGGATAAAAAAGTAAGATCTAACTATATGTTGGCCTATAAGCAATATGATAAAAATGATAAGAAAGCTGGGGTAACTATATTATTATTATCAGATAAAGTTAGACTTCAGAACAGAAAACATAAAAGATATGAAGAGAGATATTTTATAATGATAGGTAAGTCAAATCATCAAAAAGACATAACAATCACAAAGGTATATTACTTACTAATAGAGCTTCACATTATATGAAAAAAATTGACAGAATTAAATAATAAATATATAATTACACAATATGAGTTAGGGGGTTCACTAATCCACTGTGAATTATTGAAAGGTCAAAAAAATCAGTAAAAGTATAAAAGATATAAATGACACTATTAATTACCTTGAATTTATTAACATTTATAGAATAGCAATATTTATATTATTTATATAAACCAATAACAGTAGAATATACATTCTTTTCACCAAAAGAAGAATATATATGAGAAAAAGAAACTCTGGGCCACAAAAAAAATATAAAAAATGTAGATGAATTGAAACCATATAAACTATGTTTTCTGACCACAATATATTTAAATTGGAAAGCAATAACAAAAACATTTTTTTAAAAATCCACAAATATTTTAAAATTAAACTGCTCACTTCTAAGCAAACCATTTATCAAAGAAGAAAATAGAGAAATTTAAAAATACTTTGAAATGTATTATACTGAAAATACATCATATCAATGTAAGATTATATAGCTTTAAATGTTTATATTACGAAACATAAAAGCAACTACTTAGGGTTCCAATTTAAGAAGCTAGAAGACAAAGTTAAACACAAATTAGAAAGAAAAAAATGAGTCATAAAATTCCGAATGGAAACCAGTGAAATTAAAAACAAACGAATAAAGAAAAATCAATGAAATTGATAGCAGGTTCTTTGAAATGATCAATGAAATTGACACATTTCTAGCCAGACACATCAAGAAATGCAAAGAAAATATGGAAATTAGCAACATCCGGAATAAAAGGGAGAAAATCCCTCTAGGTCCTAGGGACACTGAAAGATAATGAAGAGATACAGGAGTAAGTTTATAACAGTAAATGTGGCAGCCTTGATGAAAGAAATACATTCCTGGAGAGACACATATTACCAAATTAGAACAAAATGAAATCAAAAGCCTGAAAGTGGAACCCTTCCCAACTCATTTTATGAAGTCAGCATTAACTTGGTACCAAAATTAGACTAAGATATTATACGAACAAAGTAAAACTAGAGGCCTATATCACTTATAAAATACATGTGAAAGTTGTTAACAAGATATTTCTGTACAAAATCTAGTAATGTATAAAAAGGATAATACATAATAACTAAAGTTGAGTTATCTCAGGAATGCAATGTTGGTTTACCAACTGAAAATAAATCATAGCAATTGATCATATTATTAGTATAGTGGATAAATAAAATGATTTAACATGTTTATATGTAAGTGTGTACACATGCGCATTTAACTTTTCTATCTACTCATGATTTCCATTGGATTCTTATCTTGGTTTTAGACTCCCTCATAATGTTATTTTATTGATAATTTTTTCTAATGAAAATTTGGTCTTGATATATATTGTAAGTGGTTTATGTTAAGATCTGGTCACAAAAGAACATTCTAATACTATATTCAAGCATATTTAATTTTTATTTATTGATTGTCAACAATGGCTTGGATATTAACGGCCTATTAATTTTAACTGAGATGCATCTCCATTTTCTCAACTTAGGTACATCTTTAAATTCTGGTACCCTTTAGAGTATTTTTAGTTTTTGATATGGCAGTGTGTTGAAATAATGAGTCATCTATATACATTTCCCAAAAATATCACAGAGGTTCAACCTTATTTTACTTACAATGGATTTGTAATATTTCAAACATCAGCACCTATGCATATTCTATTTTGCTATTGACAGGTAAAAGAAAAATGTATCTTAGATGTTATATTTTGAGCAGTTACAGAGTATCTATTGAATGTCTTTATCATTAGAAGAAATCAAGACAGTCTTTAAGTAAATTTGACAGACTTTAACTAAATCTGACACAATGAACAAAATTCTACTGCAATCGAGATAAAGAAAATGTCAGTGTGTAAAATCAATTAGCTATGCTTAGACAGAATATGGAATTCAATTAATACTCTCCATAAATAAATATTCTTTGGCATACTAGGTGGGAATATAATATAATTGTTTAACATGATAGACTTGTAGGGATCCTTAAAGTTCATTTTTGCTACCATAAAAATTTAAATTTAAGGCCTCTGTTCACCTCCACCTGATATAACTGCCAGGTTCTGTTTGCTCTCAGACCTCCTCACTTCCACAGTGACCCTACCTTCTGATGTGGATATAGACCACAAATCATATTAGAACCCAGGAGTTGTTTTTATTGTTTTTGTTTTTATTTTTGTGTTTTACCTCAATCTTTTATTAAAATTTCTATGTAGATCAGAGAAATCCAGAAGGGCAAATAAAATAATTAAAGAAACTGCAAATATTTATATTATAAAATAAAGACAAATTATTACAATAAAAAATAAATTTCACAGAAAAGAGGGTTAGGTGATTAGAGAGTGAATTGCTGTAGACTTTATAGAATTGAGAAGCAATTTATAAAAAGCAGAAAGGGATTTGATAAGTAGATGCCAGACTTGTAAATGATAATGAGGTGTCCAGGGTGGAAAAGAAGACTTTTAAGAAATTATTTCTTTTTTGTTGTTTCTTCAATAGACTCTGGTAAACATTTTCATTGCTTTCTAAATATTCATATCCATATACCTATATATTTTTCTTTCCAATGTCTAAAGAGTTTTTTTTTAACTAGTTTTGGAGCTGGAAGTATAAAAGTTAGTTTTTAATTGGGAGTCATGCAGCTATTTTCTGCAAGTTATGAGTGGAATAAAGAAATAAAACCCAGAGAGGATATGTACCTTGTGAAAGATCACCCCGCTAATGAAAGAGCTACAGCTAGAGCTGGAGGTCCCTAACCCCTTGTTTTGGTTCTCAGGTGTTTGACTAAACTGGTATAAAAATATAACAATAGCCTGTTCAAAATCTGTCCTTTTTCTATATTAGAGAAATATGCGTTCAACTTTTTTTCTTGGAATAATTTCAGCAAATTCACACTCTATTATTCCTGCTCAATTTATTCATAGAAATTTTAAAATTTTATTTTCTCTACTAGTAAACTGGGTCATTGGCTATAGACCATTTTAGACAGTTAGGTAGAGTTCAGAACCTATCACACTGTAGGTGGTCTCTGTGAACTTCTGAGACTTTCTGATTATATTACAATAAAAAATTGGTTTTTGAATTGTTTTAAAAAAAGTGCCTATAAAAATCATCTTTAGAATATCACATATCCCACAAATTAATGATGTTGAAGTTGAGTTTATTCCCTTTTCCCTGAAATCTGAACACTTTCTCGTGTTTCCAGTGATCTAAGTTAGAATCTTGGGGCTTCTCTCTGACATTTCCCTCACAGTTGATATCCAACCATTCTCCAAGGCTCACCTCATAAATACCTATTGAATTCCTCACTTATCTCCAACAACAATTTATAAACTCTAACCCAAGCAGTGACTATTTCTTGCTTAGATTACCTAAAAAAAGTAAATAAATACTCTTCCAGTAACTCAGTCCTGCAGTATATTATCTACCCTATTACCAACATTTTGTGTCCAAAACAAAATCCAGTTATGGGATATTCTTCTACTTAATGTTTTTCCATGCTTCACACGCCTTTAAGATAAAGCTTGAACCATAACAAGGGTTCTCAAAGTCCTCCTAGATCTGGTCACTGTCTACTGTACAACCTCATTGCTTACCATATACCCTGCACTGTCTTCACTTCATTTCTTTCTAGCTTTCAGCTAGATTCTAAAGAATCTGTAGATGCTATTTTCTATGATAAAAACTTGGTCTTATTTTTCCAATTATATCAAGTCTTAGTTAAATGCCCAAGCCAAGGTATCCTTTTATACTTTAAATTTTTCTAACAACACCTATCATAATTTATTATATTTGTTTCAATTTTGTTGTGTACCTTTTCTTCCAACACATTGTAAGATCAGAGACGGCAGAGACCATTTCTACCTAATTCACTATTATTATGACTGTTACGACCAAGGGCACATAAGGCCTTTGTCTGATAGTTTAGGAATTGTTAGGTAGATAGTGAGGGACTTTTGGCTCTCCTGGGGCAAAAAGTGGGAGCCCCACCTTGGAGCTGCCCCACCTTGATCCTTCTCCAAGCAATTGCCACACCTGGGGTAAGGAGGAATACCCTGCCAGTCTGGAAAAGAATGCATTCCCCAGCCCAAGGGCCAGACAACCCAGGCACAATAGGATCTGGAAAAATAACCTAGAGTAACCTAGAGCTAACCCTGTTCTGGAAAGGTCCTTATCCAGTCTTACTTTCTACCCCAACTGCTGCTATGGTCCTAGGGATACCTACTTGGATCCATCAATCTTGGGTGAAGCTGCAGAAGGACCAAAATTAAACTCACCCGGCCCCTACAGATGAGAACTCCAGCACTGGAGCCAAATACTCAGGTACTTCCTTGGAGGATTGCCGGTACCTGTTCAAGTGGACTTCTCCTGCTGTGGCTCCTTCAGATAAGTAGTACAAACTGTTTACTTATGGGCAAGACATCTTTTGCCCTGGCAAACCAAACTACACATACCCTAAGGCCCAACCAAACCTGCTGGATATGCCTGTCCACTAGGTCATGGGGCTTTACCCAATCAATGATGTGGGAGACATGAGGAAATCTCTCTCTTACTATTGAGCAACATTCCACTGCCTTACCTACTTGGAGCGCCTACGCCCATACTCAGATAGTTATAAAAATCCAAGAGATTTGGCCTTTCCCCAAGCCCTCACAACCCATACCTTTTGGGGCCACATACACTCACCCTGATAATGTGGCCTGGGATACTTTTCCTGTTTGTATTATCCATACTTATGGACAAGGCCCAAATGTGGGGACCCTGCCTACTTCTCAATGCATATATGATTTTGTCATCCCTCAACTGCCCATAAAAAACACTAGTTAGGGCCTCTACTTTTGTAAACTTTGGCTCACTTGCCAGAATCTTGACTATGCATTTCTGCATACAAAAAATTAGATCTTGACTAGATATCCCCAGCCTCCAATGCTTCGTACTGCCCTTCCTTCCCTTGCAAGCTAGTTTTTTGGGTATGGCCACAGCAGGAGATTAATTCCCTAGTGGGTCCAACTAGCAAAACATCCTGTCCCACCCTTTGGCACACAACCAAAGCAGCATTACACTTCAGCCAGGGGTGGGGCTCTCTAATCCTGGAAAAGATCAATTTTTCATTTGCCTATCCCTCAATCAGCACCTTACTCAGAGCCAATTTCGCTGCCCAGGGAGCTGAATAGCATGGCACCAAACTCTAGGAAAGAGGACCCCAGCCACTGGAAAATTGGCTCTTGTTCTGCTAGCCAAAATCCAGTTCGCTGCCTAACGTCCTCTGGAGCGGGGGATATACCGGGTGTGCGGCATCCAAGCATACTGGGTGCTACCCCCTTACTGGAGAGGCCACTGCTTCCTGGGCCTACTATATCCAGATATTCAAATTACCCAGGATTCATCCACCTTGCCTTTCCCTTTGTGCAACGGGGCTATCTACACATGCGGGCGCTCCCTTAATTCCCTTTTTTGCCTTTATGGGAACAGCAGCGCTGCTGGAATAGCTACAGGAGCCACATCCCTGGGCCTGCAGCAGTCTTTGGCTGTAGAGACGGCACAAGCCATGACGAAAACTAGCCATATAATTGCCCTCTTACAGGAAAAGTTGGATTCACTAGGGGGGATCACCTTGCAAAATAGATGGGCCCTCGACCTTCTAACTGCAGCAGAAGGAGGTACCTGCTTGTTCTTAGAAGAACAGTGTTGCTTTTTTGTTAACGAGTCCGGACAGGTTCAGGACAACATCAATGCCATCTTAGTGTTCACCTCCAATCTCCAGACACAAGGAGAGACCTCTAGCCCTGGTGGATGTCCTTGGTAATTCCCTTGGTCACTCTGTTAATTTGCATCCTGGGAGTTCTAATATTGGAATTGATCCTCATAAATTTTCTAACTAAATTCATTTTATCCTTCCTAGAGGCCACCAAGCTACAAATGGTTTTACATCCTCTACCAGCCCCATCACCTACCTCCTCCTCGCACCTACAACTACAATAATCTACTGAGGACATATCCTGGAAGTCCCCTGGAGAGACCCCGGAGAACCTGAAAGAGGTCACTCTAATAGGAATCATCGCCCCCACTCGGCATAAAGCAGCCAGAGGAGTTGACACTCCTACCCTATGATTTGGGCCTCTAGAATAGAGAGTGGGGAAATGTTAGGTAGGTAGTGAGGAACTTCACTCTCCTAGGCACAAAAGTGGGTGCCCTGCCTTGGTGCTGCCTTAAGCAATTGCCACACCTGTGAAGGAAGTACAAGGTGGGGCACCTCGCCTTGGTGCTGCTCCACCTTAATCGTGCCTGGAGCAATTACCACACCTGGGAGAAGGAGGAAAACCCTGACAATCTGCAAAAGAATGTAAGGAATTCCCTACAGCTTGGGCCCAACAGCCCAAGCACAGTAGGATCTGGAAAATGACCTAGAGTAACCTAAGGCTAATTATCATGTCACTAACTATCCATCAAAGTGGTTCCATAACGATGTTTGAACCACAAAGAGGGCCCAATCCGGACAATATAAAACAAGACCCCAGAACATAACCAAAGCCTCTTGTTATGACAGGGGGCCGTTGGTCACGGGTGGTGAATGTGTCTTGCTCTTGCTCTATAAATCTATCCTGCTCTTCCTCAATAAACTTCATTTTGTGCTGGCCTTGCTATCAGTGTGTCTGGTCATTGTTTGACTAAGAGCACACCAAGAAATGAGAACAGACTGCCAACCCGACAGAATGATTAGCTCTCTGAATGGCTGAATACCAAACAAAATAAATGATTGAAAAGTGAACCTTTATTTGATCAGTAAAGGAACTATTATAACTACGTCTTCTCTTTCACTTTGTCCTCATGAATTCATCATTCCTTTTGCCTGCAACTGATTAAGTAAGCATGTGCGCACACACACACCTACACCCCTTCCCCATAAGTTTTGTGAGAAGAACTAAAAATTCCTACCCTGAATTTGGCTACATTTCTTTTAGAACTCTGGATCATTAGCCAAATATCCACAACTGCAGCACACTCTCTGGAACAGATGCAATCTAAAAATTCAATTTTTGTCAGTAGACTGCTATGTTCCCATTGATTTATATTCTAAATTTAAAATCACTTTATTTTCATTTTCCAGTTATTTTCAGTGGCCATTGATTTCTAATATTTTGCCACTTTTGCTCAGCCTATAAAATAACCACACAAACACCTGGGGTGTAGCTGTGGAGATGTTGCCAACATTTAAAGACACTGCTTTTTAAAGTTTATTATTTAAATAATTCTCCTAATCAGGCAATCAGAGTGTCTTTTTATTGTAAAATGCATTTTTAGAAAGCAGTTGCTCTTAAAACATAAACACACATTTACTACTGTACAACTTTTGAACATGGTAATACTGGATGACCAAGTTTCTAACTGAATTCAATTTCTTAGAAAAGATCAAATTCTTAAATGAATAGTGGAGATCTGTCTTCTGGCTTTGTAGCTTCAACAGACATATCCAAGAAGAAAATAACAGCAATGAAACTTGTATTTGTACAGCACTTTAAAATTTGCAGAGTGTATTCTTGCATACATACTTTATTAAATTCTCACTGCAATCATTTCAAATAAGCAACTGAAATATAAATTATTAGTTCTGAAATATGTTAATTGATCTGGAGAAGTAAGTGCATTTTAAAAACATCATTCACATACTAAATATTAAAGAGTAGATATAATCAGGTGTTTTATATACTTAATTCCATTTTCAGTGGTTATTCTGCTAAAACATGTTACCTCTTTAATATGGAGAAGGCATTTCTAGACACTGGGCATTCAGTGGTAAATATGGCAAACATAGCTCTTATTGGCAGGAACTTACACGCTTGTGGGAAACTTCAGAAATAAGCAATAGTATTAAAAAAGACAATTCCAGCCAGAGAATACTGGTGAAGAAAAAAACACATCGGTAGTGTGAAAATGGTTGGAGGGAGATAGGTCATGATAATCAAGGGAGACCATATTTAAAGTGGTGACTTTTTAGCTGGACGGAGAGTTCCAAACAGAGGTCCTACGGAAAAAGCTGACTTGGCTAGTTTGAGGAATCCAAACAAAGCTAGGATGCTGACTGTGTGAGAGCAAAGGTGTCAGGGTTTGAGGTCAACTATGTAGGCAGTGGAAACAATAACATAGGGCATAAAAGCTGTGATAAGGAGATTCAATTTTATTCAATGTGTATTGAGAAGCTAGTAAAATGTTTTAGGCAAAACCATATGTGATTTAATTTATGGTTTAAAGAGAATCTTCTATTACTGTAAATGGAATGGATTTCAGTAGGAAGCAAGGAGATGAGCATTGTATTAGTTCATAAGAGAGATAAGGTAATGTAGACTCAGGTGATAGCAGTTGAGATAAAAACAAACTGAAGTGGACAGACTAAAATGGACTTGGAAGGTAGACTTGACATGATGTAGTGATTTATTAAACATGGGATGTGAGGAAAATGAAAGAACCAATGATAAGTGTAAGAATTTGGCTCATTCAAGCCAATGGACGTTGATGCTTTTTTACTGAGATGGAGAAAAGTAGGTAAAGAACGTTTCTGAGTTCAGTGTGGGAACTGACTATTATTTTACATGGATTAAGGTTGATAAATTGGAGATATCAAAATAGAAGCCTGGAAATTCAAATAAAGTTCTGGACAAGGTTAAATACTGGTGAGTCAATTATACACATACAGGCATGCACACTTATATGGCATATAACAATGTAATGGAATTGGACAGGTTGTGATTACCTAGGGGTAGAATTTAATGGATAAGAAAGTCCAAGATAGCTCAAGCCCTGTAGCATCCCAAAATTTACAGGTCAGAGTAGAGGAGGCTGATTTAAAAAAGGTGACATCAGCAGACTGTGATATCACAGGAGCTTCCTTATTTCAACAAAGAGGGAGAGAAGATAGCACAGGAAAATACATGGTTAAATTATTTTATTTATTGAAATTTATATGTTTATATTTTTACCATTTTATAAATCATGTCTAAAAATTATTTTGGTTAAGTGAATTATCTCTACAATACTGCTGCAGATGCAAAGGCAATTCTGCAGAATTTTGGTCACTCACTCATTCATTCATTGGAACAGAATTTATTAAACCATGTGTTGACTCTTTGTTGAGTATAGGCAATACAGTCACTCACTTTATTAATCCCACAGCTACATAGGAAATAAAAATTATTTGCCACACTTTACAAGAAGATGTAGTAAATGCAATAATAGAAATACGTAAGCGACAGTTAATCCAATCTAAGGTGTAGACAAACTTCCAGAAGAAATTGAATGAATGAAGCCAATAGTGGAATGCATTCATTCCAAGTGAGAAAATTTTGGACAAAATGATTAAAGGCACAGCAGTTTGTTTATGCAAGATAGTATGTAGTATGAGGTGAACCAAGATTGAAATTGCTGGGTTTAGTATAGAGGGGCTGTCATGGCATGGAGCTTGGGTTTTATCACAGTCAATTAAAAGACATCAAAATTTGGGGCATAAGAATAAATTGCTTCTATTTGACATAAGCCAAACTTGTGATTGATTGCAAGAAGGATAGAATAGACGATGTCTGACTGAAGGCAGAAGCACATAGTAAGCATTATTTGCAGTAATTCTGGTAATAGAACATAAGGCTCCAAATCAAGATAACAATAAGTGACATATGGACAAGTGAAAGATATTAGAGAACTAGTGGGAACATAAAATTTTTCAGAAACATCTGACTACATGCAAAATAGTAAAAAAGAAAGTGTCATTAATAATGTACACATCCTTAACTTGAGTGACTGAATGACGTTAATGCTACCATCAGGGAAATTTGAAATAGATAGGTAATAGTAATGTCTACTGCATAGTCCCAATACAGTGAAGAAAATATAACCAATCATCCTTTAAGAAGTATTTTATCCAGATAAAATAATTTATTTAAATTAATAATCACATATACACACAGCTTGTTTCATGTGAAATTTACTAAAAGTTGATGTTTCATTCATGAATAAGTTAGATCAATTTCAGCAAAATAAAAATGCCTGTGGGCTAAAAAGTATTAGTTTAATATTTAACAGTATTACCTACCTGCCTTTTCTATGTTGGCAAAGCTTGCCCCCAAAATAAAAAACTAAAATTTCTAACTACTCACTCTCTAATTCTTTTCTTCAAGTTAGTCATGAGATTTTAGGCAATGAGAAATAATAATTCTTTGAGCTGGGGAAGGAGAGTACTGATAAAGATTTTCCCCCCAGATAAGATTAGAAAAACACCTGAGACGAGGTCTCTCATCAATTTACCGTCCCTCTTCTTTCACTCATTAGAACGTTGTCACGTAAGGGCGTGACACTGTGAATCAGGCATTCTTTCACTTTTTGCTGAAAGTACTCTAGCTGATGTAGCAAGTAAATATAACTACCAAACAGTCTTAACTCAGTGGACTTTTAAAAAGAAGTAATTTTAATGATTTCTTAGTAAATACTACATTCAGTCATAATGTATTGAATCCCCATTTCATATCCTTCAGAAATATCTTGGGAAGATAGATAGTTCTACTGCCACTTAGAATAGTTATGAAGTCCCCAGTTCAGGTTAGTTCAATTTAACACTTCAATGTTCTGTTTATTTTAGGCCTAATTGTCCCACATTCTCCCCTTTCCTCTCCCTCACCCGCCACCTCAAACAGCCCAGAATCTGAGAAATACCAGTGGTAGGTAGTTAGGTGATATGGACTGGTCTTTTACTCCTCCTTTTCTCCTTCCAACAAGTCTGGAGATGTAGCCTGGAAGGCCAATTTTGTTGAAAAGGTAAAGGTATTTTTTCCTAAGTTGCGTTTATAAGTGCGATGCCCCATTCACTTAGGCTGCCATCTTTCTGCTATTGTCCTCTGGGGGCAGGGGAGTGCGTTCTTCAGAGTGCTCTAAAGGGCTTCAATCCATTGCAAGGGAAGTAGCATTGCCGAGAGCAAGTTTGGGGTGTGTCAAGTAAAAACAAATCTGGATTTAGATTAGGAGAGTTTAATTGGAAAGACTTTTGCAATAGGGAAAACCATACAAGCACAGGAAGGGCAAGTATCTCAAAATCAAACAGAAAAGGTCAGGCATGGTGGCTCATGCCTGAAAGGCCAGCACTTTGGGAGGCCAAGGCAGGAGGATCACTTGAGTGCAGGAGTTTGATACCAGCTCTCAACAACATAGCAAGACCCCTTCTCCATCAAATTTTTTTTTTTTTTTAATTAGCTGGGAGGATATCTTGAGCCCAAGAGTTCAAGGTTGCAGTGAGTTATGATTGTGCTACTGCTCTCCAGCCTGGATGACAGAGTGAGATCTGTCTCTCAAAAAAAAAAAAAAAAAAAAAAAAAAAAAAAAAAAATGGAGAAGAAAAAAAAGCAAAGAAAAAGTCTTTTCTTTTACAGGAAAGGGTAAGCAATAAGTAAGAAGTTGGGCAAAGGAAGGAAAATGAACAGGATCTGACAGGAAAAGTGTTCAGCTCTCATCAGCTAATTCTCAGAATAGCAAATAAGATGGTAGTTCAGCTTTTTAGTGCATGCATAAGCTTGCGGGCAAACAGAGTTAAGGGGCCCATAGGTAGGAGAGAAGCCTGACTCTGAAGTTTGCTCAAGAGAAGGCAGAGGGTGGAAAATGAGTGATCAGTGAGCACTTGGTCAGGTGGGATAGTGGTGAGGCAACTCTAAAGAGTGGTTTGTTTAGTTCTCTACCAGTTTATGTCTTGTTCAAAGTAATTATAAAGAACAACACATTTTACTCTCACAACTGTTTCATTTAGGACAATATATTATATATTTACCTAAGATATTGGCAAGATCGCTTATGCCTGGCTACCAGCTACTCCATCTACTTGATTCAAAGGAAACACACAAACTTGCCAAAGCAGATTCTGAGAATAAACTCAAATCCACTGAGCTTCTTCCCCTCCAACCTGCCATTTCTGCTCAAATCTCCTTTTCCTTGATCAAATAGAAACATAGGTGGTCAGTAATTTTGCTTTGTAAATAGGCAGACATCAAACTCAAGCATGACATAACTATATACCCCTTTTGTCAGTTCTTTCAATTTTTATAGTGTTTTTTGCTTTGCTTTGTTTTGGTTTTTTGTTTGTTTGTTTTTGGCACCCTACTTATTTGAAGAACTCCAAAAGTTCTCCTCTTCCTCTTTCTCTAGAGTTCTATGCATACAACTTCAGGAGAATGCGTGCAGATGGAGATAATGTTTCTGGACAAAAGAACTAGTGTAACAGCTTCTTAGCCCCATTCAGGAGGTCTGGCCCCCAATTCTTTAACCTCTTTCTGGTATACATAGCATTTTTTGTCCCTGATTTAGGTGCTATTTTTCAATCCATGTTAATGAAAAAAATACCATTCAAAATTATATGGAAATATGCTAGTTATTAGAGTATGAATTTTTCAAATAAGATATGTCAGTACTATTTTTGAGGGTATATAATACATTGAAATTTTAAAATATAATCAATAACAAGTGGAAATCAGCACTAAGTGTATCTAATTAGGTCTTACACTAATTATTTAAATTAGAAAGTTAAACCAATGAAAATAATCATTTGTTTATGTGATTGTGTGTGTGTGTGTGTGTGTAAGAGAGAGAGAATGTGTTTGTACTTTAAGGAGAACCAATTCACAATAACAATTGAACTAAGCATATATCCAAGTATCATCATTTTCATTGCAGGATTAAAAATAAAATATTAGTTTAAGTATTAGTACTAATCTAATCACAATGTTTAATTGCTAAAATACAATCAATGTTTGCAACCCATTGTTCCAGTTGCTTTAAGAAAACGTAAACCAAGAATAAGCAATTGGCATAAAATTATAATGAATGTTAATTGTATTAATAACTCTTTAAGCATGTGTTATCTTCCTGACAGGCTTGAACAACAAAACAAATCCTCAAATAAGCAGGATGAGTTAAGAAGAAAGCAAAGTAAATAGTATCTTCGAGGGGTGTCCATTTGTCAGCCATTAGCAGGAGACAACCAGCTGCTAAATAAAATTAGATCCCTCCTAATATTCTTCAGGAACCCACAAGAAAAAGAGTGCAACAAACCATTAAAGAAGCAAAGAGCAGAGTCAGCACCAACAGCTGAATTAGGCAACTTAGCAGGTAACTATGAAAATCCTGAGCAGTATAAATTTACAAAAGGTTTCTAAATTTATTGTGGTGAATAGAAAAGATCCCAGTGGCCAAATCCAATCCAATTAGGGTAAAAACATCTTTCCTCCTTAACTGCCAGCTTTTGTATGAAGAATTGCTTCTTCTCAAACTCAGTCAATTTTAAATTGTCTACTAGCTGAGTTTGCCCAGCAGGAGGCTAAAGGGTCTATTATACTGACAGATGCTCCCTGCTTTAAGATTGTACAGAATTTAAATGACTTTTATTTTCTGTTTATAGCCATTTAAATTGAATTAATATGAAAAAATTAAACCAAATTTTGTCATTTAAAACTTACATCTTTTCAGTAATATTTTAAATGATTGCAGACATCAGTAGTAATCTATATTTGTGTTAATATGCTGTTATATTTTTCTCACTCTAATATTTATAATTTTTAGAAAATAGTTAATATTTGTTACAAATTTGTATTTTGTACAGTTATATAAAATATATCATTTTTACATTGTTGTTATGACAATCAAATCAAACGAATAGGCATGTATATTTATACCCAGTTAATTTATGAGGAAAAATAATTTTACTTATTTGTTTAGTTAGCTCTTACTGTTTATACTTTGAGTAGTAGAGCCAGGACTATTTGCCCAGTTTCTTTTTCTACTAGCTCAGAGTACATTATATTAAGCTCTGCTGCTGTTAACATAAATTCAAGTGAAAGCATGTTCTTTAAGTTACGAATTCATAAATGAGATAAAATATAAAATCTGGGGCAATTACCATATACCTAGGTACAAATTTTAGCTGTTTTTTTAAAGAAAAAACATTGGACATTTTCATAAATCATTTAAATAAAATATTTTAATTTATTTTATTCTTTACCTATGTATTATTTAACCCTGTGTATTACTTTTCTAGGGACACTATAACAAAATATCACAGACTAGGTGGCTTAAACAACAGAAAATTATTGTCTCACAGTTCCGGAGGCTAGAAGTCCAAAATCAATGCGTTGGCCGAGTTGGTACGTTGTGAGGCCTGCAGGGAAGGGGTCTGTTCCAGGCCTCTCTCCTTGGCTTGGACATGGCTGTCTTCTCTCTATATGTCTCTTGCCATTATTTTCCCTCTATGTGGTTTCTGTGTCCACTTGTTTCCTTTTTAGAAGGACACCAGTCATATTGGATTAGGGCCCACCCTAATGACCTGAGTTTAACCTGATTTCCTTTGTAAAGACGCTATCTCCAAAGATGGTCACATTCTGAGGTACTAGGGATGAAGCCTCCAAAATATGAATTTGAGGGGGACACAATTCATTCTATAACACCCCTCACGCTTCTTCTCATTTTCAGAGCACTGTCTGGTGTTCCACTTTGCTAAAATAATGAGGGCATGAAGGCAGAAAATCCTTAACCCCATCCTTCATTCCCTAAAATACCATATTTTCTTTTTTCATAGCATAGTCATAAGTTTTTCATACTCTTACTAAAAGCCATCTTCACAAGGACCTTGATTCCATCACTTAACTATGCTTTCATTAAAAAAATCTTCAAAATTTCTTTTAAAAATTTCAAATATTTTCTTTCCTATTTTTATTAAAGCTTATTAATCCCAAGTTCTTCTCAAGCCATTGTCCTATCATCTCTGCGATTCTTTCTTTCTCTTTCTTTCTTTCTTTCTTTCTTTCTTTCTTTTTCTTTCTTTTTTTATTTTTTTTTAAGAGAGTGGGTCTTGCTCTGTTGCCCAGGCTGGAGTGCAGTGGCCTGATCATAGCTCACTATAACCTCAAACTCCTGGCCTCAAGAGATCCTCCTGCCTCAGCCTCCCATCATCGCTGCCATTCTTAATAGCTGAGCTCCTTGATAGTAAGGTCCGTGCTCACCAATCCACTTAGTTGTTTCCCTCCCCTTTATTGTTCATCTCACGGCCAGTCTTGCCCTCACCATTTCACCAAAACTACTCTGAACAGAGTCAGTCATGAAAAAATAAATAAATAAATAAATTGAATGCAAATTTTTATTTCTCATGTTGCCTCTCTTTCATATATTTTATTACAGTATTGATCACTTGTTTCTTAACTTTCTTCTCTGTCTTCTACTTTACTCTCTTATAACCCTTACTTTTCATAATTGTCCTCTTCCAATCATCCAAAAATGTTGGTTTTCACCTTATCCCCTTGGCCTCGTGCTATTTTCATTCTAAATACACTTTTTATTTAACTTAATACAAACTCTTGTTTGAAGTGCCACCTATGTTATTCTCACCCCCAAATGGATATCACCATATCTGACAGGTTCATTCTAGAGTTCAACATTTGGAGTCTTAAGAGTTTCTCAAAATCATTATAAAAAAATGGACTGATCATCTTCCTTGCTCCTTTCCAAATTTTTTCATGTTTTTCTTTCTCAGATTTGTATATAATCATACAATTTACATAAACTTGTGACTCTTGCACCCTGTAATTCCCAGTATAAGAGAAACCTGTTATTTGATATTTTTTCCAAATTTCATATTCTATCTACCTAGCAGCTGTTAAGATATAACTCTTTGTACTGCTCCTATTGACAAGGAGTGTCCATATTTACTATTTCAAAGCCATATGTATAAAATTGACATTGACCCTTTGGTGGAGTCCATGGAAATCACTTGCAGATTAGATAAAGTGTATCTAATCTGATCCTCTAATCAATCTGAGGAAGAACAATGACATCAAGAATACGTGATCCCTCATGGATGATAAAAGGGAATGCTATTCAGTTTTGCCCATCCATATGTGCAAACTATATGCTGTAAATTATGCTATATTAACAGAATAAGGAATTAAACTATCATTTAAACACTTACAAAAGAATACCTTATGATAAATATTTGGCATTTCAAAATTGTTTAATAGGAAACTATATATCAAAGTATTGACAAAAAATGTCCTAGCAAATAGAATAATGTCATATAACTCATACTTTTGCTATTTTGAATTTTCAATATTTTCTAAAATTACCAAGTATCATGTATATAACTTAAAAATCATGTAATATACTAAATATTGCAGTGGTTATTTTGTTTTTCTTTCCCAATCCAAATATGAACAAAGAAAAAATGATAGAACAAAGACTATAAATCTGAAAATTAGTGTATATAGCATCTTATATACTATATTTTTGTTCTTGATTATTTTAAATATGGTACGTCTGATTCTATACCAGACTATAAAATTTTTTAAAAGCTCGTTTTATTGTTTTTCAAAAATCATATACAATTCAATTCATAATGAGACATAAAACTAATGCTGAATAAAATTTACTGATTGACCCACTTTGTGTAGCTTTACTTAGTCTTATTAATTTTTTTCTGTACTAAGGTGTGAATCTTCTCTATGTTTGTTCTTAAAATATTACTGTTTTTCATAACAAATTATTGCTGAATGGATTTCAATACCTATTTCATGTTTCAAAACTTAGCAGCATTGTCTGCATATATGGTCTAAAACGTTAAGCTAGAACCTTTATTTTGATGAATCAATGTGGCAAAAGGATATAACATTATTTAATATTTTAGATGCAAAGTTGAGTATCCTAGAAATTATTCCAATTCTTTGTAATCTTTGTATCATTTGGGTAAGCAATATCAAAAATCTAATGCTTTACTTTATGGTTCTGTCCACTTTGAGATGTGTACCCTAAGTCAAAAGTTTTCTTTGGAAACATTATATCTTATGAAACCATTATAGAACTGTTTAGATTTAGAAATATGTACGTGTTTTCTTCAAAGAGTAAATATTTATCTGATGGAATTTGGAGCTTCTAATGTGGAAGAACAACTAGGAAAAAAAAAAAGATCAATTACTCACAGCAATTTCACAAAGCAATATTTATTTAGTTATTTATTTTTTAATGATAAATAAACATAAAGGTTTTAATAAAAGGAATTGAAAACATGAGGGTTTTTTTCCTACATATTAACATTAACATTATGTATTTGGTTTTATTATTTTTAATTTTTTACTTGATACGTAGGTATACATATTTTCAGGGTACATGTGATAATTTAATTCATTCATATAATTTGTAAAGATAAAATCAGTGTAATTAGAATATCCATCACCTTAAATATTTGGTTTTTTCCTTTATGCTAGAAACATTTGGATTATTCTCTTCTAGCTATTTTGAAATTTACAATAGATTATTGTAATCTATAGTCACCTTACTGATCTATGAAACCCTAGGTCTTATTTATTCTATCAAAGTGGTATAATTGTGCCCGTTAATCAACCTCTTTTCATTTCCCCTTCCCCTCTCTCTTCCTGACATCTGGTAACCCCAGTCTACTCTCTATCTTCATGAGATCCACTATTTAACTCCCACATATAAGTGAGAACTTGTGTTATTTTTCTCTCTGTGCTTGGCTTAAAATGTCTATAGTTTCCAGTAACTCTTGAACACCAACTGCCTATTGATTCACTATATGTCACAGGAATAAGTAAATTGGAGAAACTGATGACAGTGTATAGAAGTTTTGCTTGTTGGATGGTTCTCATTTTATGGTGATAAATAACAATTTAAAAAAGTGGGTGAGAAAGAAGAAACCACTGTTGTGGTGGGAGACTGTGGATTTCAAAAAGATCCTGGAGCAGAAATAACTGCCAGAGAACAGCAAAAGAGGAAGTATTTTAAGTATTGTTCAGGAATATAAATTAAATTGCCTTTAATTATTTACTGAGGTAAATATCAAAATTCTTTAAATATGCTTGTTTGGGGTTGTGTTAGTTTAAATATGTTAATATTAAGTTATGTTTAATATTATTTGAACAAAGAATCCTAGAATTACACATTACTTATGAATGAATATATAGTAGAAGCCACTAAGATAAATAGTGCTGATGAACTTCAGACAGGTAAGACTGTCTTGTGAAAATGCATTTTATCTGCCTCCAAAATAATGAAACTAGAATGCGTACTCAATGTTCTGCTTTGTAAATAGTTATCAAGAGCTTTTCAGCCTGAAACTTTACATTTGATGGAAAAAAGTCTGTATAATATCTTCCAGTTATTATTTTTGCCTTCACACAACTAGATTGAAGAAAGTTGAATATCTAACCTTCAGGAAACTATATAGGATACCTTTGCATGTAAGAAATATATATTATCAGTACTTGGAGATTTCAATGAAAATTTTACAAATGTTGTGATTAAAAAGACCTGGAAGGCCACCATAAAAGCCCAGCCTGCTGAATTTGATGATAGGCTGATTCAATGTATTTGCACAGCTAGCTAAAGAAACAGTGTTCTAATCAGATACACAAGATAATTTCAAAAATAGTTCACCCACAGAAACTTTAAAAGTATTCATCCAAGCACAGAACAAGGGAGATGAGATCTTAACCAAGAGCCTTCAAATATGCTGGCCCAAAATTCCAAACCAATTAGGTCTATATTTGTATGGATACCATAAAACATGTATCAATATACTTAGCTTGCTTACTTCTTCTATCCTATGCCTGCATAAAACTTTATGAATATGAATTGGCTTTTCATGTAATCTAGCTTTAGGAAGAGATTTCACTTGCCATGGTGTGGAAAATATTCTGACAAATATGAGATATATTTATAATTTAAAATAATAAATCAGCATGTACAATTACATAAACAGTCTCATGAGTTTTAGTCGTGAGTCAGTGTTGATGAGTCACACAAGGTCAGACCTCTGAGTAAGCAAACTGGAGAAACAAAAATTTGAGTTGTGGTAATTCAATAAAATAAAGAATTTTAATTTGTGAGATCACCTGACAACAGACTACCTGGGTGATCCTGATGTTAAGCAAGTTCCCTTTTATCTTTTTAAATTTTAAATTTTTGATTTAAATTTTGTAGAAAATACTGAAATACTCACTTCAAGAATTTCCAAACCACTGAAAGTTCTAATTTTCATGAAAAGACTTTCCTCTATACTCTATATTTTAGAATATTTCACTCTGTTTTATCATACTTGTATAGATAATACTATTACAGTTTCCTTAAAATAAAGCAAACAACAAAGTGACTATAATGAACAATAAGTTAGAGTATACGTTAAAATAACTAAAGGAGTGGAACTGGAATGTTCCTAACACAAAGAAATGATAAATGCCTGAGGTGATGGACACCCCAATTACCCTGATTTGATTAATTCACATTGTATGCCCATATTAAAACATCACATGTACCCTATAAAGATATACAACTATTATCTACTCATAATAATTAAATTTTTTTAAAAAGCAAACCAATAAAAAGGACAAAAAAGGAAACAGAGAACTTTTATTTAAGACCATTCCATGATATCATTTTCTTCTGTGCTTTTATAAATTCACAGTTTGTTAGTTCTCTTGGGTTTTAAATATTGTTATCTTTTAACAGCACCTTTAAATGTTTCCTAAACAATTTTATGAAGTGTCTGCAAATTAAGAAAAAATTGTATGGAAATATTTTCCCTTCAAGAAACACTAAATTAAGATACAAAACACATAATCCTCCAATCTCCAACCTCCACAATGTATTCAAATCTAACAGTTAACTTACATTTACAGTAATGAAAACTAACAACATATGTGTATAATAAAGTAAAATGATCTGAAATGATATGGCTATTTCCTAAAGATTTATAATGTGAGTGTATGTATTTGACCTTTCTTTATTATCCTGGAATGAATTCACATATAAATTAATTTTTCTTGTAACATTTATTGATTGTTTGGAAGTTTACTTATCTCTTTATTTATATTAATATATCAATCAATCTAATCATCTACCTATAGTATTTAAGTAGCATGACTGACTGAATCAGACAAAGGAAAGATGTACTATTTTAGTTTCACTATGTCTCTTCAGTGTATTAAAGTTTAAAAGAGTAGAGAATCAATAAATATTTGTTACCATCTTATGTGAAATTTTCATAATACCATCACAATAATCTATCCAATTCTGTCATAATGTTTGTCACAAATCTTGTAGTAGATTTGTACACATCTATTTGTTTTATGTTAGATACATGTTCTTGCTTAGAACCAGTGACTATTTAAATTAGATGATTTAAACAATAAATAGTAGACTTGAGTTATGAGGTTAGTATTAGCTAGGGAATTTCCTTTTCATCCATATCCACAATAACATCACTAAAAATCCCCACCACATCTTACAAATATGAAACAACATGGAGAATAAAAACTAGAAAGATGATAAAGATTGATTAGTGGAAGCCCATTGTTATCTTTGAAAAATATTTAAAAGTATATGCTTTGTTGAGTGAATAAATATGCTATTTTTTCCTTGAAAGAAAGTAAGTTCCTTGATAGTACTTTATTTTTTATAGTTACAGAATTTTCATGTTATCCTTAAAACTTGATGAAAGACGTAAGTTCAAATAATAATTTTTTAACAAAATCAGAAACGTTTTGCAGCTGTGTTGCCAAATTTTCTTTGTATCATTTAATTATATTTCTTGGTAACAAAATGCTAACATTTCCATATTCACTTTTGTCATAACCCTGGAAAACTGGTATTTAAATAGCCACTTGGGAATTATATCATATAGGAAGATTGGAAAGTATCTGAATTGTAATCTTAGATATAACTTTTCTCCTACTGACCTTCTAAGAGATAGCAGAGAATAACAGAAAAGCACATTAAGGAAATATGTGTCTTTGAATGATTTCAACCTCTTGAAAGAAAATGATGCATACTACTAGTTTTTAAATTAAAGTTTATCACAAAATTCTCTGCTGCTATGAATGTTCCAAGCTAATACATTACCAGTTATTTTATTAATATAATGAATTATTTCAATTATGAATATGATGTTTTAAATACCAGCCACTTGCTTTAGCATAAAAAATTTAAAAATAAAATCTGATAATTAATCTATTGCTTTTCTAATCTGGAAAATTCTTCTTTCTTTGGTGATAGTCCCATGTTGCAGATGTAGAATTGTTTCTATAAGCTTCTTATAGGTGTTTTAGACTCCATTTAAGTTTCTTAGGGCAAGAGTAGATTTTATTGCTTGTCCACCTTACACTAGCATCTCATTACTGTCGTTGTCACATGCACACAATATACAAATTGAACACAATGGCAGCATACCAGCTGCTGACAGCTCTGCATATCTGTGCAGCATTCATAGTGACATCTGCACAATTGCTATCTCATCTAGTCCTCAATTAATGTAATCAGGAAGGTGTACAATTCCCAATGCACAAATCACTGAGAATTGTAGCTTTTACCTGTCTTTTCATTGCCTAAAATTAATTGTTTGCTCTTCATATATTCAATATATTTGCATAAATTTCCATATTATACCCCTCTGTGGTTGCTTTCCTGTCATCTTCTCTAAAGGAGTGATTATAAATGCCTTTTTCTTATTAAAATTAGCCAGAAATTTCTGTTAAAAATATTTTTAATCCAGAATAAATTATTTTCAGTACCTCGTAATATCCTGCACATTCGATGTACTTAATAAAAATTTCAGTAATTGGTAGCATATAACAAAGCAATAAGTATTATTACAAAGATGTAGACTACAGGCTTTATATTTATTCATCTAGGTTTTTCCTATCTTCTAGTTTCAGTTATCACATTACACTTGATCTTAAAACAGGAAGAGTGTGTTTTGAATATTCTGAACTATCTGGTAATTATTCTAAGACTCATTCAATTCATTTAGTTCATCTCACTTTTGGAGACAAAAATGCTGGAAAAATCTGTTTGAATCTTTGAAAAATGTTATCTTTTAATAAATTGATTTAATTGAATTTTAAGAATATTTCAATTCTAATCCCATAATTATAATTATGAAATTAGCACTATAATAATTACAAATCTTATTTAAGATGTTCCTATAGTTTTATTTAAAACAATACAATGCGTGTAGACATTGGGCTTCCCAATATAGATTATTAAACCAACATTAAAATATAGTCAAGTTATATAACATGAACATTTTATTTTAATTGTTTTATTTCAAGTAAAAAATTACTTGTCAATAATTCTACTGCTAAAATTCACTACATATTCTATTATAATTTGGAGATGAAACACTTAATTTTCTTCAAAGTCTTTGGAAAATCCTAGTTGCAAGATTAAAAAACACAAATTTTTGTCCATTGTTCTTAGTACTGGTAATAGCAAATTAATAGTGGCCTAACATAGGCTATTCACATAACTTTCTGTACTGTATATGATCTGGTAAAAGGTTGGCAGTGAGAAGAAACATGGATATGGCACAAGAGTAATAGATTATTTTCGGTATAGTTTGAGAGTTATAAAAAGAAATATCAGAATACCCTTTTGTGAATTTAGTCTCCTTTTATTGCTTGCTTCTTTGGTAGGTAAAAAGTGAATGACAGGAAACTAATGAAAGTAAGACAATTGGAAGTGAAGGAGGCAATATGAGAACAATCTTTGGAAAGTGGAATTAAAGCTACTGGAAAAAGAAATTTCATGTGATATTCCTGTGAATATTTCCATCCCAAGAAATGGCAGAAGAAGGAAAACCAAAATAATTTGCAAATCATAGTTTGTTACAGGATTAAAATATAATAGCTTGGAAAGTCAATTGAAAAGGCCCACTATTTCAAATAAACAAATTATAAAATGTATCTTTGAAGATACATTTTTGTATGTATCTTTGAAGAACTGCAAGTAATTTTATGAAAAGAAGAAAAATAATAAGACCATATTTTAAAAAGTACATTCTCTTTAAAAAAATTAGTAACTATTCCTCGTTATTTTTATTATTAATTAATTAATATTAGTAACTTCCTATTAGAGAGAGACATGGTTAAGAAACAAATCAAATTACCTTAAAATATACCCAAAGTCAATTAAAAATTTTTTGGAAAGGATTCACCATTCCACATGCCATTAAGAATATTTGTGATTCATGGGAGGAGGTGAAAATATTCATAACCCTTATGAATGACTTTGAGGGGTCCAAGACTTCCATGGAGGAAGTAACTGCAGCTGCAGTGGAAATAGCAAAAGAACTTGAATTAGAAATGAAACCTGAAGATATGACTGAATTTTTGCAGTCTCATGATAAAACTTGAGCTGATGAGAAGTTGCTTCTTATGGATGAGCAAAGAAAGTAGTTTCTTGAGGGGGAATTTACTACTGGTGGAGCTGCCATGAACATTGTACATTATTTAGCTTAGTGTGCTTAAAATAATATCAGCCAATTTTAGGGGCAACCAATATTTTATTTATGATTATTTTAAAATTTAAATAAAACCATTTTTAAAAAATACTCAGGATTTAGGAAATGGTAATTAGTAATAGTAATTTCTGATTTATACATTTATATAAAATCTAATATTAGAGCAATTCAGATTAATTTTTCTGAAAACAAAATGAGAGCTCATGGCATTTAATGTGGTCAGAAAAATAAACACTATTAAAGATTTTATTTAATAGTAGTATAGACCTTCATTCAACAAATCTACTGAGAACGAATTCTGTGCTATTTGGTTCTCCGACATGGCTATATTTAATAGAACAGAGAAGACAGCCAAGTTCCTGCCTTCATGAACCATACATGAAGATTGAGAATAAAGCAAACAAATAAGAAGTTTAACAAATAACTAAAAACAGTTATTAGATGTTGTTATTTAGAATAACAAAAACAAACTTGATGTCTTGATGCTTGTGTATGACAATAAAAGTGGAAGACTACTTTAGATGTGACCCAGCCAATCAAAGATTTGGAAAACTCTATTCCAGTCATGGAAGAAAAAACATGAAGATTATAAGATAAGAAATGGTGTGCTGTGTTCAAGGGACTGGCAGGAGAGACTCATGTAACTAAAACTTAGTGAGAAAGAATAACATGAAAGGTGATTACAAAGATACCACATAAAATTGTAATGACTGATCTGTCAGAATTAACAGTATAACTTTTCTTTTTGATCAGCCTAAAGATATATGTGTAACATTTGAAACAATTTTACCACTATCATTGATTAATAAGATGGTGTGTTTGATATATCCTATATTTGATAAAATTTGATAAATTTTGTTTATTCCTCTCAAATAGATTGCCTCATGGAATATAAGCATCTGAGATATTAGTGGAAACCAAAAGAAGAAAAATAAGACTCACAGGTAATTTATCAAAGCATTTCAACACGTGTAAATAGAATCATAAATTCTTTTCCTCACCGTCTCACTCATCTCTAATAATCCAGAGCCCCATGAAAAACAAAATGGTGAGAAAAAGGAAAAGAAACAAATTCACTCCAGATTTTAAGGATGAGGCTATCCAATTCATGAACTTATTTTTGTTGATGACCTCTCCAACAGTAATATTGGCTTTTAATTTAAACTGATGACTACAAACAAGACTACCAAGTGATTCTAACTCTGCAACACACAGATGTTAAAGCTTTCTGTTATTGGACATCCAAATTTATGTCCTTGGAGTTTTCTAATGACTAAATACTAACATTAAGATATAACTTATGTTATATAAATCCCAGCTGTGGCAGACGAGCCTTTAATTCAGGCTCCACTGAGCATGCAACACTAGTCTGCCTTAGAAGAGTAAAAATATGAATTTCACTAATGGGTAAAATAGAGATCCATGTGGTTTGTGCTACAAATCCTCTTTTCAAATTAAAGAGTTTTATCAAGAAAAATTGCAACTATTATAAGTCTGAAAATGCCAGCTACGTTAGCAATACTGAAAAATTAAAATTGCTGTAGTTCTACTTACGAAGTTCACAAAATAATTGTAAACCAAATTTCCTTATTAGTTGATAAAATTAGTATTAATATGAATACTTAAGAATATGATATAAAATGAATATATCTTTGTAAGAGAAGAAATATGGATGACAGGTAGAAATATTGCAAAAATTTATTTTATCAATCTAAATATCTAGGCAAAATAAAGGTATATTTAACACAAATATCTTCATTAAAAACACTTTGTTTTCCTACCACTGTAGTTAGTAAAATGCTCTATTATTTTCTTAGACCCTGACACATTTAGTACTGTCTATGTTTTGGTATGGGAATTTGCTTTAAATCTACTCTAATTTCTTTGTTCCTAAATAGCCATATAAGCCTTGCACTTTCACAATTGTTCACATATCATATCACCTTTGCTTTAATTTATTTCCTTTATATAAACACTATTCTATGTAATATTTTAGTTTAAAATGCAACCACTATGTTAAAAGAAAACCAATATCACCATATATAAAGCTAATTTTATTTTTTATTTTTTTTTATATAGACATTCTTTATATCTCTTTATTTTCCCAGGATGTTTTCTTTGGAAATAGTTTCTTTCCAAGTATTTGAATTAGTAGTATCAAACATTGGTATATTGCACTGTTTTTTCCCCCTAATGAAAATTTTTAAACTATGCTAATGACAGTTTATTTTTATTTCAAAAGCAATAATGCCATAGAAAAATTAAAACAAGGAAGAATATCAGAAAGTAATAAAATAGCACTAAATTATGTATTATACACATATATTTATGTACTGTAGATAAATGCACACACATGTACATGTATAGACATATACACATTTTTAGAAAAACTGAGATCATGTTAATTGTACTGATTTTTAACTTTTTAAGTATACTTAAATTGTAATTATACAATTAAGTATACTTATATCTAGTAGGATATAAATCTACATACTAACTTTAATTCTAATATATGAAACACTACAGAATTTATTATGTATCACACAGAATTGTATTAACCAGTCCCAAGTTGATGGATTTTTACTACTATAAAAACAACAATGGTAAACACACTTGAATGTTCATTTTGTATATTTGTACAACCTTCTCTTTCGAATTAATTGGTACAATTAGAGTTATTTGGCCAAAGCACACACATATTTTATATTGTGATATATCTTGTGCTTTCTTTCAGAAAAGTTGTACCAATTTACGCTCTCATCAGTGAGATACAAGAATACCTGCTTCCTAGCGATATTCTTAACAGATGGCTATTGGCCATCTTTTATGTGTGTGCACAACTCATAAAAGAAAACCAATATCTTAATTTTTTTATTTGCATATTTTTGATAACTAGTTTCTTTGTTTTTATGATTGTCCCTACATGTTTTCCCAATTTCATTATTTAATTTGTCTTTATCTTAATGACTTAGAAGAGCTTTATTTATATATTAGGATAATAAGCCTGGTTATATCAGTTGGAAAAAAACCCTGGGCTTTGAGATAGACACTGAGAAGAAGGAAAAGAAATATTAAATATATTGTTTAGGAACCTCTTAGCCACATTCCTAATGTTCAGCAGTAGTCGCTGTCTCATCCATTCCTGGTGGTCTTGACCTTGTAAGTTACATAAAGCTAACTTTAAAAATGCAGTATGAAAAAAATTCTCCATAGATATTGGTCCCTGCTTAAGATATTCAGCTTAAAACCTCTTTTCTCTTTGTTAAAACAGAGTTAAAAAAACAGAAATTTCTCCTCGACGTAATAAAAAGGATAGGAAAATAATAGAAATAGATATTGTGATACATGACATACTTTATTTTTAATAATGTATATACACATACATATAAAATATATACACACACATCTGTGAGCACCACAGCCGAAACAATTAGAGTCTTAAAAATAAGGTCAGGCGTGGTGGCTCAGGCCTGTGATCCTAGTACTTTGGGAGGCCGAGGCAGGAAAATCATTTGACCCCAGGAGTTTGAGGCTGCAGTGAGCTATGATCACACTACTGCATTCCAGCCAGGGTGACAGAGTAAGACTCTGTCTTTTAAAAAAATAAAATAAAATAAAAATAAAAATGATTTATTTACATGTGTCCATGTGCTCCTCTCTGTATATTTCCATTTATCATCCTGACTTTCTTCATCTGGGAAGATAAATAAAGGAGGTGTGGGAACAAAGAGAGGAATATTATTATCAGTATTAAAATAATGATTTCAAACTATTTTCTAAAGTTGGCTGTATTAATTTACATTCCAACCAATGATTTATGAGGGAACCTATTGATCTACATCTGCAACATCTGGTATTACAAGAACTCTAATGCATTTTAATCAAATGCTTGTAAAATTTTGTTTAACTGTGGCTTGAATTTGTTCATATTTCTATTGAGTTGTTTGTCTTTATTTATAGGAAAGTGTGTGTGTATGTATGTGCACATGCACATGTATATATGTGTGTATGCAATTCTTGATAATATTCTTTTTGTTTGTTGTACATGTTGTAAATACATTCATTCAGATCATATTTTGTATTTATTTTATTTTAGTGAACAGAAATTTTCATTTTTATATATTCAAAATTTAAAAAAATATATATATATCAATTCTGGATACAGTTTAAGAAATTATTCCTTCCACATAGATGAGAAATAAACTCACATTCATTTTCTACTGCACATTTTGCAATTTTATAACAAGATTTAAGTCATTGGTATCATTTAGCCCATACAACAATATTAATTTAGATGCTGATAAAAAATAATTAATATGGCCATTCATTTTGAATTAAAAAAGTATCACTTAAAAAACTTACGATCCAAATAAGTAAATATAATGGAACTTATATAACATTTACAAGTGGATAATATTAAATATATTACATATTAAAATATGTGGGATGGAGTAGAAATGAAGATTTTTTAAAAATATTGCATTAAATATTTACATTAGAAAAAAAGAATGGGCATAAATCAGATGATTTTCCACAGATTCAAACACTTCTGTGAACTTCTGTGATTCTGTCAGAATGCATACCAAAACAAAGTGTGTGCCTGCAATGCATGCACATACACACTCACACACACATATACCCACGCTCCTCGGAATATCATGTTCAAACTTCTGAAACCAAAGACCAAAAGAAAATCTGAAAGGAAGCCAGATGAAACAACACATTATGTACAGAGGAATAACAACAAGTATGAAAGCGTAAGTTTCCTCAGAAACTATGCAAGCAAGGACAAAATGGATGATATGGATGATATTTTTATATGGCTAAAAGAAAGGTACTGTCAGTCCAGACATAAATAACAGCAAAAATAATCCTCAATAGTGAAGGATAGTTAAAGAGTCTTAGGCAAACAAAAACAGTAATTTATTGCCAGCAGACCTAATCCACAAATAATGTTAAAGAAATTCTTCAGGCAAAAGGGAGATTTTATATATAAATATACATATACTTATATAGATCAGATCTTTACAGTGCAATGATGAATATTTCAGAATTAAATGAAGATATATTAACCATTTTTCAAATTACTCTAAAAGATAACTGTTTGTTTAAAGCAGAAATAATAACAATTTACTGTATATCTTGACAGGAGGTTGCAAACTTTGTAACAGGCCAAAAAGTAAATATTTGAGCTGTATGGTCTTTGTTGCAACTCTTCAACTCTGGTATTGTAGCACAAAAACAGCCACAGACAATATATAAATATGTAACACAAGTGTGGCTTTGTTCTAGGAAAATCTGATTTTTGAAAACAGGTGGTAGGCTAATTGACTTCTTTTTGAAATACACTACTAAGAGAACAACTGGGAGAAAATTCCTGATAAAGAACTTTTTTCTGACAATGGATTGATATCCAGAATATATAGTGAAATCTTAAATATCAATAAAGAACCAAATATCCCACTAAAAACAGGCATGAGATTTGAACAGACCTAAAGAAATTTATGGCAAATAAGCACATGAAGAATGTTGAACATCATTAATCATTATGAAACTGTCAATTAAAACCACATGCTTCTCAGATTGTCTACAATTTAAGAAAGTAACCATATCTAGAAAAACAACAAAAATGCCTGTAACCCAGAATCTTCCTTTGTACCTATTTCCCACCCATTGCACCCCATGGTTAACTGCTATTCTAACGTCTAATAGCATATATCAATGTTGTATTTTTACTTCTGGTGAATAGTATCATACAATATGTTTTCTTTTGTGTCTGGCTTCTTTAACTAACATATTGATTTAGCCATTCTGTTTAGCATAGCTGTCACTCTTTTTTATTTCTGTATTCATTGTGTAAATACATCATAGTTATCTATCTACTGTTGATGGAAATTAGGATAGTTTTCAATTTTTACTATCATGTATAGTGTTTGTATGAATAGTATACTACATATATTTTGGAAAACATATGTATGCATTTTTGGCAGGTCTTTACCTAGGACTGGAATGGATGTCTCACCAGGATACAGCTTTAGTAGATTTGCCAAAGACTTTTGCAAAGAGATTGTAACAATTTACACTTCTGCCAGCCAACACTTGTTATATTCCATTTTTTCCATCATTTTATTCATTCTGCTGTTGGTATGCTTGTATTACATTGTGATTTTATTTACATTCCCCTGATTACTAATTGTATCAGTGACATGTTACTATAAGTCACTGCAAAACTTACATGTATTCTAAAATCATTTATTATTTCTCATAATTCTGTGAGTTGTCTAGGCAGTTTCTTGGTTGAAATCAGCTGGGCTTATACATACAGCATCATTCAGTTGATGGAAATGTGCCAGATGGTTTCCCTGACTTGTGTGGCATGTACTGGCGCTCAGCTGTGGTGCCTCAGTTCTCCTTCGCTTAACACTTTATCCACCTGTAAGCTTGATTGGCATTTTTACATAGTGGTCCCAAATACTCTCACCGTTGGAACATTTCCTCCTGGTGGAAGTTGCAAAACCTATTGAGGTCTAGGTCTGTTATGTTCTATCGGTAAAAGCAAGTCACAAGACCTACCCAGCTTCAAGGCTAGAGAAATAGATAAAACCACTCAATGGAAGGGCTGCAAACAAACTTTTATTGAAAATATTAGCCTTTCCACATGTCACTTCTATCATAACATAGAATACCATATTTTTGAAAACCTTTTTCTGGACTTGATATTCTGCTCCGGTGGTTTATTTGGTTTTCCTTCAAGCAATACTACAACATTTTGATTGGTATAATTTAAAATAGGTATTGATATAAAAAAAAGTAATTTCTCTAGCTTTATTATTTGTCTCCAATATTGACTTGGCTACTCAACCTTACACATTTCAATGTCAAAATTGGCTTTTAATTTCGGAAAAACAATGCTAAGATTTTAATTGTATGTAAATATGTAAATTAATTTGGGGAGGAATTGCCATCTTTACATTAGTGTATATTACTAGTTATAAATTTTTATGTAAGTTTTCTTTATTTTCTCTGAATTCTTTTATGAAGTTTTTAGTGTAGAGGTTTCTGTCACTTTTTAGATGTATTCATAGGAATTTTATATTTTGTTGATGTTATTAAAATTGATATGATTTGAAGTATTTACTACTTGTTACTAACACACAGAAATACAATTAATTTTGCACATAGATATTAATTCTAGAAATTTGTCAAATTCACTTATTATTTGAATAGGTTATAAATCTTTTTTATTTTTTATATAATCTTGTTATCTTTGAAAATTTTTATTTCTTCTATCTTTATGATTTGATCATCTTAGTTCTTTATTGAATTGGCTTTGCCTCCAAATGCAATGTTGTGAAAGTGGGTCCCTTTTTATTATTTCAAATCCCAATGAAAAGCCTTTCAAAATTGTACCATTTAATATGATATCTACCATAGAATTTTTGTGGATGTTCTTTACAATATTAAGAATGTTTTCTTGTGTTCCTGGTTTATTTAGAGTTCTTATCATGAATGAGGCTTAATTTTGTCAAACTCTTTTTTGACAGCTATTGAAATGGTCATTTGGCTTTTCTTTTGCTTTCCATTATTGTAGTGAATGGTATTGATTGATTTCCAAACCAATTTGTATGCCTTGATTAAAATCTCCCCCCAAATTATGATTTATAATCTTTTTATATGTTGCAGAATTTTATCTGCTAATATTTTTAGCCAGTGTAAGCAAAATTTAAGTATGCAATCTTTGCATTCATATTCTTGAGAAAATTTTTATATAAATTTTCTTCCTTGTAATGTTCTTTTCATATTATATTAATATGATACTAGAATATGAGAATCTTTAGGAGATGATCCTTATTTTTCTGTTCCCTGGAAAAGATTGTAAGAGATTGGGGATAATGTTTCTTTCACTATTCGGAAGTATACATTGGTAATATTCATTTTTTCTTTTAAAGTTATAATTTACACGTAATACAGGGTGTCCCAAAAGTTGCCATACATAGGGAAAATGGGAAATTGTAGCTAAATGTAACTTTATTTACAAAATATTCATTATAAAATTTTGCAAAATTTTTCCTTTGTATGGAAACTTTTGGGACACCCTGTAATTGTACATAATTATGGAGTACAGTGTGTTGTGTCAATGCATGTATACACTGTATAATGATTAAAGCAAAGCAATTAGCAGATCCATCACTTTAAACATTTATCATTTCTTCATGATGATAGCATTTAAAATCCTCTTTTTTAGCTATCTTGAAATATACAATACATTGTTATTAGCTATAGTCACTTTACTGTGTAATGGAACACAAGAACTTTATCTTCCTGCCTAACAGTAACTTGTACCTGTTGACCAACCTCTCCCACTCCAGCCCCTGCTCTCTACCATCCCCAGCCGCTGGTAACCACTGTTCTACTCTCTGCTTTCACAAGATCAACTTTTTAAAACTCCACAAGAGTGAGATCATGTGGTATTTGTTTTTCTGTGCCTGATTTATTTCCCTTAACATAATGTCCTCCAAGATCATCCATGTTGCTATAAATGACAGGATTCCATTCTATTTTATGGCTGATTAGTATTGCACACATTTTTTAATCCATTCATCTGTAAATGGGCACTAAGGTTGATATCGTATCTTGGCTGTTGTGAATAGTGCTGCAATAAACATGGGAGTACAGATATCTCTTCAACATACTGATCTCATTTCCTTTGGGTATATACCTAGTAATGGAACTACTGGATCATATAATAGTTACATTTTTAATTTTCCATACTGTTTGCCATATGACTGTACTAATTTACATTCTTAACAATGGTGTATAGGAGTTCCCCTTTCTCCATGTACTCTCCAGCATCTGTTATATTTTTTGTCTTTTTGACAATAGTCATTCTAACTGAGGTAAGGTGATATCTCATTATGATTTTGATTTGCACTTCCCTGATGATTGAGCTTTTTTTTTTTTTCATATATTTGTTGGCTGTTTGTATGCCTTCTTTTGAGAAATGTCAGTTTAGGTCTTTTGCCCATTTTTAAATCAGATTTTTTTTTTTTTTTTTTTGGTTATTTGAGTTATTTGCATTCCATATATATTCTGGGTATTAGCCCCTTGCCAAGTATACAAAATAGTTTTCAAATACTTTCTCCATTCTGTAGATTGTCTCTCGGCTTTATTGATTTTTTCCTTTGCTGTGCAGAAGCTTTTTAGTTTGATGTAATTCCATTGGTCTATTTTTGCTTCTGTTGCCTGTGCTTTTGAGGTCTTTTCCAAAAAATTTGTGCCCAGTACAATTTCATGACCACTTCCCTGTTTTCTTCTAGTAATTTCATAGTTTTGAGTCTTACATTTAAGTCTTTAATCTATCTAGAGTTGATTTTTGTATATGGTGAGAGATAGGGATCTAGTTTTATTCTTGTGCATCTGGATATTCAGTTTTCCCAGCAACGTATGTTGAAGATACAGTCCTTTTCCCAATGTATGTTCTTGCCACCTTGTAAAGAATCAGTTAGCTGTAAATACATGGATTTATTTCTGGGTTCTTTATTCTGTTTCATTGGCCTATTTGTCTGTTTTTATGCCAGTACCATGCTGTTTTAGTTACTCTCGCCTTGTAGTATATTTTAAAGTTAGGTGGTGTGATGTCTGCAGCTTTCTTCTTTTTGCTATCTGGGATTTTTTTGCATTTCCATACAAATTTTGAGGTTTTTTTTTTTTCTATTTTTGTTAGGCATGTCATTGGTATTTTGATAGGGATTGTATTGAATAGGTAGATTGCCTCTGGTAATATGGACTTTTTACCAATATTAATGCTTCCAACCCATGAACACACAATATCTTTCCATTTGTTTGTGTCTTTTTTAATTTCTTTCACCAACATTTCATAGTTTTTATTGTAGAAATCTTTCTACTTTTTGGCTAAGTTTATTCCTAGGTGTATTTTTGTAGCTATCGTAAATGGAATTGCTTTTTTGATTTCTGTTTCAGATAGTTTACTACTGGTGTGTAGAAACACTACTGATTTTTGTATGTTGATTTAGTATCCTGCAACTTTACTTAATTCTTTTATTAGTTCTAACAGTTTTTTGATGAAGTCTTTAGACATATGCAAATAAGAACACATTGACTTTCCAGTTTGGATTCCCTTTATTTATTTCTATTGCCTAATATAGCTCTGGCTAGAACTTCAAGTACAATGTTGAATAAAAGTGGTGAAAGTGGACACCCTTGTCTTGTGCCTGATCTTTACGGAAAAGCTTTTAACTTTTCCCAATTCAGTATGATGCTAGCTGTGGGTTTGTCATATATGGCCTTTATTATGTTGAGGTATATTTCTTCTATAGCTAGTTGAGAGTTTTTATCATGAGAGGATATTGAATTTTATTGATTGATTTTTCAGCATGTATTGAAATCATCATATGGTTTTTGTCCTTGATTCTGTTAACATGAAATATTGCATTTCTTGTTTTGCATATGTTGAACCATCTTTGAATGCCTGGGATAAATCCCACTTGATCATGGTAAATGATCTTTTTATTTAATAATATGTTGTTAAATCTGGTGTGCTTGTTTTGTTGAGAATTTTTGCCTTCGTTCATCAGGGATATTTCCCTGTAGTTTTTTTGTTGGGGCGGTTGTGTTCTTGTCTGGTTTTGGCACCAGGTTAATGCTGGCCTTATAGAATGAGTTTGGAAGTACTCCCTTCTCTTCAATGTTTTGGAATAATTTGAGTAGAATTGGTATTAATTCTCCTTTAAATGTTTGGTAGAATTTAGCAGTGAAATCCTCAGGTCCTGGACTTTTTTTTTTTTTTTGATGGGAGACTTTTGATTACTGCTTCAATCTTGTCACTCATTATTGTTCTGCTTAGGTTTTTTATTTCTTCATGAGTCAATCTTGATAAGTTGTATGTGCCCAGCATTTTATCAATTTCTTCCAGGTTTTCCAATTTGTTAGCATATAGTTGTTCACAGTAGTCTCTTATGATCCTTTGTATTTTTATAGTATCAGTTCTATTATCTCCTTTTTCATCTCTGATTTTAGTTAAGCCTTTTCTTAGTCTAGCTAAAGGTTTATCAAGTTTGTTTATCTTTTACAAAAGAAAAAACATCTCTGTTGGTCTTTTGCATTGATTTTTTAATCTCTACTTCATTTTAAAATACATTTTGATATTTGTGTGCGTGTGTGTGATTGTGTGTGTATATTTGGGGTTTTTTTGTTTGTTTTTCAGTTTTTTGTTTGTTTGTTTTTTGAGACAGAGTCTTGTTCCATCGCCCCGGGTAGAGTGCAGTGGGTAGAGTGCAGTGGCGTCATCATAGCTCACTGCAACCTCAAACTCCTGGGCTCATGCAATCCTCCTGCCTCAGCCACCTGAGTAGCTGGGACTACAGGCGCACACCAGGACACCCGACTAATTTTTCTATTTTTAGTAGAGACATGTCTCCCTCTTGCTCAGGCTGGTCTTGAACGCCTGAGCTCAAGGAATCCTCCTGCCTTGGCCTCCCAGAATGCTAGGATTACAGGTGTGAGCCACCTCACCCGGCCTTGGTTTGTTTTTAAATAACAGATATATTTTAAAATTTATATCTATTTGTATTTTCTGTTCTTTTGTCAACTTTGGTAAGTTGTATGTTTTAAGAAATTCATCCAAATTTTTACATAATGGACATGAAGTCATTTATTTCATCGTGTTATCTGTTTTAATATCTGCATGATCTATAAAGACAGCTCCTTTTCATTTCTTTAATTGGCAGTATGTGGTTTTTTCTTTTTATTGATCAGTTTGTTAAAAGTTTATTAATTTTTTAAATTGTTTCAAAGAACCAAATTTGACTTTGTTGCCTTCCTTTTTTATTTTTCTATTTCATTAGGTTCTGTTGTTTTCTATATTGCTTTCATTCTTCTATTATCTTTAGGTTTGATTTTTCTTTTCTAGTTTCTATAGATGGGGGTAAGTCACATATTTAGTTTTTATTCTTTCTAATATAAATATTTATATCTATACTTTTCCTTTAAGTATTATATAAGTAAACATACCTTATTATTTTTTTCATTCAAAATATATTGTAACTCACACATTGATATTTTTTCTTTCAACTTTGGTTTATTTAGAAATATAATGTTTAAATAAGAGGGGGGGTGATGATTCTTGTTATTGATCTTTAGCCTAATTCTTTGTGTTTGAAAAATATATTCTGAATGACTTCAGTCATTTGAAATTCATGAGGATTTCTCTATGGCTCAGCATATCTTGCTAAATGTTCTAAGTTCATTTGAAAAGATTGTGAATTGTGTTCCTTTAAGTACCAGAATTCTATATAAATCAGGTCAAATTTATAATTTTTTTATTGTTCTTTATTCTTTCTGACAGTTTTTTCTTTGGGAGATTTTTTTTTTTCTGTATTGCCAAATTCAGTCTCTCAATTTGTTATTGTGGATTTGTATATTTCTTCTTTTGGCCTTTATAAACTTTATATATTTTATAACTAGATCATTTGGGTTTAGGATTTAGAAGAATGATTATATACATAACATTGTGAAATAGTCCTTTTGGATTTCAAACAATACTTATGCTTTTATTTTTTATAAGAATGAAAATCTTACACAGTCTTTAAAAAAAATTTTATTGATTATATTTGAGGCTTACAACATAATGTCATGGAATACATACACATAGTAAAATAATTACTATAGTGAAGCAGATTAACATATGTATCATCATTTTTACACTTTTGCTTGGAGTATTTTATTTATTAACCTATAATATAATTAGTAACATCTCTGACTTTAAATCTAGCACCTAACTATTTTAATTTTATATGACCCACCTGTATCATGTTCCCATTTTTCTTTTTTGGAAGCAGTATTAATATTTTTTCCTTTTTTTGTAATTGTTGTTAGTCATACATGGTTTAATTTTTTTTTGTAACATGAATCTAATCTTAATACAGTCTAACAAAAATTATTAGTATTAATATTGTTTTTTCTTTTTCAATACTTTTTTCATACAATTTACTATTACATATTTTAAACTCCAGATGATAATAAACTTATTTGTACAGTCAATATTAACTTATTTTTTCATATTCTCTTTTTGGTGTTCTTCTTTCCCTCATTAATATCTATGTTTCCATCCAAGAATGTTTTTCTTCTTCCTGGAAAATTCACTTTTTGTTTTTTTCTTTAGTGCAAGACTGGTGAAAAGTGCTCTTACATTTTTGTTGACTAAATATTTATTTATTTTATCTTAGTTTTTGATGGGTATTTATTCTATGCATAAATTCTCAATTGAAACCTGCTAGAGTGAATGTTTTGTTTGTTGTCTGTTTGTTTCTTTCATTATGTTGAAGTTTGTCATTCTATTGACTTCTGGCTTTGATCATCTCTTTTGAAAAGATGAAAAAAATCGGCTCTTAGGCCTAATAGTTTCTTGTCTTTTATCTTTTCACCATGGACACTTCTAAGTATTTTTTATATTTTGTTCTCAGGAATTTGACTATGATATAACTAAATGTGGTTTTCTTTGGATTTATCTTACTTAGTTTGCTCAGCTTTTATATGTATGTGTGCCTATATACATTCCTATACATTATTATTTTATCAGGAGATAGTTATGATACACCATGATGACAAGAGATTTTAAAACAACCGTGTCCTTCAAAAAGGCAGCTGCCAACAATTTCAAACACAGTATTGGTTTGAAAAAGAGCGTATAAGATTGGGTACTATGTTTGCCCTTTGCCATCATATTGATTAGCTAATTCAGGCAAATCTCATATTACAGTAGTTTGAGGAGTAATTGGGAGGTAGGGAAACACAGGTAATGTGTATTGGCAGTTTGTACATGATACTAGATTGTGATGAAGAGGGGAAAAGGTAAGGCAGTATTGGAAGGGGAAAATGAGAACAAACTGTTCTAAAATATGAAGTAAACGATCATATTTAAAGGCTAATATGAGAAGGAGTTGAAGATATAAATGAGAAAGATGATAATTGACAATGAAATTTCCTTTGGAAATAAGTAAATAGTGGGATTGAGTGTATAGTATTAGAAGGCTGGTATTCAGAATGTGATAGAATTTTCCTTGTAAAATGAGGAAAGAAGAAACAGTGTATATAATACGTGTGTGTGTGTGCTTGTGTGTATAAGCACAGACATAATTTTTTTTTTTTAGATTTGGTATAAGGAAGCTGTGTTAGTAAACATATGATGGCATATTTTCCCTGTGAAGTAAAAGCCAAGGTCATTTGCTGAAAACCACTGGGAGTGTTGGAGCTTTGTAGAAGTTTTCAGAAAGGGAAAATATTTTTATATGATTATTCTGAAATTTTTAAGAATGTTTGAGAGGAATAACAGTAAAAGATTTCTGAGCATTGTTTAGTCACCAGATGAGATTTGTAACAATGGATTTTGTGTACTATCACTACAACCATCTGGATGATTTTATCAAAAATATTCGGTGGTTTTATTATAAAATAGATCCAAAGTGGATATTTAGATTTTTTCAATGTTTGAGATTGAAGGAAAGAAATCTTAAAATATAGGTATAAGTGTGGTGAAAGAATGGACCATGTTTCGGAGACTCAAAGTGTAAGGAGACAGCAGGTAGCTTATGCATAAAGGGAAAATAAAGTATTGAAGGCAGAGGGAGAGCCAGTGTATAAGGAAAGAATTGGCTGGGGAAAGAAAAGGAAGAACATTTGATAACTGGAGATTTTAAATAGAGCTTTTTCTCTTTTTCCTAGAGTGAGGGGAAACACTTGTTAAATATATACTAAAGAAAATACATGGACATGGCTTTGAGGCAAAACCAATTCAATAATAAGTGTACCAATTACAGACTTAATAAGATCCTTAAAACATTAAATAAATTTCTCATTAAATAAGGCATTAACAGCAGAGTTAACTCTAGCTGGAGAAAGTATAGTTTAAAATTCTGAATAGATCTTAGTAAAAATGGCAACATACTATGTTAAGAAATTTAGTTTAGCTGAGGTTGCTTTTCAATAAATGGAAAGAAAACAAAGAACTGACAATTTTGCCCAGAGTTTTCTGTGAGATATTTAGCAATGTGAAAAAGATAAGGTTAATACTGACACATCCATTGCTTCTGTCCGGTTGTTCCCAAAACTCCAGTAGTTCTTTTGTGCTCCTTTCCATAGTTGGTGTAAGAGAATCTTTAATGGGATTTACAACCTTGCAGCTTAATCTCACTAACCAGCCATGTCTTTCTGCGTTCAAGTCATCTTTAGGTTGTGTTGGGAGTGACTGCCCTAGTTTCCAAAAGACTCTCAGTCATGATGTTCTTTCCTGCCTAAGTGTGTTACTAATGGTGGGGAGGTGAGAGCAGTCTGTATTAGCTACATCCGGTTAAAAAATGCACTTCTGTAAAACACTGAAAAACAATAAAAAATCCAAATAAAGTGCATGCATTGACATTCTAAATAATGTCAGTGATAAAATGTTCCTTCTTGAAAAATAATGGTAATACAAGTTCTGAACAATTGCTGCAGTTACTGATTTTTAATACAGGTAGCTTTTGTTTTGCATGTTTCTTATATACACAAATTTCAGTTACCATGAGTTAGCAAAATAATGCCAGTGTTCCAACAACAGTTCAAATTGTAGTTACCACCTTATATTAATTGTGATTAGTTGCATGAAGTATAAACTTCCCTGCTAGCTCCTCCATCCACAAGTCATTATGTGAAGAACAGATGCACATCATTGTCAGTGACCAGTCACACCACTTCTTTTAAAGTCTATCAGTGACTGGCCACTGCATCTGTTATTTAGTTTATGCACACAGAACAAAACCTGTAGTTGTATTCACCCCTTGTCTAGAAGTGCTAAGCCCATGTGACAGTTACAAAAATGAATAATAGAATGAGGCAACGGCCTAACAAAGATGAAAACACAGCAAATAAATGAAACATGATAATGTTTTTAAAAAATGAAATCTGAATAGAATATAAATGGAGATAGAGAAGAAGGAGCTAATCATGGGCATGTTGACGCTGCCACCACTCTGGTGACTCTAGCTATGTAGCCAGAAGATCTCAGTGAAGACAAATTTAGAGGCATAATGAAGAAAATGGTTGCAAGGAAAAAAAATAAATACATCCCAGAGAAAGTAACACCAGCAAAAACCTTCACATTAAAGGAACTGTCAGAGATATTTCACAATATTGGAAGCACAAAGATAAAAATACTGGAAGTTGATCCAAACTTAAATGGAATATGATAATTCCCAAGGCACGGAAAAGATGCTCACTCTGTATTATAACTTATATAACGAGAAGGCAAGTTTGTTTATTTTTTTTTTACTAAAAAAACCTTTAATTTCAATGTTTTCAATTATAGTTAAATATCACTTTTACTATTTTTCCATTTTCTTATAAATTTATAAGCAATAGTAAGAGAATTTTTAATGCTTTAAGAAAAAATTTTAAAAGTCATGGAAAAAATTGTAAATCCTCCCATTCCTTATCAAAATTTCTTTGTGTGGTTTTGGCTTGTAAGTCATTTTTGTTGTCTGGACTACTACGCAAAGTGAAGATGGCCTTAGTGTACAAACAGCCATCAAATTAGCAGTTTTATTACTTAGTTTGAGTAACATTGTACATTACATGGAAGTTCATTTGGAGAACTCCCAATATGTAGTAAATACATATCAACTCAGCTACATATATTCATTTAAACAGAAAATTCATAATAGTTTGGAATAATTTGGACAAAATTTGTTTCCCCAACTTCTATGGCACTACATATTCCTGCAATTAAACATAAATTTAAATTTACAAATAATAGCTCTATGTCACTTCAATGTTTTCCTTGTATGTGACCACTTGGAGATTTTTTTAAAAATTAAATTTATAAAATTGCAGAAATTAAGCTGCAAAACAAATACTATATTTTAATTTTTATTACAGTAACAGAATAATATGTAGGCACAAATTTTATCTGTATTTTTGAAAATACATTAATGCAATTTGAAACTGCTAATTCCTTACTTTTTGCTTCTTGTATAATATTAGTTATAGTGGGTTCATTTTGTTACCATTGCTTTTGATATGGCTTTAAGGTTACCCTGCTTTTGTAAAAAAAAAAAAAACTTCAGATCATTTTTTTTTAACATCCATCCTATTTCTACATCTGAGCATCCCTCTAGTTAACTTGCCTGATAGTGGTTTCATGCTTATAAATTCTTCCACACAAAAAATACAGTCCAGTTCCTGTTGTCGAACTTTGTTTGCAAGATTCTTCTCTTTCCATACAAACTTTCAAAATGCCCAGAATTGGCTTAATTATATTTCCATAGATTGGCATTTCTTAAATTAAAATTATTTTTCATTATACACATCAGTCATCTTGATCACTTCTCGTCGGTATCATTTTTTAGACCCCTTTCCCAATATGCAGCACTGTCCCTATCTAGGGACCAATGTGGATATTGTCTGTTAGCACATTTTTGAGATAACACATTGTCACTGTCAGGCTTTGCTTCCTTCCAAGACCTGCAGCTGTTTGTGGACCCCATTCCCTGTTCTGAGTGTCTCCATTCAAGCCCGAAGCTCTCTGTTCCTAATGCAGTGAAACAGGACATGCCTTGCTGTGTGCTAAAAAAAAATGGCTATGCTTATTAAAATAAGCTTACACTGCTAAGTATATTGCTGATAAACTTATTTTTAAATCTTCATCGTAAATATATATTGTCATAAAACATCACATTAATTATGTACTGAGCAGTCATATCAATTGCTAAGTAATAAAAGACAAAGATCAAGTATACATTATAATAGACTGACAAAAATATTTCAGTCAATTTATTTTAATTTATATTGCACTTTTGTGCTAATAAATGATACTCAAATTAGAAATTTAGAAAATAGAAAAAAGATAATGGGAAAAATATTCATTAAATCAAACTATAATAAAATTACTATTTAAAAAATACACATATATGCACTTACACACACACATATTTTTTTTTCTGTAACATGGTTATAGTTCTAATTTTTAATTTAATGATGTCCTGTTAATCTTTTTCATGTTAATATGTGGATCATATCATTATTGTTAATTTCTGCATAGTATTGTATCCTATGAATGTAGAATATTTTATGTTATAATTTTCCTATTATTGAACATTTAAATTGAGTTCAGTTAGAAAATATCATTCTTCATCTTAAAATTTTAATTTCAACTCTTTTTTTAATAGTAAAACTAACTATGCTTTTTCATCTTGCCCATTTCTGTATTTATTTAATTTTCCTTATAATAAATAATAGCTAATGAAAAATTAAGATATGAAACTATTATGCAATCTACTAACTAATCAGCAAGTGAAGAGTTAACATAAATTGATGGCAAGGGATTTTATTCAAATGGTTTTCTTATAAAGAGATTGTGGGTATAAAGCCTTTACCTGTAGTTTCTAAGTGACTTATGTGACATAAGTGCCTCCATAATGATCAAACAGTATATTAATTCTCACAAAAAAACATAAAGGATATTTCCCATATTATTTCAGTTTGCCACAATATAAAATTGAATTTTATAGAAAGTATATTAGCACAAGACTGCCAGTACGATATGAACACATATGTGATGACTATATAAAGGTTAGGCAGGAAAAATGGGATTTACCAGAGTGTTGCTCTTGTGAGGTTGAGAGAGAGCATTTTATAATAGAGTAGACTTTAAAATCGTATTGGTTGCTTGTGGTTTGGGACTGTCATTTATTTCCATGTGTGACAGGTATGGGTTCATTTCCAATCAAATTATATAATGTAGCCTGGGAAACATGATTTTCCTACAGTACACAGGAGTAATATAGAGAGGTTAATGAGAAATTAGAAATGAGCCGCAACCAGAGGAGAGAACGTTGTAGGGGAATAAGTGAGATTAACTCCATAGTAATATGCAGTTAGGACTGCATTGGATGGCTGTCAATCCTTTTTATAACATTGGCACATGATTGATGCCTCTAAAAGTTTTACTCCAATACAAGGTTTAGTTACCAAGTAGCCAGTTACACTAAGACAGCCATTGAATGTATTGCATTCTATTCTTAAAATCAACTCTGGTAATAATGAGCATAGGAAAGCAAGATTTGGTCTCAGGTAGTATTCATATACATGTAAGATTTTTATACACTCATCTTTATCTTTAATAGCATGGAAATAATTAACATAACTTTGTAGAGAGACAGAGGAAATGTGGAAGAATAGGGAACTACCTATAGATGAGCATTAACCATGTAAGAAGGAAAAGCCAAGAGGATGATTTCTATCATGTCAGTAGACCTCAGTTCCAATAAAATAAAAAAAACAATTGGCAGGTGCAGTTGTATGTGTATAAAATGGAAATATACATGATTTGATTAATAAGGTATCACCAGATCCCAGCTTCCTAGACATATCTTATTTTGGCCTAGAACTGAAACATTCACCTACATCATAGGATTGTTTTCTACACTACATAAATTACTTTGACTATTCTAAACACATTCATATATTTACTGTTTTTATTTTTTTTAATTATTGACATGCATAGCTTGTAAAATGATTCACAGAGAAGTCTCATGATGAAAGATCTGAAAATTGGACCATAATATTAGCACTAGTGACTAAATCATGTTAAAGAAACGAGGATGAATTACCATTCTATTTAAGTGAGGTAAGTGCTCTAGTTTGTAGGAATTGGCATTGTTTCATGGGAAATATTAACAGTGATTAGTTTCTTAGTTGAAATATCTTTTATGATTTCATTTTTTAAAAACAAACCACAAATTAAATTTTAAATGTTAAAATTTACAGAAGAGGCTACTCACCAATGAATTGCTTGCATCATTAAAATCTTCTATTTTTCACTCTCAGATAAAGTCTCACAACTTCAAGGGACTCATCATATTACAACCTCATGTGTCCTATGTTATCTAATATATTATTTTTTTCCAGTTTTGTCTTTAATGCAGAGCATGCTCAGTGATGTCTATTGACATAGGAGAATTCCATATTACGGTAACTTGAATTAAAAAACACAGCTGTGTAGCAAATAACCTGTCACTAAATCAGAAGAAATGTCACTGAATACAAGGTTATAGAAAATAGTAGATTCTGTCCTGGAAATAATTTGTCTCTATAAAATGCATTACTTGAGGCTTTATATCACAAACTAACTGTATTATTTCCATGTGAATAACACTTTCTTAATACAAATTGGAGCTATAGACATTTAAATGTCTGAGGACTTTTGTGAAATATAAAACATGCATTATCTATTTTCCTTATTAAGGGGAATTGGAGTCTGAACTGCAAGGAGCTGGAAGAAAAGACAAAGCTATGACAGAACAGTCAAAACTGAAAGTTAGTAATTGATGAATAAAAGCAAGTCACTCAATATGATTTTTATCAGCACAAACCCACCATTTCTGTATTGTATGCAAGCTCCAATGACCCCAGCACTTAGAAAGGAAAGGGGTCAGATTAAGTACATATCTGAAGAATTAATTTCTTTTATTCTCTTTGTATGCATAAAAGGGATTTTGTCTTTTCCTCAACTTCAACACTTTCAGCACTATTTGACAATTTATTTTTTATATTCCTGGGACTTTCTCCAAATGACTTCTTTTCTTTAAATCCTTCTGTATTTCAAAATCATTTTTATAACAACATCTTGATTCTTAGTTTATTTTGAAACTTACATGTGCCAGATTAAATCTGATGATATCTGAATTAATAAGTATTGAAGAGCTTGCTGTGTCTGACATCAGACTAATGTTTAAAGGTATAATGAATGAATGTATTTAATATTATAGTTGGTTTATTTCTTAAATGGATCTCTCACACTTTTTTTTTTTCTACCCTCTTCTTCTTTTGCCTTCCTTAAATGACACTTCAGACAAAGCATTCAATTGACCCAGCAGTCCCCTGGTTGTAACTCAAACATGTCTCTGTTCTTACAGCAATGATCCTCAAATGAATAATTAATTTATCTAATTCTTATCCATAGCACCTTCTTTTTTCTCCATAACAAGCATTCTAATCTATTTCATTGAGCTCCTCCTCTTAAATGGTATTAATGGTTTTCTACTAGCTCAATTCAAAGGAAATCCTCAAACTCACACATTAATTTAACATGATTAACTAATCCTTCTTTATTATACTATGTATTTTATCTTTCTAAATTCTCCATCTTATATCCCTTGTGTACTTGTCTGTTTGTGTCACTCCTGTCCTTTAATTGCAGACAATCACCAATACTCCTTGTTATCTTTTTACAATTTCTTTTGTAGAAAGAGTAAAGCCTCAAGTAACTGTAAACTAATGTTTACAGTTCCCTGTCTTCTTTTGAAATTCTCTTACTTATATAAATACTAACACAGTATTCGTAGTTTCCTATTCTCTCGATTTTAAAGTGATTTTTGATAAATTACTCTCATTTATCCATTGTATTAATCCAAATGTAATTTTCTCATATTCATGCCTCTATTAATTCTGTTTATGTCACCATCTGAATGTTATTTGAGACCTAAATCATCTTACATCTCCTAAGTGGTATCTTTTTTCTCTTCCCACTTCTATCTACTCCATGTGTCAGTCATTATACAGGATACTGATTATGAAACTTGGCTATGCTACTTAAAAATAGGCAGTTTACATAATCTCTCTGAGTCATGACTTCCCAAAACGGAGATAATAATATTTGCCTCAAAAAGTTTTTTGTATTAAATATTTTATATATGTAAAATACTTTGGAAATTACCCAAAATACATTAAGGAGTACATAAATATTAACTTTTCAAATAACCGGACAAACCATTGAAATACATAACATGTTTGCTCCAGTGCTCATTCAAAGTTAGAATAACTACATTTTCTAGACCAGCCCCCAAATTCCTAAACTGGTAAGGGAAACCTCTGATAGTGCCACAGTCTTGCACATGTCATTATTCCTTGGCTCCTAGGCCCAGGTTATTCAAATAAACATTAATCTAGGTGCTATTGTGAAGGGATTTTTCAGATATGATTAAAGTCTCTAATCACTTGGCTTTGAATTACTCTTACAGAGAGTATCTTGGGTTGGCCTTTTGAAGAGACTTTAAAACTTTCCTGTATTCTGAAACTCTGTGTAACTTGTACCCATGGGCTTACAGCCTATTCATGATCTTCTCTTCCTGACCCCTTGCCCTATAGATGTCAGACTTGCTTAACCAGACTCCACAGTTGCATAAGCCAATTCTTTGTAATATAACCCTTCATGTATGTGTGTGTACACACACACATCCTACTGGCAGCCTCTTCTCTGACAACCAACAATCTTTCTCCAAGAAACTAAAACTCCATATTCCATTGATCTTGCACTTGTACAAGTTGTAAGAGGCCAATATAGTACCTTTTGGAACAACTAGAATATTGACTCTAATAAATCATTATCAAACAGCCTGGCACATGGCAAATACTAAAACAATATTTTAAATTAATTAATGTCAGTTATATATCTTTAATCAGCCCGAAAATTAATGGGAATCCTTGTTTTTCTCATGTGAATTTGTCTTCAACAGTCTTATCACAATAATCATATTTATACATGTGACAAATATTTGTTTGGTTACAATAAAATATTATTAATGACAGAGCTGGTGGATTAATTTAAAAATATAATATGTTTTCCATTGGAAATTTTATGTGTGGTGCTTCCTCCCCCTTCTGTAATGGCTATGCTTTATCTGAATAACCTCAAATTATCCATGCATTTAAAAACACAGTTGATGACTGCAACCATTTAATTAAAATTATTCTATTAAATGTCAGTATTTTAAAATTCTATATAATCTGATAACATGTGGCTAAATTAATTCAGTTAAGCCATTAGAAATTAGCCATTAACTGGTGAGGTTTCCACAGGAGACAATTAAACCAGGGCACTTGGAAGTGGCTGCCCCATTAACAAAAGAGTGCCTATCACACCCAGGTTTCCACAGAGCTTGGGGCTTACTGCTTTCCCTCTGAAAAGATGCAGGAGGCTCTTGCATGTGCCCCAAGGACAAAAGCTGCCACCTCCACTGAGGGAGGTTAGCCATCCTCTCCCTGAGCTGTCTGTATCTTCTGGGAGGAGCCTACCCTCCCTGGAGGCAAGTTCCTGGCACAACCATACCTCCCCTACTGAAGCATTTCAGCCATAGCCCACAGTCTGGCAGCCCTGCACACAGTGGGGTGAGCTATCTCCATCACTTCTGCTGCAGCTGAGGCAGGGTGGGAGCTGGAAATCTGGGTGGTCTTGTGTTTCCAAAGGACAAAGACAGCTGTCACTGCTGAGAAAGAGAGGTGTGAGCAGCTTGCGCATAGTCCCAGAGCTGCCTGCCTCTGCTAATCTCATCAAGAGGGTCCTTCTACTCCTGTAACTGGCTCACAGTGCATCCACCCTTCTGCTGACTGAGCATTCTTCCAGAGCAGGAAATCACCCCATCCGTCACTATCGCAGCCAGCCCCTGAACCCAGGGAGGCTTGAGGGCGAAATTGCCAGCTCAGTCTTGGTTTGGTTCCCCCAGGACTCAAGCACACCATCCAGGGGCCTGGGAACCGGGGATTACCTAACTTAGTCTGCCACTACCGAGGCCCAAACACTCTCAGGGGTCTGAGGTCCAACCGATCCAAATTGCCAGCAACACCCCACGGTGAGTACCTACCTGCACAAGCTGAAAGACAGTGTGGTTCTTTCTCTACATTGAGCAGCACAGTTCTTGGCAGAGGAGAACAGGTGAACTGCATAGCTATCTGTTTTGAGCTGAGGGAAGAGTTTCCAGATGAGAAGGAACCAACATAAGAATGCTGGCAATATGAAAAAGCAGGCTGTTTTGACACTCAATCCCCCCAAAATTACATTAGCTCCCCAGCAATGGACTCCAACCAAAAGGAAATGTAAGAAATGTCGAATATGGAATTCAAAATATGGATCTCAAGTAAGCTCAATGGGATCCATGAGAAAGTTAAAAACAACACAAAGGAACCAAAACAATAATTCAGGACATGAATGAAAAATTTATTAAAGAGATAGATTTTTTAAAAAATAACAGAACTTCTAGAAATGAAAGAGTCATTTAGGGAATTTCAAAATAAAGTGGAATGTTTTAACAACAGACTAGACCAAGAGGAAGGAAGAATTTCAGAGCTTGAAAACAAAGCTTTTGAATTAATGCAGTTAGTCAAAAATAAAGAAAAATATATCAAGAGAAATGAAGAAAGTCTTTGAGAAATATGAGATTAGGTAAAATGCCCAAACATAAGAATCATAGGTATCTCTGAGGGAGAAGAAGAAAAAGCAAAAAACATGGAAAACATATTTGAGTAATAATGAAGGAAAACTTGCCTGGTATCCTGAGATTTAGACATCCAGGTACAAGAAGGTTGTTGAACTCTTAGAAGGTTTACTGCAAATAGGATATCATGAAGGCACATAGTCATCAGTCTGGCCTAAGTCAAAGTGAAAGAGAAAATCCTACAAGCTATAAGAGGAAAGCATCAAGGAAAATCAGTCAGACTGAATGTAGAGTTCTCAGCAGAAATCTTACAAGCCAGAAGAGATTGGGGTCCTATCTTTACTCTTCTTAATCAGAATAACTATCAGCCAAGAATTTTAACTAATCAGCAAGAAAAAAACAAATAACCCCACTAAAAAGTGCACAAAAGATATTTTTTTCAAAAGAGGATATACAAATGGCCAAAAAACATATGAAAAAACGCTCCACATTACTAACCATCAAGGAACTGCAAGTTAAAAGCACGATGAGATACCACCTTACCCCTGTCAGGATGGCCATTACTAAAAGGTCAAAAAACAATATATGCTGCTGTGGACGTGGTGAAAAAGGAATGTTTATACACCGTTGCTGGGAATGTAAATTAGTACAACCACTATGGAGGACAGTAGGGAGGTTCCTCAAAGAACTAAAAGTAGACCTACCATTCAATCCAGCATTCCCACTACTGTACCTATGCAAAGGAAAATAGTTCATTATATCAAAAAGACACCTGCACTCGTATATTTATCGTAGCACAATTCACAATTGCAAAGCTATGGAATCAACCCAAGTGCCCATCAACTGACGAGTGGATAACGAAAGTGGAATACTACTCAGGCTTAAAAAAAGAATGAAATAAATGTCTTTCACAGCAACTAAGATGGAACTGGAAGCCATTATTCTAAATAAAGTATCTGAGGAATGGATAAACAAATACCGCACGTACTCACTTATAAGTGGGAGCTAAACAATGGGTACACATGGTCATACAGAGTGGTGTAATGGACTTTGGAGACTCAGAAGGGTGGAGGATGGGAGGGGGATGAGGGATAAAAAATTACCTATCAGGTACCATGTACACTATTCAGGTGATGGGTACACTAAAAACCCTGACTTCACCACTATACAATTTATCTGTGTAACAAAAATCCACTTGTACCCCCTAAATCTATTGGAATTTAAAAAAAATATCCAAAACAAACAAACAAAAATAATGCAAAGCTATTTCAATATTGAAAAGTAATCATTGTAACTCACAATATCAATAGAATAACAAAGAACAACAGCACAAAATCATATCAATAATGCAGAAAAAGCATTTGACAAAAATCCAACTTCCATTATGATAAAATCTCTCATCAAACTAGGAATAGAGTGAAACTGCTTCAATTTTATAAATTATACCTATGAAACTCCTAGTGCTCCCTTACGCTCATTCATCTTAGTGCTCACTTATTCACCTGACCTCATACTTAGTGGTGAAAGAGTGAATTATTTTCACCTAACACAGGGAAGAGGACAAGGATGTCCACTCTCACTTAACACTGTAGTAGAATTCTTAACCAGCATATGAAGGCAAGAAAACAAAAAGACATACAAATTAGAAAGGAAGAAATAAAACTGTCTCAATTTTTAGGTCAGATATGTAGATGATAGATAGACAGATAGAAAGAGAAAATCCCAAGGAATCTGGAACAAAACACCTGGAACTAGTAAGTAAGTGTTCAAGGCCATAGGATACAAGATCAAAAACAACAAAAATGAATCATATTTTCTACGGTAACCATGAACATGTGAAAACGTGAAATTAAGACACAATGTCATTTACAATGTCATGTTCCTGTTTGATACTATACTACATTCAAGATGTGACTCTAAGGGACGCTGGTTGAAGTGTACATAATAACTCTATGTACTACAATGAGTACATTATTCCAATAATGTTTTCCATAAAGAGTTTCACCTCTCTCTAATATCCTGCATAACTCATCATTGTACTATATACTCCTCCAAGTTGGTTGGTAACAGTTTGAAAGAGACTTGGACCTAGGGATATTGCTATGAGATAAAATGGTCTTCATCAGGAACAAAAGAATGATTTCTTATAACTTATCAATACAGAAAGTTTTATTGTGATGGACTTTAAATTGCTTGATTACGAAGTGACAATATATATCAGGTGGTATGGCAAAATGTCAAACAGGATGATGCTGACCTTGCCGGGGATCCCCGGTTCTGGGAGCCCCATTTTGTGTCAGTCATTAACCCAATTTGTTGCTGAATTGAATGGGGGAAGTTTGGAGAGAGCTGTCTGGGGTAAGGGGGGAACTCAGCTCACTCAGAGATAGTTATCTTCCTATCTTTACAGACTTAATTTAATAATCTTTCAATGAGCATATCCATACTGGTGCATATTTGGTGATATGAGGCCAGATTAAATATGAGTCTTTCAATTAATGTCAGGTTTTTTTTCCTCATTCTAGTGAAGGGGATATGTGATTTAGGTATCCATAGCGTTGTCTTTCGCTATGATATTTAAGACATTAAATTTGGTGATTTTGTGTATTAAGGTATTTAAACACACTAAGTATTGCTTTGGCTTTTCTTTTCTTTTTTCTTTCCTTTTGTTTTCTTTCTGAGACAGTCTTTCTCTGTTGCCCTGGCTAGAGTGCAGTAGCGTCATCACAGCTCACTGCAGCCTCAAAGTCCTGGGCTCAAGTGATCCGACTGCCTCAGCCTGCTGAGTAGCTGGGACTACAAGTGCAGGACACTGTGCCCGGCTACTTTTTCTATTATTTGTAGAGACAGGGTCTCCTCTTGCTCAGGCTGGTCTCCAAATCCTGGCCTCAAGCAATCCTCCAGCCTTGGCCTCACAGAGTGCTAGGATTACAGTCATGAGCCACCGTGCCCAGCCTAGCTTTTCTTTTCCTATGCCACAATTAAAAATACTATAAGCCTACAGGTTTTTCAAATACAACTATAATATAATTTTTATATTATCTAAGTGCAATATAACAATTATATTTTATACATTAGCCAACTATCTAAGATACAGGTTTTGATAACTTGCTCTTAAAGTACAGGTTATAAATTATACTATGCTTTTATTTCTCTAGAATATTTAAGTCCATGCTCCAGGACTATAAGAAATAAACTGTTTCTTTGTCTTTAGGTCATTTCTTCTCCAGGAGTTAAGTGTATTAAAGAGTGACTAAGCTCTGGAACTCAAAGAGGCAAGTCACAAGGGAGAAAAATATTCATGGAGAGAGACTGAGAAATATCAGTTCCTCAGAACTAAAGCCAATGAAACAAAAAAGAACAGTGTCTCCATGTCATACAAAGCTTTACAAGCTCCAGTTGTTGTAAACAGTACAGGATATAGAGGTATAGAATGATAGTTTTTCTCTCATTGCTAATAGAAGTGAATATGATGATTTATGTTAAAAAATGACACATACACATTTTATCTTCTTTTTGCCTATTTGACCTTTTGATTGACAAAACATCAAACTAATGGCATATTTTAATGAGTTTTTAGCTGCCTACATGTGCTGCTATAATCTTGGCAGCCTGCTTTGACTATCCTGTTTATTTCAGGTATTTATGCTTTTTAAATAAATGTACAAATGTTATTTTGAAATGAAGAAAATACACTTTTATCCAATTATAAGAAAGTTAAAAAAATAAAAATTGTCAGTGTTTATAGAGATTGCATAAATGTATCTGATTTTGTAATTATGTCTTTCCTGAATTATTAGAACTTTGAGAATATTCTTACAATTTAAATGGGTTAATTTGCAGTGTATTTTGCTAAACTTGTTAAAAAAGTAGATAAATCAGTATTTTACTTTTGTTATTTTTGTTCAGTATACTCAAAATTCAATAGTATATTATTTTCCTATAACATAAGATTATATTACTTAGAAATGTAGCTGTCTGTCAACATTATTATAGAATGGCTTCTTCAGCTAAGTTAAGATATAGTTCTACTTAACCCATCTTTATGTTTCCATTGGGTGAAACAACATAGATACTAAGAGAAAGATTATAATTTGTTGTAGACAAATAAAAATCATAGAAATGGCTCCAATCAGTACTTAATTTAGTCTCAAACTCCTGTCCCCAAAGTACAAACAGCTTAGTATATGCTTTTCTCTTTATGATTGCTTTGACTGGGTGTGGGTATAATACTAAGCCCTTATTTCTAGTTGTTTTGTTTATTTTCATGGTGTATGTTGACAGGGAAGTATTCAACCAGGGAAAAATAAGGAGTGGAAGAATATATAACAATCAAAATCATCAGGGTAAGTTAGGAGAAACACATAAATAAAAGTCATCAAATTCGTGAAATGTAGGGAGCTCATCAAGACCTGATAAGAAATTAACATATATAAAAAAGGAGACATTACATAATATTTACATGTTTGCAAACACTGCTGTAAGATGAGAGAAACACAAGAGGAGTTTGACCAAAGTGGAAGTTCTTTTTAAGGAGGGAACATCTGTAAATGGGGCTTCCACAACACACTTGCAAATGACGTAAACATATGAGCAATTGTGATACTGGAAATAGTATTAGGGAGGTGATTGAGAGGGTTTTTTAAAATTTTTTGTGGTAAATTAGGTATAAAAATATTACTTGGAGTCTGCGAGCTCAGAGGGCTTCTGAGTGCTGACGATTTCTTCAGCCACTGACTATAGTAAATTCAGCATTGGTAACAAATCTTAAAATTGCATATTCAAGTAATTTTTCATGTTCTGCTGGCTGCTATCTCTGATAGAAAGAAACCATGGTCTCAGAAAAGCATAGCTCCCTCCCTTGGTGCCTTGGGCCTTAAAACTGAGCAATCCCTTGCCCCTACCATCACCCAGGTGGTTTGTACATTTCCATATGGAGAAATAGAATAGAGGGTCATCAGAGGAAGTCAAAGGGGTCATAGTAGAGCTCAAACTATCATCTTCTAAGCAAGATGCACACTTGGAAATGGGAGTGATCTCTGCTCTCTTCTCTACCACCAACTCTTACTCATCAAAACACGACGGGAAGGGCAGAGACATCTCTTTTAAGATGTGGCCAGTGAAATAAGAAAGCAAATATCCATGAATAAATTAAAAACATCTTTACTTTTTGGCGGGAGGAAAATAGAAATCAAAACATTTTTCTGGTCACACTGTTCTGACCAAAAACAAATTATATATAACTTAACTGTATATTTTAAATCAAAATATACTTTCTATCTGAATCATGAGATCAAATATTAATTCTCCTTCAATTTTTCATTGTTGTAGAGTGGGGTGCATTACAATGCATATCATATGACAGCTGTCATAGATTTCTTTCTTACAACTGAGTGTAAGTAAGTATTAGGATTACCTTAAGAAATTTCCTCTATACACCTATTCAACATGAATTAAGGTAAGGTATTTTCTAATAAATATTGACAGCACAGCATCATCTAGGAATCTATTTATGACAATATGAAAATTCAAAAATAAATTGAATATACTAATATATGAATCTATTTGATGAGAGTGATCAAATAATTTGTGTATAGAACAATCTGTTGATAGAATTTTCTGCTTTTATTTCAGTGGAGGCATGATCTTTTTTGAATCTTCAAATTCTCTAGTATTCTGTAGTTCAAGTCAATTGGGAGCTATTGTGGATCAGTAGCTAAGCAACAGATTTAAAGTCCAGAGGCTATTCTCCTATATTTCCTCTGCCAATAACTTAGCATGAGATGGTGAGCAAACCATTTAACCTTCCAATTTCACTATCCCTCATCTTTTCAACAGGGAGGTAATATATCTTACTTCTCACAGCTTGGTGAAATATCTCTTAAAAATGTTCCTCAAGTACTATAGAAAAGATGTTCTACTGTATTGTCATAAAGCAAAAGCTATTCCACTTCCTGCTTTTTCTAGATGATGCGTAAACCATTAGAGCTAATATTTCCTAATAGAGAAATATTCCCTCACCATGCCTCAGGGTCTCCCAAATAGTCCTTTATAATCTTCTCATATTCCATCAACTATGAAAGCATGGAAGCATTCATAAATGAGGTTAGATTTCTTTAAAGACTTTCATATTTATGGTTATATATAGAATCTGTTTAACTGTCCTTAGTGTTTGAAGATTATTTCTTACTAGGAGTGACCACAGGGGAACAGTGCATTTGAATTCTATAGCATGTTGATATAGACATAGAATGAATGTCTTTTTTACTTCCTATTAAAACTATGGATTTGCCTGTGATTCCAGTTTTTTATTGTAGTGACTGCTCAAATAGAAAAAAAAAATTGAAAGAAACAGATATAGAATTAAGTGTCAGGAAAAACTCTTCTTCAGTCTTGGTCAGTAAAAGTATCCTCTGCTTTCTTTTTGTTCATAGAGCTAATGCTAAAATACACAATATGAGTTGTGCAGGTTGGGAGGTGAAAGAATGATACTGGTGGCAGTGGGTATGCTTCCAGGATCTAAGTGACCAGTTCTTTGTGTGCAGAGGACCAATGATTTTACAGAGTACCTAATTCATTCTGTGTTTGTGTTTTCTCAAGTCTTAGTAAAAGAATAAGTAAAGATAGTTGTTCGTACATTTACTCATGAAACCCCAATTCCACTATTAGGATGACATAAGAAATTTTTCAAGACTGTCACAGAAACCTCCTCATACCCTTTCATTAGGATGAACATATTCAGCAGAGGTGTATACATCCTTTGGAAAGCCAAAAACAATACCATAGAAAAGTATTCTGTGCATTTCTATTACATGTCAGTGTGTGGATTGCATTTTATTTTTATTTGTTTTTATTTTGTTTTTAAAAGGTCTGCCAAACAAATGAAAATACTAGGGAATATAGACAGACAATGTAATTTTCCATTTGAAATTTAGCCAGATCATAAGAAGAGCCAGAGGAAGTTGTGTTGCCTCTTCAATTATTAAAAATCCTTTAGAATTATATTACTATACTAAATATTCTATAATTTGGACACATTTTAATAACTACCATTAATTGCTGCTGTGGCAGTGTGTCAACAAAGAGAAGATCTAAATAAGATGAGACAATGGAAAAGAAACCAAGGTTGTGTCTACAACAAGGCTTTACAAGACTAGCACCAAAATAAAAATGTAAAGCTCCTTTGCACTCCAAATTCATTTGCATTTCCCTAATAATTACACTGAAACCACCATTTAAAAACTGACTAATATCCCTCCAATAATTTATTGTACGTACTTCTTTCTTAGTCAATTTTTCAGTCACTGTAAACATTATAAGGCACATCACTCCTTATAAAATCTAAGTGTTCATGTTGATTCAACCTCTGTTCCTGAAAGACTGAAAGAATGTAATAAACTTCTTTTTCCCTGAGATATAAAACATCTATTACTTTATTTTGATATAACTGCCAACATAATGGTTTTAAGATTTCTACTGAAATTTACCTTTTGTAACAGTGGAAGATGCTTTTCTTAAAGAAAAGCCCATTTACCCAAATTGTGGAAAATTAAACACTATCATCCTGAAGCTTGAAATGCTCCATCAATCTGTCCAAATAATCTCTCTCCTTGAAACAATATAGAGAATAAACAACCAATTTGGACATTTGGACAATCTGGATAGTTCCAGTCCTGTTTCAAGAAAATTTAGATGTTTAAGATATTTAAGGACCTTAGATTTTGAGTGAAATGTGTCAACTTAAAATTCAGGTATAACAGGGCCTATTAGTAGGACTAGTGGGCATAGATTTATTTGAAATTTTTTTTAACAACAGTGAGCTGTCTAGAGAAAGAAATTAGCCACAGAGGAAAGAGAGTACATTTAAGTTTGATTAGACAATTGGCCAATATCTGAGAGGGAGAATAATTCTAATTAAAGTACAATGTCTGTCATTCAGATTATGCTCTGACTAGCTACATTGGATTCGTGGTTTTCAGGCCTAGGGTAGGGTAGCTTCAGTAAGAGATCAAGTATAAGCATTCACACAGATACTGCTTTAACACACAGCATTAAGAACATTGATGAGAGTAGTGTCTAAGGTATGATAGCAGATGGTGCTTCAGTTGTTCTAGCAGTGTCAAGACAATGCCCTAGGAGCAAACATTTGCACTGTAGCACTATTGACACTGGACATGAGCAGCTGCAGTGTTGACACAGGAGCCAGCCCACAGGGTACTAGTGGCACGCATTAGCCCTGGTGGCATGATTATTAGCCATTGGCTATATAAATTCCACTTTTGTCATCTAATTCAGTTCTTTACATGTGCATATTAATCACATGCATGTAAAATTAGCATGCATATGAATCACCTGGGGATCTTATTGAAATTGAAGATTCTGATTCAGTAGCTCAGGAGTGGAATGGGAGATTCTGCATTTAAAAAATGTTGCTATATGATATTAATGCTGTTAGTCCATAGATCAAACTTTGAATTGCATCCAGAGTTAGCTAAAGTGAACTGAAGCAGGAAAAGAGAAAAATGGCAGGTGATATGAGATGAAAATTCCTGGTGAACAACCAAAATGATTTGGAAGAAATTTAAAGTAGTCTCAAGTTCCAACAAGCAGGGGGAAACAGCTTTTCTGATAATTTTGTGACTTCTATTAGGCTACTTAGATTAGGAGCATCTGCTACTTGTGATAAGTACTCAATCTTAAAATGCTGCACTTTTCTATCCTGACCTTGACATATGTGTATATTTATATATATATATAAGATGCATTAAATTGTTGATGCAATAATTATTATGTTGCTGTCTTCTCTTGTACTATTTCTGTGAGTTCAGGATGCAGGAAAAACTCTGAAAGTATGTATTGAAGTTGTGGTCCAAATATTGTTGGTTGAAAAGTTGTAACAATTTATCATGACTTAATCATGCTTAGTTCACAATGAATTGAGTGAACTAAATTATATCACACAACATTACAATTAGGAAAATATAGATGAGGGAAGAGATGTGGATAAACAGAAAATATAAGGCTTAAAAAGACCTTAATAAACGCTGTATCTCTGTTTCTGCTTTGATTAGAGTTTTGGCAGAGTACTCTATGATATAGCAAGAAGAGTCTTGAAATGGATCAGAATCCAACCACTCAACAAAATTACCTGCTTTGAGACTATAATCCTGTTAGAGAGATCTACATACAGTGTGGCACCAAAGCCATAGGCAGCAGTCGCTCTCAAGGTGTATGGGAAGACAGGATCTGACAAGACTCACACCACAGACCTATGCACCACAGGGATGTATAGGAAGGTCAACCAAGATTTCCGCTGTTCTCAGGCAGTTTTGGAAAGCTTAAGAGAAGGCAATTGGGCTAAAAAGTGCTTTTAACTTCTGGCAGGAAGGACTCAGGTTTGAAGATGTATAGAGAAAGTGCCATATCTGGACCAGTATCTCAGCTCTCAGGGACTGATGCCAGTTCAGAGCCAACGGGGATGATACAACACAATGGAAGAAATACAACATGGACCAATTTCTAATGGGTATTGGATGCCCCTGTTACATCCAGGGGCATCCACTGTACCCTCCCCAGTGAACATAAATATCATTCTAATGACATGGAGAGTGAAGGGACTGAATCTTCAGTAGATGAAGTTTAAATCCTGAATTAATTTATTAGATCCCCCAATCGACAAGAAAACACTGAAATAATGCCTTAATTATGAAATGGTTAGAACCTAGTTTGTTTGCACCAATTGCATGGAATGGTAGCATAAGACTAAGTATAAACATAGAAAAAATAATTTACTCTTTTGTTTACCTAAGTTTTGACAATAACATTTGTTTGCCTGCTATTTTGTTTTTTCATGAACAAGCCACTTAGTTTTTGTTTGGGGATTTGTTTTTTGTTTTTTAACTTCCACTCCTTTTGTGATGAGGACATTTAGAAACAGAATTTCTTGCCTGATCCTCTCATGTTTTATGTTTTTTAAACTACTTATGCTTTCTTACCTCCTGCCAGGGTTTTACTATTATCTTTGAGTTTAAATTATTTCTAAGTTATCTCTCCTCAATATCATCCTATCATCTCTCTCTCTCAATTTTTTTTTTTTTTTTTTTTTTTTTTTTTTAGAGATGGGCTTTCACTTGGTTGCCCGGGCTGGAGTACAGTGGTGTGATCATAGCTCACTGCAGCCTCCAACTCCTGGGCTCAAGTGATCCTCCTACCACAGCCTTCCCAGTAGCTGGAACTACAACATGCCTGATTAATTTTATTTTTTGTAGAGAAACGGGAATCTCACTATGTTTCCTAGGCTGGTATTAAACTCCTGGCCTGAAGAGATCCTCCTGCCTCGGTCTCTTAAAGTGCTGGGATTACAGGCATAAGCCACCATGCCTTGCTCATATTATCTCATATTGATAAAATGCTAATTATGTGCCAGTTTCTGGGTGAAGAGTTTTCATACATTTTCTCATTTATTCATCAGAAACCCTATCAAATAGGTATTATTGAGATCCTTATTTTACAGAAAGGAAATCTTGATGTTAATAACTTGCTGAAATTTAAGCCATTAGAAAGTGAGGGATGTAGTATTTGAGGTTAGCTCTAAAGACTGAGCAATTAAACTGTCATGTAACATTTCTCTTAAGGTAAACTCTAATAACTAAAGAAATATCTTACAGCAAATTTGAAAAGTAAAATTGGAGTTGATGTTAATTCCCCATTCCCAGGTATACCAGTGAACCATAGTATTGGCTTACTCATGTGGAAAAGACATGTATGTTTAATTTGGAGACATTTTCTCTTTACTTACCTCCAAGTCAATGAATTTCAGGTGAAAGAGGCCCGACTCAGGAGTGGAGCATGTGACCCAAGCTTAAGTTCATCCATGAATTACATCCATTCAGGGCCTATTTCCCACTTGCACCAATAAAGTTACAAGATTTGTCTTGGGCTTCTAGAAGAGAGTCAGGTGTTCTTCCCCACTATATATGAACTTGACAGCAAGTAAGGGGTGGGCCTCTTGTAAGCATCTTGCTAAGGGAGAGTCTGTGAACCAAGACACAAGTAGCCACATTGCCTGGCCATCTGCGTCAAGCTGCAGCTTTCATTTTCATTATTTTTATTACATGAAATTTTCATTACATTATTCAAGAATTTTTTATTTGATTAAATTACTTTGGTTAGGATCTTTATCACTAGCTACTAAACTAATGTGGGATATAAGAGATGCCTGAAGTAAGGCCACTTGATTTCAAATGGACCATTCAGTGGTGGATAACATAAATTCCACCACTGAAACAACCATCCAGTTCCCTATATGTACCAGACTATACTGTAATATGCATCTTTTTATATATAGCTGTATATTTGAGTTCAGGAAAGGAGACAACTTGCTTCTCTCTATGATCTTGATTTTATTTTGTTATTTGGATATACTGCCTGCTCTAATCACAGGATACCATTTTCTTCCCAGTGAGAGCCTGTTTCTTTTCTGAGTCTCACATGTTTATATTTTTTCTGGCTTTTCTAATCTCTTTACATTTAGACCCAAACTTTTTTTCAATTTTGCCACTGACATGTTTTCTTTTGTTTTGCCTAATCTTTCAGAAATACTTTTCACTTATCTCAAAAAGCTCTCATCCTTTTGTATGACTTTGACAGGACCCCCCCTAAAATTCCAGTTTAGATTAGCAATCAAATTGAGTCTCTATTGAATCTTACAATTTCCACCAAGCTAAGAACAAGCCATTTAGTTTTTTTTTTTTAATTTCAGAATATGATGGGGGTACAACACTTTGGCTATATATATTGCCCATGCACTGCCCATGTCAGAGCTACAATCGTGGTCATCCCCCAAACTGTGCTCCCCGCATCCATTCAGTGAGAGTTTTTCCCATCCCCTCCACCCCCCTCCCGCCTGCCCACCCCCTGATGAATATTATTGCCCTGCATGATGTAAGTGTTGATCAGTTAGTACCAATTTGATGGTGAGTACCAGTGGTGCTTGTTTTTCCATTCCTGTGACACTTCGCTTTGAAGAATGGGTTCTAGCTCCAACCAGGATAATACCAGATGTGTTAATTCACTATTGTTTTTTATTGCTGAGTAATAATCCATGGTATACATATACCACATTTTATTACTCCACTCGTGTATTGATGGGCACCTGGGTTGTTTCCACATCTTTGCAATTGTGAATTGTGCTGCTATGAACATTTGTGAGCAGATGTCTTTGTTATAAAATGTCTTTTTTTCCTTTGGGTAAATACCCAGTAATGGGATTGCTGGGTCAAATGGTAATTCTACTTTTAATTCTTTGAGGTATCTCCATATTCTTTTCCATAGAGGTTGTACTAATTTGCAGTCCCACCAGCAGTGTATGAGTGTTCCTATCTGTCCACATCCCCACCAACATTTGTTGTTTGGGGATAATTTGATAGGAGCCAATCTCACTGGAGTTAAGTGGTATCTCATTGTGGTTTTGATTTGCATTTCCCTGATGATTAGAGAAGTTGAGCATTTTTTTATGTGTTTGCTGGCCATTATTCTGTCTTCTTTTGAGAAGTTTCTGTTCATGTCCTTTGCCCATTTTTTAATAGGGTTGTTTGATTTTTTTCTTGTTGATTTTCCTAAGTTCTGTATAGATTCTGGTTATCAGCCCTTTATCAGAGGTGTAGCATGCAAATATTTTCTCCCATTCTGTAGGTTGTCTGCTCACTCTAGTTTTAGTTTCCTTGGCTGTGCAGAAGCTTTTTAATTTGATCAGGTCCCATGTATTTATTTTGGTTGCTGCTGTAATTGCTTTGGGGGTCTTCTTCATAAATTCTTTGCCTAGGCCAATGTCCATAAGAGTTTTTCCAACGTTTTCTTCGAGAATTCTTACGGTTTCATGTTTTAGGTTTAGATCTGTTATCCACTGTGAGTTGATTTTTGTGAGAGGTGAGAGGTGTGGGTCCAGTTTCAGTCTTCTACATATGGCCATCCAGTTTTCCCAGCACCATTTGTTGAATAGGGAATCTTTTCCCCAGTGTACGTTTTTCTGGAATTTGTCAAAGATCAGGTGACTGTATGAGGTTGGTTTTATATTTGGGTTCTCAGTCCTGTTCCATTGGTCTATGTCTCTGTTCTTGTGCCAATACCATGCAGTTTTGGTTACTATAGCCTTGTAGTATAGTTTGAAGTCTGGTAGATAGATGCCTCCCAATTTGTTCTTTTTCTTAAGATTGCTTTGGCTAGACGGGGTCTTCTCTGGTTCCACACGAAGCGTAGAATTATTTTTTCTAGATTGGCAAAAAATGATGTTGGTATTTTGATAGGGATTGCATTGATTCTGTAAATCAATTTAGGTAGCAAAGCCATTATTACTATGTTGACTCTGCCTATCCAAGAGCATGGTAGGGCTTTCCATCTATTTACATCCTCTGCAATTTCTTTTCTCAGTGTTTTGTAATTCTCTCTATATAGGTCTTTGACCTCCTTAGTTAGGTATGTTCCTAAATATTTAATTTTCTTTGGTGCTATTGTGAAAGGTATTACATCTTTAATTTGTTTCTTGGCTTGATTGTTATTAGCATATATGAAGGCTATGGATTTGTGTACATTAATTTTGTATCCTGATTCTTTGCTGAATTCATTTATCAATTCCAGTAATCTCTTGGTTGAATCTTTGGGGTTTTCTATGTATAATATCATATCGTCTGTCAATAGTGAAAGTTTGACCTCTTCTGCCCCCATCTGGACGCCATTGATTCCTCTGTCTTGTCTAATTGCTGTGGCTAGGACTTCCAGCACTATGTTGAATAGAAGTGGAGATAGTGGGCACCCTTGTCTGGTGCCAGTTTTAAGGAGGAATGCTTTCAATTTTTCCCCATTCAGTATGATATTGGCTGTGGGTTTATTGTACATGGCTTTAATAGTTTTGAGGTATGAGCCATCTGTGCCTATATTGTTAAGAGTTCTTCTCATAAAAGGATGCTGGATTTTGTCAAAAGCCTTTTCTGCATCTATTGAAAGGATCATATAATCTTTGTTCTTGCTTTTATATATATGGTGAATTACATTTATAGATTTGCCTATGTTGAACCATCCCTGCATCTCGGGAATAAAGCCCACCTGATCGTGATGGATTATTTTTTTGATGTATATTTGAATTCAGTTTGCAAGGATTTTATTGAGAATTTTTGCATCTATATTCATAAGGGATATTGGTCTGTAATTTTCTTTTTTTGTTGTGTCCTTTCCTGGCTTTGGTCTCAAGGTGATATTGGCTTCATAGAATGAGTTTGGGAGGATTCCATCCTTCTGGATATTTTCAAATAATTTCTGCAGTGTAGGCACCAGTTCTTCTTTGTAGGCTTGGTAGAATTCAGGTGTGAACCCATCTGGTCCAGGACTTTTTTTAGTGGGAAGATTTTTTATTACTGCTTCGATTTCGGTGCTTGATATTGGTCTGTTTAGAAATTCTGTTTCTTCCTGGTTGAGCCTAGGGAGGTAGTATGTTTCTAAGAATTTGTCCATTTCCTCCACGTTTTCGTGTTTGTGGGCATAGAGATTTTTGTAGTATTCAAAGATGATGTTTTGTATTTCCATGGTATCAGTTGTGACTTCTCCTTCTTCATTTCTAATTGAGCTTATTAGAGTCCTTTCCTTTCTGCTTCTGGTCAACCTGGCAAGTGGCCTATTTTGTTTATCTTTTCAAAGAACCAACTTTTCATTTTATTAATCTTCTGTATTGTTCTTTTGTTCTCAATTTCATTTAATTCTGCTCTGATCTTGGTTATTTCTTTTCTTCTGCTGGCTTTAGGATTGCTTTGCTCTCCCTTTTCCATTTCCTTAAGATGATTCATTAGTTTACTGATTTGTGACATTTCTGTCTTTTGGATGTGGGCATTTAAGGCAATAAGTTTTCCTCTCAGGACTGCTTTTGCTGTATCCCACAGATTTTGATAACTTGTGTCCCCATTATCGTTTAGTTCGAAGAATCTTTTGATTTCCATTTGAATCTCCTCCTTGACCCAATAGTCGTTCAGCAACAGATTGTTTAGTTTCCAAGTTTTTAGATGAAGATGTGAGTTTCTGTTGGAACTGATTTCTAATTTTATTCCGCTGTGGTCTGAAAAGATACATGGTATGATTTCTATTTTTTTGAATTTGTTTAGATCTGTTTTGTGGCCTAGGATGTGGTCAATTTTAGAGAAAGTTCCATGAGCTGATGAGAAGAATGTATATTCAGTGTTATTTGGGTGGAGTGTTCTGTAGATATCTGTTAGGCCCAAATGGTCTAGAGTCTTGTTTAGGTCCTCTATTTCTTTGTTTATTTTTTGTTTGGAGGATCTGTCCAGTTCCGTCAGTGGGGTGTTGAAGTCCCCTGCTACTATGGCATTGCTGTTTATTATGTTGTCTACATCTAGCAGTATTTGCTTTATGTACCTGGGCATTCCTGTGTTGGGTGCATAAATGTTTAGGATTGTTAAACCTCTTGTGAGATTTTTCCCTTCACCACTATATAGTGTCCGTTTTTGTCCTTCTTTACTTTTGTTGCTTTAAAGTTTATATCATTGGAAATAAGGATGGCTACTCCAGATTTCTTTTGGTTTCCATTAGCTTGGAAAATTGTATTCCATCCTTTCACCTTGAGTCTGAATGCGTCTTTGTGTGTGAGGTTTGTTTCCTGAAGACAACAGATACTTGGCTTGTATTTTTTAATCCATTCAGCCAGCCTATGTCTCTTCAATGGGCAGTTCAAGCCATTTATATTTATTGAGAGAATTGATATTTGGGGTTAATTTCTGATTATTCTATTGGGTGGTGTCTTTTGTTTTACCTCTTGTGTCATTGTGGAATCTGGTTTCTGGGGTTTTAGCTTTTGCGTAGTTTTACATAAGTGGGTGTCAGTTGCTCTGTTTAGTGTATAATTCAGGTCTAAGCATTTCTTGCAAGGCTGGTCTGGATTTCACAAATTCTATCAGTGATTGCTTATCTGGAAAGGTCTTTATTTCTCCCTCATATAAGAAGCTTAGTTTGGCAGGATACAGAATTCTGGGTTGGCCTTTGTTTTGTTTTAGGACACTGATGATGGCTCCCCATTCCCTTCTGGCTTGTAAGATTTCAGCTGAGAAATCTGCAGTTAATCTGATCGGTTTCCCTTTATAGGTTACCTGTTCTTTTCATCTTACAGCTCTGAGGAGTGCCTCTTTTATGTTTACTTTGATCAGTCTAATGATTATGTGGCGTGGTGAATGCCTTTTCACGTTGACTTTCCCAGGAGTCCTGTGTGCTTCTTGTACTTGGATATCGAGATTTTTGGCTACGGCATGGAAATTTTCCTCTATTATTCCTTCAAATAGATTTTCCAGCCCACGTGAATTTTCTTCCTCTCCCTCAGGGATGCCTATGATTCTTATGTTTGGTCTCTTTACATAATCCCACATTTCTTGTATGTTTTTTCCTGCCTCTTGTTTTTGTGTTCTTTCTCTTTGACTGATTTATTTAGCTCATAGGAGTTTTCTTCTAGCTCTGAAATTCTCTCCTCTGCATGGTCCAGCCTATTCTTAAGGCTTTCCACTGTGTTCTGTAGATCCTTGAATGCTTCTTTCATTTCTAGGATTTCTATTTGATTTTTTCATAATATTTCTATTTCTTTGGAGAATTTTTCATTCGTTTCTTGCATTTTTCTTTTGGTTTCTTTGTGCTGGGATTCAATTTTGTCTTGAATTTCATTGAGCTTTCTTATAATCCATAAATAAAATTCCTCTTCTGTCATTCTACCCATTTCATTTGGGTTGGTATCCATTGCTGAGGAACTGATGGTTTCTTTTGGGGGTGAATTTTCACTCTGATTTTTCATGTTCCCTGAGTTCTTTCACTGGTTTTTTCTCATCTGGCCCCTTGGTCGAGAGCTGGGGGTGTTAGAGCTAGTTTATGTCCATGTCTCCAGGCCCACAATTTTCGTTCCTTGGCAGAGCCAGGGAGAGAAGTAGTGGCCTGTATTGCCTTAGGTGTATTTTAGCAAGTTTTGTGGATCTTGAGTTATCTCTGGCCTGTTGTCTTTCTTCTCCTCTTCCCAGTGGAGTGTGGTGAGAATGACCTCCCAGCTTGGGCTCTGAGCTAATGAATTGTACTTGAGGTTATGAGTCCTCCGCTCCCTATTAGTTAGGTATTCTGCTATTTCTGTGGGAGACTCTGATCCCCCAGGTGTGGTATGCGAAAGCCCCGTGCTTTGGGAGGGGCTTTGTAGCTCCTAGGGGTTACTTTTACTCTGCTCCTCCTGAGGAGCAGGTAGAAACACAGTTTCTTTTGGCTGCAGTGTGAGAGCTGAATTGGGAAAATTCTGCACAGCTCAGAGGTTGCTTATCTAGCCATGTGTGTCTGCCCTTCTGATGTGTGTCTCCGTGTGATACTGGTTGATAGGGGGATCTCTAATTGTGCACCCCTTTTCCACCACTAGACCCCAAGGTGAGGCGGGTGGCTGTCTCTATCCCCAGCAGTCTCCACCGGGGGGATGTTCCCATGGGGAGGGGGGAATAGTGGCCACTGGAAGCGCTCTTGGATGGTGCGAAATTCCCTAATGAAGTGGGCAGGTTTATGGGGAGCTGCTCTGGTTCAGCCTGTGGCTCTTGAGGTATTTGGTTGTCATGGGAACCAGCAGTTATACCAAATGAGTCACTATAGCCAGCAACCTTCAAAATGACCGATCTCTGGGGTACAGGAGGGCTGGGACCTGAAGGGCGGGCACTAGGACCAGCACGTAGCGGACTTGTCGGAGGCCAGAGCCAGGGTATCAGAACCAGATGGACGAGCTGCAAACTGTTTCCAATACCCAAAGGTCCCACCGCTACAGTTCCGGGATCTCGTCCCACCTGGAACCCACGGATGCAGCTGTCCCTGGCCACCACAGGCAAAGCCTGTCTCACCCCAGCAGAAGAGCCCTGGGCCGGGGCGGGGCGGAGCTAGAGACGCGGCTCACAGCTCCGCGTGGGCGGCTGTAAAGATGGCGGCCGCCGCCAGCCTGGCGCACAGCCGGGCTCCGATCGCGCCGGGAACGCAGTTTGCCGGGAGCGCAGTTTTTCTCCGCCGGCCGCAGCGGCAGTTGCTAACAGCCTCTAAGGGCGTGTCCCGCTCTCCTTTAAACTCCTGGGCCCAGACCCGCTGACTTCCAGTGGCGCAGTGCTGGCCTGCGGGTTCCCGCACACTGTCCCGGGAAGCTGTATCTCTGCCCAGTCCCTACCCAGCCCTGAGCGGTCTCTGTATATTGCAGATGAGAGATCTGTTTGGCTCTCGCAATTGCTTTCTCTCCACAGAGCCTGCTGTCTCCAGCAACAGGTTTGCCCCAACTCTGGGCTTGTCCCTGACTGCGTGTATGGGGAGGCGCGTAACCGCTTGAGGGGCAGGTCGCGCTGCGCCAACCTGGCGAGCGCGTCCTTCCCGCGCTCTGGGCTCTATTGTGCTCCGTGCGCCCTCCGATCTTTGTGAAAATTTCGTACCTGTTTTCTTGGGCTGAGCGTTCTGCGTTGTTTCTCTGTAATTCGCAATGCTGTTTTCGGAGTGAGCAGTCCGTGCTCGCTGGTAGCTGCTGGCGTTTTTCACCTCCTTCCCTGGGAGCGGTGTGATGGGAGGACTCTATCAGACCACCATTTTTTCCTCTCTCCCTTGCCATTTAGTTTTTATGGCTAAGAACTAAATGTTCTTAGCTTTCTTGATCACCCTGAAGGACAGGACACATTGTTGAGAGTGTATCCGTTTGTATTAATTTTGGTTGGATAAAAATTCCAGATGAGTTATTTTACCTATATTTTAAAATTTATTTTACTGGTTTTCCTCTAATATTTGCCTTTTTGAACCCATAATATCCTCCTCCGTTTTATTTTCTTTCAAGGTTGAAAAGTGACCATTTGATTATAGTCTTTTATCATTTAAAGTACTTCTAGTTTTAGAAAATAACAGGTGCCCTTCAGCAATATCAGGGACATAAAAAATGCTACCATATTAAGCCTAATAAGATATTATTATAGCTTGTGTAACGTTACAAAGATCAAATTATTAAAAGGAGGAAATTTTTGTCTGTTTTGATAATATTTCAAAAGTAAATACACTCAACTGCAAAATGTAAAAAAAGATTGAGAGAAAAATACTCTTAGAAATAAAACATATTATTTTTTATGATATAGCATTATTTACACAATGCCAAAATCTGATAAAAATAGCATCAATTATTTGGGTATTTAAAAATATTTCTTTCCTTTTATTTGTGTTTGTGGGTGTGGGTATGTACGTTTTCCACATCAGTTGGTTAAAAGCCCTATCTACTTAATACTCAAGCTGTTTCTGGCAGAATTATTACTGTTGCTTTTATTGTGATTCACACCCTCCCTTCATCTTCAAAGTTATCACAATAGTTTAGGACCTTATACTTCCAAGATAACTGCTGCTTAGGACTCCTCGTCTCTGGGTTTATGACTTCCTGCATATACCTTCCTTTCTCATCACCTAATCTGCTGCCAGTTTGAAATTTTTAAAATGTAGCCTAGCCCTAGTCATGTAATCCAAAGACTTACGTGGGGAATCAGTAAGGAAATATCAATAACTTAAAGGTTTATTTCTTTGTTTCAGAAAAATATAGAGTCTTGGCACTTGAAAAACACTAAACTCTACACACTTAGTTCTATGAAAAAAAAGTCATATCAAGAGGTTAAGCAAGGTGGGAGCGGGGAAGAGGGGAGGGGTAAATTCACAGCTAACGGGTACGAAGCACACTAACTGGGTGAAGGGCACACTTATAACTTTGACTCAAACTGTACAATAGCAAGTTATGTAAGCAAAATGTGAGTACCCCTGTAAAATTCTGAAATTAGAAAAAAAAAAGAGGTTAAGCAAACCAGGAATTGGTTAATGTTTAAAGTCTACTCCTCAGGACAGGATGTAAATTATTCTCTTGTCCACATTCTCTTCACAACTTTAAGTTCTTCATCTTTTATACAAGGAGGTTAAAAATATCTGTACTAGAAGTGGCAGGAGATGAAAGGGATGAAGGATGAAAAAGTACCTGTTGGGTACACTAAAAGCCTAGACTTCACCACTATACACTATATCTGTGTGACAAAATTCCACTTGTAACCCCAAATCTATTGAAATTAAAGAAAAGAAAGCTGTCCATATAAAACACTAAAATTATCTTAATGCTAAAAAGATCATACTAACATGTTAGAATATTCCAACCCTATTCTGTGTTTTCTCTTACCGTGAGTTGTTGTGCTGTGAAAATCTATATCCCAGAATCTACAATGTTAATTATAACAGGGGTTTTCCCTGCAATTTACACAATCCAGTTGCTTTAAAGAAAAACTATTATGAGCATAGCACATTTCTGTGTGACGTATTCAGTAGCCCATTCAAGATGTTGTCTTCATTGTTTTTGAAGTTTACATATCCTCCTTGAGAAGTGACAATTTGCCATGCTAAACTTTACGTATCAGTGCCCTTGCCAAATGCAGTGTTCATATCCTTGAAAATAGTATATTACCTAGGCAATGTACTCACCTTATAAAATCAAGGATTTTCAAATTGAGACAGACACCTAGCTTTAGGCAAGAAAGACAGAATCTCAACCTTTAAGTCGTGTTTCTGACCACCACATGGAACATTAGGGTCTGTACAGGACAGTATAGGCATATGTACCTGAGTTCTATAATAAATGGTCTCACCAAGTATGCGAATCCAGGAGTCCCATCATGAACTGCCTCCAGAGAGCCCCTCCACAACTTGCCCTTTAAGAGACTACAATTCAAGAAACCTTTGCTGCTAAAGAAGCCTACAAATTGTTGACAGTGTCATAAAAGTCCTTTGTAACATGATTCTCAAGCCATATTAACCAATTTTTCTCTTTTTACTTTACTACTGATGTCCAATATTCTGAAGCAGGGACCCTCAAATGTTTTCTGTAAAGGGCCAAATAGTAAATATTTTAGCACTTGCAGGCCACATGCAGTCTTTGTATCTCTATTTCTTCTCCTTCTCTTCTTCCTCCTCTTTCTTCCTGTACAATCCTTCAAAAATGTAAGAAAAAAAATTTTCTTTAAATTCTTGGCTCACTGATAACACACACAAAAAACAGGCCAACTGGTTGAATTTGGCCCTTTCTATATTGTGATGTATCTCCGAGAATTCCTTTAAAGTGAAGGTTTTTGCTGGTGTTACTTTCTCTGGGATACCTTTATCTTTTTCCTTGCAATCATTTTCCTCATTATGTCTCTAAATTTGCCTTCACTAACATCCTCTGACTGTGTATCTAGAGTCTCTGGAATGGTGGCAGTGTCGACATTCCCATGATCAGCTCTTTCCTCTATATTTCCATTTACATGTGATTTACACTTTTTTTCACCATTATCAAGTTCCATTTCTTTGTTGTGTTTTCATCTTTTTTGGACAATTGCCTCATTCCATTATCCATCTTTGTAACTGTCACATGGGCTTATCACTTCTAGACGAGGAGTTAGTACAACTACAGGCTTTGCTGTGTGTGCATGAACTGAGTAACAGATGCAGTGGCCAGTCACTGGTGGATTTTAAGGAAGTGGCGTGACAGGACACTGACAATGATGTGCATCTGTTATTCACATAATAACTTGTGGATGGAGGAGCTAACAGTGAAGTTTATGCTTTATGCAACTACACACATTTAATATAGCATGGTAACTAAAATTTGAACTGTGTTGGAACACTGGCATTATTTTACTAACACACAGTAACTGAAATTTGTGTATATAAGAAACATACAAAATGAGGACTACCTGTATTAAAAATCAGTAACTGTACCAATTGTTTAGAACTTAGATTACCATTATTTTTCAGGGAGGAACATTTTATTACTGACATTATTTAGACTATAGCTAATATTCTTATTAGCAGTAATATCATAGTGACTCCAAAATTTTACCTCAATTAATAATATTTTAATATCTTTTGAAATTGTACATATTCATATTCTATTATCATGATTTTAATATATTCATCCAAATTTTTATTTTTAGTAAATTTGCAAAAGGTTCTCCTAAGTTAAGTATCTCAAGAATGGAAAAACAAACACCACATGTACTCACTATTAAATTGGGACTAACTGATGAGCACACATGTGCACAGAGGAAAGTAAAACTCAGTAGAATCAAGCAGAGGGGAGCGGGGAGGAGGGGAGGAGAAAAACCCTACCTAGTGGGTACAATGAACACAATTTGGGTGATGGGCACACCTATGGCCATGACTCAAGCATTACAAAAGTGATCCATGTAACCAGAAACATTTGTACCCCCTTAATATTTTGAAATTAAAAATAAATAAATAAATAGATTTGCTTTATTTTACTATTATTAACAATCTCCATCTTATATTTTCATTCTTTTTGTTCTGAGATGTTCTAGGATGATGATTCTTTGCATGTTTTTGAGGAAATAAACTATAAACTATTTAAAGCCTGTCAAAAACAACATATAGTGTTCTGGAACATCTCACGACCTCCCCTCAGGATAAAAGATGTTTGTCATTATCTGGAATGTAGAGTAGTTAAACTATATAATTTGAAACAATAAGAATAAATATTTCTTCATTTAATATTCATAATTAGAGGTACTGCAGGATTCTAAAGGCCATTTTTTAAAAGCTCTAAAAAGAAATAGGATAAAGGATATAGCTATAAATAATACATACCTTAACTTTTTTGAAAAAATCTATTTTTGCTTTTGAACTGTCATCTTGCCTGACTCTGGAGAGGAAGAACGCTTCTAACCAAATATTGCTTCACCTCTTGACTCCCAAAGGCCAATTCAAGTTTAAAATAAGCTGTAGTTGTAAAGATCTGTGTCTGAGCGAGTGAAAAGGTTGTGATCTATGCTGAAGCATCCACAGGCATCCAAGCAGCTTTATCTACCAGCAGAAAAGGCCTAAGACTGATTTGCCCTATATGCAAATATTTTAGCATTAAATTCATAGAATTCTTAGAGTAAATAATTATAATTCCAAGTTTAGTTGCTAAATATAAGAATACCAGACAAAATATTTTCTAGTCACATTATGTGTTTACGTGATACATTAATTATTAGATTGAGCAATATAGCATTGCTATGTTTTTAGGGTCAAAAAGTTGAACATTACCAATTTCAAATCAACATAAGTGAAATTAATCATCATAGGTTGAAATCAAATTCCAGTGGACTTTTTTTAAAACATATTTTTAAAAAATCCTGCCCTTACCTCTTTTCTACATTAAGCCAAATAATTTTTAAGAAAATAGGAAAAATATTAATTTTTAACAATTATAAAAGCAGAGATTATATTAATTCAAATCTTCTCATTTCCAGTATTGAGACTTAACTATTTGAAGGTATTATTTTTTCTTCCAAAAATTTTATTTGCCTCCATTTCCTTAGCATGAGGTGAGAAATAAGATTTCCTCAAGTCATCAAATAAATCATTCTACAGAGATTTGTGATCATAAAAAATGGACAGAAATTTCTGACAGAAATTTACCCTTGTACACCCACTATTATATATTTTATATTCACAAAATTTCATAATTTCTTTAAAGTGATTTCTGAGAGACAAGTAACTTTTAATAAGAGTGACAATAAGGTCAAGAATAAGAAGCAAAATGAAATAAAATATATCTTTATTATAAAATTGTATGATTATTCTGACTATAATATTTTTATGGCTTATATAGCAAGCTCCAAAAAATATCTAACCATAAAGACTCATTTCATTTTGATTTTCTTTCCCTTCATCTTTCCAGAAGCTGCTGGGACATGCTACACCGAATCCTATTAGAGAGTTTCCATTTTCCAATTGTCTCTTTTTCTGTTTCTTTCTCCAACAGTCATTACTTTTATCTGACTAATCTAAGGATTAAGAGCTGGAGTGGAGGTTGTGTGCAGCACACGTGTGTGTGTGTGTGTGTGTATTTGTATTTCAGGTTTGAGCACACATTCCAACAATTGTTAAAATTTAATATTTTTTTTCCAAATCCTTGTGCTATGTAGGAAAGTTACTTAACAAAGGACCACAATGAAACCTTAGTATTTCATTTTAGCTCCTTTCTTGTTTAAAAATCCCAGAATATTCACTGATATAGTTTTATGATCACAGTACTACCTTATTTTCCTCTATTCAATCTAAATTTTCAGACCGTTTAAGCAATGGCTTCTAAATTATCAGATATCTTTCCTTCAAAAAAATAGCATCTATTTATCTAAAAATGAAAAGTGGGTACAGGCTACATTTTTGTATGAAAGTACTCCATTGTATAGTTATCTGTTTCCACACAAAAAATAAATAGTCATTTCTTTCAGGTGATAAATCTAAATTCTTAGGAATGCTTAATTTCCTCTGACAACCAATTTGCTTTTGAAATATTGCCCTTCCTACATAATAACCAGAAAATGTAATTGTTACAGTAAAGTATAAATAGCTGAGCATATTAACTGGTAAACTATTTTGACACTGTTGGGATTTTTGTTTTCCAAAATAATGATCTCAAGACCAAACGCTCTTTGACTCTCACAATAAATTAAGAATGTGAGGTTTCTTATTGGATTGCATCTGTCTCTTTTCTGGTCCCAAATGTGCATATCCTGTATATTACTTGATTACCTTGTGCTAGTTTATATAGGACAGCCAATGTGAACTTGAAAGCATGGCTTAATATTGAAGTCAGGAAAATATTTCATTATGCACTAGCTATAGTATCTGGATAGTGTTGAAGATGTCCCAACGTGCACAATTAGGCTTCCAGCCTTTGTACGAGAAATAATAGGAATTTTGCTTAATCCAGATGATTCCTGAAAGCACTTAACTTACTGTAATATTCTACATCACATTTTTAAAAAATGTTGCTTTCTGTACCAATTAAATACATTTTTATTGACTTTGACAAGGATACATAAGGATTTGTATGTGTTTGCGATACACCATGATAGTTTAAATGTCAGATAAGTCAATAACCCATGGCATAGGTTTAGAATAAGAATCATTTTGAGGTCTAATTCTTCCATCAATATAAATTTTTAACTGACATGAACATGAATAGGGATTACAGCCCTGTACCAAGGACTGGACTCCTATGGATTGCACCGTGGCTAAGAAGTATTTATAATCAGCATGTTTCATCATTTCACCCAGGTAATTGTTGCTTGATTACATACTTGGAAATATTAAAACAAAGAATATGGAGAAATGGTAATCGTTAAAGAGAAAGGCAATGTTGTTCATTTTACTCGAGGGTTTTATTGATAATGTACACTAGAGGGTACCGGCTGTTTGCAAAGACTGCTGTAACGATATCATCTTGCTGATGTGCCAGACTCCTTCTCCAGGACACGCTTTGAAACCTCGAGTTTTTATCTGAAGACTAAAATTGAATTTATGCACCTGTTTTTTAATAATATTTTGTAATTATGTTTAGGCTGACATCTGCTATCAACTCTGATATTGTATTGATTATTTCATTCCACTTTTGTATTAAGAAATTAGAACGGGAATGGGAATGAGTTTAAGAAAATCCGTATTTTATACCACATTGATTTACATCCAAATAGCTTTGAATGCTGTTTTCTGATTAATGTGGTCATTTTACTATATTGGTTGAGTATGAAAATTAGCCATTCCCTACAAATGCACAGAAACAATTCAACTGAAGATATTTCATCTAAAACAAAACAAAATAGATGGCTTAGCAAGAAATGTAAAGTAAACTATACGTGAACTAAAAAAATAAACATTTGGTGAACTTTTTGCAGTGAATATTATGGAACATTAAGTGTGCAAGTATAAATATTCTAAGGACAGAGACCAGAAGGTGTAGGAAATGTTGAAAACATGATTATTTTTATTTTCTTTTTCTTTTTTCCTTCTTTTTTGATAGCATTGTTTCTTGTTTTTTGCTGTCTTTCAATATTTTTATATCAAATAGAACTCTTAATAATCTTAAAAGTCTTTTCTACCCATGTACGTGTTTCCCATGTTTCCTAGCATTTCTAGGTTCCTTAAAATTAAAAGTAAAAAAAAAACAAACAAACAATTAACTCCATTTGCAGAATAGAATCTCACTGTCATATCATTAACTCAGTCTTGAATAACTTGGACATGAAATCTAATTTAAGTAACTATGCAAGCTTTGAATACCCTAGAATTGAGGGAACCATAAGGTTCAGCCTCAATGTCCCATCCATTCTGTAAATAGAGTGGTAGGAAGACCACAAATGTAGACATTCAAAGATGGAAAGAATATAGAAGTGATTGGCTAATTAAATATGGTTTTATAAGTAAGACATTTATTTCAATTTTGTTTTTGTCAGTAAACAGCCTACTCAAAAGGAATGACTGAGGAAAGTTTAGTGAAGGGACCATTTGGAAAAGTACAAGCAAGAAAATAAAACACCTGGGGCTAGTAATAACCACTATACACCTAAGTCTGAAGGAGCAAGGAGAGGTCATAGTTTCCGGGACCTAGCAAAACCTGTAACTCAAGGAGACAACTCAGAGATTTGTTATTCCCTCTTCTATCCATTTCTTATTCCTAGTATCCCCTATAAGTAACAAATTTCATAAGTTTCTGATTTGCCCTTCCTATAATTCCTTTTGCAAAAATTAGCAGATTCCTGCATATTTTCTTATGCCCCCTCTTTAAACAAAATATAACATCATATGGATACTCTTTTGTGCCATGTTTTTCTCACTTAAGATATCTGAGAAGTTAACAATCATGAATTTATAAATATCCATTTATTCTTTTATATAGTTATTTAGTGCACAATTGTGTGGATGGACCACAGTAAATTCAACCTATACAGAAGCATTTAAATCACGTGTCCCCAACCTTTTTTGGCACCAGGGACTGTTTCATGGAAGACAATTTTTCCACTGAGTATCCATATGATGTTATATTTTGTTTAGGGTAACTTAGGGTAAATTTCAAACAATGTAAAAGAACAGTTGTGAGGGGTGGTTCATTGTGTGATCACAATTGTTTATAAATGATTTAAATTTCCCTAAATTTACTCTAAATTTAGAATTTTCTAAATTCTTAGAAAGTGGGATTGCTGGGTCAAATGTAATTACTTTTTTTAATTTTTAAATTTTTTTAATGATAATAATTGTACATATGCATGGGGTACATAGTGATGTTTTGATACATATAATGTATCGTGATCAGACCAGGTTAATCAGCTTATCCATCATCTCAAAAAATTATCATATCTTTGTGTTGGGAATATTCAATATCCGCCTTCTAGCTGTTCAAATCTATATAATATATTAGTGTTAACTATAGTTATGCTACAGTAGCATAGAACTTATTCTGCCTATCTAGCTATAATTTTGTGTCTTTGAACAAATGTCTTAGATATTGACTAATTCCCCTCATGAAAAGTTGTACAATTTTACATTCCCAGCATAAATGTTTATCAATGTTTTATAATGGCCTTACCAAAAGAGTACACTGGAAAGCTTTTTAAATTTTTCCAAACTAATAGGTGAGGTATTTTTATATCAGTCTAGTTTTAATTGCATTTTTTTAATTATCTTATATAAGTGAAAATGAACACCCTTTTATATGTTTACAAGCCATTTTTATATATCTTTTTATATTCCTTTTATGAATGGTCTGTATCTTATCTACATTTTTCTATCAGATTTTGGTCTCATTTTTCTCAGTTTTAAGAAATGCTTATATGTTAGGGAAGTTTGCTTTTAACCTATGATTTATAACACATTTTTTCCATTTTAATCTGTTTTTTATTTTGTTTATAGTGATATAGTGAAACATATCATGTTATCTTCTGATATTTGTATGGCTTCATTTTTTACATTTAGATTTGCAATCTTGTTGGAGTTCACTCTTGCATGTAATGATGGATTTGGATGCCCTTTTAAAAATGGTTTATATAATTATCCTTCTTCTTTTATTTAAACAGAAAATTATTCTATTCTCTAGTGATTTGAGATGCCACTTTTGATCATATGCTAAATACTCAATGTCTATTTATTGAGTCTATTTATTGACTTTCTATTCTATTCACTGGTTTGTTTGCCTATTTTTCAGATAGTACCACATTGGCTTACTTATGTTTATGTATGTTTTAATACCTGGTAAGGAATTATCTATTTTTATTGCCTTTACTCTTCAGTGATTGCCTAGATAATTATGCATACTTCATTATTTTTCTTACAAACTTGGTATCAACATATCTAGCTCCATAGAAAAAGTGAAAAAAAAAGAAACCAAAAACCCTAACTGATATTTTTGTTGGGATCATATAAACTTAGAAAGAATTGACCCCTACAATGTTGAGTCATTTGCCCCAAAACAAGAAATATCTTTCCATTTTATTCCAGTTGACTTTTAGTATACTTTGTAGTGTTCAAGTTTTCCTCATATAGATTTTATATATACCTTTATTATTTATTATAAAATATTTTTCATTGTTATAATTTTATTTTGTGCTAATCACTTAGTTATTAATATTATACTTGTTGCATAAAAACTTCAAAGATTTTCTAAATTTACTATGTTCTGAAAATATATGTGGTATGATATTTTCTGGAATTTGAAAGTGTGGTAGCACTCACTTGTGAAAATCTTTGGGCGTAGTGTTTTGTTTTAAGAGTTTATCCAGTGAAGATGGACTCTGACTTTATCAGATGCAGTTTTGATAGAAATAAGTCTCTTCATTCAGTCTGGGATTGTGTTGCCTTGAGACCGGATTTAATATTTCCAAAGGACCATTTCTTTGCCTCCTCCTGGATATAGCCCTTCTGAAATTCTAACTGCAAGTTTGTAATGTTTACCAAGGCTCTTTCTCCTTTGCAGAACTTAGAATCCTTTTTTTGTTTTGTTTTGTCTTTCAAGTACTGTGCTGCCTATTTTCTGCACAACTTCTTGGTCTTTCTCTCATGTGCCACTTACCAATCAGCAAATATCTCAAGGAGAAAAGTGCTGTGGAAATCAGATTTGATTCATTGTGTTTTTCTTCATTCTAGGAATTTTCGTTTCTGAAGTCTTGGGTTCCTTGGTAACTCTATAATGTCTTTGATCAGATGTTTATTTGGAATGCTCTCCAAATTTTAAGGTGATCTTGGTAAGAACAAGCATGAACAGAAACAAGATATTTTTCTATTAGCAGATATAGAAAAATGACCTTTGATATTAGCAAAGTATTTATATTAGAACATTCCTGCAATTTCCACTATGAAGACTTTTGTCAATACATGAACTGTCCTTTATTTTCATGAGTATATTGAAAAACAGTCTGTGTAGAATAGAGTGACTGGAAATAATCTACAGTACTCATATCAGTTTTTTAAACAAAAGATGAGATATTTTCCTTTCCTTGCCTTGGTTACTTGAAATCTCAGAGACTGACTTAGTGGAAATATCTGATCCCTTTTTGGACGTGTATTGGTTTTTCTAGGGCTGCTATAACAAAGCACCTCAAACTGAGTTGCTTAAATAATAGAAATACATTGTCTCACAGTTCTAGAGTTTAGGAGTCCATGGTCAAGGTATCGTCCATAATCAAGGTATCGGCATGGTTGGTTCCTTCTTAGGCTTGTGAGGAAAGGATATGTCTCAGGTCTGTCTCCTTCGCTTGTAGATGGCTGTCTTCTCCCTGTATCTCTTCACATTATTTTCTCTCTCTGTGTGCCCGTCTCTGTCTAAATTTCCCCTTTTTATAAAGACACCAGTCATATTGGATTAGGGACCACTTTTACGACTTAATTTTAACTTGATTAACTCTTTAAAGACCCTCTCCCCAAATATGGTCACATTTTGAAGTATTGGGGGTTAGGACTCCAACATATCTTTTTTGGGGGACAAAATCAATCTATAACAAGAAGTAAATGTAATATAAAAGAAAATGCACATACATAAATATTAATTCATTGGAAAAATAGTCATATTTTTAAAATTTACAGCTTATAGTTTGCTGATATATGAAAGTTAACTTGAAGGAACTACTTCAAAGTAAGCAGCCTAAAGCAGCAAAAAGTATTTGTAAAAATAAGCTGAGGCCAGTCTTTTAGAACCTCCTAACAGCTAGAATAAATAAATAGAGTATATTATTAGCTCTTCCTGGGCAATTCCTCTTCACAATTGGATTAATAATGTGGGAATATCATTGAACCTATTGATTCTGCTTTTCTAAATTGTGAAGATTTAAATAAATACCTTTGGATCCCTTACCTCAAAACCAGGTATTTTGAGAAAAACTGTCATGGATTATTCTGGCCACTCTAAACTTCATGTTGGAAATATAAAATAAACCACATAGATCATTTTACTAATATCGGAATACTACTAGAAAGAATGCCAATAAAAGAAAAATAAAAAACTCTCATTAATCAGGCATCCTTGGCAATGACATCCTTGGCATGAGCTGCATGAAGTAATTTATAGAACATTTCCTCTTCTGCAGTTAAGTCTGAACTAAACAACAAAACAAGTTTCAGTTCTCATCATTTTACTACCAAATTACTTATTCTCATGGATAAAAAACTTTATTCAGATTTAATTTTTCAATGACTTCTGGATGTATATTGTGCTACTAATCTATTTAATAAGAGTTAAAATAATTATGTTCACATACCATTTGCTGAATGATTAAGTATACTCATATTTTTATAATGATCTATATCTGTCAGGGTTACATAAGGAAAAAGATGACATACTCATGTGAGGTTATTCATAAGATAAGCATATCACTTATCATCTAATCCCTGTCAATCTGCTATTAGTAAGTACACAAGAATAAAAGGCATAATCTGGAACTTTATGGGCAAACCAGTGTGCATGAAGACTGTAGTGATTAAGAAAGTTTAACAAAGCAACTAGTAATAAATGTATAGTCAAGGTTAAGAACATCAACAAGAGATGGAATAGTAGTAGCTCAGATACAGCAAAATTTGGGGGTCATTATTATCTCTCAAACACTAAGGTCAATGGGAGGGAGTCATTATTCAAACCCATAGAGAGAACTGCTGTAAAATAGGAGTTATGTCTTTCAGTAGAATAACACAGTTAATCCTTGATAACCTGGCAGGGAAGCAGGAAAAATACACCAATACCCTTCCCCTCTTAAATTTCTGCCTTGTATTGATACTGTCGTTGCTTAACCTTCACTAGAAGTTAGACAATAAGGAAATTATCATGTAGCCCACACATGTTGTCCTCCTAGGGTTCAGAGCAGGATGGAGAAAAATTTAGGGGAGCGGGCAGAGAAGGGATGGGAAATATCTACAAAATTGTTGTATAATTTTTCAACACAAATTTCTGTCTACTTGGATTTTCCTCCTCAAATATTAAGTCAATAAGATAAGCATGTTCCCTAAATACAGATGAGAAAAAAAGAGATAAAAGGAGGTTGAGTTAACCGACTACAGTCATAAACCTATTAAGCACGTGAGGTTAGGTTGTAATTGTCTACTTTAGCCTGCTACAGGTTTTTTCTGAATGATCGAATGATTTCTCAAATGCTCTCTCTAGCTTATATATAAAAATACATAGGCACAGAACATTTTGTGAGTGCCATTAAAACTATATTCATATTTGTTCTATCTTAATGTTAAAGTTTCCCTAAATGTGTGACTTTGGGATATAAAAATGCATAGTGTTTTGATACACACTGTTTTGTTTTGTTTTGATTTTATGAAAGAATCCCTAAAATTATCAAATTATGATATGTCTGCAAGATCCATTGGAAATTAAAATGAAACATACACTGTTTAAAGGTTCAACATTTTCTTTTAAAAAGAAAATGGGGTGTGTGTGTGTGGTGTAATGGAGGGACTGCTTAAAAAGGTTATCTAATTGTTAGCTCTGGATACCTGTTGAGATCTTTCTAACTAAAAATAAAACATGGCAGTGAAGAGGAAACAGAATGTGACCTGTATGCTAAATGGCTTAGCATTTTTGGCTATTGTGTTTTCTTTTCTATTAATCTAATACCTCTGACTTCATGTTATATAACTGACATTTTGTCTTTTATAATTTTAGGTACCATTCTTAGGGCATGAAAGATGACATAAAAGCAATTTTTCATTTTAGTCATTGAGTTTAAACTAAATGTTATCAAATGAAAATTAATAATAAATTATTTCATTTTATTTAAAAACTGAATAAACTCAAATCTTAGACTGTTAGAATTGATACACAAACACTTTTCTCCCATCTTTCTGAAAGCCTTAAGAAGTAAAAATATAGAAGTTCTAAGATGAACAAATTGTTTAATAGCGAGAAGAGAGCAGGGTACAGGAAGGGTAGTTGTAAGCAGTAAAATAAATTTGATTTCATTACTTGGAGAAATAAAATGTATGTGATGACACATATACAAGAAGCCAAAGCCAAGAATATATAATGTGGAAGCTACTCTTTCCAACGGAACTTTGTAGAAATTCTAGGTTCAGTTTCAATAGATATCATATGGATGTAAATGAATAGATCAAAATCAGGCAATTAAATTAAATTAAATTAAATATAGTATGAAGGTATTGGTAAGTATTTCTCTTTCTCTTCAAGGCATAGGAATCTGAACATCCTTCCTGAAGCCAACAGTTCGTGGAAATAACTGATATTTTTTCTTGCAAGAATCTTGCACCCCAAAATTGTTAATTCATTTGCTCCCTTTCTCTCTTTTCCTGATATGAATGGCACTGCTAAAGGATTGATGATTCACTGCTTTTTTACCTTAAAGCAAGTCTGCAAATTACCGTTCCTCATTCTCTTGACTCATGTTAAAGTCCATATGAGAATCCCCATGAGAATAACTTCCAATCCCACAGGAACATAGTTCTGCTTACATAATATCACAGGAGAGAAGGGAGTTACAAAAGCTAAAATGAACCTTGAAGTAATGGGTTAGAATTGGACGTATTACAGTGAGCTCATAGTTTTTAATGTGTATACAGTGAGAATTTGCAAAGCATTCTTGGCACAACATGACTCTGTCCAAACTCATGCACAGAAACAGCACCAATCCTGACATGCTTCTAGCAGCCTAAGAAGGAGTACTACAATGACCCAACCTCTTTCGAGTTCTTCTTTGGAAAAGCTCAGGGCTGTCACCAGATTTTATTGTTTGTTCTAACACCTGATGGTAGATCCCTGGCCTACCTTTCCTAGAGCATTTAATAAAAAACAGTTACAATTATGAATCTTTACTTTGTCCCTTTGAGATGTATATGTATCTCATAATTTAAGAGTGTTTTTCTCAAGGACCTGAAAGACATTCTTTTGAAATGTAATCATCAGGAAGGATAGGGCCTCTACCTCCCAGTCTTGGTGGGAGTATAGAATCCTAAGTTGGATAATTGCCAGCTAGCCTAATCACAGTTACACAACCAACCTTTTGTGATTTTCACTTTCTTGACTCTATGTGACTCCTTACTGACTCCCTCTCCCTACTCCCTATTCAGTAGTTACTGAATAAAATGTCTTCAACTAATGTCTGGCTTTGTTTACCTTTCACTAAATATAAATATAGATGTGTGTATATGTATACACAAATATATACTTCAATACACGCACCAATGCATAGGTACATATATTCCCCAGCTCCATAGTTGAAAGGGCCTAAAAGGAATGATAATCCATTACCAATAAACAACACTAGCACTCAGATCTAGGTTTCTATATACCATTCTGCAATAAAAGGAACCAATTTCCTTGGGAAATGGTATCCAGGCTGGAACAACTGAAAACAAGAAAACTGGAATATCTTGAGTGCCAAACAGTAGTGCTGCGGACATAATGGCACAAACATGCAACAGTTCATAATACATAAACAAATGATTGGAAGGAGAAGGGGAAGCTTTTCCTTACAATAGAATTCCAGCTACTACATGTAGAAGAAATGAGGGAGATAGAAAATTAGCAGACAATCATCACCATAATAATTGTTTCAGGCATAAGGATCTAAGATTGGGTAAAATTTAGGTGAATGAGGAGAATTACGATAATTTAAAATCTCAAAATATATCACAAATGAACATACATAAAATATGTGAACATACATGGACAAATATGGGAACCACTCCAAATATCCAAATTACATACAGTAATAAGTAAATTGATTAATAGTCTGAGTACTAACATGCAGTACTTGGAAACAAAACATTATGGTGTTTACAAAATACTAATGGAGTATAATTATGAGTAACTTCAGCCAAACTCAAATGAAGGAACATTCTACAAAGGAACACATTAACACTCTTCAAAAGAGTCATGTAAGACAATGAAAAACCAAAGAACTATTCCAGATACAGATGACCAAAAAAACATGGAAACTAAAGACAACATGTATCCTGGATCCCTAGACCAGAAAAAGGATACTAGTGACACAACTGACAATTAATGAATTAGATGTGTAGATTCAATAATATATTTTATTATTGTTTATATTAGCACTATGTTATTTTTTGATAATTTAAAAAAATTTCCCATAGCTACATAAGATAATATTCTTACTTTCTTTGCAAATACATACTTAAGAGTTTGATAAATGGAGATACAGTCTGTAGGCTACACTCAAAAGTTTCAGACAAAACAGTTATAAACTCTAAAGCAAGTGTGGTAAAATGTTAATATTTGGGAATCTGAGAGAAAGGTACATAGGAATCTTTGTACTAATTTTTTAAGGTTTTATAGTCTGAAAGTACTGTTACTATAGAAGAATGTCTTTGTTTTTAGACATACACACTGAATTATTACAAAGTAATAGGGCAAATGTTTCAGGAAAAATGTACATACATGTATATCCATCTATCTATCTACATGTGTATATAATGTGTATGTATATGTATTTTTGTGTATATTATATGTGTATATGCATACATACATGTATAATATAAATGCTGAATATCACAGCATGGTGATTGGGTAAAAAAAAAAAGAAATGCTTGCTGAATATAGGTGAAAGAATATGAAAATTCTTTATGCCATTTTTGCAAATTTTCTGCATCAAATTATTTCAAAATAAAAAGTTTAAAAATTTCAGAATATACACTGTAGAATTTACTTAAATACAGACCCCCATGATATCCCAATAGTAAAGCCTGGAGGAGAGGCTAAATTGGCATATTCAGAAATTTCACCAAAACCTTGGGTACAAAGAGACTAGTAGAGTCTTCACTTGATACTTAACACCCTTGAGTCATCACCCACTTGTCAAAGGGACACTTCTCATTAGATTCAGACTACGTAAGAGAATCCTATAAGGTGAACTGAATAGTTAATACACAAAATAACTAAGGAAATACAAACAAGCTTCCAGGTGTTCTCAATTTAAATGATTATTTATAAATGTATACCAAAAAATTAATGGAATGAGGATCCTGAAAGACAAACTATACATGCGGTTCCAATGTAATAGAATTAATGTGGAAAGCCAAATCTCAGGGTTATTCAAGAAATAAGGTTAATGTGAGGAGTAAAACCTAAGGGTTATTTAAGAAAATATTGCATAAATAAAATACTACTGGAATTCTACTGGAAAAGAGAGGTTGAAGGTGGCTAAAGAATTCCTGAAAACTAACATTATTGTGAATTCAACAATACAACAAAATTAATGAAATACTTGATACACTTTCTCAAATATTGAATTAGGGAACTGGAAGATCAAGTTGAAAAATTTTGCCACAATCTAAAACAAAAAATACAAACACTCTATTAGAGAAAAGTTAAAATACTTAGAGAAATCATCCAGGTGGTCATATGTTACTTCCAGAAAGAAAGTATAGAGCATATAGTGAGGAAAAATAAAGAACTAATGAAAAAAATATATACCTGAAGGGAAGAGTTATCGGATTATGAGGAAACACATGAATCATGTATAATCATGAAAAAAGACTCAAAATTAAATATATCTCAGTGAGATATCATTTCAAAGTTAAAAATCCAAAAAAAAATCACTGTTTTCAGGAGAAACAAAACAAATGCAATAATGTGAACAAATATTATGCTTCATTTCAGATTTTTACCCCCAACATTAATAATCCACTCATGTTTAAATATTTAATAAATCTAGATTTTTCTGAAAAAGAACACAATATTTTGACTGAACCATAGGCCCATTGCTTTGTATGTGGGTGATGTAGGGAGATATTATATTTTAATTATATTTTTGAATTATAGAAAATTGAGAATTTAACTGTGTAATAAATATTAGCTTCCTAATTGAAGCCATTTTGATACAATGAACAATCTGAGCCTAGAGTCTATTTCTGTTTTCTGAGAAGGGAATGGGTAGACTTCCTTATTCTGAGAATTGGATATCTACCATGTGAGATTTTCTTCTTCTTAACCATCTGGACACCTCAAGACCAAAATCATTTTACAGGAATTATTTTTGAGAATTGGCTATTTTCTTAACTTATAATATTGTCTGCCATTTTAAGTGACAGGACTAAGTTAAGAATATAACATTACTTCAACAGCTGTATAACAATAAAAATTATGTCACTGCATGTAACAGAAATCTTACCATAGTGAATAGGTGTTAGTTTTCCTCAACTGACAAGAAATACAGAGGTATACACCTTGTGGCTGGTGCAGCTGTTCCACAAAGTCATCAGGACCCAGGCTCTTATTAGCTCTGTCTCTACTTTCTTTAGAATGTGGTTTTCAGCCTTTTGAAAGGTTGAAAAATGGCTACTCCACAACTAGGCTGTAAGTTCAAATTCAGTAAGGAATGAGAGGAAAAGATTAAAAGAAGATGTGTATATATTAAATCTGTCCTTTTCTTTTATATCAAGAAAACAACAACTTCCTGAAATCCCAAATCAGTACATTTCTGTTTATAATACATTGTTCACAGATATGTCACATGGCCACCTCTAGTTGCAAGGAAATCTAGGGAGGTGAGAAATTTTAACTGGAGATTTTGCTGTCCTGAACAAAATCAGAGATCCATTAGTAATAATTAAGTGAAATACTATATTTTGAAGGCAAATACCAGTGTTGGTCACAAATATACAATAAATAACAACTATGCCATAATGTACCTTCTTAGAGAAATTTCTGGAGTGAGGGAAACCAGTTGAGATGGGTGTGTTGATAATTTTTTTTTTTTGCTTTTATAAGCCTTTTGTGAGCAGATTTGTGGCAATTCAAAACAATCTGTCCAGCATTTAACAGAACTCAACTGAAAGCATTAACTGGTTATTTACTGAGTGACTTGTATCAGTTAGGCACCAATAAAGTAATGAAGAAGACAGACAAGTGTCCTGTTCTAAGAGTTTACATTCGAGCTGGGAGATAAAGGGAAAAGTGGGGAAAAACTTAACATATGTGAAAGATAATTTAAGATGGTGATATTATTGGTGAACTTTCTTGTTTTTATATCAAAGCTTCTCTTGACATCACACCCATGGACACTTATATTCCTGTTAAATACTCCAGGTATAATAGTAATTCTCCAATTTTATCTCAGCAGACAACTCAATGGCTTAGATTAGCCAATATTGAACTCTACTTCTCCTAGCTACAGAGTACATTTACTAAATGGATCTGCCTCAGGTGCTTTAGCATTTTTGCCTCAAATGAATTAGCCTGGATGCCCATAAATTATTTTACCATAGTAACTGGCTGACTCTGCTGAATTGGAGCCATTCAGTTTTTCTGATGCTAGCAATTCTGTCACTATATAATCATATAATATTAAAACATGGAAGACCAATGTAGGCATTTACTTCGATCTGGATGGTGTTACAAATATATATGGTAATAGTGAAACATCTTAGTGTAGGAAGAAAGGATCTAAACATAAATGTCAAATTTCTAACACCATAAACTTCTAGTATAGTTTATAATTACTTTTATAAGATATATGTTTCATTGTTATTGTTTTGTTGTTATTGATGCTTTTGGTTTTCTTGGCTTTTTTCTCCTTTACAAATCATGTCTATGGTAAGTTGAATAATGTTCCCCAAAGATAGCTGCAGCCTATCCCCCAGAATCTGTGAATGTTACCTCACATGGTAAAAGGCACTTTGCAGATGTGACAATAGGAAATATGACAACACAAGCAAGAGGTTAGAGTTATGCAAGCCAGGGGCCAGGAGCTAAGGAATGCAGGCAACCTCTAAAACTTCGAAAAGACAAAACAAAAACAAAAACAAAACAAACTCAGACCTCCCCTAAAATCTTTGATTGATTTTATCAATTGTAATCAAATAAAATAATTTATTAAATGAAACTGAAATTAAATCAAAATTTTAAGAGTATGTTAAAAACTGACTGAATGTGTTGAATTGTCAACACATTCAAGGTAGTATACTGAAAATAATTAGTTCAAATGGCATTACAACATAGTGTGCTCAGTGGAGGTTTGAAAAAAAATCTTTTTGAATCTTAATGAAAATAACCAACAGTGGATATACACATGCACATATATATTTCATTTTGGAGGTCTATGAGTATGTATATTGTTATTATTTTTTGATTGCTCATTCAACAATAATATAAATAGACCCTCTTTGAGAGCAAAAAAGCAAACCTCATGTTCACAGGGAAATAAAGGTAGCAATGTGGGCTACAGACTGTGACATCACAGAAAATGGCGGAGTAAGGCATTCAAAGAATCGATTCCTCCATTAAAATAAGTATCAGCCGGCAAAGACTGACAGAATTAACTCTTTCAGAACTCTGGGATCTAGACTGAACTTCATCGTACCCAAGGTGCTGCTTAACAAGGAAAAGGGCAGCTGAATTTTGGTAAGAAAACACCTATAAGCCTAACATCCTGCGTTTCCCTGCCCAGGAACAGCATCGGTGGGGACAGGGTCTGCGTTGCTGCTGTGGCTTGTTGGTGACAGGGAGTTAATAAGGACTTGTCTTAAAACTATGGTCATGCCTTTTACTTGTCTGGTGGTTCCCTGACGGACTGTGCAGAGGATGACCTTTGTTTCCCCCTCTTTAGGCTGGACGGGCTTTCTGGGCATCTGTAGGAAGATTAAAGACATCCACTACTCATGGCTGCCTAGGGCAAGGAACATATACAAGGTAAACAGCAGACAGATCCAAAAGTCCTACAAGAAGGAGGCTGAAGAGGAAGTTTCCTAGAGAATAACAGCTCAGGCCAATAACTGCGCACACATGGGAAAACCAAGTGCAACGTGTATGCCCACAACCAGACGCATGCTCAGAAAAGACTGAGGTGGGGGTTCTGTGGGCTCCGCAGAGTGGAGTGTTAAGACTGGACGCCAGGTTGCAGGTGGCCTGGCTCGTATGTCAGGGTGGTATACTGAAAATGGGTCGATCCAACACGGATCGGAGAGTGACCCATCTCAGGTCCATGCTTCAAAGACCGAGAAAGAAGTATATTTGGTTTGGCTTTCCTCCAGGAAATTAAGATAACCAATACAATCTATCATATCCTAGGACACTGAATACAAAAGGCTTACAGGCATTCCCAGAATATAGCTGAGTAGGACGTTCTTCTGCTTCCTCTTTTCATGTTATCACTTGCTTCCTCTCTATATGGATCACTTAAGTGTTGTAAAATTTATGGTTCAAGTTTAAGCATGGGAAGCAAGAGATGTGGCCCCTTATTTTTATGCTTCAGTCTATTTTACCAGATTTTCTGATTGGCACGTGAGGCACAAGCACAAATAGTGTCTTTACTTTCCTTGTCATTCTTTCAATCGGGTCTCTAATCTATAAAGGAATATGGTTTTGGTCAGTATTTTCGTATTTCTGGATTCATGGGCCATACTACCATCTAATAGAGTGTCATTTTCCTATCTTCTGGCATATTCAGGCCAAAACAAAACAAAAAACCTCTAAACACTGTCAGAGTATTGAAAACAATTGTTTTTCTCCTAATATCTAATCTAAAATGAAGATTATAAATGAGAGACTAAAAGAATTGATATTTATAAAATGCACTCCAAATTTCTCAGTATATTTTTGTCCTTTCTCAGGTTATTTATTCATTTGTTCATTTGCTTACTTGGAGGTGGTCTCTGTTGGTAATAAGGGTAAAATTTCTAAGATTGCTTGTAATATTTTAAGGACAGTCAATATATTTTCGGGTTGAAAGTATAAACCCTGAGGGCAACTGCTTGTGTTTTAATCCTGACCCAATCATTTTCTACTGTACTTCCTTGGTCTAGTTACTTACCCTTGGGCCTCAGCTTTCACATATTCAATATGGAAATAATTAAAATTTCTATTTTGTAGAGCTGTGAGAATTAAATGAATTAACAGTTTTTAAAATGTGACAATTATGTAAAATATTATCTAAATGCCACAAAAAATAAGGCTAGAATAAGAAAAGAAAATAGTAAATATAAGATGAGATGAGGCAAGTAACAATGCATTAGTTGTCATAGTTGCACATTGGAAAAAAATCTATTCATTTAACATATTAACTGCCATGTGAGTTGTATTTAACTCATGCTAGTTTTGAGCCCGGGGACTTGTGAAGTGTATGTAACTCACACGCCTTTTCACCTTGGGAGCCTTGTGGACTATTTTTCAAGTTGCATATAACTCACACACAGAAAACAATAAAAAATAACACATTTTTCATTAAATTAGAAAAGATCATTTTGTTTTCAAAGTTTTTATTCTATTTTCGTAATAAAACATCATGGCCCCAAGGAACACTTTTTTTTCCTAGTGTGGCAGTCAATGTGTTAAAACGTATTTATAGTTAGGTGTGTCAGCTCACCTACCCTAGTATATCATGGCCCATGACTTTACATGGGATGATAGCATTCTTCATATGATCATTTCCTACCAATGAGTATTCCCAGTGTTTTAAAATCTCTTAGAACTTTTCTGCAAATTCACAATCCAGATCTATGCCAATTAAAATCTTCTACCCAGATGAATCATCAGCCAGTACCCAGGTGAGTGAGAAATGACTGAATTAGTTCTTTCTTAAAGAGAAGAAACAATTTATGTTTACATTGTAATTATAGTTTATCTAAGTATTAGAAAATATACCATGATTACTCTAGGATAATGTTACATAAGAGTAATTCTGAATGTAATATTTTATATACATTAATTTCCATATAACTAGAGTCTAACTTCTTAGGCAGAAAAAATGTTTATTTTGACAATAGCCATGTTTACACCAGTAATTCCCTACACTGAATATCCTAGCCATGTGATTCTAATATTTGTTTCCCATGGAGAAACCAAAATGAAAATTATTTTTCAGTTTATTAAGTGTCACTTCTGCTGTGTCAACAGTTCTGCCTCTAGTAGTGTTTGCTTACCCTTTCTAAGTCACTATTTTTATTATATTGTAATGTATGAAACCAGGTAAACTTCTTTCAAGTGTATAACTCTTGCTCATGGGCTTTTAAATGTATAATTTAACTTTTTAAAAGAAACTTTGGTTTCTTTCCAGTTTGTTACCTGAGTCTGAATAGTCTGCACTGCCAGATTAATAAATATGGAATAAAAATTTGTCGCGTCATGTGATTTTTATCATAGGCTCAATTTAAATAAAATCTATAACTGTTGGAAGAAAACTTGCCAATATTACTCCTTGTAACAGATCGTTAGCATGTCGCTAAATAATACTTCTTTTGCTTTCTAATTAAAAATGTGCAAGTGTTATTTCACCAAGAAATTGTCTTTTTTCACAAAATATGTTTTAATAACTATTTTTAATTAAAATGAGTTCTTATAATAGTGATTCCTAAGACCTCAAAGTTTTAGAGGGTTCTCCAAATATCAAATATATAATTATTTTTAATTAATTTTGTAGATTGCAAGGTGCCAAATAAAGGAAGTGATGATCAATGATAGTATAAGATTGAAATTATTTAGAAATAATTATAAATTCAGTATATTTTATGTTAAGAACTTTCAGGGAAAGTTATTGAAGTTTATGCCTAGTATGAATTGTGTCTGCAGGCAGCTCATTTACTTAGCTGGTTGAGTAAGAGTGCACATGGTATCCTTTGTACCCACCTCCCACTCTTCCAACCCCCAAATGAGAGTTTGACAATATCTTTCATTGTAGATCTATGTGAAGTTAATGCATTTGAAAATGAGGGCACAGCATGAGAAAGTGGAGAAGTTATTTTGTGGGCTGTGTGCTTATGTTTTTGTGTGCATAAAAACGTTGGTAGAATATTTTATAAAATGTCTATTTTTCTATATGTAAACCACTATATTTACTTTTTAACAATCAATCCGACTTCCAATCTAGTTAATCTTAAATTAAGAGTTTGCTGGTTGTATTTTCAATTTTTAATAGGTAGCTCTGGGGTCCTATAAGTTGGTTATATTGGAACATATTTCTCAAATAGTAAATATATTCATAGGGAATTATCCAGTATTGTTTTGATGTTCATGTGTAGCCTTTTCTTTTCTTTTGTTTTTTGACAAACCAATAGTAATTCAGACTTAATTTGTTTTCTTCTTATTTGGCTATTACTTAACAATTTTATAGTATTTCTAACAGTATTTCTAAAGTAAGATGATAAGTATATTCACTCTCACATTTATTCTGTCTGTGTCTGTCTCTCTCTCTCTCACATGCACAAGTGATCCTGAGGAACTTTAACTCATACATATTGTATTTATTATTTTTTATACATTATTTTTTATACAAAGTCCATGATTTATATTAATGCTTCACTTTCATTACTTAAAGTCTTAATACATATCATTTTATGTATTTTACTGTAGAAAATTTGTAGGAGTAATAATTAAGAAATTGGCTTAGGTTTATAATGGCATAGTGGAATATATTCTAAATGAACTCTTTTTACAGGATCTCCTCTCTTGAAAATTTACTCTTATTTAAAACCAATGTAGCACTATACACTCATCAGAATAGCTAAAAATAAAAACAACGGCACTACCAAGTATTGATGCATACGTGGAACAACTGGTAATTTCACACCTTTCTGGTAGGAATGCCATGACCCCGACCCCTAGTCAATGTATAGAACACCCATTTAATAATGTTGCTTTCTAACCATGTGTCTGAGGAGTTTTGAAGTGGTTTGTACCAGATTGTAAATATTATTTATTGATAACTTACTGTGGTCATCAGTCAGTATTTTAATAGATTTAGTTACATTGTTTACTTTGAATTTTGAGGTAAATACCACTTGGCCATGGCCATGTTGTATTATACCTCAATGTAAGGGTTAGCTTTGATTTCTTTAGGTGCTTCAGCGTGCTCGTGACAGGGGCAATAGGGCCTATTAAAATAACTTACACATTGAGCCTGAGGCTGAAGTTATTCTTCCAGGTTTACATCATTCTGCCTTTTATATGTTTGCAAGGTTAGGGTTTTCTTACATCTGCGCTGGGAAAGCTTTATGCTCATCCCTGAGGAAGCTGAAAAGTCTGGTACTGACCATTGGTCAAGAAAAGAATGAGCTGTACTACCTAATGATTTATAATGTGTTGTTTAAAATTCAAAATTCTCCTGGGGGCACATGGTACTAACTTGTCTTCATTGTTTAGGGAAATAGACATTAATAGTTTGCTCCTGGTTTAAGAAATACAGAGCCTGGCTCTAGTTAAGTGAGAAGTGGGGTATAAAAGACTCCTCAGTAAACTTGTATATGGGCTCCCCAGAACTGAAATATATTGCACATACCTTGGTGGTTTATAATCCAAAACCAAAATATACCCTGTGCAATTGTGGAAGGACCCTGGGGAGCTACACATGGAAGTTTTTGGACTTCTCTACTATTGCCTGTGTTTTCTTTTCCTTGTTGTTCCACATCATTTATATTTATTGAAGCCTTTTATGAGTATGCCCTGTGCAGTCTTGTCCTTTCACTTATGTGACCCTGTGACATTGTTGCAATGTGTATTCCCATGCAGAATTTGTCTTCATGTCCTGAATTTTTATCTTTTAAATTTTTATCCTCAAAAGTATTCATTAACCCAATTTTCAGTTATTAACGTTAGTATTGGTTCTAAAAGCCTGTAGAATATTGCCATCTTCAGGGATTTTAGCAGAGGGAGAGAGTATAGCATAGTCTAGGGTAAGCTTTTGACTATTATTTTTAATCTGATAAATAATGGCTTTTGAAAAAAGATGTTATGCTGAATTTACCACTGCAAGTACTTACTGTCTTAAAATTGCAAGAATATGGCAAGATATAAAATAAGAGCTCATACACTATCTTCCTGTAGGTAACATATAATAACCTACAAATTAAGAATCATGCTTTAATTACCGTCTAGTTTGCAAACATGGCAGGGGAAAGAACAAGAAATTTAAATTAATGATTTTTTTATTATTGTGCTTTTTTATTAGAAAAATGTTACCATTTTTTTCTTCTAAAAATTTATGGTATAATTGACAAAAATTGCATATCCTGTCGTATTTGACAACAAGAATGAAACTTGAGGATGTGATGCTTAGTGAAACAAGGCAGGCACTGAATGAATGATCTTAATAGCTAAATCAAAGAAGCTAAAATAGTCTGTTACAGTTACCTCTATGTTAGAGTATACTTGCTATACTCAACTGATATTTCTATTCTTGAGGTGGAACCCCTTTCCACCATCCAGTGAAGGGTAGAAAATATCGCCAACATATGATTTTTAGATTCCTTTTATAATCTCTTTTTTCCCTTTCAAACACCTTATTTTAGTGTCAGATTCTTTGTTTACACACAATAATGACTACACATAATGTGCATTCAAGTCATACAGCTAAGATCTTTTGCACTTCTTTAAGTCTGTTATAACATTGTTTTGACCCATTAAGTACTGATATTATAACTTTTCACTGAGAGAAAATTCTTCTATTTCTAACTTCTAATTTCTTGAAGTAGAAAATAATAATATAAGTGTACTTCTCTATTTGTGGAAGGTATCAGATAGCTAGACTATTAAAATGAATCTAGATGCCTAGGTTTTATGATATATTTTGCTAAGTAAGCCAATAGAAAATACTAGTTATGTCAAGAGAGATCAACAAAGAAGCTTTTTGCAAAATTAGTCCAATGACAAAAATATGTCAAAACAGGACAAAAATATTTATATCTGAAAGATCATAGCTATTTCATTGACAATGCTTTCTTTTAACATATATTTTAAATTCTCTTAAGCTATCTTTTATATTAAAAACTTGGAACTGTTAGTACTGTCTCAACTGCTCTCAATAAACTCCTCAAACTGAAGCCAATACATCACTTTGTATGTTGACTATTTAAAAACTAGGTTGATTTTATATAGAGACCTTATAAAATGCTATTACTCAACAATTGTAGACAAGTGGCTTCCTTGAGAAAGCTTTTCTTTAAATCTGTAGGTGCCCAGAGAACACTTTAACAAATATAAAATGTATTTCGGTCTAACACATTTCTAAAATTTTACTAGTTTTTTTTTTTCTTCCCTTGAAGCGTGAGTCACAGATTTGGTAGGATATAAACAAGTGAAAAATTGAACACATAATCCAGGACTACTGCAGGGAGTCTTGAGTTTTTCTTTTTAAAAGCCATTTGTTCTATATAAACACAGATCTTCAAAATATAGTCAAGTCTGGAATAATTCCCTAATTATAAAGAATAGTATAAAGAAATTATACTATTTGTGTATGGGCAGTGTATGGGGGCTGTGATTGAGTTATCACCAGTTGAACAATTTTTTTTTAGTTTTATGATATTATGGGGGTACAAACACTTTTTTAAGTTAATGTTTAAAAACATATGATAGCCCTCTTGGAACATCAAATGATTTGGGGTAGCACATTGATAGATCATTAAATATCATTAAATATAAATTACACTGTAAGGAATTAAAATAATTTACTTTCTTTTTAAACCTTTCTTAATTTTTCCAATTAAATCAAGCAAAATTATCAGGTTCATGTTAGCACATCAAAGTCAACTTTATAAAACTTGATAATTTCCTTTTAAAAAGATGGAAACTGTAATATTAGGTCAGACTTAACTGAATAATATTTGTCATTGTGCTTATTTTTAACAGCCAGAAAAACTATGTTTCCATTTATGGTAGGATTATAAAGTTTTTTAAAAATAAATGCATTTAAGCATATTTGTGTGTGATACAAATTAAAGAAACCTAGGCCTGATCTGATTTTTATAACACTGATAGGTTCATGCCAAGGCCAATCAATATTGTAAAATAAAATGAAATAAATAAAATAAAATGAGCTGGTAGAGCTTTCCTAACCACAATAAAGTTGGCAAAAATATGTACAAAATATTTTGTACATATTTGTACAAAAATAGCTAGATAATAAATGATTTTTAAAAGAATCAGATATAAATGATTAAATCATGTTTCATCAAGAGTCTTAAACTTGTCCTTGCGGATTAGAAGGATTTAAATTATTAGTGAAGGAATTGGAGAGAATGATTAGTCCAAAGAAAACATAAGAATAGCCTGTTGTGATTGAGAATTTGGACTTGTAGGGTATATAATATGCAATTAAACTATTTAAAAAAAAGAGTTAGGAATGACATTCTGTTTCTGAGCATTTCGTACTTCAACTTGTAATCCAGTCATTCTCAAGCCTGTTCCCTCATTAGAATCACATGAAGGTGATTCTAGAAATAGGTACTAATGCCTGGGCTCCACCACAGGCCAAATAATCCAAAATTTCTGAGATTAGGCTAAGGCATTATTGGTTTCTTTTTTTGTTTTGTTCTGTTTAAGCTGCCCAGATAATTATAATGTGCAACCAGATCAGCAGACCACTGCTTTCAGGAATAAGCCACCATTACAAATGTTTTACAAAAAAATCTAACATAATTCAAAAGGTATTCTTGATAGTAATATTTGGTATTTTTTTAGATATTCGGTTATTGACTTTTCAGAGAAAGTATAAAGAACATTATAGAAATGAGAAGTTGCAGTTCAGAAAATAAATTATTATGGTCTAAGTAAGAGATACTTATCTTTTGAATTAGGATAGTGATAACCTACAGGTCATGTTTGGGAGGCTTCCAAATTAACTGCCTGGGAAAGATCTTATTATTCATAGCTTACATCCTGTCCCTAAGTAAAGAATCTTTATCGTGAGTCCCACAAATCTTATTGTAAGTTCCTCAAACTGTTGATATACTGATTAATACGTAACCTACTGACATTGAAAAGGACATTGATTTGTTTCTGAATCGTGAAGATTCACTGATTATCTTGCACATAGAACATTTCAGCCTGTATGTTGTAATCTGTAGCCAATGTTTGCAACCTCTGTATTGTACTCTTCAATGAAAACAAACAACTCTGATTTGAGGAGTCCCCCTCCCTCCTTTTAAACTTTCTTATAAAAGTATTCCAACTTGTAACAGGCTTTGGAACATACGCAACTTTATTGGTGTGAATTCCCAGGTCATCCCTCACATTTGGCTTCCAATAAATCTTTATCAAATTATTTCTGCCTCAACAGCCTTAATTTCAGTCAACAATAGTAAGGACAGAAAAGTTAGCATGAAAGTTTAAAATGTGGTGAAAGTGTAGAAATGTAAGTTTACCAACTCCATATTTGGAGGGCATTGTGCAAGGGTGTGTTTTCTTGTGGAAGTGATGCATTTATGTTACTATCCAACACTTCCTATCATCCTTGACATGTTGACAGACCCTTTTCTGAAAATAGACTGCTATTGAAATAGATGTTGATATATAATTAAAGACTCAGTATTGTGGTTTGTTGTTAGGATTATTGTAGCTTTAAACCAAAGAATAGCTCCCAAAGTTAATCTAGGAATCAAATTTTGTCCTTGACCTTATTTATTATCTCATTGATTTAAAACATTATGATTATTAGTACTGGTCATTTTAAATGAAAAAGAGATAGGATCCCATGTAAATTTTCAGTGAGTCTTACATATTTGTATGCATTGTATTATAATATTAAATATTCATCTTTTTGTTTAATCATTTATTCTGGCATGTCTTAGGTGTGAAAACTGAAATGACAGTAATATTCAAACTGAAAAATGGTGAGTATTAAAAATTAATACTGTTTTTATCTATTTGTAGTCATTGAGAAAGTTATACTTCTTGAAATTTAATAGTATAGTAAGTAGGCATTTTGAATTGATTCAGATCAGAATCTTATAAAAATAGGCACATATAAAGACTTCGGATTATTTTAAAGAAAGAAGTAAGAAATAGTTCTGTCAACATTTATTATGATTTCATATGCTATGTTTTATATATGGTGACCTTCTCCTGATAAAAAATGATAGTTCTGCCTAAAAAACCAGACACTTTGACAAATAAACATTTGCATTTCCTGTCACAAATGCGGTTTTATAAAGAATAAACCCACATGAATTTACTTGACAAAAACAAAAGGAAAAAATGTGTCTACTTTGAAATAAATTATCCTACTGATTATTCTACATCATTTCTATGCACTAGGCACTATGGATATTTACCAGAGAAGGGTAATTTACTTATATATTTTCTTAATTTAGAAAAGACAGTATTTGGAAAGTTGTATAACTTAGTGACTCATAGTTTCAATAGTATATTTTATCACAGTATCACAGTGTGATTTTTGAATAAAATACACACACTATTATATCTTTAAAAATATATAGTATAGAGATACATTTAAAAATTTTTAACTCTAATTTTTGACTTCTGATATATTAAGCATATATATACTTTTTACTATTACTGATATAAAATAAATGTCATTTAAAAACCGTTCTAGAATACTACATCTCATTTTTATGTATCATTTGTGTGTCATTTCTATTTTCTAGGTATTTTATAAATAGTTTAATAAGGTTCCTTTTTATGCTTATAACCAACTCCAGTCCATTATTAGAGACATTTGCTGTTTACAATTCAAAAGACCTGAAACAAAATGTGATGTGATCTGGGTCAGTTAGTGAGAACTAGTAATGCTAATTATTATGTAGAATTGCTCAATTTCCAATTCTAGTTTTTGTGTCTTTTAAAGCTTATATGACTTGAGCTGCAAAAGCATCTTATAAAAATACTGATTAAAGCTAAATATCTCATTGGGCAGAAGCTCCAGAGGCACTATGCAGAAGGACTGAAACATGGATAATTGTGTGGAAGGGGCTTCTGTTTCAAATGATGGGTGCAGACACCACTCTCTTCCCAGCCTTTTCTTCCCACAACAAATGCCCCAAATCACAGGGAAATTGTCAATAATATGATAAGTGGATAGAAGATAAGTAGCTACATAGATAGATAGGTAAGGAAAGAAAGGGAAAGAGGAGAGAGAGAAAGAGAGAGCATGCAAGTGCAGCACTTTAAAATAATAAGTATGGCTCTTGATGGGACAGAAGCTGTATGGAATCCGTGAACAGTGAGATATGATTGAAGAAGCAAAGCTGTAAAAATATGGGAATGAGAGAGGCCTGCTACAGAAGGTAGAAGCTACAAAGTACATCACAAAGTGATTTTTAACAAAGCAGGGAAAACCAATAGATTGAGAACTTAGATATTGTAAGGGAGATTCCAGGCAATTCATTCCCAAATATTCACTATGGTTCCTTTATTACTGGAAGGAACAATAGGAATGATGTCGTCTTATTAAAACAGAGAGCTTAGGTTGGCAATAAAGGAGAGTGCTCTTAGGTCACTAGGTGCAACTAGGAGGATCAGGGAACATAGGGGTCCAGAAACAACTGCTGAGGTTGCTTTCTTCAGCAATATATGTCCTCTCCCATTTGTGGAAGAACAGGTTAGTATGGAGGCTAACATAGCATACTTAATTTAACAAAAGATACATTTAATTACCATCTCTACCTGTAGCTTCCTTCTTAATAATGCAAAAATATTTGAACTCTTTAACTTTGATCTCCCTCTTTTCCTTTTTCAAATTTAGAGATGCCTAAATTTTCATAATAGACTCTTTATTTTAAGATAGTCTTACATTTGCAGAAAAGTTGTGGCAATTGTACAGAAAGTTTCTACATCATTTTCCCCTATTTTTAACATCTTACATTAGTATGGTACATTATGTCACAACTAATGAACAAATATTGATAAGTTGTTATTAATTAAAGCCTGTACTTTATTTCAATTTTTTATTTTTTTTCCTACTGTCCTTTTTCTATTCCAATATCCTATCCAGTATACCACATTACATTTAGTCATCATTTTCCCTTAGGTAACTTTTGGTTGTGACAATTTCTCAGACTTTTCTTGTTTTTGATGACTTTGGCAGTTTTGAGAAGTACTGGTCAGTGTGTTGAAGTCTCTAAAACTAGATTTGCCTGTTCCTCTTTTCTAATCTACCAGTGTTTCCTCATGTATTTTATCTCCTGTTGCTAGGTAAATACATGTGTAGGATTGTTATGTCTAGTGGAGAATTGACTCCTTTATGATTAGTTAATAGCCTTCTTTATCTTTGATAATATTCCTTATTATGCTTTGTCTGAAATCATCATAGCTACTCCAGCTTTACTTTGATTAATGTTAGCATAGTGTATCTTTTTCCATCTTTTTATTTTGAACCTATGTGTCTTTATATTTAAAGTGAGTTTCTTGTGGATGTATATATTATAGTTGGGTGTATTAGACAGGGTTCTCCAGAGGAACAGAGCCAATAGGCTATAGAGAGAGTCATGCATTGCTTAACAACAGGGATATGTTCTGAGAAGTGCATCATTAGGCAGTTTTGTTGTGTGAACATTATAGAGTTCTTTCACAAACTTAGATGGTACAGCCTGCTACACACCTAGGCTATTTGTTATGCTGATCATAATCCCCAAAGGCACAGTCCTGAGTGCCATAATCACAAATGTTGAAATCCCAAATGATCAAAATCCCTAGAGTCTAAAATCTCAAACATCTAAAATCCTGAAAATCACAATCCTGAAATGTTGAAATCTCAAATGTTGAAATTCTGAAATCCAAATTCTGGAGAAGTGAATTTTTTGTGTGTTTAGTGCATTTTTGGTTTTACGCATGTTTGTTGCATCATGTTAGGCAGAGCTACTACCTTGTTTTTTGTCTTCCTTTCTATTTGGTGGAAAATTCAGATGAGTAGATGGGCCACACAATAAGGCAATGAAGAAAACTTCGTTTAAAATTGTGTCATTTGTCTGCATTGGCATTCCTTCCAGCTGATGGAATTCCATAAGATTTTAAAGAATTAAAACCACATTTTCCTGAAGAATCCAGAGAAGTTATTGACTCGTTCAAAAATAATTATGTACAAGGTAGAATGAGAAGACACTTACATAGTGGCGTTGTTGTTTGATCACCAGTACTGTTTCCACCAAATCTGTGGTCTGTATATGAGTACGTGCAGAAAGGATTTTCACGTACCCAAAACAACATAGAAACATGGCACAGAAGATGGGAAAATTTAAAGGGAAATGCTCATGTCAGTGTATATCAAATCATAGAAGAATTTCAAAAAGAGTAGCATCACATAGAAAATGAATGTGAACATATTCTCTGAGGAGAGCCATGCCCTAAAAGAAAAGAAGCAGCTATTAATTGTGATGCAAAACATCAAAATATAATTAATGATTGTGATTGTTGGCCAGCTCTTTTGGACTACCTCAGTGCGATTGCCCATAAGCTCCCTGTAATATAATTCGCTATGCTATGTATTAATATTTCATCTTTGCATGATTTCCAATACTGGAGATATAAATTATGTAAAGACTTTTAAAGAGTTCTAATTTGTTTCATTAATTTTTTTGCAAATTTGACTCCACAGAAGTACATTATCACAATGTGGACACTGTATCTAAACATTGCGTGTGTATCTAAAAATGTTGAAACTTCCTCAGTAAGTGAAGAGATGTCCTTTTGGTATATCTGCATTTGTGAAAGACAAAATTTCTTGAGATCTTGGCTCTTTGTGTGACTGCATATGCAGTAGTGACCCAATGCTATTTTTGATCGATTCCATCGTGGTACTTCAGACAACAGCAGTTATAAAGCTGGGTTCACATAATTGCAAACAGTGCAATTGCACATAATAATATGCCTTTATCATTTCCCTTTTTGACCCATTTCCGTCTATATGTGGTTACATCTCCTCATAACTGTTATATCTGTGCAACTGTCATTAGCATACCTGAGTGTTTATGCTTGCAAAAATATGTATGCTATTATTGCCTATTTTATTATGTAAAGTGGCCTATGAAGTGTTCTGTCATGTTTTTATATGTTTCCCAAATAAATCCCTTTTTAAAAATGTAAATAAATGTCTTTTAAAGAATTTTTAAAATTATTTTTTTTCTAGGATTATACTCTTAGGATTTCGAACTTTCAGGATTGTGATTTTCAGGATTTTAGACTTTAGGGATTTTGATCTTTTCAGACTTCAACATTTGGGATTATGGCATTCAGGATTGTGTCTTTCAGGATTATGGCCCAAACGTGGCTAAATGATATAGCCTATTGCTCCTAGGCTATAAACTTGTACAGTATGATACTGTACTGAATGCTCCAGGCAATTGTAACACAATAGTAAGTATTTGTGTATCTAAACATATCTAAACATAGAAAAGATACAGTTAAAAACATGGTGGTGTAATCTTATGGGATCACCATTGTATATGCAGTCTATTGTTGATAGAAACGTTATTATGCGGTGTAGGGCTGTGTATACATATATGTGTGTATATATGAAAAGATTTATTATGAGAATTGGCTCATGTGATTATGGAGGTTGAGAAGTCCCATGATATGCTGTCTGTAAGCTGGAGAACCATGAAAGCCAGTGGTGTAATTTGGTCCAAGTCTGAAAGCCTGGGAACCAGGAATGCCAATGTTCAAGGGCAGGAGAAGATGGATGGCCCAGCTCAAACACACAGAGTGAATTTGCCCTTCTTTTGCCTTTTTGTTCTATTTGGGCCTTCAATGGATTGAATTATGCTCACCCACCTGGTTTGGTAAGAGCAATCTTCTTTACCCAGTCTACTTATTCAAATACTAATCTCTTTTGAAAACACCCTCACAGACACACCCCAGAATAATGTTTTACCAGTGATCTGGTCATCTGTTAGCCCAATAAGCTGAGACATAAAATTAACCATCACATTGGGTCTTAATTTTTTTATCTATTCTGATAATCTTTGTCTTTTAATTGAATTGATGTGCTCACTGAGTATACATTTAAAGAGCTTATTGATATAGTTGGAATGAAATCTGTCATTGTTTTCTGTTTGTTGTATCTGTTTTAATTGAGCATTTTATATGATTCTGTTTCCTGTCAGCATATTTTTCATTTATACTTCTTTTTAAATTTTTTTCAGGGGTTGTTCTAGAGTTTACAGTATACAATTTGCAATAACCCAAATTCACCTTCAAATATCACTATGCCATTTCACATATTAAAGACTCTAACATCTAATCACAGTTATTTTAAATTCACTGTATGATAATTCCAATAACTTTATCATATCTGAGTCTGGTTCAGATAGTTGATTGGTCTTTTCAGCTTTGTTTCTTCTTGCCCTTGGCATGCTTTATAATTTTTTGTTAAAAGTTGGACATATATTAGGTAATAGAAACTGAGATAAACAGGCCTTTAGTGTGAGGGTTTGTGTTAATATAGCTAGGTGTTTGGCTGTGTTTAATGCTTGTTGTAGCTATAGGTAGCAGACTTCAGATTCCTCTAGTGTCCCTATTTTTGTTTCCTTCTTGGCTTTGGGATTTTCCAATATAGTACTCCCTGCCCCCCTTATCCATGGTTTTGCTTTCTACAACGTTAGTTGACCATGGTCAACAGCAGTGTGAAAATAGGTGAGTAGAGTACCATAAGATATTTTGAGAGAGAGACAGAGAGAGAGAGAGAGACCATGTTTATATGCACAGGTCCAGTTATAGGTGGATTTTTTCAATAAATATATTGGAAATTTTTTGTAGATTTGCAACAATTTGAAAAAACTCAACCTGTGTAGCCCAGAAATATTGAAAAAATTAAGAAAAAGTTAAGTATGTCATGAATGCATAAAATATATGTAGATAGTAGTCTATTTTATAGCTTACTACCAAAAAATATACACAAATCTTTTATAAAAAGTTAAAATTTATCAAAACTTAGGCACACAAACACAGACCATACATAGTTACATTCACAGTTGAGACAAATGTAAACATAAAGATGCAGTATTAAATCATAAATGTATAAGATTAACTGAAGTATATAATATATCACTGTAATAATTTTATAGCCAGCTCCTGTTTCTACTGTGGTAAGCTCAAGTATTTTGAGTATTCACTTAAAATGCCATGTAACACTAATCATCTCTGCATGAGCAGTTTGTTTCTTTAGTAAATCTCATATCACAGTAGAAAGTGACCTCTCGCAGTTCTTTTGTAATTTTTATTGTGTTTAGTGAAACACCCTAAACCTTGAATAACACCATGGTACTCATACAAAGTGCCATTAGTAATGTTCAAAGTGCTCCCAAGAAGCAGAGAAGAGTCATGACATAACAAGAAAAAGTTGAATTGCTTGATATGTACTGTAGATTGAGGTCTGCATCTGTGATTGCTTGCTATTTCAAGATAAATGAATCCAGTATAAGGACCATTGTAAAAAAAGAAAATGAAATTTGTGAAGACACCACTGCAGCTGTGCCAGCAGGCATAAAATACTTTCACTTTTTGCTAAATACCTTTTTATATCATATTGAAAATTCAGCTTTTGTGTGAGTGCAGAATTGCTATAAGAAAGGCATACCTATAGACTCTTAATATGATTTAAGAAAAAGCAAAGTCATTATATGACTACTTAAACCAAAAGGAAGGTTAAGTATCTAAAGCTGGAAAATTGGTTCCATAATTTTAGAAAGAGGTTTAGATTTAAAAATTTCAAGATAACAGGAGAAGCAACTTTCACTGACCAAGTGGCAACAGAATAGTTCCCAGACACCATTAAGAAAATCATTGAGGAGAAGGGATATCTGTCTGAACAGGTTTTTAATACAGATAAAAATGCCTTATTCTGGGGGAAAAATGACACAAAGGATGTGTATTAGGAAGAGAAGCAAGCATTACGATTTAGTGCAGGAAGGAACAGGCTAACTCTGCTGTATTGTGCAAATGTAGCCAGGTTTATTATCAGGACTGCGCTTATCTATAAAGCTGCTAACACCTGAGCATTGAAAGAAAAACACCAGCTGCCAGTGTTTCGGTTATACAACAAGAAGGCCTGGACAATGAGAATCCGTTTCCTGGATTGGTTCCATAGACGCTTTGTTCCTCAAGTTAGGAAGTACCTTGCCAGTAAGGGACTGCCTTCTAAAATTCTTTTGATATTGGACAATGCCTCTGACTACCTAGAACCCCAGGAGTTCAATGCTGAATATCTCAAAGTGGTCTACTTGACTCCAAAGGCAATGTTTCTAATTCAACCTCTAGGTCAGGGGATCATAAGGACCTTTAAGACTCATTACATCTGGTATTCTATGGAAAAGATTGTCAATGCTATGGAAGAAAACTCCTACACAGAGACAGCATCATGAAAATCTGGAAGGATTACACCATCAAAGATGCCATCATTGTTAAAGAAAAAGCCATGAAAGCCAGCAAGCCCTAAACAACAAATTCCTGCTAGAGAAAACTGTGTGCAGATGTTGTTCATGAATTCACAGGATTTACAACAGAGTTGATCAAGGACATCATGAAAAAGATTGTGGATATGGCAAAAAAAGTTGGGGGAGGATAAAGTGTTTCAAGATATGGATCTTGGAGAAATTCAAGAGCTAACAAACACCACACTAGAGGAATTAACAGAAAACAAGTTGATGGAGATGAGTGCTTCCTAACCAGGGCCAGATAAGGAGGAAGATGTAGAAGAAGCAGTGCCCGAAAACAAATTGACATTAGACAGTTTGGCAAAAGGGTTCCAAGGTCATTCAAGACCACTTTTGTCTTCTTTTATGACATGGACCCTTCTATGATATGGGCACTGAAACTAAAGCAAATGGTGAAAGAAAGATTGGATCTGTATAGAAACATTTTTAGATAAATTAAAAAGCAAAAATATCTGACAAAATTTATGATGCATTTCCATAAAGTAACACTAAGTGTGCCTGCTTCCCCTGCTTCCTCTTCTACCTTCTCCACCTATTCCACTTCCACCACCCCTGAGACAGCAATGCTAACCCCTCCTCTACCTTCTCCTCCTCAGCCTACTCAATGTGAAGATGATGTGGATGAAGACCTTTATGACACAGTTCCACTTAATAGTAAATATATTTTCTCTTTCTTATGATTTTCTTAATAATATTTTCTTTATTCTAGCTTACTTTATTGTAAGAGTATGGTATATAAGACATATAGCATACAAAATGTGTATTACTAGATTGTTTATTTTATCAGTAAGGCTTTAGGTCAATAGTGGGCCATTAGTAGTTAAGTTTTTGGGGAGTTAAAAGTTATACTCAGATTTGTTTTACTGCATTGGTCAAGGATCAACAACATTGTTATAATTATTCTACTTATTATTAGTTATTGTTGTTAATCTCTTCCTGTGACTAATTTATAAGTTCAACTTTGTGATAGGCATGTTATGTGTAGGAAAAAAACATGATATATATAGGGTTCAGTATTATACATGGCTTCAGGCATCCACTGGGGATCTTGGAATGTATCCCTTGTGGATAATGGGGGGGTATTATATATTATTTCTTAGAGACAGTCTGTGTCTTGTATCTCTTCCAATTTGGATGTCTTTTATTTCTTTTTCTTGCTTAATTATTCTGGTTAGGATTTCCAGTACATTATTGTACAGAAATGGCAAGAGTGGTCATCCTTGTTGTTTTCCTAATCTTAGAGGAAAAGCTTTTAGTTTCTCACTGTTGAGTATGATGTTCACTGCGGGCTTGTCATATGTGGTCTTTATTATGTTGAGGTACATTACTTTAATACCTAATTTTTTGAGAGTTTTATCATGAGAAGATATTGAATTTTATCAGTTGGTATTTCTGAATCTAAAAAATGATAATATGATTTTTGACGTATAAAGTTAGGGGATTAAATGGAGATCTTTCTTCTTTTTTAATGTAGGTGCTTGTTGCTATAAACTTCGCCCTTAGTATTGCTTTTGCTACATCCCATGTTTCTGTATGTTGTGGTTTTGTTTTCATTTGTCTCAAGATATTTTCTGATTTCCCTTTTGATTTCTTCTCTGACCCATTGGTGGTTTCGAAGTTTATTGTTTGATTTCCACATGTTTGTGAATTTTCCAATTATTCCTCTGTTATTTATTTCTAGTTTCATAACTTTTTGGTTGGAAAAAATACTTGATATGATTTTGGTCTTCTTAAATTTGTTAAGACTTGTTTTGTGGCATAACATGTGATCTATCTTATTAAATGTTCTATATGTATTTAAGAAGAATATGTTTTCTGCTGCTGTTGGATAGAATGTTCTTTATTCGTCTCTTAGATCCATTTGGTCTTGTTCAAGTTTGCTGTTTCTTTATTGATTTTCTGTCTGGATGTTCTATCTGCTGTTGAAAGTGGGGTATTTCCTACTCTATTGCATTGCTATCTATTTCTTCCTTCAGTTCTGTTAATATTTGTTTTATATATTTAGGTACTCTGATGTTGAGTGCATATATCTTTATAATTGTTATATCTTCCTGATGAATTGATCTTTTTATCATTATATAATGTCTTTTTTGTCTTGATTTAAAGTCTATTTTGTCTGATATAATTGCAGCCACCTCTGGTATCTTTTGTTTACAATTTTCATGGAATGTCTTCTTTTATCCCTTCACTTTAAGCCCAAATATTTGCTAAATCTTATGTGAGTCTCTTGTATGTAACATATAGTTGAGTCTTTTTAAAAATTCATTTTGTCAGCCTGTGTCTTGAATGGAGAGTTTAATCCATTTAGGTTTAAAGTAATTGTTGACAGAGAGGGGCTTACTATTTCTGTTTTGTTAATTGTTTTCTGTCTCGTAGTTCCTTTGTTCCTGTTTTATTTCTTGTGTCTTCCTCTTTATTTTGTAGTGATATACTTCAATTCTTTTCTCTTTTTCTTTTGTGTACCTTCCATAGGAATTGTGTGTGTGTGTGTGGTTACCATGAGGCTTACATAAAACATCTTATAGTTATAGAAGTCTGTTTTAAGCTGATTAACATCTTAACTTTGATTGCATCTACACTTTTACTCCCCTCATATATACTCTGTTATTTTTGTCAGTACTTTGAAGGGCTGAGGATGCCAGATACCCCCCTTGCTTTGTCTTTTCCCTGTGGGAAAAAATGTGGGCTGAGGGGATCTTTCTCAGCGCTGAAATGTGCCAACTTGGGGAAGGGGGAGATGTGAACAAAGCAAAACTGCTCTTATTACCCATTTCAATGCAGTTGTTCTTAGTTTTATGCTCTTCTGGGATGCTGAAGCTTCTTACCTGCATTCGGGGATTCACAAAAGGCATTCTGGTCTGTATATGGTTGTTAGATACATGTTTCTGTGAAGGGAGAAGAACTGGGACTTCCCATTTCACCATTCTACTGACATCCTCAAATCTTTTCACTTTTTCTTATATATACACAACACTTTTTTTCCTGGTACAGTTTTGTTCTACATCATTAAATCAGTCTTTCAGGAAAGTCTGCAAATATAAGTGTATATCTCATTATCTGATAAACCTTAAGGTTATATGCTTTCCTTTTTAATTTAGGAAGTTTTAGATTTTAATTTATCTAACACTCCCAGCAGAATCTGAATCAACATACATATTTAAATACATGATTTGCCCAGTATATGTGTAAATATTCACACAAAATGAGATGAATAAAGACTATGTAAAGCTTCACATCATTTCAGATGAAATTTTGCTGCCAAATGAATTGCCTAAAATCTTTGGAATTCTTGTATACTGTCATCCAGAGTTTTATGGATTTTGAAATTGAGGCTGATATGTCTCATCATTTGTTGATTACATTTCTTTGATAAAGCCAGATATTACCACCCAATATAAGCTCTAATAGTGTCCAATTATCTCATAAAAATAATTAAAACACCAATTGTGTAACTATTTGTTTAATGTATGTTAAAACCACTAGATTTAAGTGATGAATTCAGAACCTAGCCTCTATCATCAACTACTGGGTGATCAGAGACTTATAGAGTGTCTCACGAATAGTTATTCCTCATAATAGGAACCATGTGTTTACTCATTCCTCTGTATGGAACAGTCTTTTACCAAGTCTTGATATTATTAATCCTTCTCATCCTTCGTGTTTCAATTTAAATACTATTTCCTTCAAGACTTTCCTTATCCAACTATTCACAGTAGGGCTCTTCTTATACTATTTTATCACAGTATAGTTTTTCTTTCATAGCACTAAAAATAACCCATAAGTAATCGAAGTATATATAATATGTAAATATATATATACACACACATTGTGTGGTTTTTTATGGACCCTATAAATCTTTTTTAGTGGGAAAAAAAGATTTTTGGTCTTTGTCTTTTATTTCATTTTCTACCCTACCACCCAGCCATTTTACATTTTGTAAAACTAGGGTTCCAAGAAGTTAAAGGGCTTTATGTAAATTTTTTCCCAGAATGCAGCATGGAAGAACTACAAATCTGTTCACCTGACATTTAGGCAACCATTTAAAAACATTTTCTGAAGATCCAATTAGAAGTTTCGACCCCTATTCCCTGAGTCTGAGCACCCATAAATGCTTTCTAGAAATAAAGGATGTATTAATGTTCTCCAGAGAAATAAAACCAATAAGATGTGTGTGTATGTATATGTGTATGAAGAGAGAGAGAGAGGGAGGTTTATTTGCAAGTGTTGGCTCATGTGATTGTGGGGGCTGGCGGGTCCAAAATCTGCTGGGCAAGATATCAAGCTGAAGATGCAAGGAACCTCAGTCTTTTCTCTTAAGACCTTAAATTGATTGGATGAGACCCACCCACATTATGGAGGGTAATCTACTTTAATCAAAGTCTACCAATTTTAATGTTAATTACATGTAAAAATACTTTCACAGCAACATCTAGACTGGCATTTGACCAAAAAACTGGACACCATAACCTAGCCACATTGGTACATAAAATTAACCATCACAAAGACAAAACCCATTTTCCTAGAGAATAGAAGGTTCTGATTACCCTGATTATTGCTATAGCATATTCTATTATTAAATTGGTTACCTAGTAAAGAAGAGAGTTCATCGAGTTAAAATAAAAGGACCTCTCTTGTACTTAAAGGCTAACCCAGTTTGGGTATATCCAACTGAATCTAAGAAATTCTGGTTCTATACAATTAAAAAAATGTTACTTAATAAGCTGTGCTATATAGGATGATGAAAAAATAACAATAGCATGTAAGAAGAGAAGTTTTTGAAGTGCCTATGGCAATTAATATCTATTGCTGTTGTGTTTCAAAAAAAGTGGTTTTTTTTACAATATAAAACCATTATTAAACTTCAAAGGCATATGTTCTTGGGGCTAAAAGAAATCATTTCTTTTAAATTTATTTTTATGAATCTTCTTCCAATCCACTGTTGTTATTCTGTGACATTTCTGTACTGAATATAGGGGTCCAAAACTCTAGAAAAAGTCTGTTGGATAGTTAAGACTTTATATCTCAATTTGGAAACATTTTTTATGTTGTATTCAATTTATATCTAGTAAACATTTTTTTTGCTACCTTCAATTTATATCTAGTATGTTTCCAGTATAAGAATATATGTTTAAATACTCTTCCCAGTAAATAGCTTAGTGTACATTTGTGTGTGTATGTTGGGGAGTGTCTTCTGTCAGTGCTGAAATTATATAAAAGAGTCTACAATATGCTACAAATTCAAGGATTCTTTTTTGTTTGAATATATGAGACTATGGAATCATGGCAAAGTTTCTTGATTACCTTTGTCACTGTATATCGCGTCACCCAGAAGCCATAGCACCAAAGATGGAAACACATTCACACACACATATAACCACATCATATAGCCGTGATGTTAGAGTGATGTCAGACTCTCTGGCTTGGCCTAACATGACTTGGACAGGCTTATCAGTTAGAGGATGGCAAAGTAAAATTATAAACATCAATATTGTCAACTTGAAAAAAGAGCTGAGAAGCTGTTCTGTTTTGTCTTTGTATTCTGTTCCACCTTATTTTACTTGGTTGAACTGTTAGAATATTTTAACCATGAGAACTTTAACTTAAATTTGAAGGCAAACAAGTTCGAATGACTGTATGCATTTTGGAGAGGTTGTAGATTCTGGTAGTCCTAGAAAAGGTGGTGCAGGGATGTTCACTTCAAGAAAATGAGGCAAAGGTCTCATTTTCCCCTTGCACGAATGGAACAAACATCAAGACAGGGAAGACATATTCAAGTTTCTCTAGTAGTATAATGCAGTAGTTGAAAACATGGGATCTTGAGACAGACAAACTGGGACAGCTCCTTACTAGCCCAGAGATGTTTTGCAAATTACCTAAGTTCAGTTAAGAATAGCCACTATTATTATAAATTATATATAATTTGCATCAGGAAAGAGAAATCAGAACTGTATTTTTTAACTCAGTTTATAGTATAGGAAAGAGTAAAAATAACTTTGAAAACAGTACAGAAGAAAGAGGCATCAATGTGTTAAGAATGAAGAAAAATTTTCCACAGTTAATGTGCTTTACATTGACTGCATCTTTTCATTTAATAGATCGTTGTCTAACTGGAATGATTTTAGTGGTTGTGCCAAAGTGTCCCATTCCTCACTTTGCACTGTTCTGCATTTTAATTTGTGATCTGGAAAAGCCCATCTATGCCAGACATCTTCCATTTGAGTCTCCATATCCACTGCATGTTCTTTACTACACTGCACTCTGCTGGGGAAGCTGACATGTGTCAACTATACCAATGTATCCCTGTGCCCTTTGGCTTGTGGTAGGCTTTCATCAATAGAGAGCTTCTACAGGAGATCGAATGAAAGGAATAGAGTGATGTTCAGCTCCTTCCCTGCAGGACAGGGTATGACTCCCACATCACTAGAGACCAGAAGTCAGCTTTGCCTTGGTTCACCACTCTTTCCCTTGGACAACTCCTTTATACTAATTCTACAGCATTCCTTCTGGTTTCTTTGCATCCTGCTCACACTTTTGTAAATAGTTCCTTTATAAATAAACCCTTATTGGATTATACTTTAAAAAAAAAAAGGATAAGGAGACAAATGAACCAAGAGTTTTCCACATATCAGTTTGAGTATCCATACATTCTAATATCTAATTTTGGAAAGAGACATTAAATAAGAATATAAATGTTTTTAAATTGTGAGTAATTTTCCTAATCACAAATTATTATTTTGGAGATGAATAATTATATCTTTTTGTGTATGTATGTGTGTGTTATTCCCTTGCAGGCAAGGAGATTATTATTTTTTCCTTGTTTAATGGTTTTGGTAAACAGTAACTATAATTTTTAAAACACTTAACAACTGGTTGGAAAGACTCTGCCATGAAAATAACAAGTTCCTAACTAGAGGGAAAAAGTGATTGATTTGTTAAAATTTAAGAAATTTGTGGTTAAAATTTTTGTTTGAAAAATATGTGTTTGTGCATACATATAGGTTAGTGTACTTATGTGTTCTGGTCAAGTTGCATGTGTGAAATATTTAAGTAGAAAATTAAGAAGATAAAAATTTTCAGGAAAAGTTATTTTTAAGCATATCAAATGTTAAGCAATTAATGTTTAAGCAAAAATGGTTTTATAAAATAAATGATATTTAACTAATAATTTTACTTCTGCATTTGTTATAAATTTATCTTAGAAAAGATTATTTTTCTTAAAATGGAATTTACAAATGTAATGTGCTAAAGATTAACCAAGAAATAAAGACAAATATATCAGTTATATGATGGTATGTCCAAATTAATAATCAATAAAGGCTTTTGAAAACTGTAAAGCAAATTTTTTTTTAAAAATAGTAAAAAGTTCTAAATCTTTTTCAAATTCTGATCTGGGAACATGGCTTCTTAGCATCAGCAGGAAAAAGTGGAACTAAATAGCCATGTTCATTTGCCTAAAAGAAGTTCTATATAAAATAATACAGTTAGATAGAAGAAATAATTTTTAGTGTTCAATAGCACAGTGGGGTGAATATAGTCAACAAAATTTTAGTGTATATTTCAAAATAGGTAGAAGAAAAGATTTGAAATGTGACCAATACAAAGAAATGATAAATATTTGAGGTGGTAGATACCATAAATACCCTGATTTGATCATTACACATTGTATGCATGTATCAAAATATTACATGTAACCCATAAATATGTACAATTATTATGCCTCAATTAGAAAAGAAACAGAAAAACAAATCCTTGTGTACAAATGTTCACAGTAGCCTATTTCCAGCCGCCAAAAGGTGGAAACAACCCAAATGTCCATCATGGAAGAATGGATAAACAGAATGGGCATATCCATAGAATGGAATGTTATCTAGTCATAAAAAAGGAAGAAGGATATCTGCTACAGTGTGGGTGAACTTGAAAACCTAATGCTAAGTGAAAGAATCCAAACACAATGGGTCACATGCTGTATCATTCCATTTCTATGAAATATCCATAATAAATAAATCCATAAAAATAGAAGGAGATTGCTGGTTGCATATGATGTGAGATCAGGAAGAACTGAAAGTGACTGCTTAATGGGTAAGCAGTTTGATTTTAGGATAATGAAATTGTTTTGGAATTAGAATAGAGATGATAATTGCACAACTTTGTGAATGTACCATGTACAATGTGAATGTGAATGTATGAAATGCTGCTGATTTGTTCACTGGAGATTGTTAGTTTTTTGTTATGTGAATTTCACCTTGATAAAAAAATATTCTCTCCAAAAATAACCTATTGATACATATTGCCAGGAATTTGATTTCAGACAGAAACATACATTGTATAAATGCAAGGCCTGTGTCAGCTTTTGCTCACCTCTGTTTCCCTGGTAACTGGACTATTTGGTCACATTGAAGACACGCAATAAAAAATTTGTTAGTGGATTATTGCATGACATCAGCCTCTGAAAATAAAGTTTCCAAAAAGCAAAATGTATTAAGTACTTTTGCTGTGTCTATGAAATTCTAAGCTGTAGACAGCTCTTACTTAGGCAGCCCAGTTCCAGAACTTTAATAGATGTCTTGTATAATATATTAATAATTTTAAAAGTCATATTAAGTGATTGTAAAAGTTCATAAAACTGCGTAGTGTAAAAATACTGTGAAGTTAATCAATTTTAGTTTAGACTTCTCTTTTTATTTTTATGGTCGAAATAAAGAAACAAACTGTATGTGAATTCCATCTTTAAAACTGATTATTCTATTTGACAATCAGGCAAACTTCATAAAGAGTGCAAAACGGAGGTCCAAACATTTTAATATAAGAAATTATTATATATTAATTAATATATATTTTCTAAGGCAAAAATCAAATTTCTGTGATTTTTTAAATTATAATTTTATAATGTTAATGTACTTTCTTCAGTAGAAATAGTAAGTTTTCTCTATTACCCAGATTGGTATTGGAATCTATATAAAGAAATAAAAATCACAGAATACTAGTTGGGTGTGCTGCAAATCAAGTCTATTTGTGCTTTTTTCCTAAGTAATTAAGAACACAAGCAAAGTTTTAAAAATTACAGGGATGTATTAAATATTACATTATTTTCTAGTTAACTTTTAATAGAGATTTAGTATTTGGCACCTCTATAGTTAATAACCTGGATAACATATAGTTTAAAAATATAAAGAAGTCATTTGCCAAACAAGAAATAGCAACAATTTGTTCAACTAATGAATATCAGATAAATTAAGACTGTATTTTGAATTATTAATAAAAAAGCTACAGAAGAATTTTAAATAAAATCTCAAAAACCAGTGTATCCATGTATTTTTTCTTTCATTTCTTCTTTGTCATAAGGGAAAAACACCTATGTTTCTTTCTCTTTCCCTGTAATAGCCAATATTAATGTTGGGATGCTGCTGGGATTATACACAGGGGAGTCAATTTCAAGATGGGAGAGGGTAGAAAAGTATATAAAATTACTACATTACTTCCACTTTTATTGTATGTATATATTCTTGCCTCATAAATAAAACAGTAATTACCACATAGTATTTTCTGGAAGGTTAATCAATATTTATAAAGCATTTACTGCTATTCATGGCACATAGGTGCTCTAAAAGAATGTGTGGCAGGTTGTCTTTAAAGAGGGCAGCCATTAACCCCTTCCCTCTATGTATAGCTGTGCTGTTGCAACCATCTCCATCTCTGAGTTAGACTCTGTTCTTCTCGGTGAGTATGCTCCTAAGCAAACCAATGGGCTCTTTTCCTCATTTATTGACCACCATAAAAAATTTGGAATTATTCCATTGACATTGGATAAAACATAAATATTCTAGATTATTTTGCAATAAAATAGCTTAGTATGTTCTATTGACACCAACTCTAGGTCACTAATCTGTGTTTACATCAAGTAGCAGAAACAAAAAAACAATTGGAGGTTAAACTGGATATACCTGTATTTATAGTGGTGAAGCTCTAGGAACCACTGAGCTCTGGTAGTTAGGATTTGAAGCAAACCTCCCACTTGCTAAAGAGTTGTGCAGAAGCTAAGCTTGCTCTTAGGAGACCCCTGAATATTTAACTTGGGGTAAGCCTGTCTTTTATTGTGTATCCAAATAATACACTAGGGGTCTTTTCAACTAAACACAGATAATATTGATCTTAAGCTGGAAGTAAAATCAATGGGGGTACCCTATTTATTAACACACATCTAAAACATATGCAATTTGACTATTTCATATCTTAATACTGTTTAGTTTATAGTGTACCTCAATCCTAAACAAAGCAAACTCAACTCTACGAATTCTTACAGAAAGCTGAATTTACCCATAAAGCTGTCATCCAGGTGTGGACAAACTGACATCAAAAGGATTTTCACAGAATTCAAAGAAAGTGTGTAATAAATACTGGACAGAAATGCAATGCAATATTTGCAGTGGTTTGACTGTAGGTGACTACATTTCTCTCTACATCTCTGTGATTTCCTCACAGACCATAAATAATATTTATTTTTTTTAATTAAAAAAAGTCACAAGAAGCCGAAAATAAAGCCACATTGCTACATGTTCAAAAACAAAAAATACAGCTTATATTGATTTATTTTCATTCTTGGATTATTATATATAGATATATGTGTATATGTGTATATATATGTTTATGTATATATATACACATACATTTTATTCCAGTTATTTTTCTACTTTTGTTTCTTAATGTTATTTCCTTGTGGGTACTAGAAAAAATTGCTTAGGAGAAAAAGCTGAACAAGAATGATCTTGAAGGACTATTTTGAGTAAAAGCAAAATAAAGACAAACTTAATTATTTCTTTTTTAGTCTTTAGTCCATGAGAAATTTAGTGTGGGCAAAGGCGGGCAGTGAATTCCAGTAGAAAACATATCTCAAATTACTATAACAATAAAAATAAACTATTTTTTGGTACATCACCAATTATAAATCCCAAAGTTTTAAACTTTGTGCCAGGTGCAATGGCTCACTCCTATTATCCTAGCACTTTGGGAGGCCAAGGCAGGAGGGTTTCTTGAGGCCAGGAGTTTGAGACCAGCCTGGGCAACATAGTGAGAAAACATCTCTAATAAAAAAAAAAAAATTAGCTGCTGCGGTGGTGCATGCCTGTAGTCCCCAGCTACTTGGGGGGAGGCGGAGGTGGACGATTACGTGAGCCCAGAAGCTCTGGACTGCAATGAGCTATGATAATTCCACTGCACTACAGCCTAAATGACAGAGCAAGATCCTGTCTCTAAAAAAAAATAGAATAAAACTTTCTTTTTTCATAAAAGTTTAATAATATATCATTGTTGGCAAAGCAATAAAATTTATCAATAACTATTTATCAATAACTGTAAACATATTAGGATCTCCTCCACAGTTAAGAACATAATATGTGCATTATTCTGGATGTCAATTTAATTATTTGTTTAAATAGCTTATATAGAAATACATAAATTATAAATATCTTATTGTTTTGCTTTATAATTTTTACTGTTTACAACTACTATACTTCTGAAAATTTTATAAATTATTGACAAGAAACAGAAATAAATCCACAACATTAATTCTTTTTCTCCTTAGTTTTTCTGATTTCATTCTGATATACGTGCTAGGAATTGTGGTATATAACTGTGCTGCCACTGAGTGACAAACTAACCTTGACCTACTTATAATGAAATGTTATGTTGTCACCCAGGCTCAAGAAGTCATTAAAGCTTGACAGCATTGCCTCCTGTCAGCTTTTCTAAAATCCCAGTTGAACAAAATGTCTACCAGAATTATGACTTTGTTTCACTATTTTTTTTGAAATGACATCTTAACTAATTAAAAGTAAACTGTCGGATTTCAGTGCTGGCCCTACACAAGCTAAAGGTCAGCCCATTAAGGATTTTCTTATTGGCAAGGCAACTTTGCTTCTTATGGGTACATCTTCATAGCAAAATAGGGTAGGAAAAAAACCCAGTTCATCGTAAGCCCTGAACTTTGGCTCTTTGGCCTAGTATATTTTTCTAAGCTTGTGGTTTCCTGGCCAATAATCCATTAAACCTGAAGGGAAAAGAAAATATAAACCATAATATAAATTCAGAGAAAATTTTTAAAGTAATTATGTTTATAATACAAATTCTAAAATGATATACATTCATAATTACAATCAAGATACAATGCTGCAAGCTTAACCTTGAGTATAAATTTTAGAAGATATTTAAGTATATAAACAAGGTCTGTACATCAAAGAATAAAGGATAAATCAAAAAGATGAAATAAATTTCATAAGGGCAATTTAAGTAAATTTGCCATTCTTAAGGATCAAGGAGAAATGAAGGAGGTCACAGTGAGTGTCTGGGAATCATACACAAAGCTACAATTTTTATCCATTAGCTATTCTCGTATTTTTAAACATAAAAGAACTGAGAGAGAAACAAAGAACAGTTTGAATTAATTCTTCCAATGGCACTTTAAAATTTTTTCTTTTCAAATTCTTTTTCTGTGGAGACTTCAAATTTAACTTAGTATTATCCGTGGTTGACCTATAAATGAGGCTGAATGGCACAAATAAAATTTTAAAAAATAAAGGAAAAAAGCTATCAAAATTTTAAAATGTATTCTTTCTAACAACAGCTATGTAAAATAGACTATACTAATTATTTACAAATAAAAGCAATCCACTGTGCAAACTATTGTATTATTTTAGCAAAACATTTAAATTTAGAGGGGAAGGGCTATTTTAAATAGTGCCATATTTGACAGGAGATAATAACATCACTAAATAGACAATTTGGATCCACAATTAAAGAGAGAAATCATTTCTTTTAATGACAAATGTGCAATTATTATAGCCTTGGCAACTGGTTGGAAATGTGATTCTAAATCCTTACCAAATCTAACAATGAAAGATTTTTCAATGATTGCTTATTATGAGAGTTTTATCTTTCTAACAGCCAAGATTTTGGAGACGTCCCAAAAGTCCATGCTAGTTCTCGATCTTCATAAAAATGTTTGTCTTATCCAATTAACATTCCTAAGATGAACTCTTCTAATAACTAAATACTCTTCCAATGCTCCTTCTAAAGTATTCCTATGTCACAGGTCCTGTGGAGGGCACAGGGAGATAGGAAAGACCTAGTCCTGAAAGACATTTTATATGTGTAAAATATATAAATAGGCAATTCTGGAAAGAACAATGATCATTCCAAATGAAATAAATGAGTACTAGAAGGATAAGTCATTTAGAAAGCAAGCCTGGTTGCTCAGAGGAAAATTCTATAAGGGCGCAGGATTGAAAGCGGGAAAACCAGTTAGGAAGCTACTATTCGAATACAGGAGGAAAAAATCTTCACTGAGAAAAAAAAGTTTGTAATATTAGTAGGAGAAAATGTCAATATTTGGTGATTAATTGAATATGTTGCATAAGGTAAAAGGAAGGGAAAGTGACAGGTCAAATATAATATAACTCCCAGGTTTCAAGATTGAGTGTCTGAGAGGGTAGATAATCTTATCATTCATTGAGGTAGAATACTAAGGAGGAAAGAAGTATTTGGAGGTTTAAAATTACTGAATTCAGTTTTGAATATGTTGAATTTGCAGAGTCTTCAGAATTCTTAGGCAAATAAGACATTATGAATAAAATAAGAATATGAGGATGTTCTCTATCAACATATAAGGAGAAATTGTGTGGGACACTGGTCCAAGTATGTTCTTGAGGTATAGCATTTTGTGAGAAATGGCAATTGGTGTTTCTAAGAAATTCATGTTGTAAATATAGGCTTTGGGTAGTATGGACATTTTAACAATATTGTCTTCTAATCCATTAACATAGGATGTATTTGCATTTATTTGTGCCTCCTTTAATTTCTTTTACCAATGTTTGTAGTCTTCAGTGTACAAGTCTTTCACCTCCTTGGTTAAATTTATTCCCAAGCTTATTTTTCTTTTTGATGCTATTATAAATGGAATTCTTTTCTTAATTTTCTTTTCAATGGTTCATTGTTAGTGTATAGATATATAACTGATTTCTGTATGTTGATTTTTGTATATTGTAACTTTACTGAATTTATTAGATCTAACAGTTTTTTATGGAGCTTTTATAGTTTTTTACATATGGAATCATGTCATCCTCCAGCAGATAATTTTACTTCTTCTTTTCCAATTTGAATGCATTTTTGTCTTTTTTTTGCATCTTTGCTTAAGCTAAAACTTCCAGTACTATTTCTAAGTGGTGAAAGTGTGCATTCTTGCCATGTTCCTGATCTTAGATGAAAAATTTACAGTTTTTTACCACTGAGTAAAATGTTAGCTGTGGGCTTGTGCTATACATCCTTTATTATGTCAAGGTAAATTCCTTCTATACCTAGTTTGTTGATCGTTTTTGTTATGAATGGGTATTGAATTTTACCAAATGCTTTTTCTGCATCTATCAACATAATCATGTGCTTTTTATACTTTATTCTGTTAATGTGTATCACATTGATTGCTCAACTAAATGCCCTTGAGATACCCTAGTAAAATTGTGTATAAAATATATAAATAGATAATTTTTCAAAGAACAATAAATAATCAACAAAAAGGGAAAGAATCTATCATTGCCAGTAATCAAAATTATAAAATAAAAAGTATAGGCAAATAGCAGCCCAATTTTTTCTATAAATGAGTTTTCATAGCCAATTTCTGTATTCAAAAATAAATGTGTCAATTTAATAGAGGCCAGAGATATATTAACTGATACTTTGAAAAGAATACCTCATAAGAAAAATAAGAATCAACTGATTTTGGAAAGGAGCATGACTATATATTCCAAGGATATCATTGCCAAATATGATGTTATCATTAAATTACATATCTTTTATCAAAATGCTGGATACACAGCATGGTGTGCTAAAGAAATATTGGTTGATATCTTACAGTGGAAATAGGTACTAATTAGTAAGTAATCTCTGCCCCAGCTCTCAGAGAGTGAGAGACCAATTTGCGTTCTGTAATTGTTCTCTCTGGGCCCCCAGATAATTGGATGGTGTCCATCAACATTGAGAGCAGATCTTTCCCACTTAGTCCACTCAGACTCACACACAAATCTCCTCTGGAAACACCCTCACAGACACACACAAGATAATACTTTACCAGGTTTCTAGGAATTCCTTAATTCAGTCAAGTTCACAACAAAAATTTAGTCCACAAGTCCATTCTTTGTCAACTTGGCACCCATACACATCTCCTTAAAACGTACTTACCTTCCAAATAAAGACAATGAGGGCTACCCAGCTGAGAAGAAACAGGGAAACCAGGCTCTCTTATGCAGACCTAGAACAATACCTACCACCCTGCAATGGGATGTGTGAGACAGAGACGTGAGTGGATTATGCTCCCCATGCTGCTTACCCGAGAGAGGATCCACCCTCTCTTGTAGCAAGCCTAAGGTGCCATTTTGAGAAATTAATGCTGAACTGCACCCTGCCTTCAGATTGAGTTCAAGTTGATGCCGCTGTAGCCATTGCCCAGCTGAGGAGGGACAGGGGAGCCCAAGGTGCCCTACACATACCTAGTACAATATCCACTGCCTTGCTATGGACTATTATGAGATCAGAACTCAAGTGGACCAGAATCCCCACAGTTTCTTGCCCATATCACTCACCTGAAAGGGGCCCTTCGCTTTCTGAGAACAGGCCCACAGCCAGCACCATTTTGAGAGTTTAACTCTCGACTGTGCCCTGCCTTTGGATAGAGTTTAAGGTGACATGACTGCAGCTGCCACCTGACTGGGGAGATAGAAGGAGAACAAGCTCTCCTAAGAATTTTTAGGACAATACCCACCACCCTTCTATGGGCAGCTGTAGGGCTGAGGACTAACCTGCCCAACCCATTGCAGCTACCAGCAACACTAACATGAACTGCTTGGTACTCAGGAGGTGACTTCACCACTGCTATTGACACCACCCACTAGACAACTAGGTGCAGAAGGCCCAGTGATCCTCAGGCAAATACGTTGCAAAAGGCATTTTATAATCAGAATGTCTAAACTCAAAATGAAAGAAAGAACTTTAAAATTAGCAAGAGAGAAAAGTAAAAATAGTCACCTATAAAGGAAACCCAATCAGACTAACAGAGAACCTCTCAGCAAAAACCTTACCTGTCAGAAGAGAATGGGATGATATTTTCAATGTGCTGAAATTAAAAAAAAAAAAAACTGTTAGTCAAGAATTCTACATCCTGCCAGAATAAGCTTAATAACTGAAGGAGAAATAGTCTCCCATACAAGCAAACACTAGCAGAATTTGTTACAATTAGAATGGCCCTACAGGAAATGCTCAAAGAAATCTTAAAGATGGAAATGAAAGGTTGATATTCACCATCACAAAAACACACCAAAATATAAAACTTATAGGTCTGATCACACAAAGGAGGAAGAGAAAGGAATCAAATGGATACACGAAAAATTTCATCAAACTCCAAAGACAAAAAGCCACAGAAAATGAAAGAAACAAAGAATTTATAAATCACCTAGAAAATAGTTAACAATATGAGAGGAACAAAGCCTCACATATCAGGATTAACCTTGAATGTAAATGGATTAAATGCTCCACTTAAAAGATAAAGACTGGCAGAATGGATAAAAAAATATGATTCAAAAATATGCTACTTACAAGAAAACTCACCTTACCCATAAAGACACATATAGACTGAAAGTAAAGGGATGGAAAAAAAAATTCCCACACAAATGGAAACCAAAAGTGAGCAGGAGTACCTATACTTACATCAGATAAAACAGTCTTTAAATCAAAAATAGTAAAAAAGTACAAAAAAGGTCATTATATAATGATAAAGGGATCAATTCAGCAAGAGGATATAACAATCTTAAATATGTATGCCTCCAACATTAGAGGACTCAGATTCACAAAACAAATATTACTAGACTTAAAGGAAGAGATAGATAGCAACACAATAATAGTGGGGTACTTCAACACCCCATTCACAGCACTAGATAGATCATTGAGACAGAAAATCAACAAAGAAACATCGGACTTAAATTGGATTTTAGACCAAATGGACTTAGCAGATATTTATAGGACATTCTACCAAACAACAACAGAACATAAATTCTTTTCACAGCAAAAGAAATAATAAACAGAGTGAACAGGCAACCTGCAGAATGGGAGAAAATATTTACAAACTATACATCCGATGGGGACTGATATCCAGAATTTATAAGGAACTCAAACCAATCAACAACAACAACAACAACAAAACACATATAATTACATTAAAACATGGGCTAAGGACATCAATAGACATTTCTCAAAAGAAGACAAACAAATGGCCAACAAGCATATGAAAAAATGTTCAATATTACTAATCATCAGAGAAATGCAAATTAAAACCATAATGAGCTATGATCTTGCACTAATCAGAATGGCTATAATTAACAAGACAGAAAATAACCAATGCTGGTGAGGATGTGGAGAAAAGGGACCTCTTATACACTGTTGGTGAGAATGTAAGTTAGTACAACCTCTATGGAAAACAGTATGGAGACTTCTCAAAGAACTAAAAATAGAACCACCATAGGATCCAGCAATCCCACTACTGGGTATCTAATCATAGGACAATAAATATATTAAAAAGATACCTGCATTTATCTATTTATCACAAAACTATTCACAATTCTGAAGATATGGAATCAATCTAAGATTGGATATCCATCAAGAGAAGATTGGATAAAGTAAATGTGGTATATATATATACACAAAGGAATACTATTCAGCCATAAAAAGAATGAAATCATGTCTTTTGCATCAGCATGGTTGGAAGTGGAGGCCATTATCATAAGTGAAACAACTCAGATACAGAAAGATAAATACTGCATGTTCTCACTTATAACTGGGAGCTAAATAATGTGTACAAACGGGGGTAGAGTATGTAATTATGGACAATGAAGACTTGAAAGGGTGGGAGTGGTGGGAGGTGGTTGGATAATGGGTGGTTACTTGTTGGGTACAATGTGTGTTGTTCCAGTGATGGATGCACTGAAGGCTCTGACTTCACCACAATGCAATATAACAGTGTAGCAATATTGCACTTGTACCCCATAAATATATACAAATAAATAATTTTTAAAAAGAATTGAAACCAAAGATAATATTAGTGAAAGTGCAACCAAATATAGAATGAGAAATTGCTCTTTAATGAGTAAAAAATACTCCAAGATAAATGATGATGGATTAGCTAAATTAAGGAATATATTTCTGGGTTAAACATTATTTATAGATTGTTAAAATGGTAAATAGTAAAGTGGTAAAAAGAAAAGTGCATAGATGATTCATAATAAATACTGAAGAATAATGATTAAATACCCTTTAATACTTTAATGAAATAATATACAAAATATATGAACAGATATGTCTTGTAGGAATAACAAATGAACAATAAAAATGAAAAAAAATCATTGCTACTGGTCAAAATTACAAAACAAAATTAATATTGATTTAGTCTTTAAATTATTAATTTGTTATATTAAAAATAATATTTTAGTGAGGAGTGCTATAATATTAGTACACTTAGATATGCATATAAATATTATACAATCATTATTTAGTAATAGTCACATAAATGTTAATTAGTTATTATATTATAAAAACTGCATTAAAATAATTTCACCTGCTAAAATATATATCAGAGTGTTTAATCAGAAAGTTATTTATAAAGGCTTTTAAAGTCTATGCAAATCAAAATGTACAATTATAATGTAAATTAATCAAGAACAGCCTCCATATTCGATATATGATGAACTTAAGTATAAATTGAAAAATTGCACAGTATATATTTTCAGTCAAGTGCTTTCAGGTATCACTTAAGGCACTCCTTCACAAAAACACCAATATCCTATAATTTTATTAGCTTAAAGAGAGTTTATGCATATTACCTCCCTTGGCTTCTGCCAAATCGTTACTTTACGTTCAAAAAAACAACAGTGTCTTGATTATCTCATCCTACAGAGAAAGTGAAAGTACCAACCACCTTACAATGCCCTTTCCTTTGAATTTATAAATACACATATTTTTCAAAGTCATGCATTAAATAAACAAATACTTATTTTAATTAAGCCATCCAAATACTCAAAATGAATACTTTCTTTTTTTCAGTCTACACTTCCACCTGTATTTCATGAATAGAAAATATTTAAGTTTAACTTATCTTTTTGTGACTGAGTTTTATAAGTGAGTTAGGAAAAATGAGTCAGGATTAATAGAAAATGAAATCTTTATAAATCCCTATTATTTGTCCAAAGTTTCTCAAATGTTTTCTATATTTGTCCAATATTTTATTTTTATCAGTTGAATTTCTGGTCAAGTGGGAGGTAGTGGGGGATCTGGTGGGTATGTACCATTTCACTGAAAATTTGTGCCCGGCCCACCCACCCTGCTTCCATCACTGCTGGTGCCCAAACATGCAGCTGGGGGGACTGAGGGGTAGTACATTGCCACTACTGCCAATGCTGGTGCATCATGCACCATCCAGGAGCCTGAGGACCTGCCTGCCTCACCTGCCACTGTCACTGCCAGTGTCTGAGCATGCCACCCGGAGGCCTGAGGACTGGCCCATCTGGGCATCCCACCATCACAATGTTGCCCATTTATGCCACCAGGAGGCCCAATGACTGGCTTGATTGGTCTGCCACTGCAACCACTGATGCCCAAAGACTGGCCTGCCTAGTGTTCCCATTCCCAGCAAAGCCTCACCACAGCCTCCACTAAGAACCACAGCCTAAGCCACTGAGGAACTCACAGATACCACTAAAGTTGACTACAGCCAAAGAAATCCTACTGAGACTACACTATTGTGCCCACCCAGAATCAAAGCCATAGCATCCTACGCAACCAACACTATAGATACACCTACAAGAAAAAGTCTTTCCCTACATAACATACTAAAACCTAAGCGAAACAGCAAAAACAGTGATGAGAGAAATTTATAGCAATAAATGCCTATATCAAAAAAGTAGAAATATTTCAAATAAACAATCTAAGGATGCACTTCAAGGAACTAGAAAAGCAAGAACAAACCAAACACAAATTAGTAGAAGGAGAGAAATATTAAAGAACAGAGAAGAACTAAATGAAATACAGACTAAAATAAAAATACAAAAGAACAATAAAAAGTTGGTCTTTTGAACAGATAAATAAAATTGTTATACTACAGAAATACAGAAGATTATTAGAGATTATTATAAACAATTACATGCTAGCAAATTGGAAAGACTAGATGAAATGGATAAATTCCTGGGCACATATAACTACCAAGAAGAAATAGAATACCAGAACATACCAATACTAAGTAAGGCACTGAATCAGTAATAAAAAGTCTGCCAACAAATAATAGCTCAGGACCTGATGGGTTTACTACTGAAGTCTACCAAACTTTTAAAGAACTAATGCCAATTCTCAAACTATTCCAAAAAATTGAAGAGGGGGAATTCTTTCTAACTCATTCTATGAGGTCTGAGTTACCCTGATACCAAAACCAGAAAAAGACACAACCAAAAGAGAAAACTATAAGTCAATATCCCTGATGAACATGGATGTAAAAATCCTCCACAAAATACTAGCAAACTGAATGCAATAGCACATCAAAAAGATAATACATCATGATCAAGTGAAATTTATCCCAGGGATGCAAGGAAGATTACATATGCAAATCAATAAATGTGATACATCACATAAACAGAATGAAGACCAAAACCATATGATCATCTCAATATATGCAGAAAATCATTTGATAATATTAAATATCCCTTCATGATAAAAACTCTCAAAAAATTAAGCATAGAAGGAATGCACCTCAACATAATTAAGGTCATATATGACAAACCCACAGCTAACATCATACTGAATGGGGAAAAATTGAAAATCTTTCCTCTAAGAAGTGGAACAAGACAAGGATGCTCCGTTTTGCCAGTCTTATTTAACATAGTACTGGAATTCCTAGCCAGAACATTCAGGCAAAGGAAGAAAAAGGCATCCAAGTTGAAAGAGGAAGTCAAATTGTCCTTCTTTGTCAATGACATGATCTTATTTATAGAAAAATATAAAGATTCAATCAAAAAAACTGTTAGGATTGGTAAACAAATTGAGTAAAGTTTCAGGATACAAAAATCAATATACAAAAATCAGTAATGTTTTATATACCAGTAATGAACTAGCTGAAAAAAGCTCTAGAAAGTAATCCCATTTACAATAGCTACAAAAAATAAAATAAAATACCAAGGAATAAATTTAACCAAGGTAGTGAAAGATCTCTACAATAAAAACTACAAAACACCAATGAAAGAATTAGAAGAGGATACAAACAAATTAAAAGATATCTCATGTTCATAGATTGGAAGAATTAATATTGTTAAAATGACTGTACTACCCAAAGCAGTCTACACATTCAATGCCATTCCAATAAAAAAACAATAATATTCTTCACAGAAATAGAAAATCTATCCTAAAATTTGTATGGACACAAAACATCCTTGAATAGCCCAAGTAATACTGACGAAAAAAACAAAGCTGGAGGCATTACACTACCTAACTTCAAAATATACTATAAAGCTATAGTAACCAAAACAGCATGGTATTGGCATAAAGACAGATGCATAGACAATGGAACAGAATAGATAACTTAGAAATAATTCATTTTTAGAGCCAACTGACTTTTGACAAAGGCACCAAGAACATAGACTGGGGAAAAGACACCCTCTTCAATAAATAGTGCAGGGAAAACTTGATATCTATATGCAGAAGAATGAAACTAGATCCCTATCTCTTAGCATATAGAGAAATCAACAAAAATGGACTAAAGACTTAAATGTAAGATCCAAAACTATAAAACTATTAGAAGAAAACATAGGGGAAAGCTATAAAACATTGATCTAGGCAAAAATTTTATGGCTAAGACTTCAAAAACATACACAACAAAAACAAAAATGGACAAATGAAACTATATTAAATTAAAAACCTTCTGCACAGCAAAGGAAACAATCAACTGAGAGAAGAGACAACCTGTAGAATGGGAAAAAATATTTGCAAACTATTCCTCCAACAAGGGACCATTGTCCACAAGATAGGAACAAAGAACTCAAACAACTCAAAAACAACAAAAACACTGACTAATCCAACTAAAAAGTGGGCAAAGGAACTGAATAGACATTTCTCAGAAGAAGACATACAAATGGCCAACAAGCATGAAAAAATGCTTTACAATTCTATTCATCAGGGAAATGCAATTCAAAACTACATTCAGATATCACCTCTCCCCAGTTAGAATGGCTATTATCAACAAGATAAAAAGTAAAAACAAAAATTCTGGAAAGAATGTGGAGAAAAGGTAATTCTTATACACTGTTGGTGGGAATGCAAATTTCTGTAGCCAACATGGAAAATGTTTTAGTTTCTCAAAAAACTAAACATAAAATTACCATAACATCCAGCAATCCCACTATTGGGTAATATGCAAGTGAAAGAAAATCAGTATAACAAAGACAGGCATGGTGGCTCACATCTGTAATCCCAGCACTTTAGGAGGCAGAGGCAGGAGGATCACTTGAGACCAGGAGTTCAAGGCTGCAGTGAACTCCAGCTTGGGTGACAGACCAAGACCTCTTCTCTCAAAAAGGGGAAGGAGATACCTGCACCCCTATATTTATCGTAGCACTATTCACAGTGACTAAGATATGGAATCAACCTACATATCCATCAACAGATGAATGAATAAAAATACAATGGAATACTATTCAGCCATAAAAATTAATGAAATATGCTCTTTCGAGGCAACATGGATGAGCATGGAGGACATTATGTTAAGTAAAATAAGTCAGACACAGAAAGATAAATATCACATGTTCTCACTCATATCTGGGAGGCAAAAATATTCTGAGCTCATGGAAGTAGACGGTAGGATTGTGGTACTAAATGCTGGTGAGGATCGGGGAGGAGAGGATAAGGGGAGGTGGCTAAAAGATAAAAAATTACAGCTAGATAGGATGAATGAGTTCTTGTGTTCTACAGCACTGCAGGGTAAATATCATTAACAATGATGTGTTTTATATTTTCAAAAAGCTAGAAGAGAGGATTTTGATTATTCACAACACAAAGAAATGATAAATGTTTGAGGTGATGGATGGATATGTTAATTACCCTAATTTGATCATTATACATTGTACACACCTGTTGAAATATCACTCTGCACCCCATAAATATGTACAATTATTACATGACAACTAAAAATAAAAGGTTAAAAAAAGAAATTTTATGCCAATTTGTGTGAGAGAAGACTACTGACCTACATGCTATTCTCCAGCACGTGTGTTTCACTACTCATTTATGTTTATTCTTTTATGGTTCTCAACACACTATATTATAATTATATATTAATATTTCTAATTCCTCTAAATAGAACAGGAACTAATGCTGTTCTGCTTCCACTAGTATATCATGGCAAATTTGGCAAAATATAACTGAAAGAAGAAACACTGAATGCCACAAAATGAAATGCTTACAAAGAGTGTCTGAGAATCCTATTTTGCATGTTTTTTAAATGAAGAAAAGCTTGGACAAAAGTAAACATCTTAATAAATGTACTATTTCTAGTTCAACTATACCTTCATCTCTCATGCATCTTAGTGATAAAATGGTTCATTCATCCAAGATCAAATATATTCTCTTCTGGTGAAAATATGACTGAAAAAATAAATGATCAAGGAGGAGATAATTAAATCAGCTAGGATGTCTTATCAAATGAGCCATGAAAATTGCTATATGGCACTCATTCAATTGGAAACACCGTTGAAAGTGCCTCCCCTTTCATGCTGTTAAATGCTCACTGTTCATTAAGGACGCTCAGGCTTTTTCCTAGCATCTGCAATCATGCTTTGTCTTTTCTTATAGGAGGTAACATAGTGTTATCAGTTTTGTAGGATCTGAAGGTAGATCACATGGGTTAAAAGCCAGTCTCCACTACCTCCTAAAAGGGTAATCTGTGGAAAGTTTCTCAACCTCTCTAAAGTCTGAATTTCCTCATCTTTAAAATGTAGATATAAACAACACATTTACTATCTCAATTTTTTTCACAATAACATTATTTTGAGTGCTTAGCACAGAGCCTGGCTACTAGTAAATGATTGTTAAGAGTTGTCATTTGTCTTATTTTGTTAAGTTTTGGGGTTCTTTGTGGATCTTATTCATTTGCCCTATTAAAAGCAAAGCTGACTACAACAAAAGGATTAAGATAAAACTCATTTAAGGCAGAAGTATGGGAGATAGGTATGCATACCTACCTGCATGTGTGAGTGGAACTTTGAGAATGATAAAATCCATTGAATATCAGATTTTCATGCTATTGGATTCTTAATCAGTTTTAATGACAGAGAGACAAGATACAGTAGAATGAAGAAGAAACCATCTATCCCTCATCCAGATTTAAAATGCCTTCCCGTGTTTTGAAGATCACTACATTCTATATAATTATTAATATATATGTGCATGCACATACACACACATAATCATGCAAGAAGATGGCATTTCAAAATATACACAGATTTCATTTTTACAGTATAAGTTTTCTTAATATAGTTTGTATCCTACTACCTAAAACAAGTATGAAAAAATGAGTCAAAGAAGAATAAAGCAATCAGTTAAGTTCTCCTCAAATTTATTCCTTAATTCATATAATAAAAATTGATTGGCATTGTCTTCTGACTTCAAGAAGGTTTCTTTTATTATTATAGTTGCCATTGGTATTATTGTTGTTATTAAGGGAGATAAAATGGAAATAAGAATTTATAATTAATGCAGAGTTTCAAGCTTCATGTTAGGCTACTATAGGCTCCTATGAATATATATGCCTTAAGTTGAATATATTAATTGCAGCTTTAAAGGCAAGTAGGAGTTAGGGAAATGAAGAATGATGGTATAAAAGTATGAAATGATGCAGGCAGAGAATGTAACAAGGTTAAAGGTCAAGAGGTGATAATATGGAGGAGGTTTGTTTATAGCAAATTCATAGAAAAATTTAATGAATGGTAGGAAATTCATTTTGATACATATTTTGGACAGCAAACCTCAAGGTCATTGAAAAGTCATTTATAAAAGTTTGGTTTTAATCCTGAATTAATGGGAGGCATTGCAATATTTTAACATCTGAGTGATCTGGTAAAAAATTTTGAGAAGAGTGTGTAGTTATTTCCCAATCCTGAAATTTACTTTTTTTTTAAAAAAAAAAATGTAATTAATTCACAAGAAAATGGAAGAAGATGTATCAGGAACAGTGAACATAGATAACTCTCTCAAGAAGTTTTGTTACAAAGGGGAGCAGAAAAAAGAAAACTGCATTTGAAGAGTTGTGGGATTAAGAAAGTTAGAATAAATATGCTAAGCAACCTTATCCCTTAGAGTAATAGTGGTTATTACATGAAGAGCCAAGTCAAATAATCTAAAGCTTCAACTCCACCAAAATTTAAACCAAACGATTATCATATTCTGGGAGTGAGACTCAGGAGGGACAGGGATAGATCGCAAATACTACTGTTAGCATTAATGTTTTCAAATCCTCAAGGGTGATGACCCCTAGAGCATTCCTATTTAAAATCCAGTTTTACCAGTACAGAAAAATTGGATGGGTTTTAGAGGCTAACAGTATGTCATCATTGATTATAACTGCTGTGTATTTGGTCTTATTGTGATGCTCATCAATAGATCCTGAAAAGTAACTCTTTTCTGGCTAATGTACTTTTCCCCCCTATTTTATAATCAGAGAAGGTGAGACATAGTAGTATAACTACCTAGTCCAGTGGTTGTATTGTATCACCTGTCTGAGGTTTATGTGGTCTCTCTTAGTTTTGTAGGCATCATGTATTGAGAGGGTTATTCTATCCCAATTGTTAAATAACTTAAAAGGATACCAGCTTTACCTGAAGCCTGGTACAAGAAAAGGCTACCTAGTTTCCAGGCTGCACTGTAAGTATCTCTGCCACACAGACCTAAGACAAGTTTAACTCGGTTGTGGTTTATCTGGCTATTGTACATAGCCTGTATCAGACACTAAATAATCTCTGCAGAAGCTCCTAGGTTTTGGAACAAAATGATGTCCTCTTTGACAATTTACTGCTTCACTTCTGAGATATATAGTTCTTGTTTCTGGCTCTAGTTGGTCAACAAAGATCTGATTATGGGACCTCAGGTGACCAGATTATCCAATCTTTTCATTATAAACTAGTGTATTCTTATCGCCAAGTCACAAAGTAAGAGATAGAAGCATAATATACATCACAAAGGACCAAGCCAAAAGAAGGCATACAAATATCTGGCTTAACTATTGGTATATTTGTTACACTGGTGATGCTTTTCTAGCATGTATCTGTAGTCGTGTGGAGTGTTCTCTTTATAAATATCTGTTGGAGGAGAAAATAATTCAGCATAGCTTGCAGATAGTTCTGTAAATATAATTGCATATTTTAGATGTGAAGAGGTATGGAAGTGTGTTGGTGTAGCTATACTCATGAGTTTTGTTCTATGTGAATATAATGATTCTGTGGGATTTACTGAGACTTCCTTTGTTTGTTATACCATTTTCAGAAAATGTCAATGTTAATAATCTGTGTGTCCAAGGTAATAGTATATATAGGCTAAGCATCCCAAATAGGAAAATCAAAAATCCAAAATGTTCCAATGAGCATTTTTTTGACTGTCATGTTAGCACTCAGAAAGTTTCAAATTTTGAAGCATTTTGGGTTTTGGATTTTTGTATTTGGAATGCTTAACTTGTAACTAAGTATAATACAAATATTCCAAAATCTGAAAGCATCTGAAATCCGAAACATTTCTAGTTCCAAGTATTTCAGATAAGGGTACTTAATTTGTAGTATGTATCTCTTAGGGAGACTATTGTTAATTATTTTTTTCTTTTAGTCAAATTTTCAATATACTAATTATTCAGGTCAGTTATATCTATCAGTTTCCAAGAGAATTGTTATTACAAAACCACAATTTTAGAATAATTTCTTTATTTCTACCAAATTTCAGTATAGTCTTATAGATATCAAGACTATGTTGTAAATACAATATATTCGTAGTAAATTATTCTTTCAACAATTTGCTTTTAATATCCCTGGTTATTTTAATCTTGAATTATGTTTAATCTGATATGAAATTGCCCACCTGGGATTTCTGCTTTGTATTTGCCTTATATCTATGTTTACTTCCTTTAAGCTTAAATTTTCTGTTTTCTTTTGCTTTAATGTGTCACTTCAAAAGAAAACATTGCTGAATACTTTTCAAAATCCAATCTGAGAATTAGTTCTATATTTGAAAATGCATTTTATCAACTTAGACAAAAACATAGCTAAGTAAAGTCTTAACCTGTCTTGCTTTCCATATAATAGCTCTTCCTAGGTTAATTTTACTTAAACTAAAGTAATTTTTACAGTTTTTTTCAGAGCATTTTCTTATGTGATGCAGTATTTGAGTCTTATGCACCTGAAAAAAGTAAATATGCTGTTGTAACCAGCCCCATGAACAAATTTCAAGGACCCCTATATGTTTTTTATAATCCTCTTCCTTAACTAACTATTTGAACTTTTGAGTTGTTTCCCAGAAATGATGGATTTTCTGCAAGACAAATAAGTTGAGACACTGAAGGCCACAGGGCTGATTTGCTGATACCAGGACTCACCATCCCCCTCAACCTGCCCCAAGGCACATGGCCCCTCCTTAAAAAGCCCATGATCTCCTTTAGTTGGAGAAGATGGATTTGAGGCAGCTTCTCCCATTCTACTGATGTCTGTTGTGTTAAAAATTCCTTTTTTCCTTGGCAATCCTCCTTGTCTCAAAAATTGAATCTTTGTGCAATGAGCAACTGGACCTAAACCAAAACCCTCTTGCAGTTTTGACATTTATGGGGATTTGTCCAGGATGATGTTGCTTGTGGGTCAGTGGCTGCAGAGTGGGAAGAGACAAAAAGCTTCCCTTAGCAGCTGCCTGGCCATATTTGCCAGAAGGCACCTTTGGACTCCACCACCAGCTCCACCATTACCACTCTCCATCACATTGCTGATTGCCTCCAGATTGCCTCAGAAGAAAGGAACTCTGGATTTGGATTTTGGCATTTGCATCTAGATGGGTGAGTGCTATTTGAAGGTACAGCACAGCGGTGTATGCCTCTCTCATTTTGGGGAATTCTAAGGGAATTCCCATTTGTTTTGGGTTGGATAAGCCCCCAACCATTTGTGAGAGTGGGAACTAACCTGTTTTGATTTGGCACTCCCAGGGCTTATTAGTTGAACTGCAGTCTGTTTGTTTAGAATCTCTCTTTATATTAAGTGTTTACCTGTATTGGTGTATGGTATGTAAAGGTGGAGTCTGTTAACCTCTCTGTCTCCATTATCTATTCTGCCTACTTGGAATTTGCTGTCAATGGTATTATAAGTATAGTCCAAGATTTGGGAGGCTGAAAGACACTTCCATTGGTGGTTCCTCTTGTGGCAGGTTCTAAGGTCTGAGAGATTAGAATACATCTCTGTCCTGAGGTCTAGGAGACTGAAAGACACCTCCATTCATGGAGGCATCCTGGCTGAGATGCAGGGACACCCACTGTTGGAAAGGGAAAGGAGAGCAGTGGAAACATAAAGCATCTCATGGCTAAAGTTCTGAGATAAAACTATTGAAACTTTGTGTGTGTGTGTATGTGTGTGTTTAGATGTGCTTTATATATGTACATGTATTCTATGTCATGTCTACATGCTACCAAAATTGGCTTATAAATAAAAGGAGCTGGCATAAATTAGGTAAATATGCCCCAAGGCTATTCAAGTTCATGTGAATTTAGTAATCTTTGGTAAATAAACTGATTTTTAAAAAATTATTGGTAAAATAAAAACAAAAAGGTCTTCAAAATCACCAGCATACATTTTTGACTGGGTTTAGTGGTCATTTTTATATTTGAAAGTGTCATGGTTTGACATGAGTTGTTGAACCATAAACCCAGCCAAAACAAAATAATCACTGTTTGTGTGATTTTTGATAAATTGGTGTGATGAAAACAGCTAAATCTCCTGAATTAACAGCAAAGTTACCCATCTGTTTAAGTTTCTTGCTTAGGTAAAAAGTAGGCATGCTTAAACAAAAATAAGTGTCAGTATTACAATAAATAAAACTATAAATAAATGATAGCATAAAAACAGAAACTTATGGTCAAAGGTTTATAAAGATATTTTGGTTTTGGTCTCTTAATTATATTTGCTAATACATTTTCTTCCATTAACTTTGCTGTCTATGGAAAGGTAGATGTTGGATCTGGCCTCTTGGTGGACTATTGTCCTGGTTCTTTGGCTCCTTGCTTGGAAAATTCACAAGCAGGGCCAGTATGGTGGAGTGACCACAGAAAGGAAGCAATTCCACACAAATAGCTTTTATTGCAGAAAAGAAGGGAGCTATACAAAGCAAAAGTATGTTCCAGAGAGGAACAGGTCAGTCTCCACTGGTGGAGAAAGACATTGAGGACTCCCAGGTGGTTTCCTTTTATTGGCCTGGTCTGGGGGAGGGCGAATGGGGGGTGTGGGATGTTACCAGATGATTGATATACATGATTAACAGGTGTTCTTATAAGAAAGTTGCAGCTCTGCAATTGTGTATGCCTCAAAACCTCAAGTTCCTGCTCTTTTACATTTGTTAGCTGTGTTTTGCTGAAGTGCCTTCCCTGGCTTCTCCACCCCTAGGTACCACCTTCCTGGCCTGTATCAGCCACCTGCAGATTTGGTCCCTGCCTAACAGTACACATAAAATCTGTTTAAATCAAATTGAAGGCTTCCCTTTGGTCTGGCCTACTCTTAATTTGTTCTGAGTATCGGTTGCAAGCCAGCCTGTTATGTGTACATTGTGTTGCCATAGCAAATGCCTTTTGCCTAAGAAATTTTTTTTAAGAAAATTGCTGAACTGTTAATTTTTTATATAGTAACTTTTCTTAGAATCCAAAGAGAATCTCAAAACAATCTTACTCTTTGGAAGTATTACATGTACTTGAATTTATACTTAAGTAAAAAAAGTGGTTTGAGATCATTTAGATCATTTTTAAAATAGCTTGATCTTGATCCTTAGGTAAAAATTTTATGACTTTGTGTCATTTTTTGATATGCTAAAGATTTATGTTAAAGGTTTATTCAGTCTATAGTCAGGTGGTGTCATGTCAATAAATTTTATTTTGGGATGTTGGTATTTTAAAAAGATGTAATTAGTTAACATCTTTAAGCAAGATGTGTTCTAAAACTTCTACTATATTTATAGAATTTAAAGATGTTACATTATTCAGAATAGGAAGCTTTACTAGAATTCGTTTGTTTTCTTGGTAGGTTTTTTTTAAGTTTAAAAGTAATAATTAAAACTATATTTTTTGATTGTTTAAAATTCTTTTCCTTCTCTTTTCCTCCTCTTTTGTTTAAGAAAATATGTTTAGGTATTGAATTTGTTTAGACATTGAATGACTTTGTTGAGGGCACAATTAATTACATTTATTATATATCTAATGTTCACAGGCTATAAAAATAGTTAATGGAAGATAACTTGAAATGATAAGCGGCATCTAACTATTCTGCCTCCCAGATGTACTGGTGCTAAAATTATGGGCTTTCTTCACTCTGTTCCTTTAAAGGCCTCCACCCTAAAGCTAGTAATCTAATTAAGAAACCAGCTAAATTGAAAAGACCACCTGTCAAATTAAATCAGTCCTCAGTTAGCTGGCTATTTTAAAACAGTTTGTAAAATAGATATTACCTCTATAAAAATAAAATCTCCATTTGTAAGAGCACTTACCTCTCTGCACCTAAGCCACTAAAAACTTTTAGGATAAAAATGATAAAGTTTACATTAAAAAAAATTCCTTTGTTTAAGTCTAAGTTCTGTGCCTTGAGATGTAAATTCCTACCTGGTTTCATTTCTTTAGAAATGCAAATTTAGAGTTGCCTAGCAACAATAATTTAGGGCAATAAAACAAGTAATCAGGAAATCATTTATCTAAAGTGGGGGAGGAAAAGCTACTTGAAAACTGGCAAATGAAAAATCTTATACATCTATAAGATCTGCTTCTGATTGTATATGTGTATGTCATAGTTCCAAGATTCTTTTCATTAATTTGAAATCTTAAAGTAAATTAAGTATTAGATAAGTATAAAATGTCCAGGTCATTTCTGGAAAAGTAAGTGTGAGTCCAACAGTTTATAATCAGCTGTGGTCCAAGATTTCCCTCTTTAAGAAAAAGTGATAGAAAGAACTGCAATCGTTTTTTATGACTTTTTATTTAAAACATTACTGACTCTTTTTGTTCTGTTTTCCAGAGTCAAGACAAATATGAAAGTTTGCCTGAAATCTCCAGAATTTAAAAACTATTTAATTGCCAACATCCTGCTGCTAAATTACAAACATCCTCCCTCTAGGCCCAGGGAATATTACAGAAGAGGTGGGCATGTGAGATTGTAAGGGCTGATTTTGAGGAATGGAATTAGTTCATACCCTTCAGGTCAAGGATAGACACACAGATGCCTAAATGGCAGTCAAAATGAGGGACTTTGCCTTTTTGGGCCATGTGGTCTAGGCATCCATTCCAACCATAAAGAATTTCCTGCTTCCCATAGACTTAAAAGAAAATTACAGAGAGGATATCAAGATACCTGGTGACAGAGCTTCCTGGGTATAGTTGTTCCCAGTTACAGAGTTTATGCATATAGACACATAATAAGAAATTTATTGGGCACCTTAGGACAAATTACTAAAGTGACTGCAAAAATTATTGCTGTAAAACAAGTCTCTAAATTCCTTAGCTTAAATGGTTAACAATGCTTATGTTTTATATAATAAATTGCTATAAGTCTGTAACTAAACCCAAGATTACAATAGCTCAATGCTTATAGATATGTATAGATATGTTAATTTTATAACCTCACTTTTGGCATTTGGTGTTTTGCTCTTACATTGTACAAGTTGATAAATGCCTGTCCACCTCCATTCCCATCTGGCCTAGAATATATAATTGGCTAGAAGTCTTTGACTTTCAGTACCTTGGCCATAAAGTTCCCACAAAGGGACACATAGCCACATCACCCTGACGACAATGGGACAAAATAAAAGTCTGGCAATAGATGCTGCCTCTGGCAAATCTTTACCAGAAGTGGGTAAATGTAACCTAGGCAACTACCCCACCCCCCCCCAACTGAATGGATCCCCTCTTATCCAAGGGGAACAAACAAACAAACCTTAAAACTGAGTTTCCAGCCATGAAGTGAAGGGAGGTTGGACACGCCTACTGGTTTGTTTGATACATAAGGGCAATAAACCAAATAATGGGGGATGTTCATCTCCTTATCACTTTATCGATAAATTTTACCTGGTTTTCAGCAACAAATTTAAAAAGTGCTCTCTTTTGCATTCCTCTTGCTCCTGAATCCTGAGAACTATTTGATTTTGATGGGAAAACTTAAAGTCTAAAGGTAAGTGCCAATACTGCTACACTGTCCTTCCTTGAGGGTTAAAAATCTCCCCAGCAACCTTTTGAAAAATTCTGGCCAGAGATTTGAGGGAAACAGTTTTAGGCAAGGGAATGATTTTACAATGTGTAGATGATATCCTGATAGCCAGTGAGACTGAAGCTGAGCCAAGGCAACATGCTCTAATTGTATTAAATTTACTGGCTGACAAAGGATATAAAGCGTCTCAGAAAAAGCTCAGAGTTCACTTCCCATTATTAAATACTTGGACTTTGAATTGTCTCTCGGAACTTGGAAATTCCTCCCAGATTAGAGAGAGGCTGTGAATCAAATAGCAGTTCCCACCACCTGCAAACGGTTGTGAGGACTCTTGAGTATGACTGCATTCTTGGATACGGCTGGGTTTTGCTGGATTTAGATTCCTAACTTCAAGCTAATAGCAAAAAACTCTATAAATCCTTAAAAGGGGACGAAAAAGAACCACTTACTTGGACTAGGGCATGTCATAACGCTCTTTTGACTCTTAAAAAATTAATGACTGCCCCTGAATTGGGCCCCCTGAACTTATACAAGCCTTTTGATTTGTTATTCAAGAAAGGCAGGGAATTAGACTCAGAGTATAGACAAAAACTTTAGGAGATCATAAGCAACCTGAACTTTATTTCTCTAAGCAAATGGATGTGGTAACAAAAAGATAACACACTTGTCTGAAAGTGGTGGCTACTACTTATGATATTTTACAGGAAGCTGAAAAGTTTACCCTTGGGCAACTGGTGACTGTTCACACCATGCGTTATGTATTACCCCCTACTAGAACAAAAGGGAGGCTTTTGGTTAACAACCTGTGGTTGGAGTGGTAAATATCAGACTACTTTGTGAGATAATCCTAATGTAATTCTGAAGGTGGTGTCCACCTTAAATCCAGCCACCTTGCTGCCTACAGACTATCATTTCCCATTCCATATATCATTCAGATTATTGACCAAGTGTATTCTAGTCTCCCAGATTTGACTGAGCAGCCCCTGTTGGACCCAGATGAAGAGTTCTTTATGGATGGAAGTGGCCATATGGAACAGGGACAATATAAAGCTGGGTATGTTGTGGCTACCAGCCAACAGGTAATTGAGCCACAAGCCCTACTGCCTAGGAAATCTGCCCAGAAGAATAAATTAATTGCACTAACTTATATCTGATTATAAGTATGCCTTTATGGTGGTACATGCTCATAAGTTATTTGGAAGAAATAAGGGTAACTTACCTGTGAAAATAAGAAAATTAAATATGAATCACAATTCTTGAGTTATTAAAAGCCATTTTACTGCCCTGGGAGATAATCATTATGCACTTCAGGAGACATCAGAGAATTGTCTATGGTATACTTGAGGGCCAAGGGAGTGGCCCAGCAATTGGCCAACCAATTGGCCAACCAACTGGCCTTAATCCTCTCCCTCTAGTTGGACAGCCAGGGGACCCCATTTGTATAGTAGTACATCAGCAAATGATGTTTCTGAAAGGTGTAGGGAAATTGATAACACACCAGCTCCCAGAGGGACAAGCAAACAGGATCAGGTACTATTGGTGTACCCTCTGAGCATATTTTTCCCTGTGGGGTCAAAAGGAAGAAAATCCTTGGGTCTATGATTGTCTAAAAAGCTGGACAGTGGGTGACACTTGCTTGTTGGAAAGCCTTACCACCCACTTTCCAGTCCATAACAGGTCAAAATTACCCATTAAACTAGCTCCCTAAAACTGTTCTAATGAATGACTATGGGAATTTTAGATAGAAATTCTATCTGGGGGACACTGACCCAATATTTCCTGGGAGGGATCCCAAAGGGGGATGAGTATTTCTTTTGATATACTATTCTACCTTAGTGGGGAGAGGGTAGGTAACTCAACGATATGTAGTGAAAAGTTTCAGTTACAAGCCCAATGCTTTTGTTCTTCCTCATACCCCAACTATGTCCCATTTCACCAGGAAGCAGCCAGATAGATTCCCCAAGATTGAGGAATGAACTAAAAAGAAGGGGGGAGTTGTAACCAGCTCCACAAATTTCAATGACCCCATATGTGTTTTATAATCCTCTCCCTTAACTAACTACTTGAATTTTGAGTTGTTTTCCAGAAATGATAAATTTTCTGCAAGACAGAGAAGTTGAGATTCTGAGAGCCACTGGGCAGACTTGCCTCTAGAATAATTATTTTCAAGTTTGAATTTTTAGAATCATCACTAGGGGACATTTTAAATATTCGTATGTTGAAGTCCCACCTTTATACAATCTAATGTACTTGCTTTTCAGTTCATTCTTTGCATCAGTATTTCTTAAATTCCCTAGGTTATTCTGATATAAAACCAAGCACGTCAAATGATGCTTGGAAACTATTAACATTTTTTCTGTCTATTACACTGTTTATGGTTGCATTTCTCTTTTCTTATCTATTCTGTTGAACCCATTTTTATGCTTCATGTGAGATCTTTAAACTTTCTTTAGATGTATAAAAATGTCACCATTTATGCAAATTATCGCTATGCCTTCATTTACTCTTTTTTTCTTCTAGGGTTAAGATGACAATAGTTAGATATAGTCACATTCAGTTTCATTTTAATTTTTCACTGAAAGATATTTCTTAATATTAGATTTACTTGCTATCTGAAGAACCTGTAATTTTCAAACCTTCAAGCATATTTTGGGTCCTATGTGTGGTTTTGTTTGTTTTCTTTTGTTTTTATCTTATCTCTTTCCCCTCACATTTTAACATAAGCAACATGAAGAAGTGGAGCTACACCTACAACACTCTGCCTGGAAATCTCCTAACTTGATCTTTCAGTTTATTAGGTATATTTTCTACTTTTCATGTTACTTCAGGGAACAGTGCTTTGGCATCTATGTAACAAGAGTCCTCTTGACTCTCAATCTTTCTCCACAAATGGCTCTCACTTTCCTTTATTTTCTCCCTGTCACACTTTCAATCTCATCAGGATTCTTTTGACATCATGTTCAAAGCTCATTAAAATTCAAGAACACTCTCCTCCAAGACTTTCCAGTTTCTATTCTATCTACTGAATTTTAGTTTTTAAGATTTTTAGTTCCTGTGATCTCTTATAACATTGCAGTCAAAGAAATGGCTGAAGATTGACTGAGTCTGGAAAATCTGCTTTCAAGGTGACTCATGCACATGGCTGCTGACTTGACACATGTTGTTGGCAAGAGGATTCAGTTGTTCCCCCATAGACCTCTCCACGGGGATATTGAAATGTGCTTATGACATAGAACATGGTTTTTCCTAGAATAAGCAATCCAAGAGACCAAAGCAGAAGCTACAATGCTTCAGAAATCATATCTCATAATTTCTGTGACATTCTATTTGTTACAGAGACCAGCCTTGATTTAATATGGAAGGGAACAACACATGGAAGTAAATACTAAAAGGTGAGGGTTATGAGGGGCCATTTTGGAAGTTGTTTTTTACACATAAAAAGTAACAGTTTTCCTCACATGATTGTTATGAATACTACAACAAATAAAAATATGGATAATTCAGCTTTCTGTATTAATTTAAAAAGTAAAATTTGTCACCTGAATAAATTACTGAGACCTTTATATTTTCATAGTCATAATCTCATGATAACATTTACTGTGGTCTTATAATATGCCAATCATGTTGTTAATTTCTTTACAAGCAATTTTTTTACTAAAAAATTAATTTTATTGACTAATCTAATCAAAAACTTAAAAAATTAATTTTTAAGGGCTGGTATGCCTACAAAGATATATTTGTTGTTTGTCAAAAATATAAATATTAGTTTATGACTTAACATTTATGAATGTATTCTAACATTATCCTTTGACACCAGTGGAGTGTTTCGCAATTCAATTCACTTCCTTTTTAATTATTTTATTTTATTTTTTTCTTTGATGATAAAATTGTATGTATTTACCATGTGACACATGATGTTTCGAAGTACATATACATGCTAGAATGACAAAACCTAGCTAATTAACATATGTATTGCCTTTTTCTAACACTAAATATCTAGAGTTAGCATCATATCTCACAATGGTAAGGGGCAAAGTTCCCAACAAGACTTCCTTTAATTCAGATTATAGCTGCAAGTCCCCAGGCTACCTCCACTTCTCTTCCACTTGGCTACAAATTCTGGGGTGTCCATGGCTTCATTTCAGATTTGATAATTTGCTAGAACAACTCACAGAGCTCATTGAAAGTGCTACACTTATAATAACAGTTTTATTATAAAGGCTACAATTAGGAACAACCAAATGGAGGAGATGTAAGGTAAGGTCTAAAGGGAAAATGGTGACACATAGCTTCCATGCTCTCTCTTTGTGGAACTGGGGCATGCCACTTTCCAGCATACTGATGTGTTCGCCAACCTGGAGCTCTACTGAGTTTCAGTTTACAGAGTTTTTATTTGGGTTTCATTATGCGGGCATGATTGATTGAATAATTGGCCACATGATTGTACTTAATCTGCAGTCCCTCCATCTCTCCAGAGATTGGAGAATAGGACTAAAAGTTCCAACCCTTTAATCAAGTGCTTAGTCTCTCTGGCATGACCAGCATCTTCCTTGAAACTATCAAAGGGCCCACCATGAGTCACCTCATTAACATAAATTCAGTTATAATATAAAGGAGCTCACTATGAATAGCTAAAGACACTTGCATCACTTAAGAAATTCCAAGGGGTTTTGAAGATCTGTACCAGGAAACAGTGATAAAGACCAGATATATTCATTATTATTTCACAATGAATAATATAATGATTCAAGAAATTCCACAGTTTCCTTATACTTGTTTTTTTAATAGTACATATATGAAATTATCAAATAATTATAATTAATCAACTATCATAATGCTATTAACTGTTAGTTATACTGTTTTGAATACATAACAAAAAAGATATTATATGACTAGACATACATTTCCTTTATAATCTTCTCCTTTAAAGAAAATGGATTGCAGAGATAGATTTAAAGATTGTTTATTTTACTTTGCCTTTATATAAAAATACAAATTTGAGTAAGATGTCCCTTTTTCACAGAGCAACTGATATAGCTCATTTTTTAAATGATATGGATTGATGGGAATGCTGTAGCATTTAGGTGATTAGTAAGATTATATTTTATGAAAAATGGGGTGTATCTAGGAAAATACCTTAACTTTTCATCAAAAGAAAATTTATCAGAGCATATTCAATTGGTTAAAAAAAAAAGCTAGATGGTAACCTGAGTTCTTCACATTTATTGACTTGGGAAATTCTTTGGCTAAGAAAGGATATAAAAATAACTCAAAAGTTATTTTCATGTAGCTCAAGGTTTCCATTTTTAAAAAGTTGCTTCTTGCCTTCCTTCTGGACTTCAATTCACAATGATCTTTTAACTTAGAGTCAGCCCTGCATAATGCAGGAATTGAATATGCCCTTTAAAGACACTTCCAACCCTGAAGTTCTTTGATTTTAAAATATATATGTAGTGTTATTTAGTGTCAGAGCTGCCTATTTTCTTCTATTCAACCTATCTTAGAAAGTATACCAATTTAACCCTTACACAAAACCCCATCTCCACAAATATCTAGTTCTTGGAACGTAATCAACTTCATGCTTCTCTGACTCTGAATCAACTCAGCTTTGCTGTTCATGTCATCTGCCTCTTATGTTTTAAATTTTCAGACACTGGGTTTATGACACTTGCAGTCCAGTGTTTGAATTCCTAATCCAATATGCATTGTCCAGGTTCTACATTTTGTTTCTAATAATTTTCCAATTCCTCTTGCATACAAAAATCACTGACCAACTGGGACTACAGTGCTATCACTATTGCAATAGGACATTTGTGTCTTCATTTAGGAACTCACCATCACACTAAGTGTTCACACGTCCTCTGTCAAATTTACCTCTTTCTTTGGCCTAACATCTCTCTATCTTTCTCTTCTATCTATGACTAGATTGACACAATAAACTTGTGCTTTGTTTTACTCTTGTTTTGTGCCTCTAGTGTCCTATGAATCCTCTCCCTTCAGTCTCATTTCCTGGTTCACTCTGCTAATACGTATCAGTATGTTTTACTTCCTTTTACTGTGTTTTATTTTTTTCATGCACAATGAAGACATGATGTTTTACTTCCTTTTATAATGCTGAACTGACTCTTACAGACGCGAAGGGACAGAAAATTTTCATCTTTTAATAAATGTTGCACTTCTTCCTCACTTCTGCATTTTCCTTCCATGTAGAGAGTGCTCCATTCATGGGATAATTTTCAGGGGATGAGAAGCAACTTTTCTGATTGGTGAATGTTGGAGAACTCAGCCTATACTGGGCAGCCCCCTTGTCCCTTCCCTCTCTTTATTTGGGGGAAGGGTACCTTTCTTTAGTAAAGACATTCTCTAGGCTACTTTAATTCTTTTTTAGAGAAGTAAGGAGAGCTTCCTTTTTCTAGACTCGACTGTAACTGTGTATATAAATCTTTCCTATGTATGGGTCTCATATTATTGAGACCTCTTGGTTAATACTCCCAAGCCACATTTAAAAATGTCAGTAGCAAACACATTTTGGTATCTATAAAGCTGAATCTTGTACTAATCACTAATATATCTTTCTTCTGAATGCAGAGAGGGCAGAGGTATTGATTGAGTCTTCTAAAATCATAACCTCATCCTGGCCTAGGGTCTAATAAGTTATTTGGTGTAGACATCTACATCTTTTAAGTCCAGTTGTGACACAAATTTTAGTCCCCCATTTGCTTCACGTGAAGATTTCTCATATTACCAATAAAATTATTTCTTTAAAACAGTGACAGTGCTTTTTCTTCTACCTGTATGACCTCAGTGCACTTGCATTAAAAAAATCTTTCATAAATAATAATACTCTGATAAATTCTTACTTTCATTTGATTTTCATGTTTTGTCTAAACCATACTCAATTTGCAGATAAAGCTCAAAGAGTGTGTATGTTATTATGGATTGAATTGTGTCCCCCAACATTCATATGTTGAATTTCTAACCCTCAATGTGACTTTATTTGGAGGTGGGACCTTTAAGGTGGTAAGTAAGGTTAAATGAGGTCTTATTTGATATGACTGGTGTTTTTATAAGTAGAGGAAGAGACACTAGAAATATCTCAGTGCACACACAAAGGGAAGGCCATGTGAGGACATAGTGAGAAGGTGGCCATCTGTTTAATATTATACAAGCCAAGGAAAGAGGCCTCACTAGAAATCAACCCTGCTGGCACCTTGGCCTTGGACTTGTAGCCACCAGAACCAAAAGAAAATAAATTTCTATTGTTTAAGCAACATAGTTGGTAGTATTTTATTATGATATCCCCAAATGACTAGTACAATGGTTAAGTGGGTTATCTACAATATACCAGATATGAAAATTCTATAGCCTACTGTACCCCACTGTGACAAGGAGTCCTTCTGTCAACTTGTGTCTATATTAACTTTCTATACTTATTAGTCAAGTTACTCTAGGCAAGTTTTGGATGGATTTATTCAATACTTTTTCCTCCTCTTTAAGTAACAACAAGACTTGTTCCATATAAGTTTTAAAGTACTATATGCTTAATAAAATACAATACCCTTTGTATATGTGATCAATGGCATTAAAAAGATCAAACAGAGTCCTTTAAAAAACTGCCAACATTTTAAAAAATTGTCTTGGGATGATTAGTGCCAGCTCTTTAATAGTATTAAAGTTTATATCAACTCATGAGTGAGTTCGATAGGAAGATCAAAAACAGTTATTATACAAACAATTTTGAACTTAAGTGTCCATGAATGGAATTCAGCATATTCATGAAATTGGATGGGAATAAAATTATATCTTTAGTTTTTCTTAACACCTAAGTTAAAGTCAGCCTTTCCTTCCATTAGAAATGTAAGTAACAACCACCATAGTAGAAGCAGTAACTGTGACATTTTTCCTATAAAAATCATTGATATATTCATATTTTTACTGCAGTTCTTCTGAAATTTTCAAAGTTTTATATATTTGTTCTACTGCTTAACTTATTTTTTTAAGCCTAGGTTTCTCCCAGAAAAACAAAACCTAGGACAATGGCTTGCTATGATAGTAGTTTATTTTGGGAAGTAATCCCAGGTAACAAGAATAGGGGACTAGGAAGAGTGAAACAAGGGATAAAGGTGAACAGCTGTGGGCAACTGGGGCCCAATTCTGCCAGGATATTCTGAAGATGCTGCTTCATGGTGTGTCAACCCCTGAATATTTCCAGGTTTTCTATGAATGAAGGCCCTGTGGTTTTGCTGAGGAGTTTAACCCATAGGTCTCAGAGAAAGTTCTGAAGCAGAAAGCAAGCAACAGTTGTAAAACTGAGGAAAAGTTCCATCTGGTTAAAACTGCATAAAACTAGTTACAGCAACAGCTAGAGTAAAATATAAGCTAAGATAGTATGAGACAGGGCAAGACAGATGTCCTAAATACCTTTAGACCTAGGAAGTTATATAATATAACTACTTTCATATTTTTTATTATGGTAGCTATAGATGCTTGCTATAAGAACAATGAGCTTCACCCCTTTATATGTATCACTAGTCCAGCCTGAGCAACATAGAGAGACCCTGTCTCCACAAAAAAATAAGAAAAATTAGACCGGTGTGGTGGTGCTCACCTGTAGCTCCAGCTACATAGGAAACTAAAGTGGGAGGATCACTTGAGCCCAGGAGTTCAAGGCTGCAGTGAGCTATGATCACGCCACTGCACTCTAGCTCAGGTGACAGAAAAAAAAAAAGTTTGTATCACTAGTATTGTCTTTCTTAGAGTTTACTTTTGTATTCATGAACAATCTTAGATTTGTACTACTTGTTTTGTCAGCTTTGACTCACAGCTATTATATATGAGGCAGGCATTAAACATGTTTATTTTTCTACATTTTTCCCTGTTTCTCTCCATCTTTATTTAAGGTATATCATTTCTACATTGTCAGTCTGTGTAGTGTATGCGTTCCATGCTTTCTCCTTTATCCCTATATGGTATTAGAACAAAGGACCTCCAGTCAAACATAGTAAATGCTCACTAGCATTCCTTTTAATATTAGAGATAGTTAATATTTCCATAGTTTCACTTGACTGTTTAGAGATATTCCTCTTGTTGTTTTCTTAGAAGGGCTCAAGTTAACAATAGTCCCTATGTTATTGCATTTCAAATGATTTGTCTATAGTTTGCACTTAAAAGACAAATTGTCTGTATATAAAATTCTTTATTCCCTTGAGATCCTTGTAAGTATCACTCTACTAATTTGGTCATTAAATGTTGTTGGATCCATTAGCTTTTGTTCTATAATGGACCACCTCAAAATCTCATTGACATACAACATTAAAAAGTCATTTTTCATGCCTGCTGAGCAGCTGGGAGTCCACTGATCTAGTCTGAGCTAAGCTGGGAAGCTCTAATGGTTTTGGTTGAAATACCTTTCATACTCAAGGGTTGGCTTAGATCAGCTGACCAAGGTGGGCCTGGCTGGGGTAGCTCCACTCCACATGTCTCCATTATTCTCCTGGGATCAGGCTGCTAGTCTAGGTGTGCCTTTCCCATGACAACAGTGTAAGTGCAAGAGCAAGTAAATACAGTCATACAAACACTTTTGAAGCTTTTAGTAGCCTCACAACACCAATATAGCAACATTCCTTTGGCAAATTCAAAACATGTGGCCTACACAAATTCAAGTGGTGGGGAAATACATTACTTTTTTAGAAACTACAATGTCACATGAAAAAGGATATGTGGATACTAGAATGGGTAAAAAATTGGGCCAAATCTGAAATCTACCAGAGTGCAGTAAATAAGTCTCATAAAAGCCTGACTTTATTTTCCTAATGAAGTAACTTAATCTTATGTTCACTGTCCAAAGTATTATTTCCATGTCTTTAAAACTCAAAATTAGGCTTCTGTGAAAAATGGTGGTCTGGTAGAGGCCTCCTATCTCACCGTTCCAAGGGAAAGAGGTGAAGAGCGCAGACGGCTGCCTATGTGCTTATCGCTCACTCTGCAAACAGCATTGTGAATTTGTAGAGAAGCAGCATGGGACACTCAGTGCAAGAAAAAAGGTGATAGGGAGATACATTCACAAAGATCGGAGAGTGTAGGGAATACAATAGAGAACAGAGCATGGGAGGGACATGTGCTCGCTAGGTCAGACTGCACTGTGCTGACCTACAGGTGGACACTCACCATCTGCACAGAACTACTATCCACTCAGACAGGGACAAGCCCAGAATTGGTGCAAAGTTGTTGCATGAGACAACAGGCTCTGTGGAGAGGAAACAAAAGTGGGAGCCTTACTGAACTCTCGGGTTCACTGTGCTGGGACTGCACCAGGCTGGGGAGGGACTGAGCTGAGATACATCTTCCTGGGACAGTACACTGGAATTTGGAAATGGGCAACTTGCCCCTGGAAGTCAGCAGGACCAGGGCACAGTAGTTGAGTGGAGAGCAGTGGGCTATGCCCTTAGAGGCTGCTGGCAGTTGCCTCTGCAGGATCCAGGTGGGTTGAGGAGAGCCACGTTCTCAGCACAGCTGACCAGTACCTGCAGAACCCTGTCCTATGCCCACTCTACAGGTCTGGTCAGCAGCTGGCAACCATCTTTAAGGTCCTGTGCCTGAAGCTGACTGAGAGCTAGGTCTCTAGCTCCACCCCACCCCCAGCCTGGGGGTTTTCCCACCTGGGCAAGATGGGCTATGCCCTTGGAGGCCACCCACAGCTGCCACTGTGGGCTCCAGGTGGGATGAGGAGGGCCGCATTCTCTGTGCAGCTGACCTGTATCTCTGGGCCCCTAGTGTATTGGAAACAGTTTGCAGCCCACTCATTTGGTCCTGCCTGCCTGGCTTTGGCTGTCTCCTGCATGCTTGACCCTAGTGCCTGCTCTCCAGGTCCCCATCTGCCCCTCCCCCAGAGAATGGTCATAGTGACTTAATTATCATAAGTACTGGTTCCCATGGCAACTAAATGCCTCAGGTGCCACAGGTTGAATCAGAGCAGCTGCCTCTGCCCCTACTCACTTTAATAGGGAGTTCAGCTTGATCCAAGAGTTCCTTGAGCTGCCACTATTCCCCTGGTGGGAGCATCCCCATGGTGTAGACCTCTGGGGATAGAGAGTCCCACCTGCCTCACCTTGGGGTCTAGTGGTGCAAAAGGGGTGCACAACTGGAGATCCCTCTATCTGCCAGTGACATGCAGAGATGCATGCTAGCAGGCCAGACACATGAACTGTGGGGAAACTCAAGAGGCCCTCTTGGGTGGAGAGGAAACACAAGTGATCTGATCAGAGGGGAAAGTGCCTGAGCTTGTGAACAGGGAAGGAAAAACTTGGGTAGAGACTTCAGCAATTGCACCAGTTGGTCCCTCCCATCAGGAGCAGCCCTCCAAGCTTAGAGAGATATCCCTGAACTCCATAACAGTGGCTCCCCCTAGAAGCCAGATAAGCAACCTCCGAGCACCATAGAAGCTCACCTACTCAGGCTCTTGTCCAGCTGCAAGCTATCTTGCTCCTTCCCCCACCTCAGGGGGAGCAGGTCCCAAGTAACCCCTGGGAGCTACAAGGCCCCTCCCAAAGCTTAGGGCTTTTGTATATCCAACCTGGGGGACCAGAGTATACCATGGGCACAACAGATTACCTAGGTAACTGGCTCCTCCATGCAAACTACAATCAACAACAACAGGAACAACCCCATAGATAAACATGTTGCCTTCTATCTCAAGCTATTAGGGAGCAGTGGATTTATACCCACACGTATAATCCACCAGCTTGGAGCTTAAGATGGGGGACCAAATTCACTCCACTCCACTGGGAAGAGGTGAAGACAACAGGTCAGAGGTAACCCAAGAGGTTCATCAAACTTGCTAAAACCCACAGAAGGCAATTTGGGACCAGTGCTCCTGTCCTCAGTACTGTCAGGAAACGATCCTTGGGGACATGGATATAGGGCCATAAACCAGCCCTAGCACCCCCAGATCTCGACCAAGAGGACAGATGAGAAAGAATCAGTGAAAGAACTCAGGAACCATGAAAAATCAGAGTAAAAAGTAACCTCCAAAAGAAATCATTAGCTCCTCAGCAACGGATACGAACTTAAATGAAATGGGTAAAATGACAGAGGAACAATTTCAAATATGGATTGTCAGAAAGCTCAATGAAATTAAAGAGCAAATAGAAACCCAACACAAAGAAGCCACAAAAACAATGCAAGAAATGAATGAAAATTCTCAAAGAAATCTAAGTTTTACAGAAAAACCAAGCAGGAATACTGCAAATGAAAGAGGCATCCAAGGAACTACAAAACACAGTGGAAAGCTTCAATAGTCTGGATCATGCAGAGGAAAGAATCTCAGAGCTGGAAGATAATTCCTAAGTGCTAAAAAAGCAGTTGAAGAGAAAGAAAACAGAAGCAAGAGACATGAACAAAGCATACAAAAAATGTGGGATTATGTAAAGAGGCCAAACATAAGAATCATAGGCATCCCCGAGGGTGAAGAAGAAAATACACGAGGACTGGAAAATCTATTTGAAGGAATAATAGAGGAAAATTTCCACGGCCTAGACAGAAATCTTGATATCCAGGCACCAGAAGCACACAGAACCCCTGGGAGACTCAGTGTGAAAGGCAATCACCACATCACATAGTTATTAGGCTAGCCAAAGTAAACAGTGGGCTTACTGCTCAAAGAGGTGCTCCTTCGAGCAGTAAGGCAAAAACAGCAGGTAACCTGCAAAGGGAAACCTATCAGACTAACTGGAGATTTCTTATCTGAAACCATACAAGCCAGAAGGAACTTTGGGACCCACCCTCAGTCTTCTAAAACAGAATAATGGCCAACCTAGAATTCTTTATCCTACAAAACTAAGCTTCTTATATGAAGGAGAAATAAAGACTTTCCTAGACAAGCAATCACTGATGGAATTTCCAAAGACCAGACCTGCCCTGCAGGACGTTCTCAGACCTGCATTATACACTGACCAGTGCAGGAGACACCCACCAGTGTAAAATCACCCAAAAGCTAAAGTCCATAACCCTGATTCTACAAAGGCTCAAGAGGTAAAATAAAACAATAGAGTCTACCCAACAGGATGAACAGAAATCCACCCCAAATATCAATTCTCTCAATAAATGTGAATGGCTTGAATTGCCCACTGAAGAGACATAGCCTGGCTGAATGGATAAAGAAATTCAAGCCAAGTATCTGCTGTCTCCAGGAAATGCCTCTTACACAAAAGAACTCATTCAGACTCAAGGTGAAGGGATGGAAAACAATTTTCCAGGCAAATGGAAATTAAAAGAAAGCTATGGTAGCCATTCTTGTATCAGATAACATAAACTTTAAAGCAACAAAAGTAAAGAAAGACAAAGATGTCACTATATAGTGATGAAGGGAAAAATCTTACAAGAAGACTTCACAATCTTAAATATTTATGCACCCAACAGAGGAGCACCCAGATACAAAAAGAAAATCCTGCTATATCTACATAACAAAATAAACAGCAATGCCATAATAACTGGGAAATTCAATGCCCCACTGACAGAACTGGACAGATCCTCCAAGCAGAAAATAAGCAAAGAAACAGTGGACTTAAACAGAAGTCTAGAACAATTGGGCCTGACAGACATTTGCAGAACACTCCACCCAAACAACACTGAATATACTTTCTTCTCATCAGCTCATGGAACTTTTTCTAAAATTGATCACATCCTAGGCCACAAAACAGATCTCAACATATTTAAAAAAATAGAAATTATACCATGTATCTTCTCAGACCACAGTGGAATAAAATTAGAAATCAATTCCAACAGAAATACTCATCTCTACACAAAAACATGGAAATTAAACATCTATTGCTGAATGACAATTGGGTCAAGGAGGGGTTTCAGATGGAAATCAAAGGATTCTTTGAACTAAATGATAATGGGGACACATATTATCAAAACCTGTGGGATACAGCAAAAGCAGTCCTGACAGGAAAACTCATCACCTTAAATGCCCACATCCAAAAGACAGAAAGATCACAAATCAACAAACTAATGAACAACCTCAAAGAGCTGGAATATGAAGAGCAAACCAATCCTAAACCCAGAAGAAGAAAAGAAATGACCAAGATCAGAGCAGAACTAAATGAAATTGAGAATAAAAGAACTATACAAAGGATTAATAAAATAAAAAGTTGGTTCTTTGAAAAAATAAACAAAATAGACAGGCCTCTTGCTGGGTTGACCAGAAGCAGAAAGGAAAAGACTCTAATAAGTTCAGTTAGAAATAAAAAAGGAGAGGTCACAACTGATATCACAGAAATACAAAACATCATCTTTGAATACTATAAAAATCTCTATGCCCCAAAACTTGAAAATGTGGAGGAAATGGACAAATTCTTGAAACACACAATATCCCTATGCTCAATCTGGAAGAAATAGAATTCCTGAACAGACGAATGCCAAGCACCGAAATTGAAGCAGCAATAAAAAATCTTCCAATTAAAAAAAAGTCCCAGACCAGACGGGTTCACATCTGAATTCTACCAAACCTACAAAGAAGAGCTGATACCTGTACTGCAGAAATTATTCCACAACACTGAGAAAGATAGAATCCTCCCCAACTCATTCTATGAAGCCAATATCACCTTGATGCCAAAGCCAGGAAAGGACACAACAAAAAAAGAAAACTACAGACCAATATCCCTTATGAATCTAGATACAAAAATTCTCAATAAAATTTTAGAAAACCCAATTCAACTGCACATCAAAAAAATAATTCATCATGACCAGATGGGATTCATCCCAGAGATGCAGGGATGGTTCAACATTCACAAATCTATACATGTAATTCACCATATATATAAAAACAAGAACAAAGACCATATGATCCTCTCAATAGATGCAGAAAAGGCATTTGACAAAATTGAGCAACCTTATTATGATAAGAACTCTCAATGAAATAGGCATAGATATCTCATACTTCAAAATTATTAAAGCCATATATGATAAACACACAAACAACAGGGAAAAATTGAAAGCATTCCCTCTTAGAGCTGGAACCAGAGAAGGATGCCCACTCTCTCCACTTCTATTCAACATAGTGCTGGAAGTCCTTGACAGAGCAATCAGACAAGAGAGAAGAATCAGGAGTATCCAAATGGGGGCAGAGGATGTCAAACTTTCACTCTTTGCCGATGATATGATATTACATCTAGAAAACCCCAAAGATTCAACCAAGAGACTACTGGAATTGATAAATGAATTCAGCAAAGTCTCAGGATACAAAATCAATGCACACAAATCAGTAGCTTTCATATACACCAATAACAGTCAAGCCGAGAATGAAATCAAAGATGCAATACCTTTCACAATAGCATCAAAGAAAATTAAATATTTAGGAATATGCTTAACTAAGGAAGTGAGAGACCTACATAGGGAGAACTACAAAATACTGATAAAAGAAATTGTAGAGGATGTTAACAAATGAAAAACCCTACCATGCTCTTGGATCGGTAGAATCAATATTGTTAAAATGTCTATATTACCTAAAGTGATCTACAGAATCAATGCAACCCCTACCAAAATACCACCATCACTTTTTGCTGATCTAGAAAAAATAATTCTACACTTCGTATGGAACAAGAGAAGACCCTGTATAGCCAAAGCAATCTTAAGCAAAAAGAACAAATTGGGAGGCATCAATCTCCCAGACTTCAAGCTGTAGTGCAAGGATATAGTAACCAAAACAGCATGGTACTGGCACAGGAACAGAGATATAGACCAATGGAACAGGACTGAGAACCCAGATATATAACTCATATTGTCATCTGATCTTTGACAAAGCAGACAAAAAAATACACTGGGGAAAAGAATCCCCATGAAATAAATGGTGCTGGGAAAATTGGATAGTCAAATGTAGAAGACTGAAACAAGATCCACACCTCTCACCTCTCACAAAAATCAACTCATGATGGATAACAGACTTAAACCTAAGACATGAAACTATAAGAATTCTGGAAGAAAATGTTGTAAAAACTCTTATAGACATCAGCCTAGGCAAAGAGTTTATGAAGAAGACCCCCAAAGCAATCACAGCAGCAACAAAAATAAATAAATGGGACCTGATCAAATTAAAAAGCTTCTGCACAACCAAGGAAACTATCACTAGAGTGAACAGACAACCTACAGAATGGCAGAAAATATTTGCATGCTACACATCTGATAAAGGACTGATAACCAGAATCTACACAGAACTTAGGAAAATCAATAAGAAAAAAATCAAACAACCCCATTAAAAAGTGAACAAAGGACATGAACAGAAACTTTTCAAAAGAAGATAGAATAATGGCCAACAAGCATATTAAAAATTGATTGTCTTTTCTAATCATCATGGAAATGCAAATCAAAACTACGGTGAGACATCACTTAACTCCAGTGAGACTGGCTTATACCAAAAAGTGCCAAAACAACAGATGTTGGCATGGATGCAGAGAGATAGGAACACTCACATACTGCTGGTGGGACTACAAATTAGTACAACCTCTATGGAAAGTAATATGGAGATACCTCAAAGAACTAAAAGTAGAACTACCATTTGATCCAGCAATCCCACTACTGGGTATTTACCCAAAGGAAAAAAAGACATTCTATAATTAAAAACATCTGCACTCGAATGTTTATAACAGCACAATTCACAATTGCAAAGATGTGGAAACAACCCAAGTGCCCATCAATACATGAGTGGATTAATAAAGTGTGGTATGTGTATACCATAGAGTACTACTCAGCCATAAAAAACAATGGTGAATTAATACTTCTGGTATTGTCCTGGATGAAGCTAGAGCCCATTCTTTGAAGCAAAGTATTACAAGAGTGGAAAAACAAGTACCATTTGTACTCACCATCAAATTGGTACTAACAGATCAATACTTATATTGAACACATGGAAGTAATATTCATCAGATATTGGGCAGGTGGGAGGGGGGTGGCGGGGATGTATAAATTCACACCTAATGGGTCTGGGGCACACTGGAGTGTGGGCACACTTGTAGCTCTGACTTGGGTGGTGCAAAGGCTATATATGTAACCAAAGTGGTTGTACCCCTATAATATTCTGAAATTAAAAAAATAAAAATAAATAAATAATTGCAACTGAAAATTATACTAAAATATGTTATTGTATTGGCCATCTGGGTCAACTTTCCATGGAGTAGTGTTGAATTTTCTCCATGTGATTTATGAGATTTCAGGAAAATCTTTTTGAATTTGTCAAAGCAAAAATTGTATCAATAAAGCTAGATAAGGAAACTTTCTTCAAGGCAGTTGCAATAGGAGAGAGAGGCCAGACCCAGTCTGAACTCAATTCAGCTGAAATAAAAGGTTTGGAGAGTTTTTAAGTGCTAGGGTCTGGTGTTTGAAGGCCATCTGCATTTGCTAATTGGCTTTCCCCATAGGCAAAGTAATCTTTCTCTTGTCTTCTGACAGGAGGTAATGTTGCTACTTTAAGTAAGGCTTAGGCAGAAATTAAACTCCTACCCTTCCCACAGACACTGGGAAATAGGGGCATTCTCTTCCTTGGTGATTATATTTCAAAGGTATGGCTCCCTGGTCCTTGAGAAAGACTCATAGGATGTAAAACTGGCAAAAATCTTTTTAAAAGACTACATCTCAAAGAGGCAAAGGAAGAATGTGTAATTATAAGGTTTCTAAAGTAAATGCTCTAAGTAATACTCTAGGTCAGGACCCTTGAATCAGGAAAAACCCTGTCTTAATCAAGCTGAGGCCAACTTTAAAGTTGCCTTGGTCAAATTACACTTTTAAACATTTGTTATATTCTAGTCATTTTAGTTTTCTCTGGCTCATATTTTCCCTTCCTTCTATGATGAATCATTGACGTTTTTAGGGCTGAAAGGAATATCCTGTTCTTTATCTAATAAGAGGTTTCAAAATTTGTAAAACATATTTTTTCAATCATAAAGAAAAGTTAATTAGACTTTTTATTATTTACTTTTATAGTATAATATTCTGCTAACTTTCAAGAGGAAGACAGATGTTTTTAGAATTAGCATTTTGAATCAAGAGTATCTGCGTAAGGTTAGAACCCTATAATCAGATTTGGGGGTCAATATTTTTCAATCCAACTACATACATTTTACAGCATGAAGGATGCTTTGAGTGCCAAAAGTCCAGATTCTTTTCCTAAAAATACTCTTGATGTAAAGCAACAAAAGTGATATTTGTAGTGGAATGTCTAATTGTACCTCATATTGTGACAGTTATTCAAAAAGTAAAATTATCACTGAAGCAGAATCCATAAACTAAAATATAACATGACTTCTCTATATACAAAGCTAATGCAATTACACATTCTCAGAAAGACTAGAATGGAATGAGTTCTTTTTCCTGTCAGAAAAAATAAATTCTCCCTAACCTATCTCTTAGCTGCTGGGAGCAGTGGTATGTTTCTGTAGCTCTGCACATATATGTTAGCTAATTATTAGGTAATTAATAATTTAGTCTTATAAAATAAAATTCTTTATGGTAATTTGCATAGTGGAGAAAATAAAATTAATATGTAATATAGCCATGAAGAAACAACCAGTGGGCATGTTTTGGTGTGTACATGCCTAGAAAATGGAATAGAAATTATATACACTCATTAAATATTCACACACACATACACACACACACACACAAATGGGCACTGGGTCCCTGAAATAGTCAGGTTTGGAAATCACATATTTTGAAATTTGAGGCCCAATAAGTAATAATTTCATAGATTTGTTTCATTTACTGATTCGCAGGATTTGGATTAACTTCCAGGGTTTTCACTAGAAGTGCCTTCCAAGGAGGACAGCTACCGCAGTGGGTTTTTAGTGACGCAAATACAAAACACAGAGCTATTCATTGTGGTCCTAAATTGTAAAATAACATGCATGAAAATATTTTAGACTAAGAGTCCAACATCCTGAATGTTAGTGCATGTTATGTAAAAGAATGAAGTGTGTGTCTTCATTTGTATTAATTTGCAAACACCTGTTCACAGGAAATTTGGAACTGAGACCACACAAAGAGCAGGAAGAAGTGTTGTGCCCATTCACAACAATCTACCAAAAGAGGCTAAACTATGGGGTCCTTTAAGACTTTTGATGTCTCACACATGGAATTATTTGAAATTAAACAACCCTTATACTAGAAAATAAATTAACTTTGGACTACTGTGGTTTGATGTGACCCTAACTGCCAATTATATTTCTATTAGACTCTTCTTCTCAGATTATAAATGGGAAGTGGGTAATGTTATGACCATTACCAGTTCAGCCACTCAATAGCCTGAGAGCAGAGTGCCAATTACACATGCAATACCTGTAGAGGGGGAATGAGCTTTGTCCAAGCCACTTTTCAGTAAACTGATCTCTTTTTTTGTTGCAAAATTCAGGGTAATCACAAGCTGCAAGGTTCTTAGCCTCCTTCCTGGGCCAATGTTCTATTCCTTGGGAACAATTCCCTCGCTTTGCACAGATTTTATGTTTATTACCCACAAGAAACAATCAATAATTTGCTGCTTTATTATGTTATTACTAATAATTCACCACTAAGAAATTGGTGACAGTGTTGGAACTAGTTAGGCCAAGTTACTCCAAGTTATGGGTATTTTTTTAAGATTCATCCCTATCAACTTACCAATGATGCTGCTGTTTCTGTGGAAGTTTCAGCCTTTTATGCCTTCCTTTTGTACAGTGCCATTGGCAATATAGAGGGAGACATTATCTAGGTATTCCAGAATATTCTATAAGGGCTGCATATTTTTATCACTTTTATATTACATAGACATATCTGTAGTTTGTCCTCACATTATGATCATACCCAGATCTCCAATGCACACTTCAAGGTTGTCAGTCCTAACAGTTGCGGTTGATGGTTAATTGGTTGATGTTAATGGTACTATTAACAGTACTCAGAATAAATTTTAAAGACGAGAAAGTGAAAACACATCTGTGATTGTATTGGTACAATATTTAGTAACCAAATGAGATTACCAGCTACAGACAAACTATTTCAGAGGTCAATCTTAAGAAAATTATAATTGTCCTCCTATACATGAAAATAAATATTTTGCCATTGAGTGTGAATATCTAATACAATTTTTTTTTGTTGGTAGATTATAGGGAAGAATGTAACTTTTCTTTTGAAGAATATGCACGACTACTTAGATAATTTTACACATTATTTATTTAATTAATATTTAGAAAAGTGATTTCTTGCCCAAGTACAGACATTGACAGACATAATATACATTTAAAAAACATTAAAACACTAAGGCTTAAAATAATGGGGAAGTGAAATTTCAGCAGGTAAATTCTGTTCACAACAGTTCCTTTCGGCTCAATGTCATTTTTTTCCTATAAAAAATATCTAGCCAGCTCATTGTCATTTTGAATATGTAAGTTGCATTATGTATGTACCATTGCAATCTCCTGCTCCAATACTTTATCTTTTTATTTTTGAAAAGCCAATACCTCCATGATCTAATGCTGTTTCAAAATGGTCTATGAAGATGTATGAAATGTATATACTAATATTTACTTAATACTTCTATATGTCATTTCCTCTATTTTTGAAGCTAGACTATATCTGTCACAGCAGTGAAGAAGATGGGAAAATAACCAGATATCATTTACTCATTGCTGAGAAAAGACATTATTGCAATAATAAAATAATTTGTTATTTCTTAGGTGAATTCACTATTGGAGATTTTTTACCTATTGGGAAAACCCAGTTCACCTCTTACTATCAGATTTAAAGTGACAATACGAAGAAAAACTAGGACTTTACAGATAATTAAACCATCAAAAGGCAATAATTTAGGTGTCTCACCTGTTTTTGAAATAGCAGGTAGTAGATAACCAAAACAAGGGAAAAAAAAAAGAGGACCAAATAACAAGGACTGATTCTTCACATGTGCCCGCCTCTCTCATTCCCAGTATATTCTTATGCAAATTCCAAACAAAGAACACAATAGATGAGATGAGAAGATCTTAGGAAATGTACAGTTTGCTTCTAAGTTACTCCTACATAATATGCATTGTACATAAACACACAAATATATATTATGTATGTATAATTATGTTGTATTTTATGCAATTATTCCATAAAACATGTCCAATCCAGTTTCCAATTCTGTTTTTGTGGCACAAATTATATACAAAATAATGTAACATTATCAGTTTTTACCTCGTCACTATTGCATAGCAAACATTACCACGTCAGCTTTCCATGTTATCCAAAATTTTGAATTTCCTTAATTATTATGTGTCTCAATATTGTATCCTTTTTATAGGTACTTATAAACAGAAAATTTGGGAAGGCAAATATGCCTTAGAAATCAACACTTAATATATAACATATCTAAATAAAAATGAATCCTGAGTTATCTAATAATTAGGATTACTTCTCCTATTGCTATCCTCAATAGTACAGTATATATAATTAAGAAATAAAAATAATTATAATGACATCTTCTTTATGCATATCAAATGAAGTTGGTGAAAGTAGTAATATACATAATGTATGAATCAACTTAAGTTCAGCTACATAAAATAATATAGTTACCAATAACATATTTTAATAGCCAGGGTCTTGTTAGGAAATGGTTGCAGGTCCCTTTGGGGAAGACTAGAAGGAAGATTAACAGTGTAATTTTTGGAACAGTAGTAGGATCCTTCCTAAAGGATACCTGGCTACTTCATTTGCAGAGTTTGGGTCTGTGAATTGGCTCAAGTTTGGAAATTGATTGATCTACTTTGACTCTCTGTGATTTAAGTCAAGCCTCTATTCAGGAGAACTAGAGCTTTCCTGAATTATACAGATCAGTTAAGACTTTATTCTGCTATCCCACTATTTCAGTTCTAGAGACATCATGATTAACTAGCCAATACTAAAGATGTCTGTGAGATAAACCATTCTGATTACTCCTTTGGCTCTATTGTCCATAACAATAATCATGTCCACTGTAACTTTGGTGACTAAGTGCCATTACTTAGCTTTTTAACCCCAGGATCTCATCCTCCCCATTGAATTTAGAGATCCCAGTTTGATGGCAATTGCCACTGTGACAATTAGTTAACTGACAGAAAAGAGCTTTTGAAGAGTTTTTCATAAAAACTCTCTCCTCATAAATTTATTTCTCACAGCCTTGCCAAAAAGAATGTTCTCTATACCCCCTTGGGGAATAAAGTAAAAGGATGGGTGAGCAGGCCTTACATGATAAACCCACTCTAGCTTTCTAATCTCCCTATACTTTCCTCTATAGTATACCAAGGCTCTTCAGCTTCCTTTAGTCTGGGCCACCTGTGGGTCCATATTTCAGTCAAATATGGACAAGCCAAAGCATTGGGACTATTCCCAGGCCCTTAAGCTAACAATTAAATTCAGAATCTTTCTTAATGAATTCATATCAATACATTCAGCAGCCTGATACAACTTTATATTCCTTCCACCCTGATCTCACATTCTTATGATCTAGTCTCACTCATATCTCCCAGGTTTCTGTTGCTATAAATTGGCAAAATCATACACTTATTTTGAAATACACACACACACACACACACACACACCCCAAGCATGTCCTCATGTGTTCTACTTTGTATCTTACCCTGGAGTCTGCTAGGTCTTGGTTCTAGTTATAGGTCAAGAAAAAAGGAGAGGAGGCAGACATAGGTCCTGAGAAGGATCGGTGGTCCTTTGTAAGGCAGCTACATCAGGGAGAGGCCATTAAGTTCTTTATTGAAGAGAAGACTAAACTCCTCAGGAAGAGGTTAAAGTGTTGCTCCTAATGGCAAAGAAGGAATTTAAGGATTAAATGCCCCAGCTTCATCAGAATCTGCCTTATGTCTAATCCAATTTTCAGGATTCTATTCCTTCTCAATCAATATCCTAATTTTGATATAAGAGACTTTATGAAGTTGGGAATTCATTTGTGTTGTAATTCAGCTACCTGCAGGATTAAATTTTGGGCTTATTTTCAGAATTCTAGATCTTGTGGCTACAGGAGAAAATAGTTTCTTTTGGGGGATTTTGGGTCATAATCCCAGAGGGCACAATTCCAAACACCATAATTCCAAATGTTGAAATCCCCAAAACTCAAAATCCCTAAAGTTTACAACCCAGAAAATCACAATCTCAAAAGATAAAAATCCCCAAAATGTAATTCTGAAAAAATAAAATAAAAAAATTATTGTTGGTATAAATTCTGGAGTCCAAAGGCCAGCGATACTGGAGTTCTGATGTCCAAGGCAATAGAAGAAAATTCTGTTCCAGCTCTCAGATAGAGAACAATTTTCCTTCTGTATTTATTCTCTCTTGGTCCCTGGCTGATTGGATGGTGCCCACCAACATTGAGGGCAGATGTTCTCCAGAATTCATCTTCAGGATTTCAACATTCTGGATTCTAATATTTGGTGATTATGATTTAGAGATTTTGATCTTTGGGATTTCAACATTCAGAGTTGTGGTGTTTGGGATTGTGTCTATTGGGATTATGATCAGCAACATTTTTAAGGATGTCATTTATACTTTTATGTCCCTCATACATTCCTTTAGGTGGAAATCTAAAGCCCTGAGCTCATCATTTTCAGTCCCCACGTTCTCAGAGCACCTTTTTCTAATTTTTTTTTTTTTTTTTTTGAGACAAGATCTTGCTCTGTTGTTGCCCAGGCTACAGTACAATGGCATCATCATTGCTGACCGCAACCTCAAACTTCTGGGCTCAACCAATCTTGCTGTCTCAGCCTCCCAGGTAGCTGGGACTATAGGTGCGTGTACCATGCCTGGCTAATTTTTTAGTTTTTTGTACAGAAGGGGTCTTGCTATGTTTCCCAGGTTAGTCTCGAACTCCTGGCTTCAAGCAATCTTCCTGCCTTAGCCTCCCAAAGTGCTAGGATTACAGGCATGAGCCACCATACCTGGCTTCTCAGAGCACTTTGAAGCCTGTAACAGCCCCATTATATTCTTTATTATCACAAAAATGTTCTTAGTAGTAAATAATTGATCATCCAGAGCCTTGTCCTCTATAGACACTTGATTACAGATATCTAAAAATGATATTTACATAACTGTTTCTGCACATTGTGGACTACCAATGTCCCTTTTAAAATGAAAACTGAAATCATAGGTGTTAATGCATTTAAATCTAATCAGATCAGCAAAACAATTGCAGATAACCCTTAATCAATTCAGAGAAGCAATCCTTAAGATTCTGTTTATTTCAAAACACTCTTGGTACCAAATTCTGTACCGGTCAGGGTTCAGTCAGAGAAACAGAACCAGAAGTGTTGCCTTTCATATACATAAATATTTAAAGGAATTTGTTTCAGGGATTTGACCTCACACAATTGCAAGAACTGATTGAATAGTCTGTCATTGTCTTATTTCATATGAACTTAAAGTCCCCTGAGCAGACATTCAGGAAGTGAAGATGGGTATAAAGTGGGTGAAAGCAAGGATAAGCTGGAACTCCCAAACAGAAGAACCCATGAGCACAGACTGGAACTTGACTCAATTTTCACTGCCTTTATTTTTGCAGAAGGTGTAAGACTCCTTTCTCCTGCAGGATAAGTTGATGTCTTTTCTCATGGAGCTAAATACACACATGACCCAAAAGTAGAAAAGCCAAAGGAAGATTCAGGAAAAGTATATTATTTGCAGGCCAGTCAGGTGTCACATGCCCATGAAGTCTGTCAACAAATAAGTATAAGAACAATAAAAGTACCTGCCCTAACTTCCTGAGTGTAAAAACAAAATGGCTGCTGCTTCACTTCTGCCCTTCAAATCTTTTAGAAAATATGTCCTGTGGCTCATCCAGAAACATATATGGAAGGGAATTCTGGGAAATGTAGGTTACATGAGCCAAGTGGACAAATTATAAAGCCAGCACAAACACATTAATATTTGTGCAGCAAAATGTAGGAATATCTACAAGTGGTATCAACAAAAACTATAAATAGACATACATTAAATTTATGTCAGGGATTTTTATCAAGAGATTTTGCATCATCTGACAGAAACACATTCAGTTTTCAAAGATTTTTGAATTTTATAATTGGGAATAAGAAATTCAGGACTATATATGTTCATATTTCCAGGTAGAACAAATTTAAAGACATGATTTTGAGCAAAAAAAAAAAAAAAGAATGTGAATAAAATTTTTTAACCAAGAAAACTGTTATTCTGCAACTATATCCAATAAAACATATTTTCTTTGTCTCTAAACACAGACTTTCAAGTAACTCTTCTCTTTTTAGTGGATATTTAATATGTATGAAAAATAACTAAATATTCTCAGGACATAAATATTCTTTGGACCTTCATTCTTTAGTGTTATCACATTTTTAAAAATCTAGCAATGAGAATAACCTCTATCAGGGAATCCAGATTTCCAAACATAACAAAATATATATGTATTCAAGAGGATTTTCCAAAATGGTATAGAAAATAAATATATGAATGCTGTGGCATAAAAATGTGTCTCTGAGATCTCTGAGTACAGCAGATGTCATTGATCAAGGTTCCAAACTGTTGTACTCTGAAATCCATTGCCAGAGACTTCCTATGGGCTATTCCAAGGCAGACTGAACATGGTATGAACATTAAGTCAGGCCTGTCCTGGAAAACCTAGGAGTCTTATGATAAATGACCTTGACTCCAGGATTCCCTGTGAGCCCTGCTAAAATTTTCTTAGAACTTCACAGCAATCTAAAATGCTTTCATTCAGACTTCTTTCATCTTTCACTCATTCCTGCAATTGAGATCAGACTTGCATCTCTGATGATGGGTCTCTAAGTTTCCTCCTGGTTTTCTCACAGGCATTTTCTCTAATAGATTTTAGCACACTTAATTTCATCTTGGTATCTGTTTCTGGAAGAAGCTGGGATTCTCCCTGTTGTAAATAACAGAAGAGACTTTCTCCCTTTCTTTTCTTAGAGTATTTACTTTAGAAAACTTAAGTTCTTCTCTGTCTCTTTGAAATTTATGTAAATTTTTTAAAAGTTATTAAACCTCTTGCAGGTTTTAAGACCCAGGCATGCCTTTCTCAAGAACCTGAGAACCAAATCTTTGCAATGTAATTATCAAGGAAGATAGATTCCCTATCTTGCAGTTTCTGTGGAGTACTAGTAGGGATCTAACTTTGGTAGGGGCTTCTCTCCAAGTTGCAAAACTACCTCTTAATATATAGATATGAGAAATTTATTTTTCCTTTAGATAAAGCCAGTTAACTAACACAGCTGGTCAGTTCAACTACCAATGAATTTATGATGAACTACATGTGACTAATCATGCTGTGAAGTCCTCTTATTTGAGAGCTATTTATTATTTATCTTGAGAACACATATGTGATGATTTTTATGTGCCTGGCTATATAAAAGGGTGAGACTTGCTTCTGCCTTTGGAATCTCCTAGTGGATTGTCTGTGATTCATGTCACATTCTATTTTAATACTTATTCAATAATAAAATTGTTTTCTTTCTCTTCTACCCATGTGCAAGAGGTTTTATGGGTTGGAAAGACATTTTGTTGTTAGTTATATGTCCCTATGAGTAATATTGGGTTTCAGAAGCCAAAACTCTGAACTGAGGAAGCCTCAAAGTCTCTCTGATCTTCCCCCACACAGCATCTCCCAAAGCACAAGTTAAGCTTTATTTATCTGCCTAAGATCCAGACCCATCAAAAGCAACAATTGTTTTTTTCTTCCCCTCCCTGTAAGACCAAGAATGTAACCACACCTGAACAGACCCTTTCTTAAGATAATGTCCCTGATCCATTCATTCTTCCTAGTAATCCCCTCAACAGAATTCCTCTTCCTCCCCCTCCCATAACCTCTTTTGCCAAGAGGTATGTAAGCTTCTAAACCCCACTAGGTGGTGGGCAATCACTCTGTGGTACTTTCCATGTAGATGTTAATTAATTTGTATGCCTTTTCTCCAATGAATCTACCTTTTGTGAGTTGATTTCCCAGCAAACCTTCAGAGAGTAAAGGGAAGGTTTTTCTTGGCCTCTACAGTATGTATAAGTATTTATTTGTCTACATGTATAAACATACATATACACAACATAAATACATACATATGTAACAGAAAAAATGGCTTGAAAAAATGGCAAAAATGTTTTATGTCTCTCTAAAACATCCCCCACTCCTTTTGGAGACCTGAATCCCTGTCTCAGGCCAGCATTTGGGAGGGGCAGGGGAGTGTCTTTTGTTCTTTGTGCCACAGAAGATGGGATTAATTGGAGTAAAGGCCATGAGATCCTCTTAGCTGAAGATAGGATGAATCCAGGTGGAGGTCATGAGATTGTCTTAGTCAAAAATGGGACTATGGAATTAATCAGAAGCTTTAAAAGCTCTGTACTTCTGCTCAGAAACAGGATGTTGGTACTTTGAGATGGGAGTCTGCCAACCTCCTCATTTGCTGGCAAATTAATAAACTCCTCTTTTCTTCTCCTCAAACCACTTGTCCTCATTCTTCTGATGCAGCCTTGGGGACAAGTGCCAAACTTTTGGTGACATATACACACAGAGAAACTAAAGAAAACTTTTTTAAAAAGTTGCATTTCAGAAGTTTTCACAGTATTAATTTCAGTTGTTTAAAAAATATTCAATGGTTTCAATGATTCACTAGTAGGACTAAAAACTTTTTTTAAAAATAAAGATATTCAATGGTAACATTAAAAAATCAACAGCTAATTCAGAATTATTCAACAAGTCATCAGATATTTCTTGCCTTTGTAAGACACAGTCAAACACTATGACAAAACTATATAGGGAAATAAGATATATGCTATATTGCATAATATAACACAAGAAAACAAGTGTAAAAATTTCGTCTATAGAATTTTGGAAGATTCTATGGAAAAAATCTCCTTGGCTTTATTGTCAAAATACTCGCAGTACCACTACTTCTCACCTTCTATATCCTATCCAAGAGAACTTTCTTTGGCGGAGTAGGGGAGATGTCTTGATTATCTCATAATAACATCCTAACTTCTCAATACTTTCCCTGCTTCTACCTGCTCCCTTTTCCCAAAGAATCATATAGAAGCCTGTGTTATCCTCTAAATATTAGTACATAGCTCAGATATCTTCACTCCTCTGCACAAATCTATTCATATGCCCCAGTGTCATTCATCCACCTGGAGGATGTACACCCCCACTTTTCTGCCCTCCCCTTCTAGTACTCTAGTGAACTAACTCAACTTCAGCCTCACTGGCCTCCATGCCATTTCTTGAACAATTTTGGGCAGGATTCTTCCTCATGGCCTTTGCCTTAGTAGATTCCCCAGCTCTTCCTGTGGTCTAACGCCCTCTGTATTTTATTCATGTCTCATTTTCAAGGAGGCCTGCTCTGAACACTCTATTTAACACTTCAATCTGCTTGCTCTCTACCTCCAGCTCTCCTCCCTCACTTACAATTCTTTTTTTGAAAAATTATTCTTAATCCCTATGATCTACTTGTTTTTCAGGCTTATTGTTTATTGCCTGATTACCCTGGCTTGAATATAAGCTGCTCACGTGCAGGTATCTTTGGCTATTTTGCTCACTGATGCATCCCAAGCATTTATAATAGTGCCAGGCACATAGTTGGCACCCAAAAAGCATTTGTATCATGAATTCATGAATGCATGAATAGAAGAAGACATGTGAGATGGCAAGTGAAGGATGGAATAGATTTTAGTTGGCCAATGTAGGGTCTCATGTAAATTATTCTGTGCTGAAGAAAAGTGCTAAGTCTGGGAATTGAATGTGCTTGTGAACACTGAATAATACAAAGAGTGAAGTTCAAAGGAATACAAGAAATCTGAGCTGAAAAGTAAGTTGTTGATATATATTTTTTCCTAACTAGTTGTTTACACTTAGGTTTTGAGTCATTGGAGAACCACTAAGCATCTATAACCAGGTTCCAGTGATAAAATGAATAGTGTTTCAAGTGATACTATATAAAATACACTGTAGTAAGAAAAGCCATTTTGAAATCAGCTGCAATAGTCCCTTAATAATATTGAGGGGATAGTTTTGAATAAAATGTTATAATATTCAAATATCACTAGTCATAACATTTTTATGATAACTCCGAATTTCTGTATTGCTAGTATGGTCCTGTTTGTCTAACAATGTTTTATACTTCTGCTACTTGATGAGTCTTATGTTATTTGATAAGAAAAAGTCTTTTTTTCTGTTATTTACTGAGTTTATAAAACTTTTATAAAAGTTATACAAATCCTCTACTGAATTTTTGTACTATAACCATAAGCTGAGGAAAGAAACAGAATAAAATTCATACAAATTAAAGTGAAATAATTGATTCAAATCTTTTAAGAATTGTTTGTATTAGTTAAAAGAAGCTTTGTAAATTATTTAAATGTAATATTTATAAGCTTTCTATTTAATTTTATTTTAAATGTTTACTTAGTTATTTGAGTTTAGTCCACTACAAATAATATTTAAAGACCTTTGAGGGGACATAACAATATATGAACAGAAATATTGAGAATATGCATCATGTATACACCTTTGAAACAGACAAATTATGGTCAATCTTCAGCTGCTAATATTAATAAACATGTAAAAGATGACTTGACATGATAGAAGGTGATAAAAACTCATTTTTATAATTGAACACATATTTTAAGAAATAATGTTATTTTGTGAAGACCAAACTAAAGGGGACCTGAAATTTCTTTACTGGTATTTGCTAATCTGTAACAGCCATTTCATACTGATACAGAGCACAAACCTAGGAGAATTGAGCTAGCCAACCTCTCTCCTCAAATAGATATAGTTAAACATTTTGGTTTAAAGTGGCTTCTTCTTAAATTGCAGATTAATGAAGAGATTAAAATGTGGAAGCCCATGAAGCACTTAAACCCAGTAAATTTGAAGTATAAATACTTTGTAAAATAAAATGTCCTAGTGACAATTTCCCTGTAGAAAACTTGGAAATAATAATTGCTCAGAAATAGGATTCTATGTTGTGCTTCAATAGTTTAATTTAAAATGAACATTTAAATGTTAAAACTTCCTAAGCATATATTAATAATTTAAAGCTAAGGTCAGTCTACTAAGGATCCAATACTAAAATTTTCTTCTTGAATTTATTTATCAATTTAATAAACTTAAACTTGTAATTCAGAAACCACACACTTTTTTGTAATAAAACTTTGTGTTATAACTTCTTAAAATAATTTTTTTACTTTAATAAATATTTTGTATTACTCAACCTAAAACTACCAACTTATACTTGAAATGACTTGTCTCATATGCACCGACTGATAGTTTTAAATTTTACCCACAATATTCATTATTGAATTATTGTATACTTAATACCGAAATACACCTACATACCAATATTTCAACAAATTCAACACCACTGACTCTGATGCTGAAATAGAAGGTTTTCATATATGCCACTGGATTGACAGTAATTTTAAAATGTCATCACTTGTAAGATGCCTTACTGTTTTATGGAAAATAAATGTGAAAAAATAAACTGTGACTCTAAAAGTTATAAACTATCGTAATACACAGATTAAAGTAAGTTTGGGAAATGACCTTCTGAAGACATGGCCCATATTTTAAAAATAAAGAATATCACAAAATTCCTGAAATACTGGAAGGATAAAATTATGAAAATCATTACAAGAAACATTTTGGTAAAGCAATTTTGTGCTTTTCCATTACATCCACTTAGTATTGCTTTTATGTTTTCGACTATTAAATTACTGAATTTTTTTCATATTATTGTATAACTTACTATTTCATTTAGTCCTCTGGATTGTAAACATGGCATTTCTAGAAAAGACTATGACATATTACTAGTGATAAATTTAAGTGTTTATAAAAATTGATCAGGCTATTTCTCAGGGTAAAGTTCTTTAAAATCCTTGCGAACTGAAAGATTAATGTCTTCATTAACATAACTCTCTACTGCTCAACATTCTGCCTTAACATTTTGCTCTTCCAGGAAATACCAAGGAAGATAAAGTTACAAATAACTTTGTTCCAGGAACTTCATGAAAATCCAGTTATCCAAGCAATAGAATATTTAACTATCCTCCTCACAACCATAGATTGTTCAACCATGCTTATCAAAGTTCTCTGCAACAATCCCACCTCACTGAGTCCTCCAGTGACAAATCTGACTCGATTTCAAGCAGGCCCTTTCAATGAATGGCCCACCTTAAATCAGACCTCCAACATCTTTTGAATATCTTGTTCTTGATTTTCCTGTTCTAAGAAACCACTAAGACTCTGTCAAGTTAGTTAACTCCCTCATTGCAGTAAGCAATAAACCTGTCTTTATTTAATAAATGAGTTATTTTGGTCGCCTTTCTGAGGAGGTGGCAGTAGACACCCTCACTGCTTAACAATGCTTAAGATTATTCTTGATTAATTTACTATGAAATTTTTATAAAATAAAAGAGCATTTGCATCACTGTTTTGTTATACTCAGCAGCTTGCCATATGGTAAACATACATTAGAAGACAATTAAGGGTGAAAAGAAGCTGCTTTTCTCACATAACACAACTGCATAGTGTGAAAACATTCAGGGGGTGTTTATGAACTTGGTGGATTCTGAAACATAAGCTAGTTCTTCACAAGACATAAGGAATTTTGCAAGAATTTTAGTTCTTTTTTAGAGATATAATTAGTATGTCTTTTAAAGAAAAACTGTTTAAGATTTAGACAATTTTATGTGAATTTTAGTTACATTAAGTCTACATTGGTAGCCAGGCTGAAATCTTTTAACTGTTTTGATTCCCTCATATATGGTTATGTAAATATTAATTCCTGGCCCTTGAGTTAGTTGAACATACAGTGCCATGAGACTGTTATAATACCTGAGAGATTTGTATCTTTACAAATGTGTGAAAAATAACTTTTTGTAGAGAAAAGAACTGCACAGTGGAGACATTAAAATTCCAGTAAAGAAAATCACAGGGGATTTGATACACGTCAGAACAGAGTTTTTTCCTAAAATTATTGAATATAACATATATTAGAAAAATTGCACAAATCATCAGTACACAGCTCAATAAAATTTTGCCAGTAGACAAGCATTCTGGAATGCTTTTAGCGGCATTTACCTAATTTGTCTAGATGCTTGTAGTAAACACATCTGAGATCTATCGATTTATGTGGCATGGCTCCCTGGAAAATGTCCTATTAGTTACTTAAATATTTGAGTATAAAATAGAGATGCCTGAGTGGCTCTCTTCTATAGTATGAATGCAGCTTCTCACAAGTTTTTTAGATACTTCTATATTAATCTGGTCAAAGTATGTCTCACAAAAAAAGGAAGAATCTAGGATGCTGCAGTGCCTGATCTGGACTTATCCCAGTTTGCTTGTGCTTTGTGAATACTTGTATTTTTGAATATTTAAATAAAGTTTGATACCAGGTGTACTAGTTATGGAGCTGCCATAACAAAGTACCACAAATTACGTGGCTTCAAACAACAGAAATGTATCATTTATGGTTCTGGAGGTTAGAAGTCTGAAATCAAAGTATTGGAAGGACCATTAGGGAATCCTTCCTTGCTTCTCCATAGCTTCTGGTGGTTTGTGGGCAGTTTTTGGTTTTCCTTGGCTAGCAGCTGCATAACTCCAATCTCTTTCTTCATTGTCACATGGTGTTCTTCCCGTATGTGTGTCTATTTTCACATGGCCATCTTCTTATAAAAATACCAGTCATGTTGGATTAGGAGCCAATTTTACTTTTATAAAGTAAAAATATAATACTCTAATATGACCTCATCTTAACTTAACTAATTATATCTTCAATGACCCTATTTCCAAATAAGTTAACATTCCTAAGTAATAAAGGTTATGACTTTGACATCTTTTTGGGGAGGGAGATGGACACAATTCAACCCATAACAACAGATAAGATCACTGATTTGTGAGTCTGATTTGACAATCTGATCCATTGTGTTATCTATTTATAAGCCAAAGAGGGGAAACAATCTGGTACCACCTTAATTTAATATTTAAGCTGCTACAAGGAAATACTAGATGTCTTCAAATAGAATGTATATAAATAATAGGTATGATATCCATGGTAATGATCATTTAAATAAGCATATTTGGACTACTTTTCTAACCTCTTGAGTCAGACATAAAACAAAAAAGTACATAAGTAATAAATTTGGGCTACATGAACAAGACATATGATAAATTCTGGAAACAAGTCTAGAACTTCTTTGCGAGTTGAGCACTGGTAACTCCAGGAGAGCAGGGAAGTGAGGAAGAAAAAAGGAGTAAACCTAATAAAAGATGTTAATGAGCAAGTTATCACCCTGGGTATCTGGACTTAATATCACCAGAACTCACTGAAAGACTGTTCAAAACATGCCACAGAATTTTTTCAATGACTGCCATGGAATTGAAAAACTTTATCTACACCTGGAGAAAAATTGACTGACTTGCACTTGGAGAAGGCCCCCATGGCCAGAGAAATCACTTGAGTAGAGACACAAAAAGTTGTCGGTATGTATAAGACATCTTTGCAAACTATCTCAGGTGTAGCCAACGTAGAAAATTGACAGCTTGTGCTACCTGTTTTGCACTTTTTTGTGAACAGTTTTATTGACGTTCTTAATGGAATTCTGGCTTTGTGTGAAATTAAGACCTACGGTAAACTCAATGTTGGTTGCTCCAGGGCATCCCTGCACAGAGGCAGAGTAAACCTAGAATTCTTAATCTCTGTGTTTTATAAAAAGAAATATATTTGTGATCAGAAGCATAGTCTTTTTACACTCCACATACCCCTGAGTGGGCTAGATCAAGATCTTTCACACAAATATTTTCCCCATGAATCTGCTACCTTTCTTATAAAATATGGATAAAATAAGCCACATTTGTAAAAGATAGACCTTGATGATAAGCAAATTGTATGGAACTGATAGTGTCAGGATTGCTAGTCCAAGTAAATAAGATAGTCACAAGGTGGGCATGGTGAATTTAGATATCAGGTGGCCTAGGCCACTTAATATCTGACAGCAGAACAAGAACAAGGATAGACATACATTATATAAACTGTGCCAAGTGAAACAGGAGAAAGTAACTCATAGGAAGAAAACAGAGGGCTAAGAAAGAATACTAATACATGAGGATTTTTAAAAAAACTATAGGAGAAAAATGTGTAAAAAACAATTTTTTTTGGTAGAGAAGAGAACTCCACAATGGATACATTAAATTTCAAGTAAAGAAAATCACAGAGGATTTGATACACATCAGAAAAGTTTTTTATTATTGAATATAACATACATTAGAAAAATTGCACAAATCTTCAGTATATAGCTCAATGAAATTTTACAAACTGAACTCTGTAGTCAGTAGTGGTCTTCTACAGATGGACTTGGCATCTGTTGCTCTGACATCAAAGAAGAGCTCTTCCACTTATACACCTGTCCTTATATGTCTAATGTCAATGGATACAAATGGCACTCATTTAACTCCCATAAGGTACATATTGCCCATACCATTTAAAAAATGTACATCCTCAAGAAATAATGTAGAATCTGAGGTGCCTTCCAAATAACCTGGAATTTAATGTCAAGGGTCTTAGGACTTCTCATGGCTATTTTTTTTTTTAAATTTTATTATGGCTATTTTTTATTTATATTTCAAACTGCAATATTTTCTTATCAACATTACTTGTGTGTCTAAAATTGTCGTCATCTTCTGAAACTTTTATCACATCCTTTTATTTGCTGTGACATTTTCAGTTCCCCAGGAAGCAGACACTGAGACAAAGTCAGGGGGTTGAGAGGTTTGTCAAAGAAAGAGTGGGAGAAAAGTGTGGGAGAGTAAGGGGGAGAAGGTAGGACTAGCGGAGAGCCTAGGACTGTGCTGCAGATGACAAAGGCTTGGTGAACCCAATGTTTAAAGACTGCCTGTTAGAGAACTCTCACATAGAGCAGAAATGACCAGGCTCTAGTCCTCTGCTGGGCTCAGTCTATGGCTGGAGGCTACTGAAGAAGAGCAAAGCCTTGGCCCAACTGATGCATCAGATCCAAAGCACTCTGGCTGACACACTTATGACTTTGACTCAAATTGTACAAAAGCAATTCATGTAGCCAAAATGTTTGTACCCCCATTATATTCTGAAATTTAAAAAAAAGAAAAATAAATAAACAAAGGGCAATGATTGTTTAGTGGGAAAAGAAAGAAAAAGAAATAACTGGCTGACATACTTATCAAGTGACTGAGTAGCATTCCTAGTGGTAGAATCTCTGCCTCAGGCAGGAGCAGCATGATGTCTCTGGTATATGCATAGTAAATAAAGCTTGTGAAAGTCATTGAGGGAGTGTCTATGACAAAGCAGTTTACCAGGTGTAAAAAAATCTTACTTTTACACTTTCAAAGATCTAATCCAACCTCTATAGTTTGATCAAAATCTCTTTTGAGTCCAATAAATAGATCAGGAGAGAAAACTTGGATGGGTATGGATATAAAGAGAAGCTTTGGATTATTATAAAAGTCTCTAGATCAGAAGTTCACTTGCATAGTAACCTAGATTTTTCTGAGATCCTGCTAATGCATCAGAACTAGCCTACTCTCCAATTTATTAATAAAGCAGGGAGAGGGAGGCTTGTATACAGTACATGGTCTTCCACTGGCCATATAACTTGCTCATCATGATTATAAAATGTGCTATGTGAATGGTAGCAAGGACATTCAGGTTGTCCCTAATGGGCACTGAAATATAATGATGCAAAGAAAAAAAAACTTAAGTGATAATTTCAATGAGATAATGTTATTTGAGTGTGACTTTATTAATGTTATAAAGAAATCACAGGTTTTTTGGCATATGGTTAACTATCTCCCAAGTTTGATAAGTGTATCATGGAAAATTCGAACTCAATTTACTCTTCCATTTTTTTTAACTATGTATTTGTTATTTTGTGGAGTTGGCCCATTGAGACTTCTGTTAATGAGTAAATCCATTCAACAATCTGTTTTTGAGAAGCAACATGAAAATAGTTGGAAGAAACACTAGTTCTATTAGAACAAACCATGCCTCTAAATAATTTGTGACAAGAAATAGCTCTATATTTCCTTTGACTTCATTTGAAGATTCATTTAGTTAAAGCAATGATTATCCTTCTTACTCAATGTCAAAGACGTTAGTACTCTGCACATCTAAATAGCTTTCCTGTATGGGAAGCATCAGACACCAGAGTCTGCCATAAATTTTGTTTGTACTATTTGTTGCCCTTTCTGAAAATGACTAGTTTTTGTTCTGCCTTGATTTTACTTACTTTTTTTTTGTTGTTCTTAGCAAAATGTTGTTCAAAGCTAGTACCACTGTATCTAAATCTTTGTGCTAATACAGTGTGGCTGTTTTGGTTTCCCACATATTAACGCTGATGTCAAATTATTTTCTATATGCCCTTTTAGTGAAACTTAGTGCATCTAACATTTGGATTTTCTCCATTACTCTTATTTTTTATAACTGTTTGAAATTATTGTTTATTACTATAGGACTGGGCTAATGCACAGAGTGACTTTGATGAACATAGCCTAAATATAATTCATCAAGGAAGAGTCTTTCATCCCACTGAGCACATGTGCACTTTGGAGATGTCATAGAAACATTATCAGAGTTTTTACTTAAATTTATTTCTTCATTGATGTGAACTTTACTTAATGAGGAAATTATTTACCTTCTCTTCCCCAGTGCTAAATTTATCATTTGTTTTCATAGCAAAGTATTGTGAAGCAATATGTTTAAAAATGCAGCTTCATCTTATTACTGCACGGACTACACTAGTAAAAATTTCTCTCAATATAACAGTGCCTAATTTCCATTAAAAAATGTGAGGTCTTATTCTGCAGCAAACCCTGTGCTAAGTAGTTTATATATTTTATGTCATTGAATCTTCACCAGAAATCTCAAAAATACATGTTGCTATCTTTCTCACTTTATAAATAAGAAACCTGAGGCTTAGTGAGATTAAATGTTTTTTTGTTTGTTTGTTTATTTTCCCAAAATCACAGAGCTACGGAATTTGGGGCAACGATTTAAAACCAAGTCACCAGACTTCAGACACCTTGCTTTTAATCATTACATTACGTACAGTGAGTTGAACAAGATTCTTCAGAAATTATGTTACCTTTATTCTATTTTTTCCTCAACTGCTAATAATAAGCACCTAGTAAGCATATGTACAGGGTTTAGTACTCCTTTTTAGGAAATATTTGAGTTTAAGTCTATTATCTTCTGTAAATTGTATATGCCTCATCAACACAGATATAATCCTATCTTTAGCTTGCTTTAAGGTCTTGTTCAAGGCTCCTCGGTCTTTAAAACTTCTTTTCTGTATATGTCTACCTGACATTGGTCATCCTAAGTTTACACTACACAGTATTTAAAAAAATAGTTTACCATTATTTTAAATTTCAATTAGTTCTCCAGTAATTTCATATAATAATTTTTAATCAGGTTTATTGAGTTACTATTGGCATACAGTAAAATGCACAGATGCAGCGTACAATGTGGGTATGTGAGTGTATATATGCATACATATACAAATACATATGTATATACCTATATACATACTGGTTCCTGTTGGATAATTAAACAATCCTATTTTGGGCACAAAATGACTAAATGTTCCATTTTTCTTTATGCAGGGAAACTACTGAAAGTGTGCTCTGACGTATCATTTTTTTGAGAGTAAGGACCTGATGATTATACTTTATGCTATTTTTATGATATTATTTCCTTAGAGAGTGACATTGTAATTTCACCTTCAGATTTTTCAGAGGACTTACAGCCTTGCATCTGTAGTGGACTTGTGTAAATTTAACATTTTCCATGGTAGTAAATCTGGGTGAACATGGTGTTTTCAAGAGAGAGATTTCTAACACATTTTTAAATAAAAACAATAAATATCTCTGTAGTTAGAAAGGTTGGTATTTAAGTCCCTATGCCAGGTAAAATTATTAGCAAGCACTAGAGAATTAAAAAGAAAATACAGTTTCCTGTCTGGCCCATAAGAAGTTTGGAAGTCCGTCTTAACTCCATCTTAACAAGTGTAAAGCTGAACAAACTGATAAATCAACAACTCTTCTTAGATCTGTAAGAAAAGTAACGTCACAGAAAAAAACATTGCCCTCAAAACTGGAGAGGCAGGCAGGGAAATACAGAGAATCACAGTGTACCAGACCAAAAACACATAAGAAGAAACCTCCAAAGGAATCAGTGACAAGGTATGAAAACCTGAACTTTAATTGATGAGTTTCTTGAGGCTCAGTATGGACAACTCTGAGATTTAAAACTTCAGGGTGATTCAGTTGTATGGGGGCTTCCATATTTTTGCAAATTTTACCTTCTGGAGCTTGACTTTTTTCTGGAATATCAGAAGCAAAGCCCCTGGTGCTTCTATCACAGGGAGGGAAAAAGGAATCATTTTGAAATATATACAATAAAGCATTTTGTTCTTAACAAGGTCTGTCTTCAGGAGAAACTACTTAACCAGACACTAATATGCTGGGGTTTTATCAGCACTGAACTGAGTTGGGGGAAAGTAAATACCCAACTTCAGCACCCTCTGGCCTTCCACATGGGAGAAGGGAAATACCCAATTCCAGCCCACTCCAGCCATTCTGTCCCACCTGAGAGCAGGGAAGAGGAGAAACTAACACTTCTGAAGTTCACAGTCATGAGTAACAGCCTCACTAAAAGTCTAAAACTAATCATAGGACTATAGAATTCTTCTCCCCTCCCTACACCTTACCACCCCATTATTAAGGGCTTATTTGTAGCAGTTCCTGTTATCCAGTACAAACAAAAATTATAAGGCATACTAAAAAGTAAAAAATACAGTTGGAAGAAACAGAACAGCATAATAACTAGACTCAGATATTGTAGGGATATTGGAATTATCAGATTGAGAATTTAAAGTAACTATGATTAATATGCTCAGGTCATTAATGTATGAAGTAGACAGCCTGCAAGCACAGATGGGAAATGTAAGCAGAGAGATGGCAGCAGAGAAAATGAAATCATATAAAATGCTCAATTAGAACTATAAAAGGCAAAAGAGTAAAAAACAAAAATAAGAACAAAAACAAGGATGACAAATAGGAAATAATAACACATATGCTTTTAAATCCAACTATATCAATAATCACTTTGAATGTCAAAGGTCTAAATGCACCAATTAAAAGAAAGAGACTGTCAGAGTGTCCAACTATGTGTTGTCTACAAGAAATCCACTTTAAATGAAGAGACACATATAGATTAAAAGTAAATGGATGAAGTAAAATATACAAAATTAACATTAGTCAAATGAAAGCGAGAGTAGCTATATTAATTTCAGACAGAGCAGACTTCAGAGTAAGGAAAGTTATCAGGGATAAAGAGGGCCATTATACAACATAATGATAAAGGGGTTAATTCTCCAGGAAGACATCATCTTTAACGTGCATGTGCCTAATAATAGGGTGTCAAAATGGGTGAGGCAAAAACTGATAGGACTGCAAGGAGAAATAGAAGAAACCACTATGATAGTTGGAGATATAAACAGCCCTCTATCAAAAATGAGCAGATCCAGAGGACAGAAAACCAGTAAGGAAATTGTTGGACTCAATGACAACATCAATCAACTGTATATAATGGACACCTATAGACTATTCATCCAATGACAGCAGAATATACATTCTTCCCAAGCTTACATGAGGCATTCATCAAGCAGACTACATTATGGGCCATAAAACACCCCTTAAGAATTTTAAAGAATGGAAATTATACAATGTCTGCTCTCAGACAACAATGTAATTAAACTAGAAATCAATAACAAAAAAAATACCTGGGAAATCCCCAAATACTTGAAGATTATACAACATACTTCTAAATAATGCATGAGTTAAAGAAGAAATCTCAAGAGAAATTAAAAAGTACTTTGATCTAAATGAAAATAAAAACACAAATTGTCAATATTTGTAGAATGCAGTGAAGGCAGTGCTTAGAGGAATTTATAGCACTGAATGTATGTATACATTAGAAAAGAAGAAAGATCTAAAATCAATAATCAAAGCTTCCACCTAAGGAAACTAAAAAAAGAAAAGTAAACTAAATTCAAAGTACACAGAAGAAAAGAAATAAAAATTTGAGCAGAAAGCAATAAAATTGAAAATAGGAAATTAATAGAGAAAATCAATGAAACCGAAAGCTGTTTCTTTGAAAAGATCAGTAGAATTGATAAGCCTTGATCCAGGCTAGCTAAGAAAAAAGAGAGAACACAATTTACTATTATCAGAAATGAAAGATAGTATACCACTATAGATTCTGTGGGCATTAAAATGATAATCAAGAAATACTGTGAGCAACTCTATGCCCACCAATTTGATAAAATAGGTGAAATGGACCAATTCCTTAAAAGATACAACCTGCCAAAACTTAGATAAGAAGAAATAGGCAATCTAAATAGGTCTATATCTTAAAGAAATTGAATCAATAGTTAATAACCTTCCAAAACGGGAAGCAACATGCCCAGATGGATTCACTGGTGAATTCTACCAAATATTTAATGAAGAAATTATACTAATTCTCTGCAATCTCTTCCAGAAGGTAGAAGAGTTACTTTCTAGTTACAGTGTTCCTTTCCATGAGAGCAGTACCACATAATTCTAAAACCAGACAGATATTATAAGAAAAGAAAACTTTGGACCAAGATCTCTTATGAGCATAGAGTCAAAATTCTCAACAAAATATTGGCAAATCAAATCCAACAATGTATAAAAAGAATTATACACAGAGTAACATCAGCAAGATGAAAGAATAAGAGGTTCCAGTCTCTATCTCCTCACAGAAACACCAAATCTACAACCATCCATGCATGAAAATACCTTCATGAGAGCTGCAAAGGTTAGGTAAGACACAACAGCACATAGGTGGAGCACATAAATAAGAAAAGATGCATTGAAGAGAGAGGAAGGACAATTCTACTTTACCGGCATTACCCCTCCGCCAAGCCTGACCAGTACATGGCTGAGAGAGATCTCTTCCAACTGGGAGCTTTCCATGGGGGAAAGAAAAGTGAAGCTAGTGTCTAAGTAGGCCACAGACACAGACCCAGGCCTATGGCCTGAACCAATGGACCAAAGTTCTAGGCCTGCACTAGTGGTCCCTAGCACTAGGCAGGTTCACGCAGACCCAGGCTCCAGGCCCAGTCCCCACCAGCCTGGCTTCCAAGAACCCAGAGTCTAAGCCTAATTAACATATATATTACCTCATATACTTTTTTTGGGTGTGGTGAGACCACTTGAAATCCACTCTTTTAGCAATTTTCAAGAATACAGTACTATAGTCACCATGTTGCACAATAGATTTCTTGAATTTATTCCTTGTATCTAACTAAAATTTTGTGTCCTTATTTCTGTGGCTGAAAACTATAAAACATTGATGAGGGAAATTGAAGACAACACTAATAAATGGAAAGATATCCCACGTGCTCAGATTGGAAGAATTAATATTATTAAAATGTCATGGGTACCCAAAGTGATCTATAGATTCAATGTAGTCTCTATCAAAATCCCAATGGCATTTATAAAGAAATTTTTTTAAAAATCCTAAAATTAATATGGTACCACAAAAGATCCTGAATAGCTAAAGCAATTTTGAGCAAAAAGAACAAAGGTAAAAATATCACATTTCCTGATTTCAAAAAGGTAATACATGTAATGTAAATGTCTGTACCCCCATAATACTCTGAAATAAATAAATAAATAAATAAATAAATAAATATATATTAGAAAGCTACAGTAATAAAATAATATGGTACTGGCATAAAAACAGGCATATAGACCAATGAAACAAAATTGAAAACCTAAAAATGGACTAACACATATATGGTCAGCTATTCTTTGAGAAGGGTACCACGATTACAAAATGAGGAAGGGATAATCTTTTCAAGACATGGTACTAGGAAGACTGGATATCCACATAAGTAGAATAAAATCCAACCCTTATCTTATGCCATATATAAAAAATCAATTCAAAATGGATTAAGCACTTAAACATAAGACCCAAAGCTGTAAAATTCAGAGAAGAAAATGTAGTAAAAGCTTTTGGACATTGGTCTTGGCAATGATTTCTTGGATAAGACATCACAGGCAACAAAAGCAAAATATACGAGTATGTTTATATCAAACTGAAAAACTTCTGCCCAGCAAAGGAAACAATCAACCAAATGAAAAGGCAATCTATGAAATAGGAGAAAATATTTACAAGCCACAAATCTGACAAAGGGTTAGTACCCCAAAATATATAAGGAACTATTACAATTCACTAGAAAAACAAATAACCTAATTTAAGAAATGGACAAAGGAGAAATTTAGAAATTTCTCCAAAGGTGACATACAAATGACCAACAGATACATTAAAAGGTGCTAAACATCACTAATTATCAGGGAAATGCAAATCAAAACCACAGTGATATATCATCTCACACCTGTCAGGGTGGTTGTTATTAAAAAAGGAAAAGATGACAAATGCTGGTGAGGATGTGAGGAAAAGTGAATCCTTCTATACCTGTGAGAATGTACAGCCACTATAGAAAACAGTAAACAAAAAATTAACATTAGGACTGCCATATGACCCAGCAATCCCCCTCTTGGTATACATTCAAAAGAATTGAAATCAAGATCTTGAAGAGGTATCTGCATTCCCATATTTATTGCATCATCATTCACAATAGTCAAGATGTAGAAGCAGACTAAATGTTCAATAGATGAATGACGAATGAATGACAAAATGTTTTCTATATATATGTGCATATACATATATACACATATACACATAATATATATGTGATGGAATATTATTCACCCAAAAAAGAAGGAAATTCTGCCACTTGCAACAACATGAATTAACCTGGAGGACATTATACTAAATGAAATAAGCCAGATACAGATGAACAAATAATACTACATGGCACCACTTATATGATAATTTAGTCAATCTCACAGAAGCAGGGTTGCCAGGGGCTCAGAGGAAGGAGAAATGGAGAGGTCTTAGTTAAAGGGTACAAATTTTTGGTTATACAAGTTGAATAAGTCCTAGAGATCTATTGTACAGCATAGTGGCTACAGTTAACAATACTCTATTATATACTTAAAATTTGTAAGAGGACAGATATTATGTAAAAGTTCTTATCACACAAAAATAATAATAAATAGAGTGGGAGGAAATTTTGGGAGGTTCCAGATAGATGTATATGTTGTAGTGATGGTTTAATAGGTATATGCTTATCTCTAAACATACCAAGTTGTATACATTAATTATGTACAGCTTTTTGTACACCAAAAAGTGGAAAAAAAAAAAAAACAAGTTAAATTTGAGAAAAAAAAAAAAGAAAGAAGTATATAACTTGACCAATTGGGATTTATCCCAGGTGCAAGGCTGGTTCAACATTCAAATATCAATTAATGTGTTCCATCACATCAACAAACTAAAGAAGAAAAATCACATGATCATATCAATAGATGAAGAAAAAGCATTTGACAAAATCTGCCAGGAGGTGGTAACTAATGCCTATAATCCCAGCACTTTGGGAGGCTGAGGCAGGAGGATTGCTTGACCTCAGGAGTTGAAGGTTACAGTGAGCTATGATTGTGCACTCCAGCCTGGGTGACAGAGTGAGAATCTGTCTCTTAAAAAAACAAAACAAAACAAAACAAAAACAAAGAAAAAAAATAAAGGAAAAAAAGAAAAAAAGAAAAACAAAGCCTAACACCCATTCACAATAAAAATTCAGCAAACAAAGAATGGAAGGGTACTTCCTCAACTTGATAAAAAATATCTACAAAAAATGTAAAGTGAACATCATAAAGAGGAGAAACTCTATGCTTTCTCTCTAAGATGAGATACAAGACAAAAATGACCTCTCTGATCATTCCTTTTCAACATCATATTGGAATTCCTCCCTGGTGTAATAAGACAAGAAAAGGAAATAAAAGTGGTGGAGATTAGGAAGAAAGAAAAGTCTTTGTTCACAGACAACATGATCATCTACGTAGAATATCTGAAAGAATCAGCAAATACCTGTTGGAGCTAATAAGTGATTATAGCAAATTTGTAGGATACAAGGATAATATATGAAAGTTAATCACTTCACTATATACCAATAAGGAACAAGTAGGATATGAAATTAAAAGCAGAACACCATTTACTTTAGCATACCCAAAAATGAAATACTGAGCTTTACATCTAAAAAAAAATAGGTACAAGATCTATATGAGGAAAACTACAAAACTGGTGAAAGAAATCAAAGAACTACTAAATAAATGAAGAAATATTTCATTTTTCAGGGATAGGACGACTTAATATTTTCTATCTTTTGGTTCTTCCCAATTTGATCTTTAGATTAAATACAATCCAAGTCAAAATTTCAGCAAATTATTTTATGGATATTGGCAAACTGATTCTAAAGTTTATATGGAGAAACAAAAGACCTAGAATTGCCAACACAATATTGAAGGAGAACAATGTTGCAGGACTGACACCACTTTACTTTAAGACTGACTAAAAAACTACAGTAATCAAGACAGTGTGTTATTGGTGAAAGAACAGACAAGTAGATCAATTGAACAGAATAGAGAGCCCTAAAATAGACCCACATTAGTATAGCCAACTGGTCATTAACAACGGGCAAAGATAATGCAATGTACCAAAGACAGTATTTTCAAATAATGGTGCTGAAACAACTGGACATCCACATCCAAAAAAATTAATCTAGACATAGACATCACAAAAATTAATTCAAAATGGATCAAATGGTGAATATAGTTAATCACAATATATGATATTCTCAAAAAATGCTAAGAGAATGGATATTAAATGTTCTCATCACAAAAATGATAACTATATGAGGTAGTGTATATTTTAATTAGTTAGATTTAACCATTCTTCGATGTATATATACTTCAAAACATCATGGTGTACATGATAGATACATACAATTTTGTCAATTTCAAATAAATAATAAATAAATTTAACAAAAATAGATCACACACTTAAATTCAAAATGCAAAATTATAAGACACCTAGAAGATAACAGGAGAAAATCTAGATGACCTTAGTTTTTTATGATAACTTTTTAGATATTAAACCAAAGGTATAAGAATTAATAAGCTGGACTTCATTACAATTAAAATTTTCTGCTCTGTGAAAGATATTTTTAAGAGAAAAAAAAATGTCAAGCCACAGACTGGGAAAAGATATTTGCAAAAGACCTATCTGATAAAGAATTGTTATTAAAAATCACAAAGAATTCTTGCAACTTAGCAATACGAAAACAAACAATCCAATGAAAAAATAAGGCAAAGACCTTAACAAACACCTCCACAAAGAAGACATGCAAATGGCAAATGAGCATACGAAAAGTTGTTCCACACCATATGTCACTAGAGAAATGCAAATTAAAATGAGATACCACTACACACCTATAAGAATGGCCAAAATGCAAAACACTGGCAACCTCAAATGCTGGTGAGGATGCGGAGCAACAGGAACTCTCGTTAATTGTTGGTGGGAATTCAAAATGGTACAGTCATTTTGGAGAGAGTTTGGTAGTTTCTTACAAAACTAAACATACTCTTACTATACTATCCAGCAGTCACACTCCTTGGTATAATATTTACCCAAAGAAATTGAAAACTTATGTCTACACAAACACCTGTGCATGAATGTTTATAGCAGCTTTATTCATAATTGCCAAAACATGGAAGCAACCAAGATGTCCTTCAGTAGGTGAATGGATAAACTTTGGTACATCCAGATAATGGCATTATACAGTGCTAAAAAGAGGTGAGCTATCAAGCTATGAAAATAAATAGGTGAAACCTAAATGCATATTGTTATGTGAAATGAGCCAATCTGAAAAGACTATAGGCTGTATTATTCCAACTATATGACATTCGGGAAAAGTGAAAGCTATTGAGACAGTAAACAGATCAGTGGTCACCAGGGTTAGGGGAGAGGGATGAATGAATAGGTGGAACACAGAGGATTTTTAGAGCAGTGAAACTACTCTGTATGATACCATAATGGTGGATATATGCCATATGCTTGTCCAAAACTATAAAATAATACCAAGAGTGAACCTTAATGTAAACTGTGGTCTTGTGGTGATGATGATATGTCTATGTAAGCTTATCAATTGTCCAAATGTACCACCATGGTGTGGGATTTGATAAGGGGGAAGTCTATGCATGTATGGGAGCAGGGGGCATATAGGAAGTTTTTGTTCCTTTCTTTCAATTTTGCTGTAAACCTAAAACGTCTTTAAAAATATAGACTGTTAAAAAATACAAGGCACACACAAAAAGGATATTTTAAGATGATGTAGAATATGTGGATAAATCTTAGCCATCATGGTACACTTTTTAAGTAAATTCAGTTTACAGAAAAGAAGAAGGTTATGAAGATCAATGAAGATTTCAAAAGGTTACATAAGGTAGAGGAAACAAAATTTGGAGAAATATTGGAAAGAATATGTGAATATAGAAATTAATTTTATAAATTTATTTGATACATGTTAATACTACTAATAAAATATTAATATCAATTTATGACCTAAGGGTACAGTTCAATTGGCAGAAAATATATGTATAGCAATAATTTCTCTGTTGCCTAATAAGCAGCAAATTTTCCACACTGAGGAAAGCTAATACTTCTTCCTTTAATCATGAGAAGTTTATTATCAAGGATCTCAATATTGAATGGGAAAAATTTAAATAAAACCAGAAATTGATATTCAATTTCAAACAGTGTTTTGTGACTTAGAAGTCTATTGCTAATCTATGATTTCTCATATATAGCTCATTCTAAACTTAAATTCTAAGACAAGAGTTCTAAATATGAATAGTGTGAAGAATGTCTTAAACAAAAAAATACTCATATTATTAAGTGTAACTTTAGATTCTTAATGATTATACTTCATTTTAATTAGACCCAAGAAATTATAGTAAAATGTATATTCTTAGGGGTGAATATAGAAAAAAATCATAATTAAGCCCATCTAATATGATTTTTTTCTAACCAGAGATAACAGATCTAAATATTTCAGGTTACTTGTTTTGACATATGTTATTCTATCTTTCAAGCCTGTCACAATGCATTCCTTTATTTATAAAATCTGTTTCACTTGTACCTATAAAACTTTTCACTAATACTTCACAACTCACTTAATATTATTTTTGAAATTATAAGATAATGTGCAGAAACTTTTCATTGTGACATTTTTACATGCACTTTGAATACTGTGGTGTTAGTACATTAAATTCTTAGAATCTGTTTATGAAATGTCTTAAGCAAAAGGTTATTTTTTTCTTTTTTTCTCATCTGATGACAACCTATTGAACTGAAAAAAGGTTATTTTTTATGCTAAATTAAAAAATAAATTTAAAGGTAAAAAAGATAGAACATTTGCTGTAAGCTCATCTTATAGCAGGAAATTAAGGTTCTAAGAAATTAAATGATGTGCAGAAATTTATACAATTAGTTAGTTGGTGATTTGGGAATAGAAAGCAGGTTTTCCTGCTTCCCAGTTCGGGGATAATATCACAAGTCTACTTCCTGCACATTTGTACAGAAGGTAGTGTTCCTGTAGAAAGCCTGAATTTCTGGACTCTTTCTCTCTGTCTCCAACCAACCTGAAAAGGCAGAGTCAAAGAAGATTTGGAATAAATACTTCCTTCTGGGACCAAAACTACTTTGACTTTCAGAAGGACTAGCAATCAAAAGTGGGAGGATGAAGGGATACAGAGAACTTGAGAGCAACAATTCATAATATTCAAATATTTAACTTTCTTTGGCCACTAGGTTAGAGAATAAGTCTTACCGTTATGGGTGTAAAACTCCTACTCATAGACTTCTGTTCATAATTTTTATTTCAAGTGGCTAGAAATTGGTAGTTTGTATAAGACAACATAGTGAAGTGGTAGAATTACTGGTTTTAGGGAGAAGTATCCCATACCTCAAATACCACTATACATGATTGCAATCCCTGGGGAAATTATGAACATTTACAAATTATGAGTAGAAATTTATGAAAATTACTGATTGCTTCAATGATGCTAAATACGTCTTGAGTTTTAGATCCTATTTACTTTTTTCAGCACAATTTTGGGAATACAATAGTTGCTAAATAAATAAATGTTGTCTATATATTAACATAAATTGTACAATTTATTCTTTTCTGTTTATTGTTTTTAAATTAGTCATTAACATTCCAAGGACTTATATAATGAGGTTCTAACTAGAATCCTTTTTTAAAAAATTTGTCTTTCTGTTGTTTCAAGGCTCATAAATATATTTATCTGATCACTTTTAAACTGCTCATATATTTACAGAAACTCCACAAGCTATTATTCTATTTCTTCCTTCATTTTTCTGCTAAATACTTACTGTCTAAACCACAAATCAAAAAACTGTTTTTGTAAAAGGACAGATAGTAAATATTTAGGGCTATAGGCTCATCATTATCTGTTGCAACAACTCAACTCAGCTGTTCTAACACAACATCAGCCATAAACAGTAAGTAAATAAAAGGATTATGACTGTCTTCCAACAAAACTTTCTTTATTTTTTTGAGACAGAGTCTTGCTCTGTCACCACATGTAGAGTGCAGTGGCATCATCATAGCTCACTGCAACCTCAAACTTCCAAGATCAAGGGATCTTCCTGCCTCAGCACCCCAAGTAGCTGGAACTACAGGTGCACCCCAGGACACCTGGCTAATTTTTCTATTTTTAGTAGCAACAGGGTCTTGCTCTTGCTCAGGCTGGTCTTGAACTCCTGGCCTCAAGCAGTCCTCCTGTCTAGGCCTCCCAGACTGCTGGGATTACAGGTGTGAGCCACTGTGCCCAGCCCCAACAAAACTTTATTTATGGACACTTAAAATTTGATTTCTTATAATTTTCACATTACATGAAATATTATTTTCCTTTTGAGTTTTGCATTATTTTTTTGCACCATCAGTTGAGACATGCTTGAGATTTCCAAAGCAATAGTTCCACTTTTATTCTAGGTCTGCCCAGAATCTAGAACATGAAATTTGTTATGTCTGAAGTAAAAAATTGTTTTCTTTCTTTTAATTATATTTAATGATTCACTTATGCACATAAGAAAAAAAACTATCTTTAACTCTTCTCTCAAATAACTATATCCAATTGGTCAATACATACAATAAATTCTATTTCCAAAATATGACTTAAAACATGTCCATCTTTTCATCCTTATGATATTTCCTATGGATTATAGTTTGTGTCTTAATGATTTTATTGCTATTTACTTTACTTTTTTGATATAACTCCTGTTTCTTACACTTGTGTACTTTCAATTCTCCATATATTAAATTATTCCAGCCAATATACAATAATGACTTTAAAATGTTTTTGATTTTGACCCCCACAACAAAAAAGATATTTTACTTTTTGACCAAATGTACACTTACATATCTATATCTACCTATATCTGTTAGGAAGATAGTACAGGATCTCTGGCTATCCTAGGGACAAAATTGGGTGCCTTACCTTGGTGCTGCCTGGAGCAATTGCCCCACCTTGGGAAGAAGGATGAGGGCAGATGCCCTGTCTTTGTACTGCCCCACCTTAATCCTGCCCCTAGCAATTGTCACACCTGGGGGAAGGAGGAACATCCTGCCAATCTGCAAAAGAATGCAGGGAATTCCACAAGCCTGTGGGCCAGACAGCCCAGGCACAATAGGATCTGGAAAGTGACCTAGAATAACCTAAGGCTAATTATCATGTCATTAACTGTCCATCAAAAACAGTTCCATGGTGACATCTGAACCACGAGGAGGGCCCAATCTGCACAGTATAAAACAGGACCCCAGACCATAATCAGAGCCTCTTTTTACGACAGGGGGGCCCATTCATTGTCTGTGGCAAATGTATCTTGCTCTTGCTCTGTAAACCTATCTTGCTCTTCCTCAATAAACTTCGTTTCATACTTACCTTGCTTTCAGTGTGTCTGGTGATTCTTCAGCCAAGAGCACACCAAGAACCAGGAATAGACTACCAACCTGACATATCTATGTGTATTAGTGTAAGAATTTCATGAAACAATCTTTAAACATATTAAGTGCAAACACTGATATTTCTATTCTATCTATTCTATTCTATACTATACTATAATATTTTTAATACTGGTCATGATGTACTAAATTGACTTGAGGACACATTAATAGGCTGTAAAACACAGCTTGGAAGATGCAGCCTTACAATATCCCATGATTTGAAACATGGTATTAAAAGTGTTACACTTTAGAACTTAATGCTGAGTTCTTTTTTCATCCCCTTAGACAGTCACTCCCCTAGCATTACTGGTTATAGTCAACTATGCACTGTTCCATTTAAATAATGTGTATACTCACGTCTCAAACAATGATTTTATTATTAAACCCTACAAAAAAGTGGGTGTTATTATATCTGCTTAGGTAGCTGATGATGTTACAAATACATATGGAAAAGTAAATAGATATATAAACACTTTTGACAGAATAGTATCATTCTGTTTATACTACTTATAAGCTGATTTTATACCTTAAAATTATTAACATTACTCATATTTTTGGAGAAAACTATTTGTGATGATTATTATATTCTATTTTTTAATATAATCTATTTCCTGAAATTCCAGTTATTAGTTATTATTGATGTTAATTTGCTGTTATAATTATTTTATAGTAAATATCTTCTTATATTAAATTACACATTTATAAGAATTTTCCCTTAGAGCAATGGCTCTAAACAGAAATTAAAATGTCAACAGTTATGATATATTTAGGACTAATGATAGGTATTATAAAAATTTTAAAGGTGTTTTCTAAACAAAAAACCCTGATAGTGCAAGAAAACCCTCAATATCAGTACTCTCCTTAACAAAGGGTGATTTTATTTATAATAATTTTTATCAAGTTAATAGATATATAATTGAATCATAATTTAATTATATTAAATATATTAATAAGGAGTCTGCTATGCATGTTGCAAATATTGTTATCAGTTTGTCATTTTTATTTAGATATCACTTAGGTATATTTAGAAATGAGATTTTGTCTTATCTACTTAGTTATGTCTATCAAGAGATGCCATTTATGAATTTTTGTCTCTTTACAACTAGAAAGAATATTTCCTAATCTCAAGAACAAAAAGATTTATATATCTTTTTATATATATATATTCTTCTAAAATGAGCTTCTAAGATGAATACTAGAAATTTTAATATATCTGATCATAATTTTTACTTATTTCACTTATTGCCTGAAGTTTAATTTCTTTTAATATATCAAAATAATTTTATCATCTTTGGGCTTTGATTTCAGTTTGATTTATCTGTCTGTCAATTATTGGTTCTCTCCTGTATCAATTTAAGTATTTTAGAGTTGTGTTTGATTTAGCTCTTGTAATATATCTCTTCACTTTCAACATATTCCCTGTTTTTCTCATCTGCTCAACAATGAACCCTGGAATCATTTAATCAAGTTTCAAAAAGTATCCCTTTGGGACTTTGATTGGAACAGACTTATAACCAAACACAAGGCAATACAAACCAGAACAATGTAACTTATGAAGGAGAAGAGATATTTATTCTGTTAATTAATATATTATTAAGTTTTATTTTTATATTTATCACAATTTTTTTGTATTTATTCATAGCAATTAATATGTTTCTTATTTATTTATTTTACTCACAGGTAGTTTTCAATTTATATCTTATTACTTTTAAATAACTTATTTTTCTTTTAGATTTTCTGATTATTAAATATTTCTCTTATGTCAGAAACATAACGATTTTACCTATGCTCATTTATTGAAAATAAGCTATATAATTTTCCATTCTCATAAGCAATTTTTACTCTTTTAATCAACCATTTTATTTCATGCTTTTGAACTTGTGATTAAATAAATAACATGTTTTACTGATTTTTTTGTTGACCACCATTTTATATATAGTAAAATACAAACTTCTTCGTGTACAGTTCTATGAGTTTTGACATACATATACTTGTGTCTAAATGTCACCAAAGTCAAGATATAGAGTAGTTCCAATATCCCCTTCAATCCTCTTTTGTCCCTTTAGCCAAATCCTCTCCCCATTGATCTATTTCCAGAATGTCATTTTGATTTTGTCAGAGAATATAGTCTTTTGAGTCTTCATTCACTTAACATATTGTATTTGAGATTTATCTGTGCTACTGTGTGTGAGCAACACAATTGTTTTTTATTGCTGAGTCATATTAAATGGGTATTTCACTATTTGATTATGTATTCACCAACTGAAAGTTATTTTGATTATTTCCACACTGGGGTGATTATGAATAAACTTGATGTATATATTTGTTTACAGTTTTTTGTATGAACATAACTTTTCATTTCTTTTGAGAAAATACCCAGGAGTAGGCTTGTGTGTATTTAGATTTATAAGAAACACCAATCTGCATTTCAAAAATGGCTGTATCATGTTCTATTCCAACCAGCAATGAATGAACATTGCCGTTGCTCTACATCCTCGCTGGCACACAATATTTTCAGTTTTTATCTTTTTCTTTTTTCTTTTAGTCATTCTAATAGGCATGTAGTGGTATTTCAATGTGTGTGTGAGTGTGTGTGTGTGTGTGGTGTTTGTGAGGTATGTGTGTTAATTGGTAAATAACTCACATACCACAAAATTCACCCTTTTAAAGTGTACAACTCAGTTTTTAGCATATTCCTGAAATTGTGCAACCATCACCAATATCTAATTTCAGAATATTTTCATCTCCCCCAAACAAAACCCCATTCCAATTCTTAATTGTTCCACATTATCCCCTGCCACCCAAGTTCCAAACAAATACTAATATACATTCTGTATTTACGGATTTGCCTATTCTGGACATTGTATATGAATGGAAACATACAATATGTGGGCTTTTTTGTGTGGTTTGTTTCACTCAGCATAATTTTTTTCATGGTTCACCCACATTGTAGCATATGTCAGTACTTCATTCCTTTTTATGACTGGATAATATTCCATTGCATGAATATAGTACACTGTGTTTAAACATTCGTCATTTGAGAGACATTTGTGTAGTTTCCACTTTTTGGCTATTATGAATAATGCTGTTATGAACATTCATGTACATGTTTTTATGTTCCTATATATTTTCACTTCTCTTGGGTTTATACCTAAAAATAGAATTGCTAGGTCATACAGTAACTCTACGTATAAATTTTTGAGGAGCAAACAAACTGTTCAAAAGTGTCTGTGCCATTTTAAATTACTATAAGCATGTTTGAGGGCACTGATTTCTCCACATCCTTGCAAACATTTCTTATTGTCTCACTTTTTGATTAGAGTCTTCTAGGCATAAAGTGGTACCTAGGCATAAAGTGGTTTTAGCTTGCAATGTTCATATGACTAATGATATTAAGCATCTTTTCATGTGCTTTTTGGCCATCTGTATATATTCTCTAGAGAAATGTCCATTCAAGTAATTTGCATATTTCTCTTGGAATAATTATCATTTTATTGTTGAGTAGTAAGAATACTTATATATTCTTGATACAAGTGCCTTATCAGATATGTGATTGGCAAATATTTTATTTCATTCTGTGGGTTAACATTTCACTTCCTTGACAGTTTACTTTGAAGGACAAGTTTTAAAATTTTTATGAAGTTCAAATTAGAATTTTTCTGTTTGTTAGTCTGCTTTTGGTTTTATGTCTATGAAATCATTGCCTAATCAAAGTCACAAAGATTTATACCTATGTTTTCTTCCACTAATTTTATAGTTTTACATCTTACATTCATGTCTTTCATCTATTTTGATATTTTAAAATATACGTTGTGAGGTATGGGTCCAGATTGATTATTTTGCATGTGAACATCCAGTTGGCATAATGCCTTTTATTATTATTATCATTATTTTTATTTCAAAATATTATGAGGATACAAATGTTTTTGGTTATATGGCTTGCTTTTGTAATGCTTGAGTCAGGGCTATAAGTGTGCCCATCACCCAAACAGTGTTCATTGTACCCGTTAGGTAGGTTTTTGCTCATTCTCTGCTCCCCCCTTCTCCACTGCTTGATTTCCACTGAGTTTTACTTCCCTCTGTGCACATGTGTGCTCACTGGTTAGCTGCAATTTAACAGCAAGTAAATATGGTGTTTGTTTTTCCATTCTTTAGATATTTCACTTAGGAGAATGGTCTCCAGTTCAATCTAAGTTGTTCAACTTTTTTTTATGACTGAGTAGTATTCCACGGTATACGTATACCACATTTTCTTAATCTGCTCATGAATTGATGGGCACTTGGGTTGATTCCACATCTTTGCAATTGTGAATTGTGCTGCAATAAAAATTTGAGTGCCGGTGTCTTTTTGATTAATGACTTCTTTTCCTTTGGGTAAATACCCAGTTAGTGGTATTGCTGAACTGAATGGTAGGTCTACTTTTAGTTCTTTGAGTAATCTCCATACTGTTTTCTACAGAGGTTGTACTAATTTGCAGTCCCACCAGCAGTGTATGAGTGCTCCTTTCTCTTGGCATTCACACCAGCATCTATTGTTTTTGGACTTTTTAATAAAAGCCATTCTAACTGGGGTAAGGTGATATCTCATTGTGGTTTTAATTTGCATTTCCGTGATGATTAGTGATGTGGAGCATTTTTTCATATGTTCATTGGCCATTAGTCTATCTTCTCTTGAAAAGCTTCTGTTCATGTCTTTTACCCACTTTTTAATGTTTTTTTCTTTTCTTGCTGATTTGCTTGAGTTCTTTGTAGATTCTGATTATTAGCCCTTTATTGGATGTATAGTTTGTGAATATTTTCTCCCATTCTGTAGGTTGTCTATTTGCTCTGTTAACACCTTTTATTAATAAGTCTATGCTTCCCCTTGAATTGTCTTCACACAATTGTTAATGCCAATTGACCAAAAATGTAAAGGTCTATTTATGAAATATCAATTGCATCCCATTGACTTATATGTCTATCCATATAACAATATTACAAACTCTTTGTTACTGAAGATTTGTTGTAAGTTTTAAAATCAAGAAATATGATTCCTCCAACTTTGTTTTTCCTTTTCAAGATTGTTTTGGTTCTGCAGTGTTCCCAGCAATTTCACATACAATTTAAGAACAGTTTGTCAATTTCAGCAGAAAAGGAAGCTGGGGTTTATATGGTTTGTGTTGAATCCACAGATAAATTTGGGGCATATTGACATCTTAACACTGTAAAGTCTTTTTGTCCATGAACACAGTATATCTTTCCACTTATTTAGGTCATTAATTTCTTTCAACAATGTTTTATACTTTTCAGTGTACAAATTTTGTATTTGTTTTGTTCATTTTATTTCCAAGGATTTTCTTGTTTTTGATGTTATTGTAAGTGGCATCTTAAATTTTCTTAATTTTATTTTTGTATTATTTCTAAAGTAAGAAATGCAATTGATTTTGTATATTTATCTTGTATCTTTCAATCTTATTGAATTCATTAATTATCTCAAATAGTTTTTTCTGATGGATTCTTTAGGATTTAAAATATACAAGATCGTATCATCTGCAAATATAGAATTTTACTTTCTTCTGTTCAATCAGATGCTTTTTGTTCCCTTGCTTAATTTCCCTGGCTAGAACTTTCAGTACAGTGTTGAACAGACATAGCAAGAGTGGACATACGTGTCTTGTTTCTGATTTTAGTGAGAAATCTTTCAGCCTTTCACCATTAAATATGATGTTAGCTGTGATTCATATATGCTCTTTGTCAGGTTTTAGTAAGTTTCCTTCTATTCCTAGTTTATTTAGTTTTAGTGTTTTTATATGGAAAGTTGGTTGAATTTTATCAAATGCTTTTTTTTTTGCATCAATTGAGATAATAATTTTTCCCTTCATTTTATTAATGTGGTACATTACATTGATTCAATTTCTTAGGTTGAACCCCTTATGAATGAATACTTGAAGTCTCACTTAGTGTTGGTATACAATTTTTTTGTACATTGTTTATATTGCTGAGTTTGGTAGTATTTTGTTGGAGTTCTCTCTTATTTTGTCTATTCTTATATTCACAAGAAATATTGGCTTGCAGTGTCTGTTATTTCTAATGCCTTTGTATGCTTTTGTTATTAAGATAGCACTGGACTCATAGCCAGATTTTGGTAGTGTTCTCTGTGCTGCCGTTTTATTGAAGAGTTTTAAGGATTGGCATTAATGCTTTTATAAACGGAGGGATTTAACAATGAAGCTGTCTGGTCCTCGGCTTTACTTTTTGTGAAGGTTTTTGACTAATTCAATCTTTTTATTTGATAAATGTCCGTTCATATATTTTATTTTTCTTGAGTTAATTTTAGTCATTTGTTTTTCTAGGTATGTGTTTATTCCATCTAGGTTATCTGCTTTGTTCACATACAATTGTTTTGATATTCCCATATAATATTTTTTATTTATATAAGGTTAGGAATGATATCTCCATCTTGTTTCTGGCTTTAGCAGTATGAATCTTCTTTTTATATTGGTTAGCCTAGCTAAAGTTTTGTTAATTTTGTTAATCTTTTTAAAGAACCACCTTTTGGCTTTGTTGATTTTTGCTATTGTTTTTCTATACTTTTTATCATATCTTTATTATTTCCTTCCTTCTTCTTGTTTTATGTTTATTTTGCCTTTTTTCTAATAGCACAAATTGGATGGTTCAGTTATTGGCTTGATATCTCCCCATTTTAAACACAGCCCTTTAAAGCTATAAAATTTCCTCTAAGCACTGTTTCAGCTTCATCCCACAAGATTTGGTATGTTGTTCTTTTTTATTTTTATTTATCTCAAAGTATTTGTAAATTTCCCTTTTGAATTCTTCTTTGACCCATGGTCAAAGAGGTGTGTGTATTATTTTTTGGAGGGATTTATAGTATTTGTTTTACTTTCTACATATTTGTGAAGTTCCAAAATCACCTATTAATGATTTCTAATTTCCTTTGATTGTAGTTGAAGACACTTTGTATTATTTCACTCTTTATTATTGAGACCTGTTTTATAGCCTAATATATATCCTAATATATATTATATATATATATAATTATAATATATAATTATATTATATATATAATATATATATATATTATATAATATATAATATCTATCCTGTGAATATTCCATGTGCTGATGAGATGAATATATATTCTTCTGTTGTGTGCAGTGTTCCATAGATGTCTATTAGGTCCAAGTGGTCTATGTCATTGCTCAAATTCTCTATTTCCTTTTTGATAAGATTCTGTCCATTTTTGATAGTGAAGTATGAAGTATACAACTGTTATTTTTGAATTGTCTATTTCTTCCTTCAATTCTGATTTTCCTTCATCTACTTTGAGTTCTATTATTGGATGGATATGTATTTATAACTGTTCTGTCTTCTCAATAGATTGACCCTTTGGATATTTGAAAATTACCTGCACTATCTGTATGTAGGTAATAGTGTCATTTGAAAATGGAATTAGATTAGTTGTAAATGCATATTGCAAATTCTAGGGAAACTCCTAAAAAATACTTTTAAAAGGAACATAATTGGTACATAAGAAAGAAGAGAAAATACAATCATATAAAATGCTCACATAAACCAAAAAAAAAAGGAGAAAAGTGAAGGAGACAAAATAAAAAAAGGAAAGAACAAGGACAATGAATAGAAAAAACAGTTACAAATATAGTAGATAATCCAGTTAGATTATTAGTACTTAATCGATTTAAGAGTGAGTAGTCTAAACACACCAATTAAAATACAGAATAACAAAGTGGATTAAGAAAAACTAGACTCTGATATGACGCGTATAAGAAATTCACTTTAAATATAAAGACAGATAGATTAAAAGTAAAGCCATAGTTGAAGGTATATAATAGTAACTCTAAACAAAATAAAGATGGAGGAGATATATTACTTATAAGTAAGGCAGACTTTATACAAGGAAAATTCACAGAGATAAAGAGGGACATTACATAACGATAAAGGGGTCAAATATCTAGTAATACATACAATCTTAACATGTATGGGCCTAAGAAGAAAGCATCAACACATGAGGGCAAAATAGATAGAACTGCAAGAAAAATAGACAAATCCACTATTATAGTTGGAAACTTCAACACTCTTCTGTCAGTAGTTGGCAGATCCAGCAGGAAGGAAATCAATAAGAATATATTTGATCAAAGAGCTCCAATGATCAACTATATCTAATTGGCACTTGCAGAATACTTCCCTCAACAACAGCAGAATACAAATTTTTCTTGAGCTTACCCAGAATATTTGCCAAAATATACCACATTCTGGGCCATAATACACATTTAGTACATTAAAAAAAAAGAAGTTATACATAAAGTATTCTTTTAGATGACAATGAAGTTAAACTAGAAATCAATACCAGAAAAATAGCTGAAAAATTCCCAAACATATGGAGTTTAAACAACACAATTTTAAATAGCACATGTGTCATAGAAGAAGTTTCTAGAGAAATTAAAAATATATTGTACAAAATGAAAATAAAAATACAACTTATCAAGTTTTGTGAAATATAGCAAAAACAGTCTTCAGAGTGAATTTAAAAACATTAAATGCCTCTATTAGAAAAGAAAAATGAGCTAAAATTAATAATCCATGTTCCCTACTAAAGAAACTAGAGAAAGAAGAGCAACAATAAACCTAAAACAAACATGAGAAAAGATACGTTTACAATGTCAAAGGAAAAAAATGAGAAAAGAAATGTTTCATTACATTTATAAATTAATAAAAATTACATTAGAAATCAATACAATTAAAACAGAAAATAAAAAGGAAAAAAATCAATTGAAACCAGATTCTGGTTCTTTGAAAAGTTCAAGAAAACTGATTAACCACTAGCCAGGCTAATCAAGGAAAAAAAGAAAAAAAAGAGAGAAGACGTAGACTACTGATGTGGAAAATATCATAGAGGCTGTTACAGCTGATCTCATGGACTTTAAAAATACAATAAATTCTATACTCACAAATTTGATAAATTAAATGAAATGGATCAATTTCTTGAAAGACACAAACTACCAAAGCTCACACAAGCAGAAATAGATATTCATAATGGACTTATATCTGTTAAATAAATGGAATAAATTACCAATAACCTTCCAGAAAAGAGAGCACAATGCCCTGATGGTTTCACAGGTAGGTTCCACCAAATATTTAAGGAGGAAATGTTACCAATTCTATATAATATCTTGAAGAAAATAAAGGCACAGCAAACAATTCCTACTTTATTCTTTGAGGCCAAGAATAGGGCCTTAAATATAAACCAGATAAAGACATTATGAGAAAAGAAAACCACAGACAAAAGATAAGACAGATTGGGAGAAAATATTTGCAAATATTACCCTAATTATCCCTTCTTGTTATGTTTTTATCTGTTTTTGGTGTTAGAAGTTGTGCCCAAAATATAGAGAGTTCTTAAAACTCAACAATAAGCATTATATGTAACCAAAGTGTTTGTACCCCTGTAATATTCTGAAATAAAAAAAGAAAACAACCCAATGAAAAAGTGAACAAGAATGTGAACAAACACTTCACCAAAGAAGACATACAGATTTCAGATAAGCATATGAAAACGTGCTCAAGATCATATGTCACTAGGAAATTGCAAATTACAACAGAGATACCACTGCACACATATTGCAATAGCTAAAATCTAAAACACTGACAACACCAAATGCTGTGGCATTGTGGAGCAACAGGAACTCTCTATCTTTGCAGGTGGTGGTTATGTAAAATGATACAGGTACTTCAGAAGACAGTTTGGTAAATTCTTGTAAAGCTAAACATAGCCTTACCATTAGATCCAGCAACCATGCACATAGATATTTACCCAACTGAATTAAAAATGTATGTCTACATAAACCTCCACATAAATTTTTATAGCAGCTTTATTCATAATTGCCAAAAGCGGGAAGCAACCGAGATGTCCTTCTATGGGTGAATGGATAAACAAACTGATCTTTATACAGTGGAATACCATATAGCAATAAAAATAAATGAGTCATCAAGCCATGAACAAACATGTAGGAAACGTAAAGGTACATTGCCATGTGAAAGAAACCAATCTGAAAAGGCTACATACTGTGTTTTCAAATATATGATATTCTGACAAAGAAAAAACTATGGAGACAGTAAAATGATCAGTGGATGCCAGTAGTGCTTGAAGCAGGGGAGAGAGTAGAGCTGCAATAGGTGAAGCAGGGGATTTTTAAGACAGTGAAACTATTATTCTTCATGATACTCTATGGTGAACATATGATATTATGTGTTTGTCAAAACTCACAGAAATGTACAACACAAAGAGTGAGCCTTAATGTAAACTACAGACTTTATTTGATACCAATGTATCAATATATACTTATGCAAGATATTACATATGTATTCATGATAATAACAGAGAAAACTGTGGTGTCTAAGGGACGTATCTGAACTCTGCATTATCTGCTCCATTCTTCTATAAAACTATGACTGCTCTAAAAATAAAATTTATTAATTAAAATAAATTGATCAATGTTAGGAGTATTCTTGGAGTCTACATATTGTTTTATTGATTTGCATATCTATCTTTTCACTAATATCATTCTGCCTTAATTAGTATTGCTTTACAGTAATCATGAAATAAACTAATGTGGGTTCTTAAACTTTCTTCTTTTTCAAAATTGTTTTGGATATTCTATTTCCTTCACTTTTTGAAATAAGTTTTAGACTCAATTGTCAATTTCTTCCAAAAAAAAAACCTGTATGGTATTTGAGAGTTTTAGTTTTAAGTTTTAAAATGTTAGTTTGTTTTAACAGAGGTTATATATATTATAAGCATGGAGTTTTAAACAAATACTAAAATTCATAAATTCATACATGTTACACAAATTACCTATTTAAAAAATAGCAGAGGTGAGACTCAGAATTTTACTGTATGTATCTTTCTACTTGCTTGATGGTCACAATACATTCCTTTTTATTGGGTAGAGTGGTGTAGTTGTTTAATCATTGCTCAATTATATGTACTTGTATTTGAAATAATGTGTTCTTGAATACCTTTCAAAAGCAATTGTTGTCAGCTGCCACCAATTTGACCGTTAGTATAATCGGACTAGAACTGAATACAGTTTTTAATTAGCTAAACTAACATGCCAAATCCCATCCTTACACACATCACACACACAAATAGGCACATACATTTCAAATGCAGATGTAAAGGATTAAACATGTAGATATTATATGTGATAATGATTGTTTATTCTTTGGAAGTAAAGAAGACTAATTTGTAGTCAAATACAAGTTCTTGAATAATCAAAATGCTGATGTGATCTAGTACCTGAACAAATATGTTATTTCTGTCTTTAAATTTTTATTCTGTTTTTGTCAAATGAAATATGAATCAGTCATTGGGAAATTTGCATCACTATAGCTTTTTGGTTTTAATCCCAGTTTTTAGTTGTCTATATTTCTAACACTGATGCTTCAGGTTTAGAAAGCAGTTTATAGTTAGTGGGACCTGATGAGTCAAAGCCAGTTCTAAAGATTTTACCAAGGAAGAATACAAATTTTGGTTCACGTACACCAGATATTACAAAATAGTGGCTGCAAATAGGAAATCTAAAAACTTAGTTGAGGTCATCTCAAATATCTTTGTACGGTAGTTTTTCTTTATATTTGACAGTTACATCAACATCTCTGTAGAATTTGGAAATTCTTTCTACAGAGAAATTTCTATTTTATGTATTTCAAATATGTAGAGTTCAAATGGACTACAGTCAAATAACTATGAAGTTATAATTCATTAGTGTATGAATATAATTTGTGGTTGTGATTGTTATTCCTCTTTATAAGGAAAAGAAAATATTTAGATATTACTTTGAATCTTACAGATTCAGGGTCTATAAGGTTTCATAGGTTAAGATATGTGGCCAATAGAAATATTTTTTTTTTGCATTCCAGTTTGCATAGAACAAGTTGCACAGATCTTAAATATCACAGGAGCCTACCAAGAAGCATAACATTTCCATCACCCAGTAGAGTCCTGAATGTGCCTTTCCCATCAATCTAAATTCACTTACCATAGGCAAATAACATTCTAATTTCTTTCACCAAAGATTATGTTTGCCAGATTTAGAACTACATATGAATGAAATGTTATATTATGTATTCTTTGGTGTCTCAATTCTTTCTATCAGCCTATGCTTTTTTAAGATTCATCCAATCTGTATATATTAATAGTCCATTATTTTTTATTGGTAAAAAGTAGTATTCCATTACATGCATACCACAATTTGTTTGTATATACTCTAGTTAATGAAAATATGAATTTCTTTTTCCAGATTTAGGCTTCTATGAACCTTTTTTATGAATCTTTTTATTAGCTGTGTCTTCATTTCTCTTGTTGAAACACCTAGATATGTAATTGCTAGATCAAAGTGTAGGTAAATGTTTAACATTGTAAAAACAAAACAAAACAAAATTCCTTATGAACGATCTGTGGGGAAAAAAAAACCCAAAAAACTTCCAAATCATTTCCTAAACTGGTGATGCCATTTTGCAATCCACCAGCAACCTATAAGAGTTCTTGGTGCCACAAATGCTCACTAAGTTTTGGTATTGTAGATCTTTTTCATTTTTGCCTTTGTGCTATATGTGTAGTGTCAGGAGCTCAGCTGGGCTGGAAGAGAAAGAGATCTGTGCTCTCACATGTCTGAGTAGCTGATTAAAGTAACAAGACAAAAATAAAAGAGTTAAGCTTTTTATCATTTATTGCAATGAATAAGGGAGAGACTAAAACTGGAGAAAGAAAGCACCAACTCCCCCTGCTTTATTTTGCTGATGGAATGGCACACTGTTGGAGGGCCAGGTGGATTAGCACAGATGTGGGATTTTTTCTCACTGTTGAGGGAGCTTTGAAAAAAGGCTTCAGTAGTTTTATGGATGGGGTTGTGGGGGTGGGAAAGTGAGAGGGAAGGGCTAGGATTGGAAATGTACTGGACTCTGAGAGTGGGGAAAAATGTCTTCAAGTTTTCTTTTCTCCCTAAACCCTGCCCCCACCCCATAAGAAAGTATCAGCAGAAGCATTTCTTTGCCCAAGAGCTCCAATAAAAGAGACCTAGGAAAGAAGATGCCTGGGTTAGGAACCTAAATGTGTGAAGAACATGACCCTTCAGGGGACCCCGAGTGTTTGCATCTCCTTTCAGAGATTGCAATGCATTGGTTGTGCACCAGGTCTGGTGTCCAGAGGGCAGTTTCCCCTATAAGGCTCACCAGGTAAAGCCTTTGTAATTGCTTATGTTTAGGCTTGAAAAATCACAGATAGGTTTTTTAAAAAATTTATTTTTAATTATTATGGGTACAAAATAGTTGTATATATTTATGGGGGATAAAGTGGGGATGGTTAACAGATAGGTTTTAACCAGGAGCCTGACTGCTCATGTAATGGTATCTCACTGGTATATTAATTTGCATTTCTCTCATGACTAATGATGTTGAGTATGTTTTTATGTCTTCACTGGTCATCTCATCCTTTACAAAGTGTCTCTTCAAAGATTTTGCCCAATTTTAATAGAATGGCTATTTTGAATTTATTATTGAGTTGTAGAAGTTCTTTGTATATGAAAGATATAAGTTCTCATCAAATAAATGAACTGTTAAAACAGTCTATGCTTTCCCTATTCATATCCTTAATGGTATCTTTTCTTTTTGAGCAGAATTTGTAATTTTGATAAAATTTTGTGATTATCTCTGTATTCTACCATAAAATATTTACTTCTTTTTATATTTATAGTTCATCTTCTATAAACAATAAATAGCTGTCTTGATTTTTAAAATATAATTTGATAATATCTGTTGTTTAGTTAGTGTTAACCCCATTTACATATAATCTGCAGTCAGACTCAAGTCTGACTTGAATTTATTATTATTAGCTATTTTCTATTCACTTCATATAATTTTTTTTCCTTTTTTTCCCTCTCTTACTTTTTACATTTTGAGTAATTGAGTAGTTTTAAAATATCTAGTTTTATCTCATTTATTGGCTTTTTAGGTATACGTTTTTCTTTAGTTATTTATTTCTCTAGGGTTGCAATTTATGTTACTAATTTCACACAATGTTCCTTGAATTAGTATTACACAATTTAATTTATAAGAATAATACTACAGTATAAATCCATGTATATTTGTCATCTTTTGTACTTTTGTTGCTTATATTTCTGCTTATATTATAAATCCATAAATATACTGTGTTTATTTTTGCTTTAAACTTTCAATTATCTTTTAAATAAATCAGAAAAATAATAAAATAATTTATATATTTTATATTTGTCCACATAGAGTATTTCTGTTCTTTCTAGTAGTTTCCATTTTCATTTGGTGTCAACTTACTTCAGCTTAAAAAATATTCTTTAGCTTTTCTTGTGGTCCAGGACTATTAGTATCAAATTCTCGGAGTCTTTATTTTTCTTCAAATGCCTTTATTTTGTCTTTATTTTTAACAAATATTTTCACCTGATAGTGAATCATAATTTGACATATTTGTCTTTCAGCACCTTAAACATGCTATTTCATTGTGTTCTTCTCTTAGGCATCAAAATCCTACACTGCTCACTTGCCAAATTCTGAAGAAAGTTTATTTCTATTATTTGTCAAGTTTTATGGTTTTGCAGAAGAGATGAGTCTGGTAAGAAATACAGTGTTGTGGTCAAATGCCTACATTGGCTTTACTAACAGTAAATATTATTTCTTTATAGTGGATTCATATTAATTTCTATAAATGAAAAGCCTAGTACATATAGCATTATGCTTAGCTTAATAATAAGGGAGCTATGTTTTCTAACAATTTTTTGCCTATCTCAACAATTTTATTTTTTACTGAAATTCTCAGTATCTGACAACCGTACTCTTTAGTAATTACTAGCTACTGAAGGACAGTTAAACTTTGTAAGTACAGTATTGTTCAATTGTTATCATCAATAGAATGATTCTCAAATGTGTTCATTCTGTGGCTATTTATAGAGTTGCTGTGAAGATTATGTGACCTAATAAACACAAAACATAAAACAGTAGGAACTCAAAAAGCCCGTGGGAAATGTTACTGCAATGTTTTAGAGACACACTAGGTGTCTCCACTTTCTAACACAGATTTTTCAAAGTGCAATTAAACTTTAACATTCACCTCAATTATAACTGTAAGTCAAAAAAGATTGCTCAAAAGTTATATAAATGGCATTTGATTATATCTTCAGTGGTCAATATAAAGCAGCGGTCCTTAACATTTTTGGCACCAGGGACCGGTTTCATGGAAGAAAATTTTTCCACGGGTAGGGGAAGGGGGGTGACGGAGCTCTGAGGCCGGTCCCTAACAGGCCGCGGACTGGTACTCGTCCACGGCCCGGGGGGTTGGTGACCGCAGAAAAGCATTTAGCCTTCATGAGTTATAGCTGTGTTCTCAAGCATAAATTATTTCAAACAGTGCTTAAATTGGAACTTAATCACTAATCATTTTGTAATCCAACAGTTGATTCAAGGAATATGGTAAAATGATGCTAATGCACACACCTAAGTAAGATTGGGAAAACAACTATGGGAAGCTAACTGCACTTTCACACTTATTTATAAAATATTTAGAAACTTCTTGTTATGAGATATATTCTTTTAAAGTAATTTTTTTCTGTGGGTATTGCCATAATAATGGTCAAGGATATAACTGACTGAAAAAACTCTATTTAGGTTAGTTGCTCATGCAAAGCGAAGGAGAAACTACCATACTAGTTGAATTGTGAGATGAAAAAAGAGAAAACAACCCTATTCTCTAGAGAGACTTCCTTAAAAATGTACTTCAACACACATATAAAAATCCATAAGAAGTATAAAGTTGATGAATGCTTCTTGGAAAGTAATGGGCATTTTTTTTTTAAGTGAAACAAAGAGTCTGCTGAGTATTATTAGCATCCTTACATGAGAGTCTGGACTGAGTGTTATTTATTTCATTTTCTAAATGAAGCAAAAACACAAGGCATCCTTCTCATTTAAAAAAAAAAAACAGGGAATTATCACATTTAATTATTTTGTGATTTGGTGCAATTAGGTTCAGAATGAAAGGCAATAATGCAAAAGGTAAAGCTCTGTTACAGGTAGGATTTTCCCCTCCAAATAGAGAACTTCATTGGTAAACATTTCTTTGGAGTAAAATGGTAGGTCGTGTTGACTGGGTACTACTACATCATAGTGCAGAGGATAGCTACACTAATTTTCTGCTTCAGTGGATCATTTTAGACTGCTTCTTTCATCTCAAGTGAACGTGATTAACATGATGAAAGATGGCACTAAAATTGTTCCAAGGGCTTTAAAAGTCAATAGTTAGAACAAATCATCTGATTATATAAAGTAGCTAGTTTCCGCCATCATAAGAACCACTCTCTCCTCTTAAGTGGGACCTATTGATTTATCAGGCACGTATTTGAGGATTATCTTTATAAGTAGATTAGAAGAAATAATTTATTAAACTTAAACTTTTTATGGGTAAAATAAATTATTATTAATAATCTCATTATTTTCAGGTTTACAGTTTACATTTCTTATAGTTAAATTAATAAGCAGAAAGATATGTAATATAGGGGAATTTTTTAATAAAAAAATCTTTTCCATTTTCTCAAGTCATGTTTTCTCAAGTGGAATTTCTAAAGTCACTAAAACATGGATATAATTAAAGGCATTTAAAGATCTGTGCCTATTTAAAAATAATCAATGAACATTCTTAACTCACAACAATGGTTTTAGTTGTTCACTGGGAGAAGACCTTTTTTTCATTCTGCTTAGATTATTCTATCTCAGTGTTGTGAGTAAATTACCATTTCTCAGAATAATTGCACAGAATTTTTGCTATACTTTATATGTTTGAAAAACTTATAGGGTACAAACATTTAAATGAATATAATCAAAATTGCCCTAATGAATCTGACCCTCAGAAATTTTGTACAATGTGTGTGATGCTTCCAAATAGCTTATGGTCTTTGGAGGAAAGACACAATATTTTCTATCTCTAGGAATATATTTAACCAAGGAGGTGAAAGACCTCTACAGGGAGAACTATGAAACACTGAGGAAGGAAATTGCAGAGGATATAAACAAACAGAAAAGCATATCATGCTCATGGATCAGCAGAATCAACATTGTTAAAAAATCTATACTACCCAAAGTGATTTACAGATTCAATGCAATCCCCATTAAAGTACCAACATCATTTTTTGCAGATCTAGAAAAAATAATTCTATGCTTCGTATGGAACCAGAAAAGACCCTGAATAGCCAAAGCAACTTTAAGCAAAAAAAAAAAACAAATTGAGAGGCATCACTTTACCAGACTTCAAGCTATACTACAAGGCTATAGTAACCAAAACAGCATGGTACTGGCACAAGAACAGAAACCTAGGCTAATGGATTAGAACAGAGAACCCAGATATAAAACCATCATCATATTGCCATCTGATCTTTGATAAAGCAGACAGCAATATTCACTGGGGAAAAGAATCCCTATTCAATAAATGGTGCTGGGAATATTGGATAGCCACACGTAGAAGACTAAAACAGGATGTGCGCCTGTCACCACTCACAAAAATTAATTCATGATGGATAACAGACTTAAACCTAAGGCATGAAACTATAAGAATTGTTGAGGAAGAGTTTGGAAAAACTCTTCTAGATATCGACCTAGGCAAAGAATTTATGAAGAAGACCCCAAAGGCAATCACAGCAACAAAAAAAATAAATAAATGGAACCTGATTAAATTAAAAAGCTCTGCACAGCCAAGGAAACAATCAATAGAGTGAACAGACAACCTACAGAATGGGAGAAAATATTTGCATGCTATACATCCTATAAAGGGCTGATAACCAGAATCAGCAAAGAACTCAAGAAGTGAATCAGCAAGAAAACATCAAACAACCCCATTAAAAAGTGGACAAAAGACATGAACAGAAGCTTTTCAAAAGAAGACAGACTAATGGCCAACAAGCATATGAAAAAATGCTCAACATCTCTAATCATCAGGGAAATGCAAGTCAAAACCACAATGAGATATCACCTCACTCCTATGAGAATGGCTTTTCTCAAAAAGTCCAAAAAACAACAGATACTTGTGTGGATGAAGAGTGAAAGTAACACGCACATACACTGTTGCTGGGACTGCAAACTAGTATAACCTCTATGGAAAGTAATATGGAGATACCTCAAAGACCTAAAAGTAGACCTACCATTTGATCTAGCAATCCCACTACTGGGTATTTACCCAAAGGAGAAAAACACATTTTATCAAAAAGAAACTGCGCTAGAATGTTTACTGCAGCACAATTCACAATTGCAAAGATGTGGCAACAACCCAAGGGCCCATCAATACGTGAGTGGATCATTAAAATGTGGTATATATATACCATGGAGTATTACTCAGCCATTAAGAAAATGGTGAACTAATACCTTTTGCAACAACCTGGATGGAACTGGAGACCATCCTTTTAAAGTGAAGTATCACAAGAATGGAAGAACAAAAGCCATATGTACTCACCACACACTAGCTCAACACTCATGTGCACATCAGTAGTAAAATTCAACGTAAATCAAGCAGGTAGGAAGGGGGAGGGGGATGAGTAAATTCACACCTAATGGGTACAATGCACACTATCTGGGTGATGGACACACTTATAACTTTAACTCACAAGTGTACAAAAACAATCATGTAACCAAAATGAAAACAAACCAAAATGTTTGTACCCCTGTAATAGTCTGAAGTAAAAATTAAATCAATCAATAAATAAAAATAATATATGCATAAAACATTGTAAGTGACATAGTAATTTTAAAACTTCTGAGGTAAAATTGCATATATTGTTTTGATTCTCAAAGTAAACTCAGAAAATATATGGACAGCTTATTACATCAAATATTCTGCCTAAATATATTTTACAGCTAATAGAGTATCTGCTGTGTAGTTAAATAAGTAAATAGATGAATGCATGAATGCAAGAATGAATAAAAATCAGCGATTTTTACTGCAGTTCCTAAAAAGGATTAATTCGAAGCTCATGAAAAGCATGCATGTTATATCTTATTTCAAAATGCTGGCAATTGAATACTGAACCCTGTATGTTAGGCTACTGTCAAGTGACCAACAGGTCTTTAGAATGAACTAGAGACTTTAGGTCACATCTTTTACTGCATTACCAAAATAATGACACATATTATCTTTCCTTAATTAAATGAAAATAGCTTTGAGGTATTTTTAGTCATAAGCTCAACTGACTTCCTAATTTCATTAAATTGATATTTAATTGCTTTTGGATATTTTATTAAATGAATTATTTCAGCAGGAAACTCATCCTTGAGGGAACTCCTTGTTCATGATTAGCTGAATATTCTCTGACCTAATGCAGTTAAATTATCAGAGTTTTTTTTGTAGAAGCAAAATAAAATTGGTATTTCAGTTATATCAAATGTAGTCTGTATATACCATACATGACTAATTCAGAAGAGCTAAATCAAAAAGGAAATGAAAATTCCTTTTTAAGGTCCCTTGGAGAAAAAGCAGTAGTCAGCTTAATTATCTTTCTTTTCATTCATAAAGTAGATCCATGAAATTATATAGTTTTTATTGCAATGTTTTAAGTGACCTTTATATTTATGTCAGCTTCCAGAATCAGGCAGAGTTATTAATAGTTTTGGGAGAGAACTTAAAGATCATATAGTCCAAACAGATAAAGAAACATTCTGTGAGGTTTACTGATTAGTTGAAGATGAAGACTGTGTGTTTAAGGATAGAAACAACACTTGCATACAAAGGAATGAGTAAGAGAACAGTCAGTGAAGAGGTGTCAGACTAAAAATTACAGAAAGTAGAGTCAGGAGGCAAAGTTGATTTTTCAGAAGAATGAAGAGCTAGCTTTTAGATGTGTTGAATTTGAAATGGAAATGTCCAGCAGGCAATTAGAGACCCAAGATTGAAATATACAGTAGGGACATTAGAGTTGGAAATGGGACTTTTAGGATGAGTCTCAGAGAGGTGATGGTTAAGCACTAGTTCTATGGACTCTCTTGGTAGGATTAAGACTGAAGACTAAACATCACAATGAGTGTACATAAGAGTGAAAGAAAGGAAAGATATAAAGTGATTTCAGGGGACTTTCTCTCACTTTCTCTCACTGTCACCTATGTATTCAATTGCTTCTTCTGTTATGGTTCATTTCCAACATTATTTAAAGATTATTAAGAATATGCCATCCTAAATACAAAAAGAAACAATGTCTCATATCTAGCCCCCAAAACACATACATAAGCCTATCTTTACCCACTGTTTCAAAGCCATCTTTCTTGAAAGAATACACAATACTTCATTCCCTTACTATTTTTTTTTTTTCAACTCAATCTGGCTTTAGCTCTCTCTCTTCCATTCAATATCTTTATAAGGTCACCAATCAATGGTTCCTTATAGTAACTGCAGTGAATAAACTACAGTGCTTATTCCACTTGACTTCTTGTAATGAAATGATTATGTTAATCACTTTCTCCTTCAATGTTCCCTTTCCTAGGGACTCCAGGTATTCTGCCAACCTCTTTGACCAATTCTTCTTCATCAGCATTTTATTGATTTTTCTTCCTTTTCCTTAAGTGTTAGTATTTCCTGGAATGCTGCAAGATTTGTATTTCATTTCTTACTCAAGAACCGTACCTGGATAATATCACTCATGACCTTTTGTTTATATGAGTTAATATGAGTAAGTGTTATAAAGCTAAAAAAAAGTATTATTACCACCTATGTTTAATTAATCACAGGTTATACCTCTATTTTCCTTATGCAAATTCAAGTTCCTGACAATGTAAAAAACCCTAAGGATTGCACTGAGCTGAGGTGGCAACCCTAAGCATACCCTATTGAATTTCACATGCAAGTCCCTTGGCACTATAGACTATACACTCAACATGTTTAAAACTGACCTGAGCACCAAGCGCCTTATCTGAGCCCGCTCTCTCTGTGGAATCTGATCTCTATGTGTAGACACATATGCTATGTGTAACTCCCTGCCCTTTTGCATTGTTAAGTGCTTAGAATTTCCATGCTTAAAAAATAAAATTCCCTATTAATTTTTAAATAAGGCTTACATTATGAATGCTTTAGTACAAGATGACATACTAAAAGCAATTGTTATTTCCCAAAATAAGCCATGAGCATTTTGATATGAAAGGAATGATTTGAAAAATTTAGAGAATGAATGACAAATCTAAACTTGGAATGCAATCTTTTTTATTTATCTATGTGAGGTTGAGGGGAGAAACATATATGTAAATTTATCAGGTTCATTATCATATTCAAATAAAATATTGATTTTTTTCTCTTTCAAAGTAATGTAACAAAAAGGGATGATGTTTCACAGTTGAAAAGAATTTTATCTTCATACATGTCTATTTCTCTCACTAGCTAATAAAGTCCCAAAGAGGCTTTAAAGTGTTAGATACTCAATAGATTACTGATGTGTGAGGGAGAACTAGGAATTACAACATTATAGATATAAAAAGAAAAAAAAATTTCAGAAGAGGATTCAACAATTCAAATAAAACAGAGAAGACAATTAGGAAGCAATCAATGGCCCTTGGTAGAGAAGGTTAAATTAAATGGCAAAGTAAGAAATTAGGGTAGAATAAACGAAAGGATGAATAGTCATAAAACTATGCTAAAGACAGGGTATGATTAATATAGATGTGATATTATTCAAGATAGGCTATAATACTGGTTATAAAAACAACTTTCTATGACTTCTTACAACAAAAATAGAATGCCTTCTTACAGTTTGCATGGGTTCTCCTACCCACAGTTACTCAGGGATTCGGTTGACATAGGCTTTACTTATTTTGTTACTACAACATACATTTTTACATTGGAACACTGGAACACACAGCCTCCTCAGAATTTTCAGGAGGAGAAAGGAGCTGAAAAACCATACGTGAACTTTTCCTGAATTACTTTGCATGGTTTTAGACTCCAGGGCACTAGTAAGAACTAGTCATATGGTTCTGCCTCGCTAAGTGGTGGTCTGGGAAAACAAGAACAGAAAATGGAAGATTTGATGAGCACTACCGATTTCTGTAAGTACCCAAATGCAGAGAAACTGGACAGAGTTAAATTCAGTTTTACCTCCTCACAGTGTATGGTAAATACAAAATGAAAATGAACAAAGATAAGAAAAAAAACACAGAGATTACATATGATATTTGACTCAGTTTTTATCCTAGCCACAGCTTGCCATCTACTTTTATTTCCTTTTCATTCTCTCTTTTTTCTTTTTTCTGTTTTTTTTTTTGATTCAGCTTTCCAATCTCTAGCTGCTCCCAACATTCCAGATTATTGTCATAACTACTCTGATTTTCTACTTTTTCTTTACACATTGTCCTCTATTCCTTAGTGTACCACTTCCTTCCTAGGACCACATTAGCTTTCAATTACTCTTCTGATAAAATACCTGTTCTTCAGTTTTTTCTTTATAAATGCTCCCAGTTAGCAGCCCCAATTGGACTATGAATGAAGGTTAGAAATAAGAAATCAATATCTTAGTGGATTCAGCAGGGTCAGACTACACAGAAATAGTCTTTATTAGATTTTTAATTCAATGTGTTAATTTGATGATAGGTCCACATTCAATCATACCTGTTATATGATATACACTTTTGAAAGTCTGGAAAATAGTAACGTTCCTTCAAAAATCTCACTGTTATGTTTTTCCAGTTTCCTAAGACAATAAACTTATTTGTTATCCATTTAGCAAGTAGTACTTTTTTTTGTTTTCCTTTGTTTTGGTACAAACCCAGGTCAGAAAAAGTAACAAACAAAAAATAGTATTGCACAGTATTATTTATATTAAAAACACACAGGAAAATGGAATTCAAAGAATGAAAGACAGTCAAAAAATTAAAAATACATTATCAGTCACAGAACAGAAATTTAATTCAGAACTAGAAGTTAACTCTCTTATTTCTTATAATAAAGAGATAGGATATGATTTTGACAAATTATTATTTGTTACTTCTAAATGGTATATATATCATTATGTTTTCACATGTGTTTTTATAGTTTAGTTTATAAAATAGCAAATATAATTTTAGAAGTCCATCCAGTAGTTTAGTAATCATTAACTCTCCTTGTCAAATAATGTTCTACACAACTTCGAATGGATAATCTAATTAAGACAATTTATTAAAGTAATACAAGCAGGAATCTTAACTCAGACTGTGAATGATTGAAATCCGAAATCTGGAAAATTTGATTTTGGAAAAGTGAGGCACAATGAAAATTATGCACATTTGGTTTATTACATTTTCCTCTTACTTTATGCAAAATAATTGAATTCTATGGTAATATACATGTACAGAAATAATATAGCTCAAAATGTATTTCTTTATTCTCAGAGTAGAGATTTACTTATATAATCACTTTTAAAAATATTCCTTGTGCTTTATTTGCAGTATTAGCCCTATCTGAGATACTTTAACGTTTTACAACCAAGTTAAAAAGATTATGTAGAGTATTTGATAAACCACTGATCTTCCACTTTTGAGATAGTGTCCCAACAGATGAGAGAAATGGACTATTTACTGTCCTTTTAAATCAAAATCGGTATATTATCCTGGAAATTAATTCTTTGCAACCAGGAACTAGGTAGATAATTGAGAAATTTGAAAGGTATAGACAAAAAGTAATTTTAAATTCTCAAAATCATAGGAGGAAGATTAGAATGTTAAGGTGAAAAACCAGAATTATGGCCTTTTGAACAAGAGTCAAATAGTAATTTTGGAAATGGAAGATATGGAAACATAAAAAGAAAAAGAAAACTATCTTTAATAAATGGGTTAAGCTGTAGATGAAGATATTATCAAAGATTTGAAAATAGCTTTGATGAAATCACTCAAAATGCAATGTAGAGGCATAAAATATTGAATAAACATGTGAATACATATGAGTATATATGTATATATGAATACATACATGCATTTTTATATGTATGTGCATGCATGCATGCCTTTGTGACATAGAGGGTAGAGTGGAAATGTCTATCACATGAACACTAGGAGTTCCACAGAGAAAAAAATAGGAATAACTCAGTAGAGAAATCTTTCAAAGATAATGACACAGGGATTTCTGTGGCTTGCTGTAATGAAATAACTAGTACTGAACTTGTTCTCTCAAAATAAACAAGTTTAATACAGCACAGTATATATGAAGTAACTCTTTTCAGGCATTTATATACAGGCAGGTCAAGAAGGTGATCTCCTTGAAAAAAAGGAAGAGAAAATGAGTTCTATATTTACCTCAGCTTCCTAGGCACTTTCCAGACAACAGAGTAGGGAGTTGGAGCTGAAGTGTTTGGCAGACTCACTGAGACAAGGACGCACAGATAACAGCTTGGAGTTTGAGGTGGCTGGTCAAGATACTGGAAAAGAGACAGATATAAAGCAAAAGAGCCCCAGACACTTGAGCCCAGGAGTTTGAGACCAACCTGGGCAACATTTAAAAAAATTTAAAAATTAGCCAAGTGTGGTGACACATGCCTGTAGTCCCAGCTACTTGGAAGGCTGAGGCAGGAAGATCACTTGAGACCAGGGTTTGGAGGCTACAGTGGGCTATGATTGTGCCACTGCACTCCAGCCTGGGTGACAGAGCAAGACCCTTTCTCTAAAAAAAAATCAAATTAAATTAAATTTGAAAAGGGCCCCAGAAGTCTTTATGTTGGGTCCTGCACATCCTGGGCCAAGGACTGGGGAGAAAATGTACATAGCAAAACTTCAGAAGCCTAGAAGAGAGTGTTTCCTTTGGGGCTGAGTTAAGTGGAGATGCCATAGGCTAGGCTAAGCTGGAAGACATTGGAGTTGTAGTCCAGTCAGAGTGGAGAGTACTCACTAAGCAAGACAGTCATTCAGTTGATATCTCAGGTTATGCTTTTGAGATACTTCCTTAACTTTGCCATAGTCTACAACAAAGAACAAAAACTTTAACAAAGAGCCAAGGGGTCAAGAGGATAAACCAGCAATGTAACTCCTTGTCAGAAGAGAACTCAACACCAGACACCTTGCAATCATTCACAACGTCAATAATATGATACAAATAAGTAGCAAAGAATTGGATGTTGGGATTAGCAGATAAGCACATTAGAACAACTGTTATAAATATGCTCAAGCACTTAAAGAATAATATTGAGCCAGCAGTGGTGGCTCATGCCTGTAACCCCAGCTACTCCGGAGGCTGAGGTGGGAGGATTGATTGAGCCCAAGAGGTTGAAGCCAGCCTGGGTAATATAGCAAAACCTCATCTTATAAAATAAAAATTTAAAAAAAGAAAAAATAACAATACTGACACAAGGGATGAACAAATAGAAATCTGCAAAGAAATGAAAACTATAAAAAGGAACAAATAGAAATCCAAGAACAAAAAAAAAATAATAGTTAACATGAAAATTAAAAAACTAATCTTTCTAAGTATTGCCAAGGTTTTGAAATAACTAAACCTCTCGTTCAGTATTCATAAGAAGCTAATTGGTGCAACCACTTTGGAAAATAGTTCGGCAAGTTTTTTTTTAAAAGTTAAATACATATTACCCAGCAATTCCACTCTTAGATACATACTAAAGAGAAATGAAAATTCATTTACACACAGAGACTTGTGCACGTATGTTCATAGATGCTTTATCTGAAATAGCCTCAGTTTGGAGGAAATATTAATATCCATTAGCAGGTAAATGAATAAAAAATTGTGTTATATCAATAAAATTCAATGCTATTCAGCAATAAAAAGGAATTAACTATTGATATACACAACAACATATATAATTCTTACAATCACTGTATTGAGTAAAAGATAGCAGATGAAAAAATATATACTGCATGATTCCATTTATACAAAAAGATAATGTGTAGTGACCAAAATCAGATCAGTATTTTCCTGGAGTGAGAGTGGAGAGAAGGATGATTTACTACGTGGCACAAGGAAACTTTGGGGGAAGACGGAAAGGTTTCTTATCCTGATGGTGGCGATGATTATACAATTTTATACATACATAAAAACTCATCAAATTGTAGTGTTAAAATAGGTACAATTTTATACATAAATTATACCTTGACTAAATTGTAAAAACAAAAACAAACAAAATACCGTCTTCAATTGGTAGGGTTAAGAGGAGACAGGAGATGTCAGAAGAAATAATTAGTGAACTTGAAGACAGATGAATAAAAATTATCCTAGCTGAAGAAGGAAAATACAATAATGGAAAAAGTAAGTAGAGCCTCAGTGACTGTGGGACAATATGGCCTAGTAATCAGATTAGAGTTCCTCAGTATAGGATGACTTTGAGAATGCATAGGAAACAACAGAACCAATTTTTTAACCTCTGATAATTGATACGGAGCACTAATTTCAAAGCCATTTTGAGGATTTTCTTCATTGTTCACTTAGGAGGAAAACAAACACACAGCTATTAGAGTTTCTTAGTAAATTCCCAGCACTCAGAGGGCTACAGCTTTTCATAAATATGGTCACTGGCCAGATGATTTCTAAATTTTAAATTTGACACCCCAAAAGAGTAAAGTATAAGATTTACAAGTATTTTCTTTTTTTGAGAAATTCGGAGAAATAACAACAAAAAAATGGATCTAGGTTTAACAATCTCTGAAAACTTCAAATTCTAGATTTGCTTATTTTGAAACTCACTTCCAAATAAGACAGAATAAAAACAATATATATACGTACTACACTGCTGAAGTAGCTTAAACTTGCCAAGACATCTTCCTTTGTATTGTACTTGTTTCCTTAAAGAGGCACCAGGTCATTTTTTGCCAGTTGCCAGCAGCCTCAGGCTCGAGCCCTCTGGCTCCTGCCCCTTGCTGCTGGTGCCAGGTGGCAGGCTTCCTCCGCTGGGCGTGAACCGACCGCGCCTCAGGCACGGACACCGTGCGTATAGGGGTGGCTTCGGGTTTTCCTCTTTCTGGGCCTGGCTCTTTGTCCGTTCCACATTGCCGTCTTTTTGTTCATGGTCTTGCTCTTTACGGGAGGGCAATGTGTTCTAAATTGTGTTAATTATAAATCTTTTATTTGTACCAGCAAGAGGACACTTCATCCAACCCACAAGTCCCATTGTTTCTGCTCTGGTTTTCCCGCGTTGCGCCTCCTTAAGTAGTTCTCTGGCTTTCCTCTCCAGCTCCAGGTCCTCCTCCCTCACTGGGACAGTTTCCCGGATCCTCGGGAAGTGCTGCCGGATTGGACGCTCTGCCCCATATGGCGAAACGTGCGGCGGGGGGCGGGGAAGCAGAGGAACGACCCAAGATTTTAACATGTGATGTTTAGAAGTATGTTTTTATATTTCTAAATATATGAAATTTTATAATGACCTTTTATCACTGATTCTTAACTTATTTACATTGAGGCAAGAGAATATTTTAATGTGATTTTAATATTTTGAAATGTGTCAAGACTTAAGTTGTAACCCAATATATCAATCACTTTTTGTAAATATTTCAGGACTGCTAAAATAATTTGTATTATGCAAATGTTGGGAGCAATATATTGTGCAAGTCTGTAGATCAAATTTGTTAATCACATTCAAATTTTTTTGTCTATATCTTTGCTGACGTTTTGTTTAATTTTTCTATGAATTACAAGAGACATATGTTGAGATTGCTTGTGGCCATGTATTTGCCAGTTTTTTCCTGACAGTGCTGTCAAATAAGTGTCAAAATTAATTGAACCTATTATCACTATGTTGAACCCTCTTTATCAGTAGTAGCACATTCTATTCTCAAGTTATGCCTGATATTAATATAGAAACCTCAGTTTTCTCTTAATGTTTATTACTATATATTTTCTGCCTTGTTAATTTCATACATTATGCATTTTATGTTTAAAATATGTTCCTTCAAAATAGCAAAGATTAGTTTTTGTATTTTTTATACAGTCTGATAATCTTTTTCTTTTGTGGTATCACTTCACAATCAATATAATTACGAATGTATAGTTAGGTTTAAATATAACATTTTATTTTAAGCTTCCTTTTTGTCCCATCTGCTCTTTGTTTTCTTCTTTCTCTTTGTTCTTTAAAATTGATTATTTTAATAATTGCATTTTCCCTACCAAATTATAAATTATATGCTTTTTAAATTCTTAGTGGTTACTTTAGAAATTATATAATGTACCAAATTAACTCATCTAAGGCTAAAGTTTGATTATATTTACTCTTCCTTCCAGATAATACAAGAATTCTTTATACAATTTACCTTCACTTCCCAATTGAATATTATATTTAGTATTTTAAGTATTTCTTTTTATATTTATTTTAATCATTCTAGACATGTAATTGGCAGTGTTCATATACATTTGAACATATGTTTGTAAATTTCTTTGCTCTTCTGTGTTTCAGGTCATCCATCCATCTAGGGTTGTTTTCCTTCTGAGGTTCTTTAATGAGATTCTGTTCATGATAAACAATCTCTCTCTTTTGATTTTTTCCTGTGGGGAAAAAATGGTGAAGTGACTTCTTCTTGTCTATTTATTAATTTCTAGAGAAAAAGAATGCTATTGATTTTATAATGCCTTTCTTTCCTCTGGAAATGTTATGGAACACTTAGATTGATTTTTAATAATTTTTTTCTTTACAATACAAATTATTATATACGAAGATTTTGTCTCTACATATGGTTGACAGAAAAATGGCCTCCCCAAAGATGTCCTTGTAACATGTAAATATGTTACCTTTCAAGGTAAAAGGGACTTTACAGTGATTAAGTTAGGGGTCTCCAGATGGGTAATTTATAAAGAAAAGAAATTTGTTTCTTACAGTTCTGGAAGCTGAGAAGTCTAATATCATGGTGCCAGCATCTGGCTGTGTCATTCCACAGCAGAAAGCAAGAGAATGAGACAGGGTCAGAGAGACTGAACTTGTGGCCTCAAGCCCTTTTATAATCACATAATTCATTCATGAGGGTGAATGACCCCATGACCTAAACACCTCTCATTAGGCCCCACCTCCCAATACTGTTGCCTTGGGGATTAATTTTACAACACATACTTTTTGGGGACACATTCAAACCATAGCAAGTATTATCAGCCTCTAATTCATTTATTCTCATAGGTATGAAATTGCAATTCAATTTACTAGAGAGATCTAGCTTCAGAATGTCATAATTTATGTCTTCCCTTTGTTCTTCTAGTAAAATTATTTTATTGTTTATTGTTTAAAAATTATTGTTTTCAACAATGGAAGTAAATCACCCACACTTTAAAAAATATTTCATTTTTAATCACCATATTTACAAATAAGTTTATTGCATTCAAAGCTCTCTCAGTAATCAAACTACAAAATTAGCTTTCTGACAAACACTTTGTATCAGAACACTTTTTTACTTAATGAAAATAAATTTAGTTTGATTACAGTACCTTTGTTATAATTAACCCTTAGAATATAGGTGTGTGTGAACACAGAGAATCATGCCTTGCTTAACAATGGGGATACGTTCTGAGAAATGCATCATCAGGTGATTTCAACATTGTGTGAACAACATAGAGTGTATTTTCACAAAACTAGATGGTACGGCTTACTACACACCTAGGCCATATGGTATAGCCTATTGTTCCTAGGTTACAAACCTACACAGCATGTTACTGTACTATATACCATTGACAATTGTAACACACTGGTATGTATTTGTGTATCTAAACCTGTCTAAACATGGAAAAGGTATAGTAAAAATATGATATTGTAATCTTATGGGACCATCATTGTATATGCAGTCCTTTGTTGACTGAAACATTGTTATGAGGCACATTGTTGTGACTACATATATGTATACACATATACATATACACACACAGTAATATACACACACAATAAATATATATGCATACACGTATGAAAATACATATGCCCTTACAATAGATTTCTTTTATAGATATAAATTTCTATTACAAAGAGTTTTAAAACAGCTGGCTAAATGTCAGAATGTTATACTTTGGAGACCTTTAGTTCAATTGACTTTTTAATTTAGTTTCTGTTTCTAAACTGGATTTCTGTGTTCTGGGTAAAGACTAATAATGAATAGGGCTAAACCCACTTAAAATTCTTGGCCCTCTGCGAGGAAGAAAGGGACCCAAAAAGGGGTCAGTGATGCCTTTGCTGTGTTCCTCAAGGACTCTCAGAGTCACCAGAAGTCTCGTTTAGATCCCTTTATGTGATGACCAGAACTCTGATGTTTTCCCTTGGTAATTTTTTATCCATTGACCACCAAGTGGAGGAGGTAGGGACTCGCATGGGAACATATCAAAGATGAAAGAGAACTGGATGGAGGATTGAAGGTGGCAAAAGGAGGGCAGAAGTAAATGGAAGAACAAGTCAGAGGAGCCAGGTTGGTAAGATCATAAATTTCCCAAAAAGGCCAACAAAGTTCTAGTTAGCAGGGATTTGAGAAAAAGAGGTGCATTCGACTGAGAAGATCCCATGGGAGAAATATGATCCAAAGAGAACAGAAAAACTTTAAAGATATATACCCTAATTTTCAGCCTTTAGTTATGCTGACTTTTGACCATGAAGCTCCTTAAAAATTCTTTTCAAATCTATTATCAGATTCCAGCAGGGACAAACAGCCAATATTTCTGGTTTATTGAACTTCTTCCCCATGACCCCTTTCTTTTAAATCAAGTGACTCAGAACCAAAACCAATAAGCTTTTTATGACTTAGCCAAGGATACATGAGGCATCTCCAAAAAGATGAAAAGAAGCAGTCCTCACACGATCCAGAACCACACTCAAAAATAGCTACAGGAAAGATTTAGACACACCTTGACAGCTGGCAACAGTCGGTACTTTAGTATTTTAAGGGGGCCCCCAACCTCTTTTGGTTGGCCTTCTGCACATGCCGGCTGGGCATCCTGCTTACTCTTGACAAGTGACAAACCAAGCCAAGTTCTCAGGACACGAAATGAGACAAACAGCAAAACAATAGCTGTACATGGAAGGGAAATGGATCAGTAACAAATGGGTGTGTCCAAACCAAATTTACCCAAGAGTCACAATCCAAACAAATTATTTTCTCCTGCTAACTTGAATTTGGAAAGGTAGGGATAGAGCAGGCATTACAGGAAGAGATCTGGGAGAACTGACCTTGGTAAAACTTCTTAACTTTCTTTACTCACTTTTTGGCAGCTGTCCCAGAATCTCATCTGTAGGCTCCAGAGTGAAACAGGTGTCTTAAGCATCTCATCTTTATCACCAGAACTGTATGGACAGAAAGGGGGTGATCCCTTTCCTCCCCATCATACAGGGTCATGGCTGACACCCCTATAACAAAGAAAGCAGGTTAACATGAGAAAAGCATAACAAATTTATCACGTGCACATGTGTGTTCAGGAGTCATACAAAATATGAACTCAAAGAGGGGCCTGATTTTTGAGGCTTAAATGAGGAAAGGCAAATGGGAAAATGGATAGGCCTAATGCTTAGACAATGGTTAATAAATGATTTTCTTTGGGAAGGTGAAAGATGGAACTGTACAGGGACAAAAGTTGTCTTATTATACAGATAATTACTCCCAGGTAATCTCTTGGCATTACCCTCAGAAGAATAGATGAAAAGTCTGTCTGGGCATGGTGACAACTCCCAGTGTCTTCTCTTCTCAGGTAGTTGATATTTCTTGGTTATTTGATGTGATTCTTGGGGGGGGGGTGTCTTATGACAATTGCATTCCTTTGGGAAAGAAGCTCTCTTAGTCAGAGAAGGAAATTGCAGTGAGTCCCTCCCTGCACTTGGGAGGAGGGAACAAGGCAAGATTAGAGGGACCTAGTTGCTGAGGCATCTTCTAATGCCTCTCAACATGTCAAAGTGCCAATCTTTGGGATTCTGCTTTCTGAGCCCCAAACCTATAAAATTTTGATTGTGCATCAAAGGTTTTACTTTGAGTGGATGTTCTCAAGTAATAATTTTCCATAATTAATAAGAACGTCCTAAAATGACAATCTCTGAGATGTACAATAAAGGAAATATTAACAATATACATGAACCTCTGACAGAATAACCAGTCGTGGAGGATTGAAGGAATTCACTAAGAACAGTTTCATTAGGCTAAAATATGTGGTATGTTGAGTACAGCAGGAACAGCGTTCAGTAAGATGGAGTATGCTCCCGAGAGAGAACAGAGCTGTAACAAAGCCTGTAGGTATAACTAAGTATGTGCATTTTAGGAAACGGAAAAAAAAAAAAAAAAACTGGCTGTCATATGTAAAACAAGAGGCACAAAAGAAGAAATCAAGAAAAATACAGAGTAACCAGGTTTGGAAGGAACTTGTAAGTTATATTTTAAAAGTTAGTGTATTAGTCACAGCTCTCCAGAGCAAACAGGAAGAGAGAGATTAATTTTATGGAATTGTTTCACAAGGTTGTGGGGGCTGGAAATTCTGAATTTTTCAGGTAGACAGGTAGACTGGAGACCCAGGGAAGAGTGGATATTGCAGTCCTGAATCTGAAGGCACTCTGGACACAGAATTCCTTCTTCCTTGGGGTACTCCAGTCTTTTTCTCTTAAAGCCTTCAACTGATTGAATGAGACCCACTGACATTATGGAGGGTAATCTGCTTTACTCAAAGTCTACTGATTTAATTGTTAATCACATCTAAAAATTACCTTCACAACAAATTCTAGACTAGTGTTTGACCAAACATCTGGGCAACATAGCCTAGCCACATTGACACATAAAATTAACCATCACAGTTAGTAACGAAAAGCAGCCACTACACCATGGTAATATAGGTAGGCAATGCTGAATCTGAAATCCTTGAGAATCCTAGGAATTCAAATGGGGGGGTGGTGGTTAGAGACATCATAAGTTGCATAGAGTGCATATTTTATTACAGTCCAAAGTTCAGCATGGAAATTCATAAATATTCAAACTAAATGGGATAAATAAATAGTCTCCTGTTAGTTAAGGTAAGTTGTCATTGCTAGTGGGTTTTGGTAATAAATTTAGAAAAGATGTGCCAAATCAAGATCATAAAGAAAAATCTACAGATTAGGCCATCTTTTTTGTTTCCCTCTCCATTTTCCTTTCAAATACATGTTCCTTCTCAGCTCTGTCCCAGATTATGACCATAAATTAATATTCTATTGAATTTTACACATCCATTTCTCTATTCCTTTGAACTCTTGGCACCACTTGACATTTGACAACTAAGTTCCTTCTAACTATGGCAACATATGTCTTGCTTTGCCCAGTGGAGTTCAGTATTACAACGGTACCCCTTTTACTTTCAATACATTATATGGTGACTGTTGCTAACTCAAACAATTAAAGTCTTTTTCCCAAAGAAATTACTTTTTCTCTAAGTAGAATTCTGGATCTATTGATACACTAATTTTGTTTTCTTCTCTTTAAAGTATCTGCTAGTGTTGATAGAAATAAGAGGTGTATTTATAACATAAAACATAAAGGACTAAGTTAAAACAGTTAAAAATTGAAGGTGTTACAGTTAAAAACTGAAGGTGTTCCAGTTGAAAAAGAAAATCCTTTTCCTTTTCACGGTATCATTGAGGACAACCTGATATTTTCTCCACTTCAAGGCACCAAAACTCTGTTTTCCCTTTTAATACAACTCCAATACATTCTTTCAGAACCTAAGTGAACACAACCTGCTTTGCTGGAGCTGCTTCTGTTGAAGAAAAAAGTAGATAATGTTGCTTTGGATACAGGAGAATATCTGTTACAACAGTCTAACAGTAAAGGGGCACAAGATTTGCTGTTCTTCTTGCCAAGTCAGCAATGAAAGGGGATGTGTTCTTAGCATACCAAGTTGGAGTTCTGAACATAATTTCCTTATTATTCATTTAACAAGTATTTGTAGATGCCTATTTATATGCTAGACTCTGTTCTAGGTGGTAGAGGTACAGTCCTGCTCATGTACCGCTTATATCGTAGTGAGGAGAAATAGACAATAAATACTATACACAATAAATATGTAACAAAGGATGACAAATGATACACTCAGAAAAGTGACTAAAGAGAAGTTAGTAAATGGAGTATTACACAAGATTGGACCTGGTTATGGAAACATGTAAGGACTAGCCATATTGGAAAACTTTTATCACATCTAGATCTGAAGTGTCAAGGAAAGGGAGCTGTAAAGCAGTACATGGCAGGCACTGTACCCATGGGAACATGGCTGCCTTCCAGAAGCTGTAGCCTTAAATAAAGGATGCATCACTGCCAAACTAGGGCTTAGCAGAGAAGGAACCATGGAAATAAACATTCTGACTTGTCTTTTGTACTTTCTAGTCTCCTGAGAGTGCCATGCAATGGCCAGCCTCAACTTACAGCCACAAGGTAGGGAAGCCTAACTGTATCCTTAATTGTAGACATATATTCAGAGAGCTGCTTTAAATAGACTGTAAGGTATTTTTTTGATTGGTAAGAACATCTCATTGTGAGATGTATGACTGCATCATACTATTAAAGATGATGGCTTTAAATAGTTGTTTTATATAAATGATTATATTTTTCTCACCTGAGGCTAAGAAACTGTCTATATGGTTCAAAGACTTGTTTCTTTAAACCCACTAATTAAGTTTTTAAAGAATAAACCTATTTTTCAGAGATATAAAACAATGTTATCAGATATGAAACCATTCCCTCTGTGTCATACAGCTATCATGTACTAGAAATAAATTTTTGAATTAAATTCTGCCTAACTTCAAACGTGGAACTTCTACAATTTATCATGATGTCTTCCAGAAGATGCTTTACTGGATTTCACCAGGTAAAGAACAGGCAGCATGACAGACTTTTGATGATATGAAGGTATTCATTTTGTACAAACACCATTTTTAAAAGTTGAGGTTGAAAATCCAATAAGTGATTGGATTGACTTTCTGTTACAGGTGGGAAATTAAGCACATGCATTTTCCTCAACTTTCTACTAAAATTTTACTAAAATGACAGTAGAGTATTCACATAAAGAAATAATACATCCTTAAGTACAAAAATAATGAAAGAGAATTTATGGCAACACAATTTTGGAAGTTTAAAAGCCTATAGATTAGTGGAAACTAATTAGTGAATTTAGCAAACTTGAGAGACATACTGAGCTGTAACAGAAGTAACATGATTTCTACCGCAGAAGTCATAAAAAGCCTCAAAAATTGGTCACTCTAATGATTGGTGCATAGTTAGCTCGAAAGCGAAAGGATTTATTGAATCTTTTTTTCAAAATGGGTATAAATTCAGAGTCCTACTTTACACTATTAGAAAAGTAAACATTTGGTCTTTGGAAAGGGTGATCCAGAGACATTTGTGTGGAGCCCACCAGGAACACCTAGCTGCAGAAGTACAATACTAAAAACAAGGGGATGAGTTGAATATCCACATAGTGACTGACAAAATTCCCAAGTCCTTTCCCATCCTCACCTCTAATTATTGGCAGCCACACTCATATCCTCTGGGCAGGGAATAAAAATATTTTTATCTGAGTAATATACCAGCCTGAAATAAATCCCTGAAGATGCTGCCAGGTTATCAATGTGAAGACTTCACTTGATAAGCCTTGCCTGCAGACACTGAACTTCTTCTCAACTTTTTAGTGCCTTCTTCTTAAATATGAGTGCACAGCCATGGATTACCAAATATTTGAGGAAAGTCCCTAAAAAAAAAAGCAGATATTGAGACAGCCTGCAGGAAAAAATAAACTTGGATTGCCAAAGGCAATTTCCTCAGCAAGAGGAGAAAAGATATACTGCTGTGAAAAAGCACTCAGAGAACAAAACAGAAGTTTTTTGAATTAAACGTACTATAGCAGAATTTACTATTTTAAAAAAATTAACAATTTTTTGTGAAGATAAAGTTGAAAACACTCCTGGAAAGGGAAGAAAAAGATGGAAAATAAACAGATAGCATAATGAAGTTTGAGAAACACTTCAAGTGTCCAGTACTAAACCTTAGAAATTCCAGAAATACAAAAAAAAATTAGATCATGGTGCATGCAAACTATCTGCCTGCTTAAGCTATGGGATAATGAATGTTTGCAGGGTTGGATGTGTTCTGCTATTATTTGATTGCAGGTTTTTCCCAATAACCTCTATTTTATATCTGCATTTTCTGGTGCTACCACTGTGTGTCTGTGACCTCTTTGCATGACAGCATTTTGATGGTTGTAAGTTAGAAGCCTCACCATCATTATTTATTCCTCTGCTCTTTCATATATAATATTCATTCAAACTTACCAAGTCCTACTGTTTTTAAAACCTGCTAAATATTTTTCAACTCTATCCTGTTGTTCATCACTTTGACATTTGATTAAGATTTATTCATTTCTTTCTTACCATATTGCAGTGGCCTCCAGAAATATACTATCTAATGTGAAATCTTGACAATGATTTTTTTGTGAATATAAAATTGAAAACATTCCTGAAAAGGGAAGAAAAAGATGGAAAATATGACAGATAGTATAATTAAATTTGAGAAACACTTCAAGTGTCCAGTACCAAATCTTAGAAATTTCAAATTCTTGTTACTGGGTCACTTAGCAATGACATTTGATTTTTTCCTGCTATTTTTAACTTAGAGGGTTTTTTTGTCCTTAAATTTCAGTGAATTTAGTACTCAGACTGTTTTGTTTCTGCCTTTTTCTACAAGAAATAAGAGGGATCTCTCTTTTAGAGCTGACAGAAAGGATCAAAGTGAGATTAACATTTTAAAATTTAAGGCTTCACAGAAGTATTCTAGGCCTTATATCTAATGAAATTAATTCTAACTTGTGCTAACGAGGGACTTTACCTGTGTGCAATAAAGGCAATAAAGGTCTATATGTGGAGGGTAGAGACAAGAAGTTTTCAAAAATAAATATGTACTATTGTTCTGTACTGAAGTGTTATTTGTATAAACGTAGAAGAAATTTTCTTCAAGACAAAGCAAGTATGAGGTTCCTTGTTGACGCTCCCTTAAACAAAGATTTGTTTGACTTCAAAGAGAAGCAACAGCGCTGGGCTTTTGAAATCCAGTAGAGGGGGCATGTACACATGCCCTTTAAAGGATCAATAATTCAACTGGTAATGAGAAGTAGAGTCTATTTCAAGAAGTCCAATACCAAAAATCACAGATTAAGAGTTCCATTATATTTAAACTTCCAAACTCAAACAGAAAGGGTAAAGAATTCATAAGAGAACAAGAGAGAGTTAGCAGTCTTTAATAAATCACCCCGTGACTTTCCCCACACACTAATATCAGCCCTATTACAAAGACTCAATTAAGATATAGGTCTTACAGCTTATTATGAAGATGTTTCCAGGAGAAGAAGCTGAGGCAGTCAATTTTTCTTCTAAAGAAACGACACAGGAAAATATACACCAAAAAGCTTGAATATCTTCCCAGATAAAACAGTCCTTGAGGCAAGAAAAATCAAACAAAAGTCTGTCTTGAGCTTTAATAAGTCTCAGTCTTTTAAAGTTTTATTTCTTAAGCTTAACCAAGGTTATGTGAAGTTTGCATTGTATTTGGAGTTATTTTAAGTATAAGCACTGAATCCTGTACCTGTAAGTGCCGCCTTATTTTTATATTAATTTTAATTAATTTATTCTAATATCATTCTAATAGACTACTAGATTGTATCGTTACTTTTCTGAGTCTGGAATTCATTTAATGGGTCTAAAGCCATGGACTGTTTCTCTTGTTCAGTTCCAATTATATTTCTCCCCAAAATTCTTACATTAGTTTCTAAATAAGATGATAAAACATTCTAATCAGCTAGGGATTACCATAGGATTATGTAGGATGTAGGGGCTCAATACAAATCAATAAAATTTCAGTGATTCAAGCTGTTTCAGGAAAGAAATACAATCCCCTATTCTGATTTACATTTTAGGATTATACACTTGTATTCTTTAAAAATACTTAAGCAGCTTTCCATCTCATTCCCAGGAAGAATACAACCCCATGCCTTCCCCCTCCCCGACATTGTTATTTATATGTTTTTAAAAGCTTGCAAAAAGATAATTTAAAATAAGTTATCCTTGATGGATACTGTATCTAAAACTTCTGTACATATAACAACCCTTGCCTAAAGATCCCTTTGACTAGAAGTAATAATGTCAACTAACAAGCCAATGACTAGTTTCCACACTCATGGGTGCTAGTTTAAGAGATAATCTCATTCTTAATTTTTGTATATCAAGTCAGTTTATTTATTTATTTATTTATCTTAAGATGGTATTTTTATTAAATAAGTGTACATAGTAATTCATAGCAAGTGCCCTTGATTAAATTGGGCTTACACAGGACAATGAGACTACACCGTACCAAAAACAATGTCTAGTCCATGAACAAGAAATGAAAATGGTTATTGCATCTCAATTTACAATGGCCCAATATTATTTTATCACATGTGTATCAAGTCAGTTTATTATGAGTAGTATATGGATTTACCAAATTTTTGAGACTTGTTCCTGGGAATTAAAATTATCACTGCGGTCTTAGTATATTTGTTTTCCGCATACAACTTTCTACCTACTGGTTTCCATGTTTTGAATTTCATGAAGTTACTATTTATTCTTTAATACAGTAATTGCTTTTCCATACTTTTGTATATCTATATAGTGCTCTAATCTTAAGCAAAGTTTTTTTTTATCTTTCTATCTCTAGCTCAAATTTCTCTTCCATAAATTTAAAGAGTAGAAATGAATTGTTGTCAAGTCTCCCTCCATCTCTAGTATTCCAGATTCCATATTCAAGTTAATGGTCATCTGATAATATTTTATAGTAATATGCATAAAAGCTATTGTGTGCTAAGTACTTAATTGTTAGACACTTTGTATTATTTTATATAATATTTTTAACAACCATATGAGCTATTATATAAATTGGATAATTTGGGAACAAAAATTTAAGAAACAAGTCCAATAACGTACATAGTATAAGATTTGAAAGATCTGTGTTTGATGCCAAGACCAGGCTGTTTCACACTACCATATACTGAAATTATTGCTTCTATTCTAAAGACATATTTAAATTTAAGTATAGAAAATTAATTTTGCCCCATTTAACCTGTATTATCCTTGGAGTAAAATAAGAGCAAAATATTTATTTTTCCTTTTTATTTTCTTTGTCTGATTCAGTGTTGCAAGATTCCCGGCTACCAACCCTCACCCCACCCCACACCTTTATAAGTGCCTCACCTCTTCTTAAACTGGAGACAACTGGCAGCAGGATATTTGGAGTCATCCAGTAAATCCTCTGAGTTCCGGACGTAGCACTTCCTGTCCCCACTGTGTGGCAGGCAGCAAGCCAATTTCCACTTGGTGCTTGGAATCAATCACCACAGCCATTACCATTACCCCTTTCTCTATCCTGTTACATTGATGTCAGATGTTTAAAATAGCCATGGAGTAAATCTTACCTTCCCATTCAATGTAAATATTATATCATTTGGTAGAAGCACTCTTCTCAGCCAGACCCAAAGTTTCTGGCAGAGGAATAAATACTATTTCAGTGGATCTTTAGGTGCATTTTACAAGGACCACTTCCACACCTTGATTCTTATACCCGTGTATTCTCACTGTAGAAAAATGAGGCCCATATATAGTGGTCACTGGTTTAATGCATAGAGCATACTTTTTAAAACAGCACACTAGTCTTTCAGGGTATTGTCTTCCACATGGTATCATAAATTAGCATTAGCAAGTATTTTTTGCCATGATAGTGATTTTTTCAACTGAGTAGTTGTAGAGTGGCTTCTAAAATTTCCAAGTTATATCTGGCCTGGTAGGGAGGGTGATATTTAAGCCACCTCATATGTTGTTGCTACTGGGCGTTTGTGGCACAAGTACAGGTTAGGTATACAATATGGACCAAAATGTTGTGTGCTCCATGTAGTTACAAATTGGGCATTTTATTAATCCCAAATTCTGCTCAGTTTGTGTGTGCCATATGTCTAAAGTTTCAAAGGACAGTCATTGTGGAATGAGGTGACCATGTCACCCTTGTGTCCACTCTCCTCAAACTATTCCAATTCCATTGTCACTTTCCTTAAAAAATTCCATCTGATTTATATTCAGTATAGATGAGCAAAACAACTGACATTTCAGGTATGTGGTAGAAATCTGCTTCCCATCATACTCAGACACCTGTCTTAGCAACGTGTCATCTTGATTCATAGTCACACAAGTTATAGATGCCTTGTTGTTCAGGAATTTCCACCCTTGCAAATCAAAGGAAATCTTTTTCTCTCTCTCAGGTTACCAGTATAAAAGACAAAATAACAAATATACCCCAGAAATTGTGAACCAAATACAGGTCAAACTTGCTACCTGTTAGTTGAGTGTTCAGGGGATTCTGTGTTAAATCTTTTCTCTAAATTATCCAGAAGCAGTCTTTAGGCAAAGCTCATAAATCTTCAGGATCCTTCTTTCCCTTCTACCAGCATCAGCTGTTCATCAGCAACAGATTGGGAGAAACAACCAAAAGTATTGTTTTCTCTCTCTGAGACACTCTCATTGGAATAAATTATCACATTCCTTCCATATGCCTGGTTGTCATAACCCACTTTTTGTGCCTTCTTCCTGCTCTTTTACTATGACCACTTATTACCTGTTTTAGCCCATACCTGTTCTCCTCTGGCAGCATTTGTTGGTTTGGAAGTACTGTGCTGATTTCCCAGAGAACAGATAGGTGCATCAATTTCGTCAGGGCTTCCTTTTCAGCCTAACGTCAAGAAGATGTTATAGTATGCGATTGGAAAATAACTATAGGTCTGATCCTGTCACTTAGTAACAAAGCCATAATCAAACTTAGTTCAAATTTTACTACATCGGAAAGTTATAATCCACCCTGATAATCCTCTAAAAATACACACATACAGTCAAATGCACTAGTATGGCTATCATGTCTTGTGCATGGATCTCTCTCTCCACTAGTGTGTGGATCAGATGAGACACAAGAAAAGTTTTGGGAGGTGGAAAAGTTATAAAGGTCTGTGGTTCTGTCATTCCCTACCCCCTCATTTCCAAATTCTTATTCTAAAAACATTTCCAGTGAAATGCCTCCTATACTGCCTTTAATTTGTGAAAACATTTATTTAGCCAATTTACGCAGCCCTTCAAGCCTTTTTATATCACCCTATTTTAAATCACAAATGTTTAATTTCTATTTCATCTCCAATGAGACGAATGAGACCATTGTTCTGAGAGTGATAAGGTCAGTAATATTATATTATTTGCCTATATAAACCACTTGCCTTTGTACACTAGTAATAGTAAAGTACATACTTTGATCAGAGAAATAAATGCATGTGAGCAAATTGACAGACTATTTGTATCTTCAATCTTTTATGTTCACTGTGGTTGGTTCTGTTACAGAATATAAAAAATCTAGAAGAGAATACTTGTCAATTGTAGTCAATCTCCATTTGTGTCCCTCCCACCCCTCCGGCCAGCCCTGCAGGCCCCCCCCCCCCCCAGCTACTGGTAGGATCCAATGTAATCTACTTCCCAGTTATAAGCAAACACTTTTCCCAGGAATTATACCTAAATCAGTCTTCAGGAAATTTCTTTCTTATTGACAAAGACGTAACATCACTTACCACATTTGTTACTTCAACATGTGGAAACAAATATGTTATTAATATAATTTGAGCCATCTTTGCATTGTTTAAATTCACTTATTTCATGGACCTAGGTAACTATTTCCAGGTATCTGACTTAGGCAACTATTTAAGTATTCCAGTCTACTTCTGAGCTGGCAACCAGCTTTTGCTGGTGTGAATCTTCATGATTCTCCTCAATTTTCCCTCCAAATCTCCATGTATGTTTCCAGAATTGAGCACACACATTCAAGATGCATTTATTGCACAATGATCTAGGGCCTATTTACATGACCATATTACCAACCTGCTTATGGCACTAGAATCTGCAAATATCCAAACTCTCCTCCGAAGTCACAGCCTAATTTTTTCTGTACCACTAAATAACGGTTTTAGCTCTAGTGAAAGTATGGATTTACCCTTATCGTCTTCCATCAGACACCTTGCCTTCCTCCCCCAAGATTTTATAGTCTGCAGGGTACTTTACATCCCATGTTCAAACAGCAATGCTATTAAAAAATAGCATTAAAAATAAAACATGCAAGTATGCATCTTATTTTCCATTGGCTGGGAGGGAATCATAGAGTTCAACCCATACAGCAATGGCAGCAGAAGATCCTTGGAGGGATCTATTATTAAACATATAGAGAAGCATACTGCATATGTATGGGTTGAACTCCCTGAACTCATCTGAACTCCTCACATTGCATCCTCCTGCTTATATCATTTATGCTTATTTAGTGAGATCTCCCAAGCAGCTTCTTTTATATCTGTATGTTTCTCTAGCATTACCAAAGATGCGATAGTCATTTCTGAGCTGAGGATTACTTGATGTATGTCTATAGTCAGTCTCCACTAACACCTGGTAGCAAGCTAGCAATTGTCTTTCAAACGTGATATATTGAGGGACTGCATCAGGCAGTTTTGGTAAACAATTCAATAATCTCTGGATGTACCCAAGGCCATAGACACTTCTAAAATTATCTGAGTGATTGAATCAAAAGAGTTAAATGGTGCCACCTAAGCAATATCATTTTGTAAATATTTTTTAAAATTTTAATAACTCTAATGGAGTATAATTTACATATGGTGAACTGCGAACATTTAAAGTACATAATGTGATACATGTTAATATATATATACTCCTATAAAACCAACATACAATCAACATAATGACCATATCAATCTTCCTCAAAAGTTATCTCATGCCCCTTTGTAAATTCTCTCTTTCATTCCTACACACCCACTTTCTAGCCCACATGATCACTGATCTGCTTCCTGTCAGTATAGATGAGTTTGGAATTTATAGAATTTTATATACATGAAATCACAAAGTGAATATTCACTTTTGTCTAGCTTCTTTCACTCAGCATAATTTTTTTCATTGATTCATCTATATTGTAGTATGTATTAAAATGCCATTCCTTTTTATTGCTGGCAAGTATTCCATTAAATAGATGTGTCACAATTTTATCCATCTCGCTTGTTTACACGTTTTGGTAATTATCAATAAAACTGCTATCCAGCATTCATATATAGGTTTTTGTGTAAATATAAATTAATATTTCACTAGAAATGGGATTGCTGGGCCATATGGTAAGTGCATGTTTAACTTTATAAGGAACTGCCAAACTCTACTAAACTAGTCATACCATGTTACATTCATATCAGCAGTATTTGAGAATTCACTTCCTCTATAACCTTATAACATTTGGTACAGTTAGACTTTTTTTTTTTTTAATTTCAGCCATTCTTAAAGATGTGTTATGGTATTGCATTGTGACTTTAAGTTGTATCTCACTAATGACTTTTCATGTGTTTATTTGTCATTCTTATATGTTCTTTGGTAAGTTGAGTGTTCAAAACCTTAGCCAGTTTTTTTTTTTAATTATTGAGTGTGAGACTTAATTTTTTAATATATTCTGGTTAAAAGATCTTTATTAGATATATTATTTTCAAATGTTTCCTCTGTGTCTGTGGCTTGTCTTTTCATTCTCTCAAGAGTGTCTTTTAAAGAGCAGAAGGTTTTAATTCTGCTAAAGTCCACCTTATCAATTTAGTCGTTTGTGGATCGCACTTTTGGTGCATATCTCTGAAATATTTAAAATATTTGTCTAACCAAGGTCACAAAGTTTTTCTCCTTTGTGTTCTTCTAAAGGTTTAGTAACATTATATCTTACATTTAGGTCAAGAATCCAGTTTCAGTTAATTTTTGTTTAATGTTGTAAGGTATAGATCCAAATATATATGTTTTCACATATGGAGATATGAAATTGTTTGCTGAAGAAGTTCCTTTCTCCCAGAATTGCCTTTGTACCTTTGTTGAACATGCATTTTCCATTTTGTTTTTGACCTATTTCTGGATTCTCTGTTGTTTTGATTGATATAGTTTTCTATCTTGATCCCAATACCTCTTTGTCTTAATTATTATAGTTTTAGAGTGATTCTAGAAAGTACTGTTACTCCTTCAAGTCTGTTTTTTTTTCAAAGTTGTTTTGGCTAGTCTAGGCCCTCTGCATTTCCATATGAGTTTGAGAATCAGCTTTTCAATTTCTATAATGAAGCCTGATGGGATTTTGATGGAGATTGTATTGAAACTATAAATCTATTTGGGAAAATTGACATTTTAGCAACATTATGTATCTCAACCCATGAGTACAATATCTGCTCCTTTAATTAGGTCTTCTTTAATTGCACTCAGCTATGTTTTGTAGTTTTCAACATACAAGTCTCTTGCATGTTTTCCCAAGCTCAAATTTAAAAATATTGTTGATACTAATGTAATATTTTTTAAATTTCAACTTACATCTGTTTTTTTAATTAATTTTTTAATTTCAAAATATTATGGGTGTACAAACATTTAGGTTACATATATTGCCTTTGCACTGCCTGAGTCAGAGCTACAAGAGTGCCCCTCCCCCAGAGAGTGCCCACCTCATCCATTAGGTGTGAATATACACATCCCCTTCTCCCCCCTCCCACCTGCCTGACACTTGATGAATGTTACTTCCCATATGTGCACATAAGTGTTGATCAGTTAGTACCAATTTAATGGCAAGTACATGTGGTGCTTGTTTTTCTACTCTTATGATACTTCACTTAGGAGGATGCGCTCCAGCTCCATCCAGGATAATACAAGAGGTGTTAGTTCACCATTGTTTTTTGTGGTTGGGTAGTACTCTATGGTATACATACACCACATTTTATTAATCCACTCGTGGATTGATGGGCACTTGGGTTGTTTCCACATCTTTGCAATTGTGAATTGTGCTGCTATAAACATTTGAGTACAGATGTCTTTATTGTAGAATGTCTTTTAGGTATCTCCATATTACTTTCCATAGAGGTTATACTAGTTTGCAGTTCCACCAGCAGTGTATGAGTGTTCCTATCTCTAAGCATCCACACCAACATTTGTTGTTTTGGTACTTTTTGATAAAAGCCATTCTGACTGGAGTTAAGTGAAACGTCATTGTGGTTTTGATTTGCATTTCCCTGATGATTAGAGATATTGAGTATTTTTTCATATGCTTCTTGGCCATTAGTCTATCATCTTTTGCAAAGTTTCTGTTCATGTTCTTTGTCCACTTTTTAATGGGATTGTTTGATTTTTTTCCTGCTGATTTTCCAGAACTCTATATAGATTCTAGTTATCAGCCCTTTATCAGATGTATAGCATGCAAATATTTCTACCATTCTGTAGGTTGTCTATTCACTCTAGTGATAGTTTCTTTGTTTGTGCGGAAGCTTTTTAATTTGATCAGGTCCCATTATTTATTTTTCTTGTTGCTGTGATTGCTTTTGGGGTCTTCTTCATGAACTTTTTGCCTAGGCCAATGTCTATAAGAGTTTTTCCAACATTTTCTTCTAGAATTCCTATGGTTTCACACCTTAGGTTTAAGTCTTTTTTCCATCGTGAGTTGATTTTTGTGAGAGGTGAGAGGTGACAGGTATGGATTCTGTTTCAGTCTTCTATATGTGGCTATCCAATTTTCCCAGCACCATTTATTGAATAGGGATTCTTTTCCCCAGTCTATGCTTTTATCTGCTTTGTTGAAGATCAGATGGCTATATGAGGATGGTTTAATATCTGGGTTCTTAGTCCTTTTCCACTGGTCTATGTCTCTGTTCTTGTGCCAGTGCCATGCTGTTTTGGTTATTATAGCCTTGTAGTATAGCTTGAAGTCCGGTAATGTGATGTCTCACAATTTGTTCTTTTTGCTTAAGGTTGCTTTAGCTATATAGGTCTTTTCTGGTTCCATATGAAGCATAGAATTATTTTTTCTAGATCTGCGAAAAATGATCTTAGTATTTTAACAGGGATTGCATTGAATCTGTAGATCACTTTGGGTAGTATAAACATTTTAACAGTGTTGATTCTGCCAATCCATGAGCATGGTATGATTTTCCATCTGTTTATGTCCTCTGCTATTTCCTTCCTTAGTGATTCATAGTTCTCCCTGTAGAGGTCTTTAACCTCCTTGGTTAAATATATTCCTAGGTATTTTATTTTATTTTTTTCTATTGTGAAAGGTATTGAGTCTCTGATTTGGTTCTCAGTTTGACTGTTGTTGGCATATAAGAATGCTACTGATTTATGTACTTTGATTTTGTAACCTGAGACTATGCTGAACTTATTTATCAATTTCAGTAGTCTCTTGGCAGAATCTTTAGGGTTTTCTAGATATAAGATCATATCATCAGCAAAGAGCGACAGTTTGACCTCATCTGCCCCCATTTGGATTGCCTTAATTTCCTCCTCTTGTCTGATTGCTCTGGTTAGTACTTCCAGTACTATGTTGAATAGGAGTGTTGATAGAGGGCAACCTTGTCTGGTTCCAGTTCTAAGCAGGAATGCTTTCAATTTTTCCCCATTCAGTATGATATTGGCTGTGGGTTTGTCATATACAGCTTTTATAATTTTGAGGTATGTCCCATCTGTGCCTATTTTGTTAAGCATTCAAACAACCTCATTAAAAATGGGCAAAAGACATAAACAGAAACTTTTCAAATGATGATAGACTAACGGCCAGAAAACCCATGAAAAAATGTTAAATGTCTCTAATCATCAGGGAAATGCAAACCAAAGCCACACTGAGACACCAATTAACTCCAGTGAATGTGGTTCTTATGAAAAAGTCCCAAAACTACAGATGCTGGTGTGGATGCAGAGAAAAAGAACACTTATACACTCTTGGTGGGACTGCAAACTAGTAACACTTATGGAAAGTAGTATTGAGATACCTCAAAGAACTAAAAGGTAGACCTACCATTTGATCCAACAGTCCCACTACAAGGTATTTACCCAAAGGAAAAAAAAAGACGTTTCATAAAAAAAGACACTTGCACTTGAGTGCTTATAGCAGCACAATTCATAATTGCAAAGATGTGGAAACAACCCAAGTGCCCATCAGTACATGAGTGGATTAATAAAATGTGGTATATGTATACCATGGAGTACTACTCAGCCAGAAAAAAATGGCAATCTAGTATCTTTTGTAACAACCTGGATGGAACTGGAGATCATTCTTCTAAGTGAAGTATCACAAGAATGATAAAACAAACACCACATGTACTCAATACTAAATTGGAAGTAATTGATCAACACTTATCTGCACATATGGAAGTATAACTCAATGGAAATCAAGTATGTTAGAGGGGTAGGAGGAGATGGGTAAATTTACACCTAACAGGAACAATGCACACTATCTGGGTGAAAGGGCACACTTATAACTTTGACTCAAACTGTACAAAAGCAAATTATGTAACCAAAACATGTGTACTCCAGTAATATTCTGAAATGAAAAAAAGGAGACCTTCAATAACAAATGCTGGCAAGGATGTGGAGAAAGGGGAACCTTCAGATACTGTTGGTAGGAATGTAAATTAATGCAACCACTGTGGAGAAGAGTATGGAGTTTCCTCAAAAAACTAAAAATAGAACTACCACGTGACCCAGCAATCCCACTTCTAGGTATATACTCAAAAGAAAGGAAATCAGCATATCAAAAAGACATCTACACTCCCATATTTATTGTCATATTAGTCACAATAGCCAAGGTTTGGAATCAACCTAAGTGTCCATCGATCGATGAATGGGTAAAGAAATTTTGGTATATATACACAATGGAATATTGTATAGCCATAAAAAAGAATGAAATCCTGCCATTTGCAATGACATGGGTGGAACTGGAGAACATTATGTTAAGTAAAATAAGCCAAGCACACAAAGACAAATATCACATGTTCTCACTCATATGTGGGAGTTAAATATTAAAATTAATTGCTCTCATGAAGAGAGAGAAGTGGGGAAGAAGGTATAAATTGGGGATGGTTAATGGGTACAAAAATATAGTTAGATAGAATGAACAATATTTGATAGCACCACAGAGTGACTATAATAAACAATAAGTTATAGTATACATTAAAATAACTAAAAGATTTTAACTGGAATGCTCCTAACACAAAGAAATGATAAATTCTTGAGGTTATGGATAACCCAGTTACCCTGATTTGATTAATTCACGTTGTATGCCTGTATCAAAATATGACATGTACCCTGTAAAGATATAAAACTATTATGTACCCATAATAATTAAAAATAATAAAAAAAGAAACAAGTAGAGACAGAAAGCCATAGAGGATTCAGAGACTTCTGAGGGCATATAATATGTACCCCTATATTGTTTCTTTCTTTTATATATTGTTTAGACATTATCCCATCAATAGATTTTTAGGTTGTTTCCAGTCTGAAGTTATTATGAGTAAAGCTGGTATGAAAATTTTAAAAAATGTGCCTACGTGAATGCCAAATGGCTTTTCTTCTATGTTTTCTTTTTGCAGTTCTAGAGTTTCAGGTCTTACATTTAAGCCTGTGATCCATTTGGAGTTGTTTTTTCTATATTGTGTTAAATAAGAGTCCAATTGTATTCTTCTGTATGTGGATGTTATGTTTTACCAATACCATTTATTGAAGAGACTATCCTTTCCCTATTGTGTGTTCTTGGCACCCTTGTCCAAAACCAATTGACTTTTTAAATGCATGGATTTATTTCAATGCTCTCTATTTTGTTCCATTGGTCTACATGTTTGTTTTTATGACATACCACACTATTTTGGTTAGTTAAATGTATTTTGAAATCAAGAAGTGTATGTCTCCAGCTTTGTTCTCTAGTACAATATGCTTTTACTGTTCTGGGTCTTATGGTTCCATATGAATTTTAAAATTGTTTTTTCTATTTCTGTGAAAATTACCACTGGAATATTGATAGAAACTGCATTTATTTGTAGATTGCTTTGGGTAATATGGATATTTTAACAATACTAATTCTTCCAATTCATGAGCACAGAATGTCTTTCTATTTGTGTATTTTTCAGTTTCTTTCATCAATATTTCATAGTTTTTGGTGTAGACATCTTCCCCCCCATTGGTTAAACTTAATCCTAAGTATTTTATTCTTTTTGATGTTAGTGTAAATGGGATTGTTTTCTTAATGTCTTCCTTTGCATAGTTTGTTGTTAGTATATAGAAATACAGCTGGTCTTTATATGTTGGTTTTGTATCCTATAACTTTTCTGAATTTGTGTCTTAGTTCTAACAGTTTTTTGGTAGGGTCTTTAGAGTTTTCTATATATAAGATTATGCCATCTGCAAATAAAAATTTTACTTCTTCCTTTACAATTTACAAGTTTTTATATATCCAGGAATATCAAATACTGTGATTTAGACACATGTTGCATTACATCGTAAACCTATAGGTAGGTGTTATTTTCCATTTAACAATAGACATATAACATATTTTGGATTACCATGTACTCCCTTGTAATATAAAGGTGATATTATCTATATGGAAGAGATCATATATAGATCATTAAATATACAGCTGTTGCTAATATTTTATATTTAATATCACATAGAAAAATTGTAGAGAATAACTTTCTTAACATAGAGAAAATAATTTCAAACTTTTGAGCCAAGATAGTAGATAAAGGAAAAATAATCATTTCAAAGCTATCATGTTTCTACTAGTTAAATATTTCTTACTGTGTATATATTCCATTAATATTTAATGTGAAACCATTTGAAAATCCTTATTAAGAACTAGTAGTAAAATATCGTTATCTTGGGTTGAAAGTAATATATTCATCCACATTTGTTTACAGAAAACTTTCAGGATGTAATCTTCCTTATTTCAGGTTGTTTCAGATTAAAATTTGACTCAAGGGTTTAAGTTTTTATGCATATTTTATTTACAAATTATTTAAATTCACATGTCTGAATTTGATTTAGAGATCAATAAAGTGAAATCTCGTGGCTTTAGTTGATTTTTTAGTATTCTCCAGGTAGGACCTGGTTTGTGGAAAACACAATTTTGTATGTAGTTAGTTTTTAATGTTGGTATATTGAAGCAAAAGTGCCTCTAAAATCTGCCCATATTTTTAAACATCAAAATTTATTGCTGAACATATGCAGTAGGTAATTTTATTTTTTCTCTCAAATCAGCACTGGCACCATATTAGAATGTTGTAATAGCAAAATTAGGCAGATTATTTTTTCTCAGTTTTACATTTTGACTATTCCTAAATACACAAACTTCAAATAAGATATTTAAGTATATTGACACAAGGATATATTTAGTGAATTTTTTAAAAAGTTGTAACAGTCCAACATCACAATCTCCTGTGTTTAAGCTCTAACACACTGCTACACATGTATAATTTGATTTCAAAGAATGGAATACACTGTTTTAATATGTAGGTGTATTTTCATCTACAGTGTTATAGAAGTCACATACATGTTATTCTTGTAGGTATGTTTTTTAAGAGACTCACATTTACATCAGTGGGGATAAAATGCCCCATACCTCTTGCTTTTCCTTATAATTTGGAATGACTTTCCTATAAATATTTCTCCACTATCTCATATTTCTGGCCTTTCTCTACTCTTCTATGCCTCCTTCAGATGGGTCTTTGGCTTCATGTGAAACACTGATGGATTACAACTATTTCCAGCAGCCAATCCCATTCATGTAGGGAGAAAATTTCACAAGTTGTTGGCAACCACTGGCTTGCTACTGCAAGGTTCAGCCTGAAGACATTGCAGTGTCCATATTAAATACACCTTATCAAAAAAAAGCAACAGTAATTTAATGAAATTTTATTTCTATTTTAGCCTTTTATTTTGAGATTGAATAGCAAATTCTATTGATTTCATTTCAGTGTTAGGCTCATTTACTTTGTTAATAAAGAGAAGTAATATGATATTTCCTTATATTATGGGGGTTGCTGAAATAAAATATGGTGTATTCTGATAGAAATCAGTGAGATCAAAATGGGGGTACACCTGAGGCATAGGAGCCCTATTACATTATTGAGGTATCCAGTCACCAAATTGCACTTCATTTCTTGATAGCAATCAATCAAGAACCATCCCCCACTTTTCTAATCCCCCTTCAGAATCACTGGGTAGAAGCTCAGACCTTTTAAGAAGACACCTCATGTTCCCTTGCTCCTGAAGTTCCCCTTGGGTGCTACTCCCTTAGTTCAACAAGCTGAATAAATGCAATTTTTTACTTTAGATAAAAGTGTGCTCTTGACGGCCTTTGTTGATGGGCTTTAATAATCCTAAAGCTTCCACTGAGATTATGTTGAGCCTCTTGTTGCCATAGATTAATATTCTTAACATAAAAATAGTATGCTCGTCTAGTGTTTATGACCTACAGGAGGCAAACTTGCCAATGATAGTAAGGCAAGCTAATACTGAATCTGGGCTCCAGATATTTCACTGAGCCCTTCAAAATTCATCTTTTTCTGTCTCTCCCTTAAGAATAAAAAGTCCAGGACTCTTTAGTCAAATGTTATGTTTGTACTCATGTTCCCTGACTGACAAATCATTGATTGGCCATTAACGATCCTCTCTGTATTTTTTTTGTTTGGTACTGACCTCTTTATTAGAGGAAGTTCAAGACCAATGTAGTTCTGATAAATGTCTTTCCAGCTGAGCCTGAAGAGAAAAAGCTCTACTTAGACATTGTCTTTTTAGGGTAAACTTTGTTGTGTCATTCATCAACTCATATCATTTCTTTTCTTGGTCATGTTTATGTATACAAAATTGGCTTTTAATGATATTTTCCTTCCAAAAATTCTACCTGCCAAGGGAACTGTTGATTTCTCAGGTGAGCAGGCACAAGCAGCTTGACCTTAGATTGAGGATCAAAGATATGCACAAGAGATGCTTTTGCTTTTGGTTGATTGTCAGCCATCCTCTAATGGATTGTCTGCTGGTAAACTTGTGTAAACTTTCAGCACTTACTTTTGTATTATCATTCTTGACTTTTTCTTTCTAATGGGCATGACTGAACCATGGACAATTTAAAATTGCAGTAGCCACTTTGTAGAACTTTTTGATAAACCAAAATTATTTGAGATGCACTTTGAACAAAATGTGAAAAAAAAGACCCATAGGGAAGTAATGTATCTTGTTTCTATATCAGAAAAATCACTTGGTTTGATAGAGAAGACCTCCCTCTTTCTTTTTCTGTACTATGAAGATTAATAAGTACCCACTTTTAATATGAAATTTTTATGGAATTGTGAAGGACCCAAATTATTGTTTAAACCAGCTATGGGTCTCTGTCTCTCTCCCTTTCTCTCCACCCACTCCATCAAAATTAATTTTGCTTCATGTGTGCCTTCTTCTCATTTTGTAAAGGGAACAAAATTAGCCTCTAATACTGAACTTTAACTCTCTTCATGTCTGTCTATAGCTGGCTAACTTCCACTTTTTTTTTTCTTTATCTTCCTTTCTTTTCCTCTTTACTTAGGAAGTTAATTCATTGTAAATATATATATATACAATCTGAGAATATCTGCTATAGACAAATAGGTCTAACACAAAGGGGGGGAAATTATAGAATAACATTTCCTATAGACCACTCATGTAAGCTACTGCTCAATAGGTTTTACAAATAATTCTATATGTTAAAGGTTTACATACATTTGAAATTAGAGAAATCAAAAATTTCCAACAGACAAAGGAAACACCTCCTTATTCTTTAAATTTGTTGATTTGTCTTAAGGAAGCAGCTCTACCAAGGAAAAATAATTAAGTTGCTAATGTTATTGGCCTTGTTTAATATATTACATGAGAGGAGGGAAAGCAAAACACTTTTAAAATAATTTAAAAATATTATTTAAATATTCTTTAGAATTCAATTTTTAAATACAGAGGTTTATAAATTGTATTAGAAAAAATTCATGTGATATTTCTATCAGAATGAATATTTGTGCATCTTAAACGCTTTTAAGTTGCTTTTAAGAAAAGATTTATGTCTTTTTCTTAGTTTTATTAAAGCATAAAAATAATGCCAGTATAAAATTTTAGTCTTTAGACTAAGGTTTATTTTCTTGTGAATTTCCTTTCTAAATTTCTTACATTAATTTTAAGGATCAAGTAAATTGTAATTGATTCCACAAATTGTTTAAGACTACAAAAAAGCTATGTTTACTCAAAAAATGTTAATAGTGGAATTCTTTTATAGGAGTTTAGTTTTCTGAAATTGTTTCCACCTCACCAATCATAAAGACTTAATATATATTATAACCTAACTTTGTACTGTAATTTCCAGATCTCTGATTAGCTTTAAGATTTTAAAAGTGATATTAAATTTAATTAGTAGATAATATATATATATCTAGACAATACAATTGTAATATATCTGTGCTGTTTTAATATATTATAGAGTAGCTATTAGTTAAAATTTTAAAGAAAGATGTATAAATACTTTTGACTTACATTAATACCAATGTTTCCTTAAAAAAAAAAAAAGGTATACAATATGTGTAACACTACAGGGATGTTTATGAAACATCCTAAATATGTTTCTGTTTATCAAAAAAAATTTGTCTTTAAAGAAAAAGTTTTCATTTGTGCCAGGATATATATATTTTTTTTTAAAAAAAGTGAATTTGAGCATATATATTAAATAAACTTTATTATTCCTCTGTATAATATAAACAAGTAATGATTTGACAGGAACAATGAAACGCTAAAAATCTGACACAATTGGTTAAATGTGTTGGTGTTCATAAGAAAGCTGGGTATAATGCAATTTAATGTCAGGAATTTCATACAACCTTAACTATGAGATCTCTCTAAACTGAAGGAAAAAAAAACTACATTGCATATTGACAGATGCATTTTTCATTGCTTTTTAATAGACAGACAGGATTGGATTTGGAGACCTGACTTTACCTAAATAATCAAAGTTATTAGTTCATAACTAGAGGCCTAGTTGTGAATTTAGAACACAATTGGGGGCATCAGTCAAGCATAATGGGAACAGTTTTGTTCACATATGTTCTGTTTTAAAATGGAACATCATAACAGTTCAGTGGAGCTCAAAATTACAGCTGAGAAGTGATCAGTTAACCACACTCAAAAAACTGCGTATGGGAAATAGACTGAAAAATTAGTTTCTTAACATCAACATGTTGCTGCACCATTACATTCATGGAAAGATCTAAAGAACATTCTCCTCAAGATACATAGAAACATTTAGATATATACTAAAATTTGAAAGGAAAAATTAAAAAATTATATATTTTTAGAATATGCATGTATTTTTTAGATCACATTTTAAAAATACATTGTGAAACCAATGCTAAGGAGATTAAGAAAACAACATTGTAAGTGATACTGAAGGCAAGAAAGATAATCCAGGAAGTAACTCCATTTTTACAAGAAAAAATATTTCACACATGTTTACATTTTGGAGTTTTTTGTTTATTGATATTTCAAAAATAATGATTACATGTTCATAGTAATACAGAGACAGAGTTGTGTGACAAGAAAAGAACACGTGTCATGTAATCTCACACTTTCTTTCTTTTAATTTTTCCTTATGGCAAGCATCATAACAGCAGTACTGGTTTATGCCAGTGCTGGTTGAAGGTTTCAATTAGATGGGATGTATAAAATCTGTAGAGAAAAAAAGATGAGAGTAGAAATGAGGACTAATAGTCTACCAACCTCTTTTTGTATTTGCCGATCAGCAGCAACAAAGATAACACTGTGGAATACATTTACGTATCAGAGAGAGACAGTGTAGTAAATTGGTTAAGAAGACACACTCTATATCAGATTTTGGGACCAAATCCTAAATAAAGCATTTATTGTGTGACTATGAATAAGCTAATTAATTTACCTTTGCTTTAGATTCCCATTCATAAATTGGGGATAATATTAATAGTACCTGATTGACAGGTTGTTGTAAAAACCAAATATTCCTTAACTGACAAAATGTGCTAAGAACAGTGCTTGGCATGTTGTTAGTACTATACAAATATCTATAAATTATTATCATTATTATTATTATATTTATTCTATTAAAATATGCTCCTATAAATAGCTAAAACTTTTTTTTAAACAGACATACTAAATGACCTGCTCAAAACATAGCAGGAGATACTAGTTGTATTTGATTAGAAATTGGTCCCTTCTCCCCTCTTCTAACTCAGTAGAGCTGGATTCTAGAGCAAAGGTCTTCATACCAGAGGAAGAAAGTACCCAGGAACACAATTCCTTGAATGCCACTGCTTATAGACTTGGCACATGTTACTCTTATTAGATATTTACATTACTAAGTCTTGTCCATCTTTAATTTCTCAGATTAAATGTAACCTTCTAAATGAGATCTTCTTTGGCACCCAATTTGGGAATCTTCTACCTTTTGTGGCTCTGGAATCAGTCTCTTCCTCCCCCCAAAAAAACGATTTCTCTGGAGAAGAATGGTACTTAGAAACTAACAGCTTAATTTTATTTGTGCTCATTGCTCCTACTATGTCATTGCTTCTACTCCAATTCTGATCCAATACCCATATACAGCAGTTTATAGTTTTCACTTTCCATATTTGTAACTACTTTCTAAAACAGTGAGAAATCTGTCTCTCACCATCCTCTACATGTTTATACATCTGTTAAAGTTTACAATGTGCAGATATGAGTTTAAGAATTGTGAACTTATATCACTACTAAAAAAGCAAAACTTCTGCCTAGAGTTCAGTAGTGACTTTTTTTTATTATTTCAAAAAAATTAGAGAGTACAAGTGATTTTTGTTATGTGGATAAATTGCATCATGTTGAAGTCAGGGCTTGCAGTGCACCCATCACCAGAATAGTGTACATTGTACTCAACAGGTAGATTTTTATCCCTGATCCTCTCCCGCCCTCCCCGCTTTTTAGTGTCCAATGTCCATTACTGCTCTTTATGACCATATATATCATTCATTTAGCTCCCACTTATACGTGAGAACTTGTAGTATCTGTTTTTTTATTCCTAAGATACTCACTTAGAATAAGTTCTAAGTTCCAGTTCCATGCAAGTTACTGAAAATGACATTATTTTGTTCATTTTTATGGCTAAGTAGTAATCCAGGATGTATGTATACACACAATATTTTCTTTATCCACTTATCAGTTGATGGGCACTTAGGTTGATTCCATATGTTTGCTATAGTGTGTGCTACAGTAAACATTTGAGTGTATGTGTCCTTTTGATAAAATGACATCTTTTACTTTGGGTAGATACCCAGTAGAGGGATTGCTGAATCAAATGGTAGGTCTACTTTTAATTCGTTGAGGAATCTCCATACTGCTTTCAACAGCGGTTTTGCAAGTTTACATTCCCACCAACAGTATATAAATGTTCCTTTTTCACTGCAACCATGCCAATATCTATTGTTTTTTGACTTTTTAATAATGGTGATTCTCATGGGGGTAAAGTGGTATTTCATTATGGTTTTAATTTGTGTTTCCCTGATAATTAGTGACGTTGAGCATTTTTTAAATTTTTTGGCCATTTGTTCATCGTCTTTTGAGAAGAGTCTGCTCATGTCTTTTGTCCACTTTTTGATGGGGTTATTTGTTTCTTTCTTACTGATTTGTTTGAGTTCTTTATGGATTTTGGATATTAGCCTTTTGTTGGATATATAGTATGGAAATATTTTCTCCCAATCTGTAGGTTGTTTGTTTACTCTGTTGCTTATTTCCTTTGCTGTGCAGAAGTTTTTAGTTTAATTAAGTCCCATTTATTTATTTTTGCTGCAGTTGTATTTGCCTTTGTGCTCTTAGCCATAAATTATTTGTCTAGGCCAATGTCTAGAAGAGTTTTTCCTATATTTTCTTCTAGAATTTTTATGGTTTCAGGTCTTACACTTAAGCCTCTAATCCATCTTGAGTTAATTTTTGTATATGGTGAGAGATAGGGATCCAATTTTATTCTTCTGCATGTGACTACATAATTTTGCCAGCACCATTTGTTGAATAGGGCATCCTTTCCCCAGTGTATGTTTTTGTCTGCTTTGTCAAAAATCAGTTGGTCATAGCTATATGGTTTTATTTCTGGGTTCTCTATTCTGTCCATTGGCCTATGTATCTACCTTTATACCAGTATAATGCTCTTTTGGTTACTATAGGCTCATAGTATAATTTGAAATCAGGTAGTGTGATGCCTCCAGATTTGTTATTTTGGCTTAGGATTGTTTTGGTGTATCAGAGTTTTTTTTGGTTCCTTGTAAAATTTGGATTATTTTTTCTAGATTCATGAGAAATAACATTGGCATTTTGATGGGAATTGCACACAATCTATAAATCACATTGGGCAGTATGGACATTTTAACAATGTTGATTCTTCCAATCCATGAGCATGGGATGTTTTTCCATTTGTGTCATCTATCATTTCTTTCATCAATGTTTTGTAGTTCTCCTTGTACAGGTCTTTCACCTCCTTGGTTAAGTATATTCCTAGATATTTTATTTTCTTTATAGCTACTGTAAATGGTATTGAGTTCTTGATTTGACTCTCAGCTTGTCTGTTATTAGTATATAGAAACACTATTGATTTGGGTACATTAATTTTGTAACCTGAAACTTTACTGAATTTATCAATTCTAGGAGTATTTTGGTGGAGTTTTTAGGGTTTTTTCAGTATCATATCATATCAGTGGAAAACAGGAGTAGTTTGACCTCCTCTTTCCTGATTTTTTTCTCTTGCCTGATTGCTCTGGCTAGGACTTCCAGTACTATTTTCAATAGAAGTGGTAACAGTGGGCATCCTTGCCCTGTTCCAGTTCTTAGGGGGGATGCTTTCAGCTTAGTCCCATTCAGTATGATGTTGGCCATAGGTTTCTCATATATGGCTTTTATTATTTTAAGGTACATTCTTTCTGTGGTTAGTTTGTTGAGGGCTTTTTTTTTTTTCCTCTGATTTTTAAAACAAAATTTTTAAACATTTTTTAATCTCAGAATATTACGGGGTACAAACACTTTGGTTACATAAACGTCTGCACTTGAATGATGAGGGTTTTTATCATGAAAACATACTGGATTTTATCAAATGGGTTTTCTACATCTATTGAGATGATCATATGGTCTTTGTTTTTAATTCTATTTATATGGTGAATCACATTTATTGATTTTCATATATTAAACCATCCTTGCATCCCATTTGCTCATGGTGGATCATTTTTTGATGTGCTGTTGAATTCAGTTTGCTAGTATTTTGTTGTAGATTTTTGCACCTATGTGCATAAGGGATATTGATCCGTAGTTTTCTTTTCTTGTTGTGTTCTTTCCTGGCTTTAGTATCAGGGTATACTTGCTTCATAGAATGAGTTAGGGAGGATTCCCTCCTTTTAGATGTTGTGGAATAATTTCTGCAATATGAATACCAGCTCTTTTTTATAGGTCTGGTAGAATTTGGCGGTAAATCCCTCTGGTCCAAGGTTTTTGTTGTTCTTGGGAGAGTGTTTATTACTACTTCAATCTTGTTACTCATCATTTGTCTGTTGAGTATTTCTATTGCTTCTTGATTCAAGCTTGAGAGGTTGTGTGTTTCCAAAAATTTATCCGTTTCCTCTAAATTGCCTAGTTTGTGTGTGTAGAGGTTTTAGTAGTATTCACAGATGGTATTTTGTATTTCTGTTATCAGTTTTAATGTCTTCTTTTTCATTTCTGAGTAAGATAATTTGAGTCCTTTCTCTTCTATTTCTGGTTAATCTAGTTAGAGGTCTGTAGATTTTGTTTATGTTTTCAAAGATCCAACTTTTTATTTTATTGATCCTTTGTATTTTCTTTGTTTGTTTCCAATTCATTTAGTTCTTCTCTGAGCTTTCTTATTTCTTTTCTTTTGCTAGCTTTGGGTTTGGTGTGTTCTTCATTTTCTAGTTCCTTGACATGTGACATTAGGTTGATAACTTGTGATCTTTGTGTCTTTTGATGTAAGTATTTAAGGCTATGAACTTCCCTATGAACACTGCTTTTTCTGTATCCCATAGATTTTGGATGCTTCTGTCATGTTTGCTGTTTAGCTCAAAAAATCTTTTTATTTCCATCTTAATTTTGTCATTGACTCAAAGTACATTATGCAACAGATTGTTTAATTTCCATTACTTTGTGTAGATTTGAGAGTTTCTCTTTGAGTTGATTTTTAGTTTTATTCCACTGTAATCTGAGGAGATACATGAAATGATTTTGATTTTTCTGAATGTGCTAAGACTTGTTTTGTGAGCTAACATAAGATTTATCTTGGAAAGTGTCCTATGTGCTGATGAGAAGAATGTATATTCTAGTTTTTGGGTAGAATGTTCTGTAGATGTCTCTTAGGTCCATTTTTCTAGAGTCATGATTAAGCACAGTCTTTCTTTGTTGATCTTCTGCCTTAGTGATCTGTCCAGTTAGTCAGTGAAGTATTGAAGTCTCCAACAATTATGATTTGCTGTTTATTTCTTTGTCAAGATCTAGTAGAAATTGTTTTATGAATCTGGGAGCTCCTGTGCTAGGTACATATATATTTAAGATTATTATATTTTCTTTCTGAATTGCTCTCTTTATCTTTATATAATGACTGTCTTTATCTTTCTTTACCATTGTTGATTTAAAGTCTATTTTATCTGATATGAAAGTAGCTACTCCTGCTCGCTTTTGGTTTCCATTCACATGGAATATTTTTTTCCATCCCTTTACCTGGAGACTTTGAGAATCCTTGCAAGTTAGATGGGTTTCTTGGAAACAATGTATAATTGGGTTGTGTTTTCTCATCCATTCAACCAGTCTATATCTTTTCAATGGAGCATTGGCAGTTTACATTCAATGTTAGTATTGATATGTGAGATACTGTTCTGTTCATCACGTGGAATGATACCTAGTTGCTTTATTTTCTCCTCTGTGTTACTGTTTTATAAGAGCTGTGAGCTTTAACTTTCAGCTGTTTTTACATTGGTGGTATTAATTGCTTTTTTCTATGTATAGAGAACTTTTAAGCATTCCTGTAGGGCAGGTCTGGTGGTGATGAATTTCCTTAGTGTTTACTTACCTGGGAAAGACTTTATTTATCCTTTATTTATGAAACATAGTTTTGAAGGATACACAATTCTTGGCTGGTGATTATTATGTTTAAGAAGACTAATAATGGGGCCCAATTCCTTCTGGCTTGAAATGTCTCTGCTGAGAGGTCTGCTGTTAGTCTGATGGGTTTTCCTTTGTAAGTAACTTGTTGCTTTCATCTCACAACATGTAGGATTTTCTCCTTCACTTTGACATTGGTCAGGCTAATGACTATATGTCTTTTTGATGTCCATCTTGCGTCTGGATATCTAAACTTCTAGTGATACCAGGGAAATTTTCCTCTATTATTCTCTCAAATAGGTTTTCCATGCTTATTGCTTTTTCTTCTTCTCCCTCGGGGATACCTATAATTTTTATATTTGTTCATTTTGCATAATCCCATATTTCTCACACTGATTGTTCATTCTTCTTTGTTCTTCCCTCTACATTTTTTTTTACTGACCAGGTTACTTTGAAATCCTTGTCTTCAAGCTCTGAAATTCTTTCTTCTGTTTGGTCTAGTTTCTTGTTAAAGCTTTCCGCTGTATTTTGAAATTCTCTAAATGACTCCTCCATTTCTTTATGTTGTATTCTTTTTTTTAATGCTATCTATCCCTTTAGTGAAATTTTCATTCATTTCTGAATTATTTTTTGGTTTATTTGAGAAGGTTTTCTACCATCTCCTCAATTCCATTCATCTTACTTGCCATCCATAATCTGAATTCCATATCTGTCACTTCAACAATTTCCCTTTGGTTGGAGTTCATTACTGGAGAACTATTCTGATCCTTTGGGGGTGTTGAGACAGCCTATTTTTCCATGTTGCCAGAGTTTTTATGCTTATTCCTTCTCATCTGGGGCCTCTTCTCTCAGCTCAATAGAGATAGCAGATATAGTACACTTGTTCTCAGCTGAGACCTTTGTTGCTCAGTGAAGATAGGGATAGGTCTCTTTAAAGTGTGCTTGGGTCCTACTCTTGGAGCTTGACCAGGCAGGAGAGGGGCAGCTGTGCTGTGAGCCTTTAACACTGCTGCTCCGCTGCATATTCCCTGTTCCCTTGTGGTTGTCACTGGGTCACTGTGGCAGGGCCGGCCCATGGTGCAAAGTACACATGCGAGGTGGGGCTGGCCAGAAGGACTGGGTGTATGCACATGATAGAGGAAGTCCACTGGGCTTGGTGTGCACATGTGCAGGCCTAGGTGGCCAAGGTACCAGGTGCATATGGGGCAAGTCATGCACGGGGTGTGGAGCATGCAGGGTATAGGGTGCACAGGGCATAGCAGGCCCACAGGATGGAGTGGGCCCAAGAGGCAGAACAGGCCAGTGGGTCACAGCTCACATACAGTGTGGAGTGGGTCCTGGGACACAGCAGGCACGTGGGGCAGGAAGCCTGCATGGGTTGGAGCAGGTCTACAGGGCGTGATGCTCATGTGTGCAGGCTTTGGGGCAAGGCACACGAGTGGGACAGGATATGTGCAGGGCACCATGTCCAAGGCACCTGTGCAAGATGACACATGTCTGGTGGCATGCAGTTCACCCAGATCTAAAGGTGGTGGCTGCACTGGCTTTCAGCCCACTTGGGGCCTCCCAGGCAGCAGCAGTGGTCCAGCCTCCCAGACAGTGGACAATGGGTGCTGAGGGCTATGGGCATGTACTCCTCCAAGATCCTGTGTTTAACAGTATCACCCAGACCACAACTACAGGCACCAGGCCCATGGTCTCCTGTGCTGCCCAGAGCCCCTGGCAGCAGTGGGGGTGCACATCACCTGCCCACAGGGGGTACCTGAGCACAGGAGTAAGGAGAGGAGGCAGCAGTTAGAGATCTGACCCCTGGGCAGAAGTAGCCTTCTGGGATTAGAATGTTACAATAGCACTAGCTGCAGGACCCAGGGCTCACAAGCCAGCCATCCCTTCTCTCTGGAGCAATGCAGGTGCACAGCCTCCAGTCAGGTCACTGTCAGGCCAGAGGCCTGTTGTAGTAGAGGGGACCCCCCACCACTCCAGTTGCAATATCCTTGGGGGAAACGTGGAGCTTGTGATTCTCTCCTCTGTCCATTTCCCACGTGTAGGTGCCTTCCCTAATTACCTTGGTCCTGCTGAGCAGGTTGTCCCACTTCTATCTTCTTCATTTCACTCCACCTCCTCTCCGTGGATTCATGGTGTTCTCACTCAGACCATGGATCCAAAGGTGGATATCTATTTTCCACTTGTGATCCTGTCCATGACAGTGGCATTTGCAGGCTGCTTCTAGTCCACCATATTGGTTCCCTCTTCCTAGAGTTCAATATTGATTTATGGTTTTATTTTTGAGGTAAAATTTGCATAGAGTGAAATGCACAGATCTTTAACATGATATTTGGTGGGTTTTGACCAATGTATACATTCATTTATCCACACCCTCATTAATATATAGACCATATTCATTGCCTCAGAAATCTCTTCATTTTCCCTAGTCAATTCCCCCAAGAGGCAATCAGTTTTTAAAAAAACAATTTATGTGTCAGTTTCTTCTCTTCTAGAACCACAGATAAATGGAATCATACAGTATGTGCTCTTCTGTGTCTGTATCCTGTCAGTCAGCGTTATATTCAACAGACTTATCTTTTAACATGCAATTCCAAAGGTTGCATTATTCAAAATATGTGCAAAAAGAAATTAGTGGAAGGTCATGTTTTGTACCTATCTTCCAGGAGTTACACTATAAAAGTATCTCCTGAAGCAGACAGTGCTTCTGCTAACTCGTTTGCCTTTGTTCCCATTTGAATCAGGTCCACAACAATCTTTGACACAGAAGAGAAGTAGCTTATCATCTTTTACATCTATTCTATATTTACACATACATTTGTTAACCCAGCTCCGGACTATTTGTTAGGGGTAATGACAAGCCTTCTGTACTGTATGGACATCTTATAGCTACAGAGGATTAAAATGTTTTCTTCAAAGACTAAAATTTAGATACAGTAAAATAGCAGAAAATAATATAATGGAAATGTACCTAATATTCAAAATAAGAATTTTAGAGAATATTTTACTTTTAAGATGTGATAGTAGGGGCCTTATTCCAAAAAATGACAGATAATAAAAAATGATGAAAATGAATTAGTTTTGCCTTTTTCATTTACAAGAGGAAGTGAGTAGAATAAAATAATAACACTGAAAATGTTTTTAAAAATTTGAAGGAGAAAATGATAATTTAATTTGAAAACTTATTAAAATTAATGAAGACATTTTTAAAAACAGTAATATTTGAGAACCATAAAGAAGCACACAAAATTGGTATTTAATGTCACTATCTTTGGAGTTCAGAATCAGAGGTCCCTATATATAGTAATCGTTATTTTTGAAGAAATTACTTTTCAATTTCATTCTATTTCTCTTGTCAGTAAATAAGAAGATAATAGAAGTACTATCAACAAAGGAAAAAGGGATTATTGCCTTCATGAAATTAATGCTGCTGTAAATTTTGAAGCCTAAGTTTCAAAATATTAAAGGTTGAGTATCTTATTTCAACCTGGGCCAATCTCTGATTTTCAACAACTCATAAAGATGGTTTAAAAAGACATGTTAGAACAAGCTACTGATCATAATTGCTAAATCTGTGAAGATAATTGATTATACAAAGCCCTATATGCTAGTTTTGAAATCTGTAGTGTGTTTGCTTTTTCACCCTCCAGACAATTTATTCAATATTAACTCTCTCTTTGATTGACGCCCTACAGGACACTTCATCCAGAAAATTTAGTGATATTGCTTATTATATTACTAAATTTTTGTCTATTTGAACCAGCTTTTTATATACTTTCAACATTTACATATGCTATTTCAAAATATTTTATAGTTTATTTCTACATTTTAAACTGAAAACCATTTACATGTAAAGACAAGTAGAAAAATTATAATCATTTCTCAACTAATGTTGAGATGCACATCTTTATTATATACTATATATATTACATATATATACTGTCTTTAGTGGATATCCACTGCTGTTATATCTGGTAAGCTTTGAAACAGTGGTATTCAAAATGTCATCTGTGGATTGCTAAGAGGTCCTCAAACTGTTAGCTTTCTGTCCACAAGATAAAAAGCTTGAGTCAGAATGTAAATCTACCATATGACAAAGCACATGGTTTAGTTTGGCTCCCCTGATCCCCCCTTTTTTATAGCCAGACTTTTTCTATATAGGAAGTTGTACATTAATTAACATACTGGCAACAAGGTCCTTAACTCATTGCAGGCTGGCACATTGAGCAGCATTTCTCTAAACCAGGATTCAGTAAACTTTTTCTGTAAAGGGCTAGGGAGTAAATATTTTAGACTGTGTGGACCACACAGTTCCTGCTGCAAATACTCAACTCTGCTGTGCATGCAGCATGAAAGCAGCTATAGACAATATGTAAGTGAATGTGTCTGACTCTTTTCTAATAAAACTTTATTGATGAACACTGACATTTGAATATATAAATATTTACATGGCACAAAATAGTATTCTTTTGTTTTTTCCCAACCATTTAAATATATAAAAATAATCCTTAGCTTGTTAGCCATAACATTTAAAAAAAGTAATTTGGTAACTCCTGATCTAAACCATCCTCTAAGTATCATTTAAATTGTTACTTGTAATATAAATCTTTCTCTAACTTCCTCAATCAGATTTAGTATTCTTCTTCCTATGCTTTCTTTAGAATTTATATACATTTACAAGGTACTTTATTGAGTTTCATTTGTATGAAAATCCTTCCCCCACCCCCAGAAGATTGAAGTAACTTATCTAAGGTTCTTCACTGATTAAGTGTGATTGGAATTAGAACCCAACAGTCTTGCACCAGAGAGCGTGTTTTAGTCACACTAGTACTTGCCAATTCTTTTTATTTTTTCTTGCACTAATGCTGCTTTTAATGGCGGTGCAATAGAGAAGTACAAGGTTTTACCAGCTTGAGTTAATAGAAGTTTTAAAAGTAGCCCATCGACACTACCAAGTAGCTTCATAATAGAAATGTTTCTCAGGATGCCCAGGCTGTAGAAAATATACAGGACAGGGTGGGGAGATTATCTCTTATATTTAGTAGGGTAAAAGTTAACTGCCAACCTGGCACTATGATTGTACTTTACTGGAAAAAATTTGTTTTGTTCTGGTGACAGTTTCACCTTCCCTATCTTTTAGTTGAGTGGGTGGGAGATAAAAGAAAATTTGCTCCCCCAAGTTTTATGTTTTCTTGTTAATACAAGTTTCGTTTCAGTAGGATGGCATCCTTTAAGCCTGCAGGAGTCCTCCTGGGTATATTTCTGAATTGTGTTGTGTACACATGTTTGAGAGCTCTAACAGCGTGTCTTCTTACAGCATTTAGTTGTTGTTTGCTTATTGTTAGACAAAAGATAAGCAGTGTATCCTTTCTATATTCCCTGACACCAAACCCATGAAGATTCACAGTCCTCATCAAATATCTTGTTTTAAAATTTGGGAGATGGTAGTAAAACAAGAAAAGAAGCTCTTGCAAAAGCCACTCACTCCCTAAGCATGGGCCAGTGCTGTAACTTCCCCCAGAACACTGCATTTCCACTTCAAGTGACTGGCCTTCCAATTCTACCCAGATCAGAGGAACAGAACGTTGAAAGCAGATGCATATGTTTACCCTTTTCCTAGGATAGTCATTTTCAAATTTTAGTTCTGTCACGTAATAAAATCTCATGCTGGTCCCCATGTCCTCTTCAAATCTTGAGAAACAGCAAAGTCATCTGACTACAGCCATCTGCACTTCTCAGACCTGCTTGTGTGCCGTGTGGACTCCGAGTGGCATGGCGTGGCGTGGTGTGGAGGGTGAGCAGGCGGGAGGACTCGAGGAGACTCTAAGGCTTTCCTCTACATCCAAGGGCAGGTTGTCCCCCCGGCACTCTCCAGAGCAGGTGACCCAATACTTCCTGGCTTCTTGTTCAGACAGCTCATCGATAAGGATAACACATCTGCACCTTCATTATTCAAACTTGGCTGGCTCTCTAGTATGACTAAGTAACATGGGAACATAGCGCTCTCTCTAAATAAATACTACTGCATTATTTCTTCTTAAACCATCTATTTGCCAGCTAGTACTAAGTAGGGGCTGAGGAACAGAACTCAATATGTGGAGAAGGAAGCATATTTTGAGATTCAATGAATTAGCACTTAGGAGATCAGAGCGTCAGGAGGTTTACTGGACTCTGAAAGAATTATTTAACTTTTTGAGTTTCTGCTTCTTCATCTGGAAATTTAAAGGATATTATGATATGTTCTCTAAGTTTCTTTCATTTCTTCCATTTTTATGATTTTAGGATATCAGGACACCATACAATCATATAGTGATTAGATTTTATATAAACTTTATATAGTGAATATCCAAAATACAGATTTTTATATTGAAAGGACAACAGAAGGAGAATGTCAATGGAGGCTATACAAACAGAACAATATTTTTAATGGCTTATTAATTAATGGGAGTACTGGAAATAATTTAGTAAAAGCTTTAATATATATTACACTGATTTTACCATCAGATTAATTAAGTTTGAGTCTCGTCGGGTGCTAGATTATAGCACTTACAGATATGGCCTTTGCAAATTTTGGAACTCCCCATGCACTGACATCAGCACCTTCAGACAAAGTCTGTAATTATATGACTCTCTGACTAAGCTAATCATATCATCAAGAGACCAGAACAAAAATTTTAGTTTCACCAGATTGCTGATACTAACTCTTCTGATTTCAGTTTACATCATCACCAACAGTGTTACTCTGTCGTTGTTCTGTTTGGAACTTTGAAGTCCATGTATCACATCTCGCCTAATAGTCCCGTCATTTTTGCTAACAGCCCAAGATAAAAGCCCAATTAATTTCTGTTCTCATATGGATGCTGTTTAGAGACTACTAATCCATGTTCTCCTTCAACTTCCTCCAATATTTTTCCACTGGGTCCTCTATAACCTTTATTCCCTGGTTAATAGTCATCCAGGATATCAAAGCACTCAAAGGAAACCTAGGAATAAACAAATCCTTAATTTTTTTCTCACAGGAAGAGTAAAAGATGCCAAATCCCTCAACTACCATTTTCTTGGAGATAAAGTTGGCTTCTTTCTTGTTCTTCAAAAAACACAATCCTGAAATATTTCTCCTTAGATTATTTTTTTTTTAAATTCTGTTTTACTTTAGTGCACTTCTCATATGCTATATATTGTCTTCCTAGGCATAGAGAATTATTCCCTATTGATTTTAATACTTTGTTCAGTCTTCTTCACTACTCCAACTGCTGCAGACCAGATAAATCATTGGAATAACATATGGTGCTGTCTCCCTAGTAGGTAGAATACATGGGTTGTCAATATTAAATAAAAACACAGAATACCCAGTTAAATTTGGGGTTCAGATAAATAGCAATTCTTTTCAGTGTAAGTATCCCCCACCCATTTAATAATTATACACTGTAAATTTTATAATAAGAAAAGAATAACTGAAGTTGTTGCTCATGATACAAGTGAAGAATCACCTCCTCCAGGATGCCAAACTGGAATCCCCAGACTGAGATAGGTACCTCTCTTTAATCCTCTAATATAATTACTATAGTCGTGTAATATGTTCCCCTCCCCCACATACCTATTATAGTACATTCATCTGTGCTTGTTTCTTTTACTTCTACTTAACTTTGCGCTCCTTGAGGAAAAAAAGTCCACATCTATTTTATTTATTAATTTATTTTTGCAGTCCTAGTATATGGCTAAGTGTCTGACAGATAGCAAATTGTTCATACTTACTGAATAAAACATTAACTTCTTGGTTTCTCACATGTAGAGGAGTAATTCAATCTAAGCAAGTCACTTTTTACAGCACAATGGGCCATAACTCAAAGGTATATTAATTTTTTGTGTGAAATTTTTTTATGGTTTTAGTTCCATTTATGTCAAAAATCTCTTCTATATTCAATCTTAAAATAAAATACGCATTGTATAAACATTTCAAGTGCTCACATAAGATATAGGAGTAAATCAATGTTACTTTAGCTGTCAGTAAGAAAAAATGTATTAAAGACAGAAGATTTCCGTACTACTTATTGGCCCACTGTTAGATGAGCTGGCACTAGAAGATAAAATATAGAATTTGAATACCTGTGGCACATTATCATTAATCATCTTGGAAATGAATACATTTTTTTTTCAGCTTAATTTCCTAGAGATTTACTTTGCTGAATTCTTCCTAATGGGGCTTCACCAGAGTGAAACACTTTATTTTTCATGTTTTGTATATGCAAATATTAAATTTACTCACATCTTAATAAAATCATATTCTTCTTTTTTTGAAGCAGTGTAGAAGACCAATACTGCACTTCCCAAGATCTGTACCAAATAATATCTCTCTCTTAGTGACTGAATATAATTTTATTAAAGGCTCATAGATGTTAAGCCAATAAAAATGCATATTGTGGAATGACTACAGATTATAGTATATATTTGAATCATATATATATATACATATATATATATATAAGTTATTATGAACAGGTTTAGATACATAAGGTAATTTAAGAAAGTAATAAAGTGGTTGGAAACATTTTATATAAAATGTGGTATGGTAAGGTAGAACACATATCAATAACATGTAACAAGAAGAAAGTGGCTCCTCCTAATTTTATTTCTCTTGCCAGCTAGTAAAAGCATGTTTCTTGAATTACTCACATCTCTGGTCTTTGTTCTCTCTGTTGAGATCTGACAGATGGGAGCTCAGCAGCAGCCATGCAGAATGTTGCTGAATGTGACATGTGTACGGATCAGATGATACCATCTTCCCCAGGAGGCTCATTTAGCCCCTCAGCACCTTTGACCTGTTTCATCCAATGCATCCTCACAACAAGAAAATTATCAGGCATTTTTGGATTCTCTGTGAGTAAAAATAAGCCTAGACCATGTACCATAGTGATTTTTTTTTCTATCTCCCTTTTATTAATTATGAACACAAAACACATTTTTCCCCACATAAACATTATAGTCATTTTTTTCATTAAGTACTGATGATCATCTTTCCTTTGCATGTTATCATTTAAAAAATGTTCTGCTCTGAGGCATTTTGGGCTATATATTAGACGGCAGAAATGCAAGCCCTGCTAAATTTAAAATATATTCAAAATATGCTTATAGAATTATCTTTAGGTAGAGTTTTACAATTTTAATCACTAGTATTTGTTATTTTATTATTTTATTTATTTATTTTTGTTTCAGAATATTATGGGGGTACAAACACTTTGGTTATATATATTGCCTATGCACTGCCCAAGTCAGGTCTACAGTCATGAACATCTCCCAACAGTGCGCCTTCCACCCTTTAGGTGTAAATTTTCCCATCCCCTCCATCCCCCTCCCACCTGCCTGACCCCTAATGAATATTATTTCCATGTGTGCACATAAGTATTGATCAGTTAGTACCAATTTAATGGTGAGTGCCAGTGGTACTTATTTTTCTGTTATTGTGATACTTCGCTTCAAAGAATGGGCTCTAGCTCCATCCAGGATAATACCAGAGGTATTAATTCACTGTTGTTTTTTATGGCTGATTAGTACTCCATGGTATACATATACCACGTTTTATTAATCCTTTCATGAATTTATGGGCACTTGTGTTGTTTTCACATCTTTGCAATTGTGAATTGTGCTGCTATAAACATTTGAGTGCAGATGTCTTTATTATAGACTGTCTTTTTTTCCTTTAAGTAAACACACAGTAGTGGGATTCCTGGATGAAATGGTAGTTCTACTTTTAGTTCCTTGAGGTATCTCCATATTACTTTCCATAGGGGTTGTACAAATTTGCAGTCCCACCAGCAGTGTATGAGTGTTCCTATCTCTCTGCGTCCACGCCAATATTTGTTGTTTTGGGACTTTTGATATAAGCCAATCTCACTGGAATTAAATGATATCTATACCACAAGGCTATAGTAACAAAAACAGCATGGTACTGGCACAAGAACAGAGACATAGAACAATGGAACAGGACTGAGAACCCAGATATAAAACCATCCTCATACTGTCATCTGATCTTTGACAAAGTAGACAAAAACATACACTGGGGAAAAGAATCCCTATGAAATAAATCGTGCTGGGAAAACTGGATAGCCACATGTGGCAAATTGAAACTAGAGCCACACCCCTCATGTCTCACAAAAATCAACTCACGATGGATAACAGACTTAAACCTAAGACATGAAACCATAAGAATTCTAGAAGAAAACATTGGAAAAACTCTTATAGACATTGGCCTAGGCAAAGAATTTGTGAAGAAGACCCCAAAAGCAATCACAGCAGCAACAAAAATAAATAAATGGGACCTGATCAAATTAAAAAGCTTCTGCACAGGGAAACTATCACTAGAGTGATCAGACAGCCTACAGAATGGGAGAAAATATTTGCATGCTACACATCTGATGAAGGGCTAATAACCAGAATCTGTACAGAACTTAGGAAAATCAACAAGAAAAAATCAAACAACCCCAGTATTGGTTATTTTAAAGTCACTAATGAAGAAATAGTGATTTTTTAAAAGCATTCAAATGGGCTGGTTTGAAATGGAATTTGGATGGCAATCCTTAATCTTTCTTCTTCCAACTTCCTCCTAAAGTGAAAACATAGGAAAACAAAATGAGATGCAAACAAAAGATTTGTAACACTGAAAATCAAGACTGACAGAAAGCATTATGCCAGAATTGACAATAATTTTAAAGAGATCATAACTGGACTTAAGAAAAGCTTAACCAGGGTTAGCAAATTCTGGCCTCACATCCTGAAAAAGAAAGCCTGAATAAAGACAGTTCATCTCTTTGTACCTTACCCAGTGGTGCCCTTTGATGCAATGAATAAGAACTTGCCATAGACAGAACTGAGAAACTGCCCTACTTCACCTCTCAGCTTCTGCTTTATGGTGAGAACCATCACCATTTGTCTTGTCTACCACCCTTATAAATCCAGGTCAGTTAGCCATTGACAATACCAGAAAACTCTGGCAAATTATATGTGCACATTTTTTTGTTTTTGCATTTAAGGAGGTAGGGTGCAAAAAAGTTTATTTCATGATAAGAAATACAAGAAACTATAATCGGAGAAATAATAAGTTATCCCATCAAACAATACTGTTATTTCTCTTAACCTATAAATATAAATGTGAAAGATTAGATAGAATACATAACTTTCTCAAGATCATGCTGTGATCTTTAGCAAGTGTAAGTTGTAATGCTGGGATGTGAATTCATGTAGCCTAATTTCAGGGGGTAGAGTCTTAAAAACAATAGTAATAGACACAGTTAAATTAATAGTAATAGAAGTTAATAGTCAGTTAATGTTTATTTTATGCCAAGCACTGTGCTAGATTCTTTACAAGCATAATCTCATTAAGTCTTGTCAACAATTGTGTGAGGTGTGATTATGATTCCCATTTTGCCAATCAGAAAGATGACTGACAAGTATAAATGACTTGACTAATTTCACACCTATTCCACTGATGCTGTCACAGAACTGATTCAACCTGTTGTGGAAACCTTATCTAGGCTGGGCGAATCTGATTTTCTTTCTTTGGAATTCTCAACTGTTTAACAGATTCACTCAGTGTCTATATGTTGATGGACCATAAGGTAGCTGACTGACCATATCCTGCTATCTAGACTGAGAAATAAGGATAATGGTAGGAGCAAGAGAGAAGAGTAACAGCAATAAACTGAAAGTAGAAAGAAGCAGAAGTGAGAAAATGAATCCATTCTATTTCCAGTCCCATTGTTGTGCTTATCTGACATGAAGTTGCATTCTAGCACTTGGTTTGGGTCTCACACCTCTGTGATTATATAATAAATTTTATTTTAGCTAAATTTAGATGGAGTTGTTTTATAAAATATTTATACATGTTAATTAAAAAAAACAAAAGTAATGTTGGTTATTTTTTGGGAATGGGGTTGTTAATTCATATTTTCTTGTTTATGCTTTATTAAGTGTTTGCAGAATGTTCCATTGCTCTAATGAAGTAAATTAAGAATGAAGAGAAATTTAGCTACTTTAGGTGATAAATGTACATTTAGATATATGTGAAAAAGTATTTTTTAAAATTTTAGAATATTATGGGTACAAATGCTTTGGTTAGACATACTGCCTTTGCTTATAGTTGGAACTATAAGCATGCCCATCCCACAAATAGTGCACATCACACCATTAGGTGTGAATTTTCCATCCCCTCCTCCCCCCCATCTGCCCGACACCTAATGAATGTTACTTCCCATATGTGCACGTAAGTGTTGATCAATTATTACCAATTTAATGGTGAGTACATGTGGTGTTTGTTTTTCTACTCTTGTGATACTTCACTTAGAAGAATGGGCTCCAGCTCAATCCAGGATAATACAAGAGGTATTTGCTGTTGTTTTTTATGGCTGAGTAGTACTCCATGGTATACATATACCATATTTTCTTAATCTACTCATGTATTGATGGGCACTTGGGTTGTTTCCACATCTTTGCAATTGTGAATTGTGCTGCTATAAACATTTGAGTGTAGATGTCTTTATAAAAGTGGTTTAAAAACTTGTCTGACAGCAATAGAGGAAAAACTGAGCTGAATCAGAAATATATGACTCTAGCTTTGCAGAAATGTTCATTGAAAAATTAATACTAATCTTTTTAGTTTATATTTATTTTAAGAGATCTTTTAAGAAAAAAGATTGTGTATATGCAAACACACACACATTCAACTTTAATTGGAAAATATTTATTGTAGAGCAATATTTTTTTCCTAAAGAAAAAGGTAAAAAATTCATGACAAGTGATGCATAAAGGTGATACTCTAATATCAGTGAAATATCAGAAAATACAATGGGTAGTTTTATGTGTAGGAATATCTAAATATGAACTGAATGATGTCTAGTAAATATCAGGTGTAAAACTGCAGACTTATTAAAACCTTCTATTTATTTTCTTAATTTATATGTTAAAAACTAAACCTAATTCTTTAAATGTTATTTCAAAATTCCTACCGTAATATAATAATCTGCCAAAATCTTGTTATTGAAAGTATGATGTCAGACTATAAGGTGTAGTTTTTCTAAATTAGTAGAGGGCATGTATTTACTAAATTTGTGAGAAAAATGTAATACTTGAAACTAATATAATTTGTATTTTCAAGACAGCCCAATTATCTATTTCATTTCAAAGCTTCCATTACTTTGTATCTCCAGAGTCATGACATCATTTTTACTTTACATTAAGAAGGCAAAATCTTAATGAATTGTCTCTGTGGTATTTGGAAAGAGTAACTGATACATTATTTTAGAATTCAAGGTACATTTTATTATAACTTGGTTTTAATATTAAGGAAAAGGAATAAAATGCCTTTTTTCCTTCTTTTAACTGTCCAAAATACTTGAAATACTTATTTCAAGCAATATTTCCTACATGAATTTTCAAGTTTTATCTCTTTTTTAATGTTATTTTATCTGAATCTTTCTTCTTAATAGATAGCTACTGCAGGTTTAAAAATCTGTTATATGTTAAATTTCCTCTTTAAGAAAGAACATATAGGATTCTTTTGCATGCTTTTCTCAATTAGCAATTGCAAAGTGAAACACTGTCTTTCAGTCTACCTTTGACTTGTTGTTAGAAATATGATGCAGGCAGATTGGCTCTTGGCTTCTATATAAATCATGGCAACATCATCAGTATTGTCCCATGTGACCCAATTAACTTAACAGGGAGAAACAACTATTTTGCCTCAGAATAAAGCTATATTTCTACCAACTTCTTGAAAAAATCATGTGTCATTAGGTTTAAAGTATAAATGGCTCAAAAAACATCCCTGAGTATCTGGCAGTATATGTATTTGTCAAGCTCCAGAGAAACAGAACCAATAGGGTATATATAGAGATCTCACTTTCTCTCTCTCTCTCTCTCTCTCTCTCTCTCTCTAAGTAGTATTATAACTACAAGATATTGAATTCATTGTTAAACACCTTTCACCAGCCTAAGCCCCAGGCCCAGATGTCTTCTCTGGAAAAATCGGCCAGAATAAAAAATACTAATTTCACAAAAACGTTTCCAGAAAATAAAAGAGGATGAGGAACCTTCCAATTTGTTTTATGAGGGCTGCTTGCAGTGATACAAAAACCAGAAACAGCTTTTACATGAAAAGAAAACTGCAGAGTAATATTCCTCATGGATATATTTTTTAAAAGCCTCACTGTTGTCATCATCATCATTGTCTCTTTCTCTTCTCTTCCTCTCTGTCTCTCTGTCAAATAAATCATATCAGAGTAGAATTTATCTTAGGAGGAATGTTCGATCTTCAAAAATCAATTAATGTAGTATAGCCTAAAAATAATAATAATAAACCACAACAACATTAAGACCATCTTGATAGATGCAGCAATGTACTTGGCAAAGTTCAGAGTCAACATATGGTTTGTATGAAACCCTTTAAGTTTCATTATCAACTTAACTGGTAGCTACTGTTCCCAGCAGCCAACAGAGGATCCACCTGCTTGGGTTCCTTCGAGGTGGCCTTGCCATCAGGGGCTGGATTGAGAATAAGACTTCAATAACACAAGCACAATGTGACAGTTTCAGAATTTTTCATACTCACAGACACTAGGATGTACATGGCACACCTGGAGGTCAGGGAGCTCAGGCAGGCAGAGAGAAGAGAGTGTGGCAACAAGCAGTAGGTATAAGGGAGTAGGGTGTGTGTCACTTTAAGTTTGCAGGCAAATGCCTGAATAGTTCCTTTAAAGGAAATTGTGGGAAAGAGGGAAGCCCATTCCAGTAGGAGGGAGAGATGCCTCTAAATTCTTATCTCTGGCCACTGGTTTGACATTTGGGTGTGGTTTAGAGCAGGAAACTATGTCAAAAGTGACTGAGATTTGCCTCTGACATGAGAAAGCTAAGCCTGCATTCAAAATGGATGCTGAGACAACATGAAATTGTATGAATTCACTACAATATGTTATAAAAATATCTGTACAAACAAATAAAAGGTAACTTTCTCAACTTGTCGAAGGCTATCTCATGAAAACCTACAGCTAACATCATACTAAATTCTCAAAGATTGAATGTATTTCCCCGAAGATCAGAAACAAGTCAAGGGTGTCTGCTCTTGCCATTCCTTTTCAAAGTTGTAATGGAGAGTCTAGTTAGTAAATCAGGAAAGAAAACGAAATGAAAAGTATGTGCATTGGAACGAAATAAACTTTCTTTTTGCAGATATCTTAATTGTCCATGTAGATAATCTCAAAGAATCCAAAAAGAACTGCTAGATAGAGTAAGTGTAACGTCAAGTCACGGGATACAGGGTCAATATATAAAAGTCAATTGTGTATCTACACAGTTGGAAATTGAAATTTTGAAAACAACCAGTTATAATACCACCAATAAATATGAAATATTTATGAATAATTCCACCAAAATATGTGGAAAATTTTTACACTGAAAACCATAAAACATTTGGTGATGAAAATCAAATAAGACCTAAATTTATGGATAGATATATGTATTCATGGATTGGTTGCCAAGCTGTCAATTCTCCTCCAAACTATCTATAGATACAGGGTAATCTATCCAGCAGCAATTTTGTGTTAACAAGCTAGTTGTAAAATTTATGTAGAAAACAAGGCATCTAGAATAGCAAAGATAATTTTGAAAAGGAAGAACAAATTTCAAGGATTTATACTACCTGATTATAAGAATGACCACAAAGCTACAATAATCAAAATAGTGTGATTTGCCAAAAGCATAAACATATATATCAATGGAACAGAATAGAAAATGCAGGAATAGACTCATGTAGATATGGTCATTGGATGCTTGATATAGTTGTCAAGGAAATTATAATAAGGATGAGTAGTCTTTTCAATAAATGAAGCTGGAAAAATAAAACATTCACATACAAAAATGTTCATCTGTATCCTTAATTGCATCATGTACAAAAATTAGCTCAAAATGGATCACAGACCTAAGACTATTAAATTTATAGTTAAAAAAATAAGAAAATAACTCTTTGTACCTTTGGTCCTTGGGCTAGGCAGAGATTTATTATGTAGGACACAAAAAATAAAAACAAATAAATAAAATGTTGATAAGCACTTCATTAAAATTAAAATTTTCTAATCTTTCAAACCTACTGTGAAGAAAATGAAAAGACAAGCTACAAACTGGGAAATGTAAATTAAAACCACAGTAATATGCTACTACACACCTATTAGATTGTTTCAAATAAAAGACTTGATAATACAGAGCAACTGGAACTTTCATATATTCCTAGTGTGTATGCAAACTGATGCATACATTTTGGAAAAGAGGCAATTTTATGTAAAGGTAACACACTTCCCATGTGGCCCAACACTCCTACTCCTAGGTATTTACCAAAGAGAAATGAAGACCTGTTCAAACAACATCTGTTTATGAATATTTATGGCAGATTTTTCATAATTCCCAAAAGCTAGAAACAATCCAGATATTTATGAACAGGTGAATGGACAAAAAAATTGTCATCTATCCATACAATGGTGACTAACTCTGCGAAAGAATGAACCAAGAACAAAGGCTATGTACATACTGAAGAATTCCATTTAAATGACACTTTGAAACTATAATGATAGAAAACACAGGGATAGCAATCAGATCAATTGTTGCCAAGAACTGGGGGTAATGTAAAGGAATTTCCTACAAAGGGACATGAGGGAACTTTTATAGGTGAAGGAAATATTCTATATCTTAATCATGGTGATGTTGACACTCACTGTTTAAATTTCTCAAAACTCCTAAAAAGATGAATTTTACTTTACATAAATTATACTTCAACAAACCAAACAACAATACAACAAAGAAATAGAGCATGAAGCAGTAGGAGACAAACATTCAGTACTTGTGGCTTCCTATCTTCCCTATAAGACTTCAGCTTGGCAAACTGCTCATTGCCCCACAATTGTAACGTCTCAAATTTGGAAGGCCTTCTCCCAAGCCTCATTCTTTGTTTTGAAATCACCTTGATAACCACTGGGTTGTCTAGTATTTATGTTTGTCAAATATTTTTCATAAATACCAATTGCTAATTTGGCTGGATGCAGATCTTATGTTTTATCTACCAAGCTGGTGCCTGGCTAACCATACTTTCCAGCTATCATGCTGTTTTTGTCTGGATGGATGGACTTCTCATTGCCTGAAGTCCTATCTGTCCTGCATCAGTAGAAGTGTCGAGAATCCATGTCCTATTAAATTTTGATTCATTGACCTGCTGAATGAGTCCTAAGTGTTTATACTTTACAGATTATTTTTTAATTCTAAAGGCAAGTTATTTGTTTTTCTTTCTTCTACAGCATGCTCTTTATCTGTGATTCTCATTCCATAGTGCACTGTAAAATAATCTATTGAATTTGTTAACAATGCAGATGCAGAACTGTACTCCAAACCTACCAAATCAGAATCTGAGTAAGGTCTCTGCATTGTATAGATTTTATAGTCCATAAGTAATTCCAATATTCATTTCTGTTTGCAATATTATGGGTGATTATTTTTGCACCAAACAACATAACTGATACTAATAGTTACTATATTTTACTAAGCCTGGAATTTAGATTCTGTAGGTTCTATTTAATTACATCAGTGAGATTACAAAAAGGCAGATCAGATTACAACTAGACAGGTATTCACATCTAGGCTGAAATATGTGTAACATATGAAAAATGTCAAATTTCTTTTTCTCTACATCCCTATCATTAACATGAATAATGTACCTTATGCTACTGAGAATAACATTTTAGGTGAGATTCTATTTCCTACGTGATTTAAAATGTAAGCCTTGACACATATATTTTTTTCTGACACCATGTGCTTGTGTGTGTGTGTGTTGAATGTTAATTTCCTATGTGTCAGTTTATTTAGGCCATAATATCCAGATATTTTATCAAACACATCTGGATACCTGTAAAGGTATTTTTTACATGAGATTAACATTTAAATCAACAGACTGTGAGCAAATAAATTACCCTTTGTGAGGTCGGTGTGCCTTATCCAATCAGTTGAAGGCCTTAAGGAAAAGACTGATCTCTTTCAAAAACGAGGAAATTCTTTCAGCAGACTGCCTTCAGGCTTCAATATCATCAACTCTTCTCTAGGTCACTAGCCTTCTTGCCTGTCCTGCAGATTTTGAACTTAGTAGCCTCCACAAACACAATGAACCAATTCCTAAACATAAACCTCATTCATTCTCTCTCTCTCTGTCTCTCTCAATAGATAGATAGACAGACATCCTTTCTTCCATTTTTCTGAAGAACTCTCACTAATACATGTGTTTGCACAGAATCAAATCTATTTAAAAAGAGCCCAGTATAAATTGTATAGAACTAATTAAGTGTTTAAAATAAAGCTCTCAATATTGACAAATAATTCTTTGGTAACTTGTCCAAATAGTATTAATATTCTATATAAAATTATTTTTAGTTTCAAAGCATTTTCAAAAACTTTTTCTTTCATTTTTTTAACCTTTATAAGCTTGTGAGATAGATATAGGAGGCATTATTGATGAGGCTTTCAAGAACATATTTAAAATAAACATAAAATTTGGGAGTGGGATACTGAGGCCAAAACTTTCAGGCTAAAATCAAGAACTTCACTGCACAGAATAATCCAGTTAAGCAAATCCTAGATCAGTTACTTAAAACAAAGTGAAACAGGCTGATATTAGAATACAAAGTTGGCACACACTGTTCAAAAATCCAAAAAATATAGGAACCTTGGCACATTCAGGACACATTAAGGCTAATTCCTAATAAAACAATTTTACTATACCTCCAGGTTTTCAGCAGACCTAAACAAAGTTCTTAATTATAAGCGGAGAACGGTCAGAGGCCTGAATTTTACCATTCTTAACTGAATCAGAATTTAAAATGCTTCAAATATCTCAACATATTTCCCTTTTCACCAAGGATTATCCACACCTTATTTTCAGATGTGTATGCGTAAAAATAGTTGTAGTAGAAATTCAATGTTTATTGGAGAATAGATTTACTTGAATCACTGTCAAAATTATTTTGGAGATGCCCAATTAGATTACAGAGGTTCCCAAATTGTTCTTGCAGTTAAGTGTTCCCTGTAGATAATATTATTCTATTTCTATCTGTCTCTCTTATGCTTTGTATTAACAAAGAGAAACCAGCATCACATTAGGGTAGAAAGAGCTAAATTAAACAATCAGAATTCCAAATGAAGTTAAATGTTGAAAACAGAAGACTTCAAAACAGACATAGCTCATACAAGTATACAAGTGTAATGAATTAATTCTAATGTTGGCATATGAAAAATGTATAATCAAGAAACAAGGAAACTTTAGACTACATTGTTTTTCTGTTAGTGTATGATATGATTACTGTTCCCCTGAAACACAGACAACAGCAAATTAATGTCACTGTTAAGATTAGTTTGTAGTTCAATAGGGTTCTTGCTGTATCTCCTGAAAAAGTGTTCTCCCTTTGGTGACCAAGGCCTCTAACCCTATAGAGCCCAAATTTGTGGGGATGGGAAGCATAAATCCCCTGGGGAGTTCATTGAGAGTGACAGTAAGTATAGTTATTCCTATTCCCAAGACTCATGGGAAGCAAAAATATTTGATTCAAGTTATATAATTTACATACAGAGTAGTGTATAGTGGCTCATTCTTGCTTCTTTATAAGGTATATTCTCCAAGCTGGTACCTCAGCTGTGCCTACATAGTGTTAGATTGTTCTAGCTAGCTAGCAGCTCCTAGTTGGTGGAGTATGTGATACAATCAGTGAACTAACTAATGAGCACACTCTTCTATTTCTTCTTCTCTAAGGAGGATCCTGTGATCTGACATAATGTTATGTTGGATCATGTGATGCTTCATAAACCATGTAGTGGTGCTATTGTTGCCTTTCATACAGGAAAAGAAAACCCATACCTAGAATTTGTGCCTATAATAAGAACACATTTCTAGCTCTTATATATGGAAAGGACCTATGTAGAGAGACTAAAATATCTGGCACAGGTGGCTGAAATTGATGATATTATTTGGCTGTTTTCTCAACTAATTTTCTGAACCCCTTCCAAATCAGGAAATGAGAGCCTCTTTATTTGCTACTAATAAGACCTCTGGCTTTCACACTTAGCTTTCAATGCCTATTAATTGATCAGCCTTTCTTTATCTTTTTTTAGAGCATTTGTTGATCTTAGCAATAGCCACTACATTTTATTGTCCTTGAAGTTACTATTTCCCTCATGTTTCTCAAATAGCTATTTAATAATATATCGTACCAGCTAGCCTGTTCCTCCACTGGTGTACCATCCTAATGCTCCACTTGTGAAAGTTAATAAATTGCACCATCATTTCCTGCTAGGAGCTTTGAGTAGGATAACAAAATCCACATTGCCAGCTGATGGTACATGATCTGGCTACCAAATATAACCTTACTAACCTGTATGCCTGACCTCTCCTAGCATCAACTGTTATATTTTGGCATTTCTGGGAGGCAAACTCTTCAGTGGAGTTTACTGTGTGGGATGTGTGGGGTTGTCCTTGAGTTCAACACCTGTATAAGGGAGGGGAAGGAAAGAGGGATAAGTCAAGTTGAGATTTAGTTCATACAAGAGCATCAGTTGCTCCTATGAGAAGCTGTGGTACTAATAGGGCTCATCATGTAGGTTGCCTCAAGGAGGGAGAGGCCACTCTCTGAAGATGAAATAATCCTGAAGGGGCTGATAGCGGAAGGTTATCTACTGATAGTACTTCCACCAGTTGGTACACAAAGTCCTTCTTGAAGAGTGATCAGTGCAGCACTAATATGCCTATTATAGAATATAACACGAGAAAAAATATCTAGCAAAAAGGAAACAATACCAATTACAACTATGTCTTGAGTTTTTGTGACACAGAGACTTCACTTAAAAAAATGATTCCATGAAGTGAGTACTTAGGAAGGACCAACAATTTTATAACGTTTTTACAGATAAAGAGGTGCAGGGGATTCAAGTGACTTGCTGTAGGACATAGAAACAATAAACATATGTTAGAATGCACAGTTTTTAGAACTGGGCAAGAAGGGATTCTCCTCTGGGCCCTGCCCTTCAATGAGACTCTAATATCAAAACCACACAAAACATAATAAAAAAAAAAACACAAATGGGCATCTCTGTCACTTGGAACCTGCTGAATGACACCAATACAGTGCAACTTGTGACTTTAAACATCAACTCTCATGACTACCTAGTACATGTCAGGTCCCAGCAAAATGCTTTTCCACGTCCGTTGATCAATGGCCTTGAAACAAAAGTAGACTGTACCTGAATGCCATAATTCCCACTGACAATTTTAAAGGCAATTACTTAGTACAGTACTTGTAAACATTTTACATGACTACTGAGAAATGTTTATTCATATAACTATTAAAATCTTATTTGTATGTTTACATGTAACTCATATGAAGCCTGATACAAATTATTTACATTGCCAAATAGATGGACATTTAATGGTAGAATTGCAAATAAATTCATTGTATAAAATATTTCAAAAATTCCAATTAAATTTATAAATAAAATTTATTTAAATAAACTTTATTTGAATTTTATATTTTATTTTAATTAATTTAAATTTAATAAATGATATATAATATTAAAACATAACTTTAGAGAAAAACATATAAATAATATTAAAATTTGATTTAATTTAATGTAATACTTACTAAATGTACCCAAATTCTGGATATTTTAAATACAATTGCTTGTTATTTATGATTTAGGATCATAACTGTGGATAGAATATATGTTATCTAAAAATATTTATTATAATAAATAATTAGTAATTTTGCAAAAAGAAGGCAATAAAATGTATTTTGTTAATATACAATAATTCATGAATTATATGTCTTTATTTCTATTCTCATCCAAACAACACTGGCTCATCAACATAACATCCAGGTATGTAGGATAATACTTCAGCCATCTTTGATATTTAGCCCTTTTCCAGTTTTATGGAAGAAAATCTTTATATAATTTTAAAAATGCTATAGTTATAATAATGTTTATTGTGATGGTTAATTTTATGTATTAACTTTGCTAGACTTTGACACCCAGCTGTTTGATCATAGACCAATGTAAGTGTTGCTGTAAAGATATTTATAGGTGTGATTAATATGCACAACCAGTTGACTGTAAGTAAGCAGATTAGTCACCATAATTTGGATAGGCCTCATCCAATCAGCCAAAGGCCTTAAGGGAAAAGATTGAGGTTTCCTAAAGAAGAAGAAATTTTTCTGCTTCCAGACTGCAACACAGAAACTCTGCTTGGGTTTCCAACCTTCAGATTTAAGACTGCAACATCAACTTTTACCTGACCTTTCAGCCTGCCAAGAATGGGTCCTATTTGTTCTGTATCTTTCAAGAACCCTGAATAATACAGTTATATTTCCCAAAACAGGATGTAGAACATGCTTTATATAATGTTTTAGTTTTTCATTTATACTTTAAAAATATTTAGACATTTGGTAAGAAATCCTTTATTCATACTCTTGTCACAGGCTCCACTATAAGAGGGCAGGAGAATTATTAGAAGAGCTTTATTAAAACATTGGGCTGGAAAAAGATTAACTACCAGAACTCTAAATGAACTTGTGAATATAGTTGGAGAAATTTACTGAGAAAAAATATACATATATATCATAAATATTCAGATATGATTATTTAAAGGCAATAGAGAGTATATTACTCTACTGTAGCTGTCATAACAAAATGCCATGGAGTGAGTGAGAAGGTGGTCATCAGAGTGAGCCAGGAAGATGGCCCTTACCAGGGTTCAAGTCTGCCTTTTTGATCTTGGATTTCCAGCCTCTGGATGTGAGAAATAAATGTCTATTGTGTAAGCCACCCAGTCTATGGTATTTTGTTATGGCAGTCCAAGCAGATTAATAAAGATTTTGGTAATGAGAACATATTCTCATTCTGTAACAAATATCTAAAAATGTGGAAGCAGCTTTGGAATTGAGTAATGGATAGAGTTTTGAGTAATGGAAAATTTTGAGATGCTTGCTGGAAAAAGCTGAGATTGCTATGAAAGGATTGGTTCGTGTGAACTTGGAGGCTGAGAAGTCTAGACTCAGGAGAGCTGATGGTGCAAGTTCCAGTCTGAGTTCAAGTCTGAAGACAAGAGAAGAACAATGTCCCAGCTCAAAGGTAGTCAGGAAGAAAGTGAATTCTTTCTTACTCAGCTTTTTATTTTATTCAGGCCTTCAATGTATTGGATAAAGCCTACCTACTTTGGGGAAGGCAATCAGCTTTACTCAGTCTACTCATTTAAATATTAATCTCATCCAGAAACACTCTCACAGACACAACCAGGAATAATATTTAACCAAATATTCAGGCACCCTATGGCCATCAAGTTGACACATAAAATTGACAATCACAGAGGGTAATTGTGTATGCATAGCACCGAAGAATTATAGATAGATCGGCCAGGAAGTACTTTCTCTGGAGGTGGTAACATGTGAGAAATGAATGATATAAAGAAGTGTCATGACAAGAGCCTAAGAAAATTGTTCCAGGCAGAGGAAAAGGTAAGTGCAAAGACTCTGAGATGAGACTGAGCTACAGCTAGAATATACGGAGAAAGAACAGAGTGGTGTGTGATTAAGCTTGAAGAGTGAGGAAAGGCCAAATCTTTTAGAGCATTTTTTGGCCATGGTAGAGTTTTGATTTTACTCTATGTATAACTGAAACGAATAGGAAAGATTAAAGCAGAGGAGACTTACAATCTGAATCATTTGAAAGGGAAAGAAAAAAAGATAGGAGGGGAAGGAAGGAAAGAAGGAAGAGGGAATGAAGGAAGGTAGAGAGGGAAGGAGAGAGGAAAAAAAGAATTAAGAAAGAAAGGAAGGGAGGAAGTAAAAGAAGCAATAAGAAAGATAGAAAATAAACTGACAATCTGACCGCAGTGTGGAAAATAAACTGTAGGATCAGGAATGGAAAAAGTCTATTGTGTTAGCCCCAAAAAGAGAAAATCATTGCCTGGATCTAGACATAGGTGATAAAGAGGTTTGGATCGATTAGAAATCTATTTAAAAAATGAAACTGAAAGAACTTGCCAACGAACTGGATGTGAAGGACAGCAAAGAGTTCAGAGGAATGAATGATGGCTGTTACATTTTTTTCTATAAAATTCAGTTGGTTTTGACATCATATGTGAGGTGGGAACATAATGAGAAATGTAGTTGAGTTTTTTACTAGGGTGGGAGCGATCAAGAATGAAGACTGAGGTGAGCAGTAGATTTACAAGTGGATAAATTAAGTAGAAATCTATATATGAGTCTGGAATTCGAAGGAGAATGCTACGTAGGGGCAATCTGGTGGTGCAAACCAAAAACCTTTTTACCAGCCAGAGAAGTTTATCTTCTCTCTCTCAATATGCTTTATTTTCTCAAACTCATGGGTAAATTGAAGTTCAACACATGTATACACACATGCACACACAGTCTGGCAACAGCAGTTAGCATTGTTACAAGACATATTCTAGGTTAGGAATTATAAGAAAAATAAAAGGAAATGGAAATAAAAAATGTGGGGACATACTAATATGCAAGTGTTAAAACTAAACAATGAAATTTCACTGATATCCAAAGAAGCATCTGAAGAGCCACTTGGGCACTGCAAACACCGTCTCAATTTTTATTGGTGTGCACAGATACAGGTCCAGTAAAACTTTCTATAATTGTGAAATAAGCCCAAAACCAACTTTTGATAGTGTGTCATTAGGCAGTTTATGGTAACACAAAACAGTGTCTAATAGAGTCATGTAAACCTGAGAAATAGAGCATTCAAAGCATTTTATGTGGGAGTGGCATGGGCAAGTAAATGGCTATCAAAATTATAATACAACCACTCAAGGGTGGAATACCTGAGTTTAAAATCTGGAATAATTTATTTTATGGCTAGAGAAAAAAAGTAGATTGGGATAGCTCAAGCATGGCTATGAAATATTGATTTTACCTGAATTTTACATAATATTATGAAGGTTTTTATATCCAAAAAATGAGAAACGAGGATTTCAGTCTTTAAATTTGTGGCCAAGTTGCTTGAATATTCCATTTCTTTGAAGTGGAATGAATGGAAATTTCTTCAGAACAGCAGTTGATATGTAATTATAGTACTTCTGAATCAGGTACAAGTTGGCTCCCTTTAGGCTTTCCTACTGGAAATTGCTGCTAAATTTCTAAATGTATTATGAGGTTGTCCTAAATATTCTTGCCTGCCCTAAAAACCACCACAGGTGATAGGGCATGGTCATTGCTACCCAGGTTTGGAAGTAAGCAGGGCTAGAAGCAGGGTTTAATTTATGCCAGGTTTACTGGGATGCAAAGTCGTAGGTAACTCTGAATTTTGAAATGTTGAAATTACATATTGAACTATGTTTCAGCTTTAAGTACTGAACTCTCATGTGACACCCATCAATGTTAATATATTTTATCTACATATTTCTCACAGGGTGCCCTCATGCTCTATTTGATAAGCCTACAATTAATTTATAGAAATTGAAATGGTGTTCTCAGTTCCTAGCAACCCATATGACATTTTCAGCAAAGTTTTCGTCTAATTTAATTTCACTGAGATTTTAATAATGATGAGGCAATCTCCCATGTCCTTCATCACACATCAGAATGCAGGATTTTAGAAACGAGCCCTAGACAAGAGCAAAGAAATTTTATTCAGCCTCACACTGACTGCATGTTTTTAGGGAAGACAATCAAACATCTCATTTTGTTGTTCAAGTCAATGAGTTAAAGAGATTTATCAAAACCTATCATAGGCTTTTTCCAAATCTTATATACTATAACACAATATTTAAATGATTAATCATACTAAAAATAGTACACACAAGATATTTTTATGCTAAAAAGTAAACCATCTTAACTTTGATTCATTGGTGACTTTTATTATATATGAAATACATTTGACATTTGTACTTATTTATGTAGGAGAACAGCCATGAAAGCAGAAAATTAACTCAGAAAGTAGATACGGGTTTCTTTTATATGAGAAAGAAAACAGATAAAATAAGTTGGTCTATGGTGCATAGCAATTGGTAAAATCGGTGCTGATTTTGATGTTTATTGAGGAGAAATTTCGATTAGATTTCATTTAGTGTGGAAAATTGGACCTTGCTACAAACTCTATAGTATTCCATGCTCCAGACAGGCTTACAGACCTCTCCATCTGTCAAATATCATGCTCTCTGGTTTGGAACATATTCCTTGGTTTGGAGCATTATGTTTGAACAGATGGAGTGGCCTGTTTGTAGATAAAATTAACAATGCATTTCTGTATATATTAGTTCGTTCTAGTTTTCATAATTTTTTTCCCTGTGGTATTTAAAACACAAATTACGTGTGTCATCTAAAAGAGAGAGAGAGAGTACGAAAATGCTGAGCTTGAGCAACTCGAAATAACTCTGCTGGAATTGCTGCCAACATTAAAGATTTTGAAAAATGACTTGACACATAGAAGAATCTTTGGAATAATTTTAAAAATATTGAACAGCAAAAATTCTTAGGTTCTAAATCTCTAAAACTGTGTAAATTAGGGAATTATAGCATTACACAATCAATATGATTTGAAGTTTTCTATTAAATGTCATTCTTATTGTAAACTATCTTTGCTCTAAGAATATGCAAGAACTTTATTGTTCAATAGAACTAGATGACATTAAGATACTTTAAAAAGGGAAATTATAATTTGCTTTTGTGCAGTTTGTGTCAAAGTTGTAAGTGTGCCCATCACCAAGGTAGCAAGCAAATCACGTAATCAAAATGTTTGTACCCCTGTAACATTCTGAACTTTTTAAAAAAGGGAAATTATTACCTACCATGAAAAATATATGAAAAGCAAATAGACATATTTACCTGTTGCCTAATTTTAATTGTCTCCATATGTTCTTATTGATTTTTGAAACGTGTGTGTATAAAATACAGATACTATGAGTATACATACATACATATTACACATATGTATGTATGTATGTAATATACACATAAAAATACAGATACAAACATATTGTTAATAAAATTCCAAATGTTTGGTATTCTGGTTTCTTTTTAAAGATAACATATGTCTATATATTTTATACATACTAGCAAAACAGCAAAACAATTGTCAAAACTATTTCTTCCTTTGGTTATAGTATCTGCCTTTTTTAACATTTTGAGGATGTCTGTCCGGTAAGATGACACAAGTATTTTGGTATAATTGTATTTTTTTACACTAGTTTTATAGTTTCAGTGTAAATGCTGATTGTTCTAATTCACATTTACTTAATTGTTATTTTTTTCTAGGTGATCTTTGAACTAATATTGTCAAATTCCTACCACCCCCCTTTAAATTTTTCATTGTTCTTGGGTTGTATTTAATATATGTATAAAATGTACAAAAATGTTGAATTTATTGCATAATTGAGATTTCCAATTCAAGAACAAGGCATGTTTTACATTTATTCAATATTTTCATTAAATCAAAAGATCATAATGTTTTCCATGCTCATCCATGTTGTTGCAAATGGCAGAATTTCCTTTTTTTTTTTGGCTGAATAATGTCCCAATGTGCACGGGAGCATGCGCGTGCACACACACACACATCCCATTGCATATGTATATATAAATCACAATTTCTTAATTTCTTCATCCATTCCTCAATTAATGAACACTTAGGTTTTTTTTATATCTTGGCTATTGTAAATAATGTTATGAACATGGGAGTGCAAATATCACTTCAAGGTACATTACGGATTTAATTTCCTTTGAGTATATGTCCAAGAAGGATTGCTGGGTCATATGGTAGTTCTATTTATTTTTTTGAGGAACCTCCGTACTATTTTCTATAATGGCTGTACCAATTTGCTAAGTGACATAAGCCAGACACAGAAAGAAAAATACTGCACGATCTCACTTATATGTGGAGTCTAAAATAGTCTCATTCAAAGAAGTAGAGAGTAGAACAGTGTTTACCAGGACATGGGAGATTTAGGTCAAAGTGTACAAAGTTTAAGTTATGTAGGATGAATAAGTCTAGACACCTAATGTATAGCATGATGACCACAGTTAATAAATACTGTATTATATACTGGAAATTTGCTGAGAGAGTAGATTTCAGTTGCTCTCATCACAGGGAAAAAAAATAGTAAGTACGTGAGGAGAGGGATAAGTTAATTAGCTTGATTGTAGTAATTATTTTACTATGTATATGTATATCAAAACATAATGTTGTACCCTTAAATTTATACAATAAAGTAAATAAATAAATCCAAAGAGCCAATATTCTTTTATTCCTCTTTTTATTTGTATCTTTTGGGGATCACATTTTTGGGAGAACTATTGCTGTTTAATATGTATTTTTAATTTGTCAACTTACTTTGCTTTTAAATTCTAGTTTCTTTGTGGTTTTCTAGAGATTTTCAAATAATCATACCGTACATAAATAATGATAATTTTATGCATCTACTTATTGCTCTTTATTTTCTCTCAATTGCTTAAAATTTTCCCAGAAATTTTGAAAAAACTACAGTAAGAGCTGTGATAATAAACATTGTTTTGTTTTATTTTGTTTTTTGCTTTATTGGGAGTGTAAAAATTGATGTTGTGGAGCTGAGGTCTCACATGGTCTCACCCCATCCGCAACCCTAATCTCATTGAGCATATTGAGATTTGTCAATTTTTGTCTTAAGCAAATGATATTTGGGGATGAATTGTTTTAAAAAATTTATACACTGAATAATACACTTCGATTTCTGAAAAAATGTGATGAAGAATTAATGTGGAATGCTTTTTTGGGATTGCTTTTCAAGGTTTCATTGTATTTCAAGAATTGTTGTGATGAAATATATTAACATATTTTCTATCACTGAACAACTTTCAGTATTAGAATCTCTCTAGCTAATCACAGTATATTATTATTTTTATTCCAGTGGAGTCCTTGTGTCAATATTTTCTTGAAATATTCACATTTATATTCAAAATTATGATAGAGCACTGGGTACATTTTGATATTATCTGTATAATTTATTAATGAAGAAATTATATGGTATTATTCAAGGTGAGAAATTAGCTACTTAGCATAATCATATTAATTCATTTGATTCCTTCTATTACAATGTTATATAATTTCAGGCCAACTATTCTTTAAGCATTTCCATTTCTACTTAAAGTATAGTATTAATAGCCTCTAGCAAAAGTATAAATCATAATTATCTGGATGATAGGCATAATTTGTTTTTTGCATCTGGAGTAAATAAGCTTTTTGGACCTCTAACACATTAATGGGCATCACCATTCAATTAGTTGCATAAAATATGAATTAGTACACGTAATAACTTCTCAGCATACATAATATCTAATACTGCTATGATCAAACCTGTTATAATGACAGAAAATGCCTCAATGATATAGTCAGAATCTGTATAATGTTTTAAAATATATTTGAATATCTAGCATGTGATAAATTATTTTGTAAGGATTATACTTACAATTTTTTGGTTTGTAGCATCTTAAAAATGTTAAAGCTTAGACTCAATATATAAGAAAAATCACATAATTGGCATGGATCGCTCATTAGATTAAAAGTTATCATCATTTAGTAGTACATTCCTAGTTATGTAATAAAAATCATATCATCTCCTGGCTTACAATAAATTCTTTAAAGACATTGGTTGATTAATATTCAATTAACATATAGTAATTTACAAAGGTATCCTTTACAGAGAAATTCATGGCCTATTTTGCAGAAATATATAGCATTAATCCTCATTATCTCTAGTGAAAACCAGATTTCATCAAATATTTTTATTGAAAAATAATCAATTTTAATATATTTCTACCAAATAACATTTTTAAAAATATACATTATAATAGTTTAAATTTGTATTAACTATCTACTTGTTTCTATATTTTTTGTTTCAAAATAATGTTTAGCAGTGACTTCCTGTTTTTTAAAAAAGTAGGACAAGCTGATTTAAGCAAATTTGTATTATATAGGTTTTTTTTTAATGACAGACCCTACAAATTAGATATGAATTTCTTATCAATATGTAACCTGAATGTGGGTCAGCTGCTCTACTCAGAGATCTCTAGATACATTGAATGGGTAGTCCAAGGAAGTGACAAATACCCCAGTGGAACAACTGCATCCAAGTTTTTTTTTTTTTTTAACTTGGCGACTGAAGACAATTTCAGTGGCAAGAATAGAGGCAAATTTAAACTGTTTGCCAAGTGTCCATCATTTATGCTTTCACCAAAAGAATGATCCCCAATCAGAAATACTCTGCTCTAAAATACCTGGATATGAGGAGCCAACTGATGCATCATCTTGAGAGAAAAGCCAGAGAAACCAATCATTTTAGTATAAAATCCATTCATCAATGATTTTCTATAACAACAGTTTTCCCAAATATAATTCATTCTGTGCAGAATTATTTCTGTGTTATAAAACCAAAAAGATATCAGACTGTCATTTTTGGTTTGGTTTTGTTTATTAAATTTTTTATATGTGAGACAATTGGACATTGAAGTACTGGGATATTCAGATATGTCCTGTCTACCTTTTGATAGTGATTCCTTAAACAAAAGAGATTGTTCTGGTATTTTATAAAGCAAATTTGGCTTTGACAATGTTGAACTATCATTTTAATTCAAAAATCCTTTATAACCTTACTATATCACAAACAGTTGTGTTTCAGTCTCTCTTAATCTCATTTTGAGCTCTCTCTGTGCCTCTTTCTATATATTTATACAAGCATATGCACATGCATAAATTAAGTTCTCTATAGCTCAGTTTCCTAATGTGTTGAATGGAGGTAATAATAAGAATTGATGGATTATTTTGAGACTTAATACATGTGAAGGATTTAGTACAACGTCCAGATATATGGACTATTCAATAAATATTAGCATATTAGCACAAACATTTTAGATAGAATACTCTATTGGAAAATTACAAGGAAAGGAGTTAAAAATAAAAGACAAGGAAAGGGTTTTCAGAATAAGTATCTTGAGTACGTTAGAGAAGACACAGTTAGATATGAAGTAGTGCCCATGATTTTCTGTATTATGTTTGCTACCACTTAATGTGCCTCTGAAGACATGTTCAGCCCTTTAGATAAGCATTTCTTCTTAGGCATGGTATTTTTCTTCCATGTGAATGGGGCAGCTCTAATAATATCTGGTGGTTGGCCTTTCTAGTGGTATAATTGTTGAGGCTTTAATATTTTCGCAAATGTTGACAGAAAAAATACGTGGTCCAGTCGGAGGAAATGAGATGTTATAATCCGGCCTCAGATGCAGTATGCGTCTGTGCTTAATGAGAAGGTATAGAGCACATATGTGCAATGTTGGTGATACAGCATACAAACTCCATGAATGAGTAAATCTTTGTGAGAGGTAGAACCCTTCTCCAAATTTGGTACTGAAATAAAGTGCAGCATTTGGTCTGCTTTTATTCCTAAAACTTAAGTCATGAACATTTTTAATAATCTTGGCAAGTTGGGATTTTTGGTCTCTTAATTTGGAGAGAGTGACTGAAAGAAACCAGGAAAGCCAGATATAATTTAGAGCTGGGATAAAGTTTGTTGTCCAGCAATATCACAATGAGTATGCAGTGGTGGCAGCAGGCCATCCCAACGGACTATTCCTATGGTTCTATCACCGTTGTGATCTCTGATGCCTGTTTTACAAAGGCTGCTTCTCCAGGCTTCTTTTGATTCTGTAATATTTCCAATATATAATACTTTCAATAAGTTAAGTTTGTTCACTCCCATGTTTTATGTATGTAAGCCACATAAAGTTTTTGTTGTTTTTAATAATACCTCAGCCAATGCACAAGTGATAGTATTGTGACAATGAAGACCACCTTTAAAAAGGAGAACTCCTGTGGGAATGATTGGATTTACAGCTCAGAACAAAACTATCCAGAGCAGCATCTACAACATCTGTGAATGGAATAGGACAATAGAACTTAGTAGAGAGAAAATAAGCCATGAAGGTGGAGGCAGGAAATGCAAGTCCCTGGCTCTGGTCCGTGGAGAAATGCCTATATAGCAACTGAAAGCTCAGCATTAACTGTTCCTGAGCTTTGCATGGGGCTGCCAGAGACAGGGGCTACTTGAAAGAAACAAGGCTTCCCAAATCCCTCAGCTGGCATAGAATACCAGAGAAATATAGTTTTGTCAGTGTTGTTGTTACTATATTGGTGTAGACTGTTAAGATAACCTAGGAAATTATAATAATTATTTACTGGGTGCCTACTATGTGCCACATACTCATAAAAGGATTTTATACATATTATCTCCATATTGAACTGGAAAAATCATTACTATCTTAATTATACAAACTAGACCAACATATAACATAAACAAGTTATAAAGAGATACAATCACAAGTTAATTTTCTCATTAATGATACAACATTCATTGACTTTTCTCACTCTGTAATACCCTGTTTGTTCTCAGTTAAACACAGTTCATAACTCAATTTATGACATTAACATAGATGATTCCCTTCTTATTGTTCCCTTTATTATCACTGATAATAAATAGAGTGATCTACCTGATCACTCTCTACTCCATCCACGCCAGCATCCACCCCATACTCACGTGTCTTTTTCATCTCCTTGATAAAGACAACATTAAAAGATGATTAAGCGACTATTTCATTGTAGAGCCAGGGTTGGAATTTTAACTTTTAAATTTGCTACTTGTGGGCTTGGATAGGCTATGTAAGCTCTTTATGCCTATATTACACCACCTATAAAACAGATGTAATAATTATGTCACCTAACCCGTAAGGATGTTGTAAGTATTGAATTAATAAACACATAAAGCTCTTAAAACAATATGTAGAACATAGAAAACATTAAAAAAATGCTATCAATTTTTGAGGATTAAGAGGACTTTGATAAAATGACTGCTTGTCCTTTGGGTAAATACCTGGGAGTGGGAGTACTGCATCAAAAGGTAGGTCTACTTTTAGTTCTTTGAGGAATGAATCTCCATACTATTTTCCATAGAGGTTGTACTAATTTGCAGTCCCACCAACAATGCATAAGTGTTCCTTTCTCTCTGCGTCCACACCAGTGTCTATTGTTTTGGGACTTTTTAATAAAAGCCATTCTAACTGGGGTAAGGTGATACCTTATTGTGGTTTTGATTTGCATTTCCCTTATGATTAGTGACACTGAGCATTTTTTTGTATGTCTATTGGCCATTTGTCTATCTTATTTTGAAAAGTCTGTTCATGTCTTTTGCCCATTTTTTAATGAGGTTATTTGTTTTTTCTCTGGGTGATTTGCTTGAGTTCTTTGTAGATTCTGGTTATTAGCCCTTTATTGGATGTATAGTTTGCAAATATTTTCTCCCATGCTGTAGGTTGTCTGTTTGCTCTGTTGATTATTTCCTTAGCTGTACAGAGCTTTTTAATTTAATCAAGTCCCATTTATTTATTTTTGTTGTTGCTGTGATTGCCATTGGGGTCGTCTTCATAAATTATTTGCCCAGGCCAATCTATAGAAGAGTTTTTTCCAACATTTTCTTCTAGCATTCTTATGGTTTCATGTCTTAGATTTAAATATTTTGTCCATCTTGAATTAATTTTTGTGAGTGGTGAGAAATATGGATGCTGTTTTATTCTTCTGCATGTGGCTATCCAATTCTCCAAGAACCATTTATTGAATAGGGCTTCTTTTCCCCAATTTATATTGTTGTCTGCTTTCTCAGAGATCAGTTGGCTGTATGTGGATGGTTCCATATCTTGGTTCTCTATCCTGTTTCATTGGTCTATGTCTCTATTTTGGTGCCAAAGACCATGCTGTTTTGATTACGATAGGCTTGTAGTATAGGTTGAAGACTGGTAATGTGATGCCTCCAAATATGTTCTTTTTGCTTAAGATTGCTTTGGCTATTCTGGCTTTTTTCTAGTTCCAAACAAAGAGTAGAATTATTTTTTTTAAATCTGTGAAATATGATGTTGTTATTTGATGGGAATTTCATTAAATCTGTAAATCACTTGGGGCAGTATGGACATTTTAACAATGTTGATTCTACTGATCCATGAGCATGATATATTTTTCCATTGTTTGTGTCATCTGCAATTTCTTTCCTCAGTGTTTCATAGTTCTCTTTGTAGAGATCTTTCACCTCCTTGGTTAGGTATATTGCTAGGTATTTTATTTTCTTTGTGGCTATTGTGAATGATATTTAGCCTTTGATTTGAATCTCAGCTTGTCTGTTGTTGGTGTATAGGAAGGCTACTTATTTGTGTACATTGACTTTGTAGCCTAGTCTTTGCTGAATTTATTTATTAATTCCAGGAGTCTCTTGGTGGCATCTTTGAGGTTTTCTAAATATAAGATCATATCATCAGCAAAAAGCAATACTTTGACCTCCTCTTTCCCAATTTGAATACCCTTTATTTCTTTCTCTTGCCTGATTGCTCTGGCTAGGACTTCCAGCACTATGTTGAATAAAAGAGGTGACAGTGGGCATTCTTGTCTTGTTCCAGTTCTTAGTGGGAATGCTTTCAACTCTTCCCCATTCAGTATGATGTTGTCTGTTTGTTTGCCATATATGGCTTTTATAATTTTGAAATATGTTCCTTCTATGCCTAGTTTGTTAAGGGTTTCTAATCACAAAAGGGTGCTGAATTTCGCCAATGCTTTTTCTGCATCTATTGAGAGGATCATATGGTCTTTGTTTTAGCTTCTGTTTATGTGGTGAATCACATTTATTGATTTACGTATGTTGAACCATCCTTGCTTCCTTGGGATGAAGCCCACTTGGTCACTCAAATGTTTAATGCAGCACAATTCACAATTGCAAAGATGCGGAATCAACCTAAGTACCCATCAGTTCATGAGTGGATTAATAAAATATGGTGTATATATACATACACACACACACACACACACACACATACTATGGAATACTACTCAGCCACTAACAGGATGAATTAAGGCCTTTTGCAACAATTTGGATGGAACTGGAGACCATTATCCTAAGTGAAGTATATAAAGAATGGGAAAACAAACACCACACGTACTTGGTATTAAATTGGAACTAACCGATGTGCACAGAGGGAGGTAAAACTCAGTGGAAATCCAGCAAGGGGTAGATGGGAGGAGGGGATGGGTGACAACCTACCTAACAGGTAGAATGAACACTACCTGAGTGATGGGCACACTTAGAACCCTGACTCAAGCATAACAAAAACAATCCATGTAACCAAAAACATCTGTACCTCTGTAATATTTTGAAATAATAAAAAAAAGAAAGAATCCAAACTATTTAGAAACTAAAAACAAATAAATGAAAAAATAAAAATAAAACAATGATGTGATTCTTAAGGGCTGACATCAACAAAACCCACTGGCCCTGGAAGATTTGGAGGCAATTGGAGTTCTGCCTAAATTTTGCACTGATGGGAGGAATCTGAGCCAAGGTTAAAGGGATGTTTTGCAATGAATAACTAACTTATTTGCTCCCAATTTGTGGGCATTATGCACTCTCTTATTATTACCATATTAGTTCCTATGTTGATTACCATGTTAGACATTTGGTGTAACATGATATTTTATTTAATGAAGCTCCCAAATAAGATGGAAAATAACAGTTCATGCTCTGCCTGACCTGCTGGCTTAGAATTTTTTTTTTTTTTGCTTACTAGATAATTTTGAAATTGGATACTGTAAAATTTAAAGATCATATAAAGAGCTATCTTTGCCTAGACTGTGTTGCAAAAAAATATGTAACCTAAAAAAAAAAACAAATAAAATGAGGTCATGTGTCTCAGGGAAGAAAAAAAGATCTGATGAGATTTGCCCCTTGTAGTGGTCACCAATTTGATGCCCTATTTGAGCAAGCTATGTCCAAGGGTCACCCCACTGGTGCCTTGCTAAATGTTGCAAAAAGTAGTGGTAAAAATCTCTCATTAAAATGTCACATGAATAGTGATTATTCCTGTTTCAGTGTCCGAGCCCTTATCTAAATTCTTTATTATTGACTCAAAAAAAAGAGGACTTTGCCTTACTTGCTCTGAATATGTCCATGCTGTCTCTCAAATTTAATTAAAAAGAAAAGAATTGATGTTTTTAAAAAGTAATATGATTACACATAATGGCCTATTCCAGTAATGAAGAAGTAGCATAAGGCAATAATATTGTACATATTACTCATTTTAATTAGTTTACACTATGTCCTTTACTTTGATACTCAATGCATATTCAGTCATGCATTGCTTAACGGTGGGGTATGTTTTGAGAAATGCATCATTAGGTGATTTTATTGTTGTGCAAACATAATGGAATGTACTTACACAAACCTAGATGTTATAGCCTACCACACACCTAAGCTTTATGGTATAGCCTAATGCTTCTAGGCTACAAACATGTACAGCATGCTATTGTACTGAATTCTATAGGCAATTGTAACACATTGGTAATCATTTGTGTATCTAAACATATCTAAAATAGAAAAGGTACAGTAAAAATATGATATAAATGATAAAAATGGTACACTTGTATACGGTATTTACTATAAATGGAGCTAGAGAAGTTGCTCTAGATTAGTCAGTGAGTGAGTGGTGACTGAATGTGAAGGCCTAGGACATTAGTGTACACTACTATAGACATTAAAACACTGTACACCTAGGCTACACTAAGTTTAGGGAAAAAAAGTAATTGCACTATGATGTTATGATGGCTATAGTGTCACTAGGCAATAGGAATTTTTCCATTCCATTATGAATTTATGCCTCCACTACTGTATACATGGTCTGTCATTGACCAAAACATCATGTGGTGCCTGAAAGTGTATAATTATTTAGCATAAAATATCTTACATGGTTTTATATCTAAGATCCTTGCTCTATGTAATTGATTTCTAAAAGTTTTCTGACAGAATAATTGACAAATGACTTTATAATCCTAAAATCTGATATGAATGGTTTAAGATGTTGTAAGTAGAACACTTAAGTATAAAATTACTTAAAAACAAAATTTAATTTAATGTCATTCTGAAAACATTTTGACTCACAAACATATATAAATAATATGAAAATCAATAGGATCAAAGGATTTGATAAGAAAATTAGATTTATGTCTAATTTTTGGGGAATTAGTATAATCTATATATTGTGAAAAATGCATATTTAAATACATATAATTTTTGGGTTTTAGTCCTGATAGAAGTTAAAAATTTTTATTTTGATGGGAGATAAAAGCTGCGTTAAAAAAATCAGGAAATAAATAAACAAACAAAAGGGATAATTAAAGGCATCAGAGAGGAAGAAATGCAGCCAGACTTTAGGAAGCCAAGATCACAGAGAGAAGGGAACCAAACTGAGATGTGCTAGACTTTCTCAGTTGCTTTTTCCACTCTGGGAATTGGGTGCCTTCTAAAATATGCGGCTAAGAGACCTAGAAACATGGAAAACCAGATATAGAATAAGTTTCACAAGTCTGGAAAAACCCTAGAACCTACTAAATATCTGATTAAAGCAAGGGATCAACATTGTTCTTAACTGCTGGGCAGAAGAGAATTGTAACCTCATTTAGAGCTTCCATATTTTCACACATGTTGTCCACCAATCAATAATAATACATAATCCAAAACCAAAGGGAAAAATGGGAGCTAATCAACAATGCTCCAGTTGCTAGAGGTGACTTAGAATGATGTTAAAGTGACCTGTATAAATATGTTCAAAAAAACAAATAAAAAGGAACATTTCATGAGAGAACTAGAAAGTATCTAGAAGAGTCAAATAGAAGCTCTGGAACCATAAAATATACTCACTGATTAGTGATTACTGAGCTGGAAGATAAATTGGTAGAAGATACCCAGACAGGCATGAAAAAAAAGAAAGAAAGAAAGAAATATAGCAAATTGAGTATGATTCTATAAGACATAATGAAAGTACCAGTAACGAGTAATGCTGCACCTATTAAAGAAAGGGAATCTGTGTTTAAAACCTACTCATAGAGTAGACTGCAGACTCAGAAGGCATCATTGATTAGTTTTTCTGAAATGAAACACAAATCTTATACAAATTATCAGAGAAAAGAAAAAGAGAGGAACACTTTAAATTTACCATATATGGCCAGAATTAACTTAATAACAAACTTGACAAGGACATTACAAGACAGGAAAATTCCAAGTAAATATCTCTCACAAATGGAAAGAAAAAGAAATCCCAAACAAAATACAAGAAAAATTAACAGAGCAATATTCTTAAAGTATAATTATCAAATGGGGTTTATTTTGGCAATATAAAATTTCTTTAATGATACAAAAAACAATCTAATTCTAGATATTAAAATAATGTTCAAAGTATCTATAATCATTACTACAAATGCATAGCATATTTGGTACAATCAATACATATTTATGATAAAAATGAAACAAAACAACACTCTGAGAAATTTAGGAATAGAAGGATAATTCCTTAATCTGATAAGGGTATCTTAAAAAATACAAAATATCACAATTAATTATGAAATAATGAAAATTTGTTCCCTCAGTTCCAGAGAAAGGCAAGGATCACCATAGTCACCAACTATTTTAAACATTTTCTGTAAGTTCTTTACAGAGCAATGAGTCAGGGAAAAAAATTAAAGTAATTCAAAAATATGATTATCATTATTTACAGAAGACAAGATTATATATGTTAAACATGCCTAAAATTAAAAGATAAACAATGTGAATTAACAAGTTATTTCAGAAGATTTCTCGTCTTCAATGTCATTATTAAATAAATTTAATTGTACTTATATATACCAGCAATAAATACAGTAAATATTGTACATCACTTATAATAACATTTTAAAAACCCACATAATACCTAGAAATAGATTTTAAAAAGTTAAGTAATACCTTGACACAGAAATTGCAAGCTTTAGCAAAACAAACTGGGAGGAATCAAAATTTAAGTTTATAGAAATTTTAAAAGGATGATATTATGACAAGAATAGAAAAATAGATTTAAGGAACAAAACGGATTGTCCTGTAACAGACCAAACATATTCAGTCATCAGACTTGTCACAAAGATCCCACTGAGGTACCATGGGGAAAAGAATTTCTTTGAAAAAATTGTGCTGCATTAGTTGGATATCTTTTTTGGAAAAAGTATTATTATTGTTCTTCCTAATTCACTCTATATACAAACATTTATTTCAGATAGGTCAAAAATCTAAATGGGAATATAAAACAATATAGTTCCTATAATATAGGCTAGGAAAATACCCTCATGATCTTGGGTAGGCAAAAATTTTTAAATAGGACACAAAGAGCATAAATTAAAAAAATAAAATAAATTTAATTTATCTGAAATTAAGACCTTCTATTTGCTAAAATATGCCATGAAAAGAGGCACAGTTTGGGGGAAAGTATCATTTATGCACATATACAAAAAGACTATTTTATGATTTTTGTATTAATAAAAGGATAGTGTCTATAGTCTTTCAGAGAAATTGTGAGAAAAAGCACTGGTCCCACTTTATTTTATGATCCTTTCCTATTCCAGAATTTAGAACCATCATGAAATAATTAGAATCATCAATTTAAAATATCATTACCAGAATGCTTAGATTGAATAGACTATAACTAATACTCTTGCAGAGTGTTAATATCTAATCTATATATAGAGAAAAAATTTGATCACCTGTCACTAAAAACACTTTATTTTCTATGTTGTTACTACTAATTCTCAAGTTTACTTTTTTGTATATATTTGTAAGATCCTTGAACAGGAAGAAGCTTTTTCCTCAACTATACACTCAAAACAAATTGTGCTATTCCCCTTGAAAATTAATTTACTAATTTTATGTAAGTGTCTACTAAAGACCCTTTAATTTTTAAGCAAGGGGACTTCCCAAATACTGTTTTTGGATACAAAGGCAATTTAGTTATAACATTTTGTTCCACTCTTTTTATAAAGTTTAGTTGGCAATGTTGAGCTTCTAATTTGTGAATAACTGTGCACTGATGACAGCTTAAGGAACGTCATTCCATGTTTTAAAATTTTCTCTATTTACTGTTGAGAATCACAGCTGATATATGTTCAATAACAGTCATAGTTTTATGTATTTCCCCTAAAGGAGGCAAAATAATATACTGTTTAAAATGTTAGCTCCAAAGTAATTTTGACTGAATGTGATCACTGGCTCCACCATTTGCTTAGCACTGTGCCCCCTGGGGAAACTACTCAACTACCCTTGTTGTTAGTTTCCTTGCTTATCACAGCAAATTCATAGGTTGTTGAGAGGTTAACTAAGCTAATAAAAATTGTATGAGTTAGTCAATACAAAATATTTTAACAGTCCTTCAAAAATGATTATAAATGTAAGTTATATATGTGCCTGGCACATATTAAGGATTCAATATTAGCTATTATTATGACTATTAGTTCTAAGAAGATAGATGTTTAATGTTTAACTGAGAAAACGTCCCCTTGCCTGGACAATTTCACTGCCCCCTCATCCTAATTCTCTTTATTGAATTTTATTCCTTCTTCAAGGCCTAGTTCAAATATCCCTATTCTCTAACCTCAGACCAAATTAATTATTATTTTCTGTATCTCTTATCAACTTATATGTTCTCATTTTACTGTATTGTGCATATGTATGTATGTTTACTCCTCCAGAAAGTACACTTTGAGGACTATGTTGCATTCAAATTTCCTGGCTCAGCACTTTGAACATAGAAAGGTCTATGATTAAGGATTGTAGAAGTTTGCTTGAGATTTCAGTCTTGTAATGATTGCTGTTGATTTTTAGCAAACTTTAAATCCTAGCCTAAGCCCTTCTTTTCTGCTCTCTTCTCTCCTTCTGTTTCCTCTACCCCTCAGCCACTGTCATTTGCTTATTTCTCCAGTTCACTTGAAACTGATGGCAGGCTATTTGCTGAGAAAAGAAAAAAAAATTTCTGAGCTATGCTTAGGAAACCATTTTTGCATAAACTTAGTAACTACAGGGGAAATATACTTTTGTAACTATTCTACATAGAACTGCTCTATTGTTTAGTTATAGCCATGACTGAATTCTCAAGTTGCATACTTTAATAGGAGATTGAAAATATTGTCATTGGGACATTTCTTTTCTCCTTGAAAGAGCCTGGAAGAATATCATGTTTGGGCACAGACACAGAAGACTTGGATTTAAGCATCATTGGCTGCTTCATGTGCCACGTGACTTTGCAATCTCTGACACTAACTTTCCACTTCTGTTACATGTGCACTGGCCTAGATCCATGGTTTAAAAAAAGATATGCTGTACAACATTGTATCTGTAATCAACAGTAGTGTATACTGAGAATTTGTTAAAAGGATAGAGCTCATGTTAAGTGTTCTCATCACAATAAAATAAAATTAATAACCTTTAAAAAAGCAGTCACCAGAGACTTAGATATTAGAGACTCAGCAGGATGTCATGGTGGGAAAGGCTGAAAGAAGGGAAGCAGAAAAGGACATCTGAAACTATCTTAAACTAGATAAGTTCCATCTGGCATATACACACAGACGTGCACATATTTATATGTAAATATGTATATTTCATATATAATAAATATATTATGTATGCATGTATAAGTATGTGTATATTATAAATGTGTGCACATATACATTTAAATATATGTAATTATATGTAAATATGTATGTGCAATATATAAGCTATATATGATTATTAAAAATCTAGATTGATATAAACGGTTACAAGGACAAAACTTTTGGAAAATTACTGTAATACTTTTTCTCAAGTCTGCTCTCTCTCTCTCTCCACATATAGGTCATTAAATATGAAATGTCTGATTTCAAATCAAAAGTTTAGTTTATTATATCTCAAACAAGAAGCAGTACAATCAATCAGAGTATGCGCCTAAACTATACACGCAGTTTTGCCTTCTTAATGGTAGCTTGTTTATGGCAGCAGTGAAGAATTCTGGAGAGCAAGTGGCAATGAAATCCTGAAAGGCATTTCCCACAGCTTGTTGAGAATTGAATAGTTTTCCCTGCAAGAAGTGATCCAAAGCCTGGAAGAAGTGGTAGTCAGTTGGTGCAAGGTCTGGTAAATATGGTGTATGACAGAGAGTTTCCAAGTCCAGCCTCTGTAGTTTGAGCAGCGTTGTTTATGCGACATGTGGTCAAGCATTGTCTTGCAAGAGGATTGGCCTGTCTCTGTTGACCAATCTCGGCTGCTTAATCACAAGCATCCTCATCATTTCATCCAGTTGGCTGCAGTAGACATCTTCTGTAATGGATTGACCAGGTTTCATGAAGCTGTAGTGGATAATACCAGCACTGGACCACCAAACAGACACCAGTAGCTTTTTTTGATGAATATTCAGTTTGGGACCGTGTTTCGACACTTCATCTTTATCCAACCATTGTGTTGAACACTTGCGATTGTCAAAAAGAATCAATTTTTCATCACATGTAAAAATACAGTGTAGAAATGGTTCACCTTTATTTCGTGACAGCAAAGAAAGGCAAGCTTCAAGAGGATTTCTTTCCTAACACTCCTTTAATTCATGTGGAACCCATTTATCCAGCTTCTTTCCTTGCCAGTTTGTTTCAAATGGTCCAATACTGTTGGAATAGTACCGTCAAACCTTGCTGCTAATTCACACATAGGTTGAGGTGAATTCGCTTCCAGTACAGCTTTCAGCTCATCATTATCCACCTTGGTCTCAGGTCTCCCACGTGGCTCACTTTCAAGGTTAAAATCACCAGAAGGGAACTTCTCAAACCATCGACATATGTTCATTAGCCACATCTTTCCCAAATATTTCGTTGATCTTTCAAACTGTCTGTGCTGCATTGGTTCCATGACAGAACTCATATTTGAAAATAACACAAACTTTTGACTTATCCATGGTTTCACAAAAATTGCCCTAAAAAAAATTTGAAAGATAATCACAAGCCAAACCACGCATTTGAAAGACTGAGAATGTACCTTCACAATGAAAATAAAACAAGATGTGTCAAAATGAAATGTCAGAGATATCAACTGTCAAACTTAATACTTAAGGAAATTGGACATTTCATACTTAATAACCTAATATATATAAACACACGCACATTTATATACACACACACACACACACACACACATTCTGGTAATATTTTTCTTCAGTGACCATATAGATGAGATAGATAGATGTTGGGGAAACACTGTAAGCAAGCATTTGACTTGTTTATCCAATATCACACAACCTCAAGAGAATATTCTAAAATCAGTTATCTGGATACATAGCCCATTTCAAGTCAAATTCCTCTTTTATGTGTCTTTTTAAAAAAAACGTATGCATAAATTAAGTTAAATCATTGCAGCATATGTAGGATAATTATAGTTATTTTCTATGAATAAAATTTGACAATTTATATGTGTAACAATTGTGTCTTCTATGTTTATATTTAAAAAATGTATCTACTATTCACAGTAAATAAACAGAAATAGTAAAGAGACAATTTAATAATTTCTACCACATCCTTTAAAAATATATGCCTATAGGAGACATAACTTTTGGATTTTATGGGATTTTCTTCTTTTGACTTAATTCTTGTGCTTTTAAAACACAAACTTCCTATCACTGCTACCGCAAATTCAAAACATAATGGTATTTGACAGTAAATACACAGCCTCATCAAATCACTTATCTCCCCATGCTTCTGCAGTAATATTGAGGGAATCTGAATAAATCACATCTCAAAGGGTACAGCTGCTCTCAAACAGCATAACTAATGAATTGCCTTGACTGGAAGAGAGCAAGTAATGTCTTGCATTCATAATCTAAGACAGCTGATGGCCCAGTCCTTGATCTGATTCAGTAACCATAACTAATTATAACCTGAAAAATTATAGCCACTTTTTATGCTAATAATTAGTAAACACCTAGTAGCAATTTCTTACAAAAAATAGATTGCCATACAGTCTACACAATAGTGAAGAAACACAGTTTGTACTGATATACAGGCCTATGTTTTTGTTTTTTTTTTTTCTTTTCTTTATCTAAATTATAGTTGTCTGGTTATTAGTTTAATCGTGAATTTTTATTAAAGAAATAAAATGAATATAATATGAGACTATGAATATAATATAATATGAGACTATAAAGCAAATTGTAATGTCATGCTATTTAATAATAATCAAAAGGCTACAATGACGAAAAAGCAACTGGCTATAAAGTTAGCTTTCATTTCAATTGTGTGGATATTTATATTTATATTATATGTAAATTGCATTATATTTTGGTATCTTCACAATGCCATAGAGGAATATTTGTAATAGCTATTAAAACAAATTCTTACTTGACATATATGAGAACTGTTTTCAAAATATGAGAAATTTGATATTTAATTAGTACATTTTGACTGACATGTAAATTTTATAAGCATACAATTTATTACGTGGAAAAGTTACCAAGCTCATAGGTAAAGTTCATATTTGAAGAATATAAAGTAGCCAAGAGAAAATATCTTTCTCATATAATCACATGAGTTAGAAGCCCATTGTGTTTCTAAGAAAGTTAGTAGGGTACAGGAGACAGAGAAAGAAAGAGAGAGAGAGATTGTTCAAAGTTACTATTAATCAAAAAAATACGAAATAAAATTATAGTTTGGTAATCTGCAACAAAACCTGTTCTCTTTTATAGTGCTGGCAAAAATGTAAGTTGATAAAGGAGTTTCAGAAAAGTATTTATTTCAGTCATTCAAGCTCATGCCACATAAAAAATAATAATAAATTCCCAGCTAGTAATTTTATTTCTGTGAATTTTTATTAAAGAAATAAAATGAATATAAAAATATATCTATGAAAACCATGTAGTAACAAGGAAAATGCAATATAAAATTGTTTTCATGCATTACAAATAAAAACATGTTAATGTCATGAAGATAAAAGATTACTCAGTGTAATGAACAATGGATTATACACTTTCTTCTTGTTCTTGTTAACAGATATTTCATGGTGAATGTATACTTCAGTTTCATAATTAAAGTGTACATATAAAATATAACAAACTTAATATGTTTACATATTCCCAATTTAAAATTATGGAATCTCAGAGAGCAATTTATCTTATTTGTGGTGCAAAACACAAGCTGTGTCACCTTTCTACATTATGAATCAATCACATTATGCAGAGAATGTTTCTGGAGTTATAAAATTGAAATTATTTTATTTTATATAGTCTGCATTTTCTAAAAGATATAAATATATAATGAACGTTTTACAATTTGTTTTTAACGTAATTTGATATAAATACTAAAATGTCATTGAATCTAACATGGAGCACATTATTTGAGGCTCTAATGCTTTTTAAATTTTTCAATATGCTATACTGTGAGCTTAATATTTTCTGCTATGTAAAATTTAAGGAGTAAGATAAAGTTCTGTTTTAATGTCTAGTATATACATATATAAGAAAGACAAATTCCTTTCACTTCCAGAGTTTGAGTCAATTCTTTATCCTAAGAATACCTCTGATTTCCCCTATAGAGACGTTCTTGCTAATACAATATTGCTTTCTCAGAATCATAAAATTGATTTATTTGGAAAGGGAAATATATATAGATAATTCTCGTTTTCATAACTACCATTTTAACTTCTTGTGTTCAAAGGCCATGCCATTGTATTCAGCATCCCCTGACAGTGTCACAGTAACTATTTAAATATTATACCCAATTCCAAACAGTAAGGGGGAATTATTATCAACAGAATCACTCCTACCACTAGCAAACCAATCCAAATACATAGATGTAATAAATATACCATGTTTAAGTTTAAGTTCATAGTTTAAATAAATAAATAAATTCCATAATACCGAGATTGGGCCTAAATTGGAAAAAGGACAGATACTGAGTCTGTACAATCTTAAGGAACCAGGCCAGAAGCTTTAGAAATCGAGGGTTTAGATATCCATGTCAACAGATCAACAAAGGCTGGATACAATCAAGACAGTTCTCAAAAACACAAAGGTAAAACAAGCTTTAGGATGGTATGTAATTTAAGTGATATATAAAAATATTTAAAATATTGAAAATAATGTGGAAAAATATACCTATTTCAGGGTCTAGAGATGGGAAAATTGAGTCTCCAAATGTGTTGATAATTAGTTATATTTAAAAATATTGAAGAAGAAAATAAGATGAGGTATTTACGATTATCATTTGTGTTCACGTGTGAGCTTGATATTTTTTCTATACTTTTATGCAATTTAAAATTTAAAAAACTGCACTCATTGAATTATAAAAAACTAAAATCCATATCTTGTTACATCATTCTTTTCTCTTTTATCACTTTCTCCCCATAATCGTTAATGTGTACCTCAATTCCTGATGTATTGTGACTGCTCAATTAATGTTTTTGAATGAACAAATGTATATTAAATGACTGCTTAGAAGAATGATCTGATATCATATAAACAGATTGTCGGGGCCAAAACAATTGTTTGCATACTTTTATTGAGGATGTTTACGGATGCTTACTTAGGTATTTCATAAGGAAATATAGGTAATTCACAGAAGCAATTACAGAGAGATGAGGTCTTTCTCTGTTACCCAAGCTGTCATGGCTCACTGTAACCTCGATCTCCTAGGCTTAAGCAATCCTCCTGCCTCAGTCTCCGATGTAGCTAGGACTACAGTTGTGCACCACCAGCCCCAGCTAACTATTTTTAAATTTTTTTGTAGAGATGGGGCCTTGCTATGTTGTCCAGGGTGGTCTCAAACTCCTGGCCTCAAGCAATCCTACCACCTCAGCCTACCAAAATGCTAGAAATGCAGGCCTGAGCTACCATATCCAGCCCAAAGAAATAATTTTTTGTAAACTCAATACTGTCCACTTAATTTACTTTGTAGGGAGAAAAGAAGAAAATTATAGTCATTGAATCTTGGAAAGTAATAGGGTAAAACCAAGTGGAAGAACAGCCAAACCTTCTACAGTAGGATGTGCAGGTTAATAGAACCCCAGTGTCAGAGTTACTTGAAGAAAAGGAAAAGGAAAGTGATACTCAGCACCAACAATTACCATGAGGTATGTTGAAAGAATGTGTTTGAATTCTCATGAACCTGGGTTTGCATCCAATCACTACCACTTATTTCCAGCTTACGCACTTCACAGATGCCTATCAGGGTTGTAAAAACAGAAAGTAAGATTTATGAAGTGACTAGCACAAGTTTTGTATATTAATAGAACATAATAATTTCTAATCTTTGTTCTTGATGCTGAATAATTTCATACAGAACATCAAATGTACTAAGGAGTAGAGAAATGTGACTAATAAAATAATACAATAGCTGTCTAATGAAGACTTTGTTAACTGCTTGTTTTGAAATAAAGCATTTAATTTTCTCACAACCCTATAAAGTAGATATTATCATTATACTTATTTGGTAGATAAAGAAGATAAGGGATATTTAAGAAACTTGTCCAAGTTTGGGCAGCTACGTAATGCTAGATATAGGCATGGGTATATACAGTGATAGAGATAGAAATATAATATTTGAACTCAGCCACTTGGGATTTAGAATCTTCACATTATGCTGTTCTGTTAAATCTTTACTTTTAAGGGTGCTTTTTCAAAAGAAGAAACACTAGCTCTATGGCCATTAGTTTCACTAGTAAAAATTATTAAACGTTTGATTAAACACATTTCACATCATGGAATTTATACTAAATTCCTTTGCTTCTCAATGTTAAATTAAGCACAATAATTAAAAATAAATGGGTATCTTACATTATCTATACATAAATGAGTATAAAACAAATCTCTCCCAGGATTTATATATAAATTTAATTCTTCAGGCATATTTAAAATTGTGAAACTAACTTTTTTTTTTTTTGCTACACCAGCTTTATTTGTGTTAATGTTTGTATGGTAAACAGTTTCTATATTCAACTTTTCATTATCCTTAAGTTTTAGTTGTTGGGAACAATAGTGAATTAACACATCTGGTATTATCCTGGTTGGAGCTAGAACCCATTCTTCGAAGCGAAGTGTCACAGGAATGGAAAAACAAGCACCACTGGTACTCACCATCAAATTGGTACTAACTGATCAACACCTACATCACACAGGGCAATAATATTCATCAGGGGGCGGGCAGGCGGGAGGGGGGTGGAGGGGATGGGAAAAACTCTCACTGAATGGACGTGGGGAGCACAGATTGGGGGATGACTATGATTGTAGCTCTGACACGGGCAGTGCATGGGCAATATATATAGCCAAAGTGTTGTACCCCCATAATATTCTGAAGTAAAAAAAAACCACATTACTTTCAAAGGAACACTATTAAGAATAGGAGCTGAGTTCTAAATACCAGGAAGTGGAAAGAGTCTCAATGTTCTGAATAAAGCTGCTAAACCAGAACTCTATACACAGCAAAAGTATTTTTTAAGAATGAAGATGCAATAAAAACATTATTAGGCTGGGCAAGGTAGCATATACCTGTAATTCCAGCTATTTGGGAGGCTAAGGTGAGAGGAATGCTTGAGCCCAGGAGTTTGTGACCAACCTGAGCAACATACCAAGATTCCATCTTAATTAAAAAATATATATATATATATCAGGCAGATCAAAAAGTGAAACTAACTTTTTAAGCCCTGGTACTTTATTTTAAATTTAGAAAAATATTAAGTAAAATTAAAAATTAATCTTAGCATATAGTATATTTTCATGGTATCACATTCAATCTAATAAGAGTTCTAAGTAATTTGCCATCTATTCTTTATAATTCTAAAAATGTCAGTCTGATATTTGCTACAATAATAAGTTATATGCATTTCAATAAAAACAAGTTAGCAGTAGGTTATGGTTAATTTATTGACTTTTTCAAAATGAAATATAAATTGATTAAAGGGTTTAAAGATATATTAATAAATTTAATCTCAGCAGGTATAATTATTTTGTATGCAACACATTTCTCTAAGATTGAGTATGTAAGAAAAGAGTAAAGGCAGGTAACCTAAATGTTATATTATTCATTATAAGTACCAAAGCATATCATATTTTTTCTGATAAATGGGGAATTACAATTTTTTATGTACTATACCTACTAAGGACAATAAATTGGAAATTGGGCTAAATTGTTGCATATGAAGATTAGAAGGGGATAATTTTGCATCTAGTGTAAATATTTATATAGGTTATTAAACAATTTTTAACAATCTTTCTCTTCAAAATATTTTAAAGAAAGGTTGCTGTCCAGTTTGACATGATTACGTTAGGAAATAGAACTCCCACATTATATATATTTTTCTTCAGCTCAAAAATGTGGAGAGCTAGAAAGAACATTACTCTCACCCGCACATCAGAAAAAAAGGTCAAACAAACAACTTATTAATGACATTTCTTGAGCCCATCGGAGATTTGAGGTCATAATTCAAACAGCTAATTGAAAATTTGAAGACAGATAGGTACGTGCAGTGAGAAACTCTACCCAAACATGTACTAACATGAAACAGATGCTACTTAATGCCATATAAGCCAGAAGGAAGATCCAGCTAGACATTGTTACCAAATTGTCAATGGTCAAGTGTAAATTAGTGTGAAAGTGTGAGGATTTCCTGGGGGCCACAGACATAGGTTTTCAGTATCTTACAGGCTTTCCTTCATATATCTCACCATTTGCTCTCAGGAAGAATAAAGATAAAGCTTTCAGCAGGGTTTTGGCTGGATGAGGGGAGCAGCAGCCGCTGCCAAAACTATCCAGACACATATCACTTGTCTCATTTAATAAATACAAATCTTACTCTACAGAGGGAAGCATAACAAAAGTTGTAGACTGACGGAAAAGGTAGAGACGCAGTACAGGTGAGGGAGGCATGGGTAGGAAAAAGAAGAAACAAAAACAGAAACAAATAAAATGAAAATCTCTACTTATTTATATGTATAATATTTTTAATTTTTAATTATTAGAGTTACATAAAAGTACATATTTGTGGTATACATGTGATATTTTGGTACAGGCATACAATATGTAATGATCAAATCAGGGTAATTGGGGTATATATCACCTGAGGCATTTATTATTTTTTGTGTTAGAAACATTCCAATTCTACTCTTTTAGAAGAGTATTTATATATTTTAAAATATATAATAAATTATTGTTAACTATAGTCACTCTACTGTGCTACCAAATACTAAATCTTATTCATTCTATCTAACTGTATTTTTGTACCCACTGACCATTCCCTCTTTATCACCCCCTCCCCACTACCCTTCCCAGCTCCTGGTAACCATCATTCCATGAAAAATCTCTACTTTTAGGTGAAGAATAGTAATACATGCTATGTCCAGCATTACCACTAGTTGAGGGTCAGAAAGACTTTTGTGAGCCATATCACTGGCACCCAGTTTTATAATGCTAAGTAGAATATCTCAGGCTTAATAAAAAAATCAGAGGACACCCCTGCCACCCTACCACACACACACACATACACCCACTATCACTCAAGCAAGCGTTGAGTAAAAGTAACAGTGAAATACAGCTGGGGAAGCTGCAAGAGACAGATTATCTCCAGGGACCAAGAATAAAAATCTAAAGTCAAAAGTGATTAGGCAATGCAGAGAAATAGGAACACTCATACACTGCTGGTAGGACTGCAAATTAGTACAACCTCTATGGAAAGTAATATGGAGATATCTCAAAGAACTAAAAGTAGAACTACCATTTGATCCAGCAGTCCTACTACTGGGTATTTACTCAAAGGAAAAAAAAGACATTCTATAATAAAGATATCTGCACTCTAATGTTTATAGCAGCACAATTCACAATTGCAAAAATGTGGGAACAACCCAAGTGCCCATCAATACACAAGTGGATTAATAAAATGTGGTATATGTATACCATGGAGTACTACTCAGCCATAAAAAACAACAGTGAATTAATACTTCTGGTATTATCCTGGATGGAGCTAGAGCCTATTCTTCAAAGAGAAGTATCACAAGAATGGAAAAACAAGCGCCACTGGTGCTCACTATCAAATTGGTACTAACTGATCAATATGAATGTGCACACATGGAAATAATATTCATCAGGGGTTGGGTAGGTAGGAGGGGGAAGAAGGGATGGGAAAACTCACATCTAATGGGTGCAGGGTGCAGTGTCTGGGGAGATGTTCACAATTGTATCTCTGACTTGGGCAGTACATGGGCAATACATGTAACCAAAGTGTTTGTACCCCCATAATATTCTGAATTAAAAAAAAGTCAAAAGTGAAGATACCTCAATGAACCATGGAGGAGAAAGTACAAATTAGCCCAAATTTTAAACACAAGATATCATTAGAATAATCTGAATCCTCTGGTGCACCGAGAACAATCATTACAATAAAAAACTCTATACCAAGCCCAACTCCTGACTAGATGAATGTAGTGCCCTCATACTAAAGACTTAGCAAAAGAACAGATGTGCTCACCTCCAAACATAAACTTCATCTCTGTATATTTTACAACATATCTGGCTTGAAACAAAAATTTATGAGGTATGCAAAAATGTGAAAATAAACACTGGCTGAAAAGACAAGTAATCATGATAAGAATCGGATATGAAAGAGATATTCGGATGATCAGACAGAGAATTTAAAATAACTATGATAATTACATTAAAGACTCTAATGAAAAAGTTAAACAGCATGTACAGTCAGGTAGATACTTCTAGCTGAGAAATGGAAATTATAAAAGTTACAAAAATGGAAATGCTAGAAATCAAAGCACAATAATAGAAATGAAGGAGTCTTCAACAGGCTCATCAGTAGACTTTTCTAAGTGGAGGGAAAAAAATCAATAAACTTGAAGATAGGCCAATAGAGGTTACTCAGATTTAAATGCAAATAGAGAAAAAAAGAATGAAAAAGAAAAACAGAACAAAACATACAAGAGCTGTGGGACAATATCAAATGCTTTGACATTGTAATCAGTACCACTGAAGTGGAAGAGAGAATGGATACAAGAAATATTTGAAGAAATAATGGCAGAAAATTTTCCAATATTAATAACAGATGCCAAACCACAGGCCCCAAAAGCTCAAATAATAAAAAGCAGAATAAATAGCAAAGAAGAAAGCATACCTATCATACTTAAATTTCTGAAAATCAAAAAGAGAAAATCTTGAAAGTAACCAGAGAAAAAAAACTCCTGGTCTACAAAGGAACAAGGATAAGAATTACAGCAGACTTCTTTTCAGAAGCCATGAGAACAAGAAGACAGTGGAGTAAAACTGTTAAAGTACAGAAAAAGAAGAAAAAAAGAGTCAACCAGAATTTTGAAGAATATTCTACAAAAATATCAAGGTCAAATTGCCAATGGTCAAGTGTAAATTAGTGTGAAAGTGTGAGGATCTCCTGGGGGCCACAGACATGTAAAGAGGAGCCAAAGACATAAAAACATAGATGAACAAAAATTGAGGGAATTAATTTTCAGCAGTCTTACAATACTAGAAATATTAAAGCATTTCTTCATGTAGAAGGGATATGATCCCTAAGGTCAAAGAAACTTAAATCAAAACCAAGAGACAAAAAGTATTTGAAGTAGAATAAATGAAGGTGAAATGAAATTATTTTCATGATTTTTAATTACTCTAACAGATAATTGGATGTTTAAAGCAAAATGGTAACACTTATTGTCTTTGTAATATATGTAAAAGTGAAATATTTGACAATGATGATACAAGCTTGGGAAGGAGGAGTTGGGAATGAGTTAGAACATCTTTACATATGTGAAGTGGTATAACATTCTCTAAAGGCAAATTCATGCTGTTTAAAAACACCTACATATACTAAAAGGGGGAAAAACATTAATTTTTTAAAAGAGTGATGAAAAATTTTGGACGTAATGTACAGTCATAAAACATACGTGGTTAAACCTGAGGGAAGCAGAAAAAAAAAGAGAAAAGAAGGAAAGGACAAATAAAACAAATCAAAAAAATAAGGTGACATATTTTAATCTAGCCATATCAGCAATCACTTTAAATATGAATGTTCTACACCAGTTAAAAGACAGAGATTGTCAGATTTATTGTCAGAATAAGAAAACAAGATCTAGCTATGTGCTGTTTATAAAATAAAATATATTCTTCAGAGAGGCCTTCACGGAATCATATCCAATTTCTTTGATGTGTGTTTCCGTGACAGCACTGTGCTTCCCCTTTTGTTATACTCAGCATGTTGCAAATTACTTAGAGACTGTATTCTACTCTACCCTAGAAAGAGTATTTACCTTTTTCCTAAAATAATCACAGTGCCTATCTCAATGCTGGACAAATGCTCTATTATAAGCTCTCGGTGTTTTAAACAAATTATAATTGTACCAAAATTCATATAAAAATTGATAATATGGTGAAAAAATTCTGAGAATAGCTTAGAAAAAAATATGCTAAAGACAAATTTAGATTCTCTGATTAATTTTTGCAAAAATAATTTTTTAAATGTAACATTGGATGCACTATAATTTTTCACTTAATGAATAAATAAATGAAAAGAAAAAAATTATCACCATATATAAAAATCTGAGAAAATATAACATTTCAGTTTCATATAACAAGGATAATAGTAGTATATCTTTGGAAATTAATGTAGTGAATGCTCATAATTATGTTCATAATTTTATTCATAATACTTGAGAAATAATATTTGAGAAAGAAAATATGATTTCAAATAATAAGCAGAAAGAATATGTTAATCGATTTTCAGTTCCTTTGACTGATGTACTCCAAATTACATATAAAATGGAATCAGATCAGGAACAATTACTCAAGAAAAGTTTTGACGTTTGGCAGATAAAAAATATATGTAATAGATGTTCATTCTCTCCTTAAAGTAAATTTATTAATCTTGTCTGTATATTTTTTGTTTTATGTATTTAATTGTTAAATCATTTTCAGTATCATAATCCTGATATATTTCAATTTCTTGTCTTTGTTTTGTATGAATTAATATGAATTGTTGATCTCAGGTCTGGCATGAGTTCTATTTCTAAACACAATGATGATTTTCTTGCTTCAAATACTTTATTATCAAAGATAATTCATATTCAATATTCAGCTCTATGTCATAAAGTCATATAATATTCAAAATCATTAATAAAAGAATATTCAATGACATAGGATAATGGGGCAACTGAACTATAATTTAAAAGAACATTAAGAGAAAACAAAATGGAATTTTCCAACTATAACCTGTAAAGGAAAAATATATATATTAAGGAGAAAAACAGTTGATATTATAGGGAACTAATAGATAGGAAACGTGTACACATTTTATTGGTAAACATAAAGCATTTAAGTGCACTGGTTTCTCCACAAGAAAAACAATGTCTTTAACAATGACAGAAGAGCACCTATATATAAAGTTCAAAAACACAAAACAAACAAAACTCCAAAGCAGGGATATTTCCTCACCAGCAATATATATAGGACAAAACCTAATCACAATAATTATGTACCTCTATTCTAGATTTATTTTATTACATATTTAGCAATAGCAGGTTTAATGGTTATGATTTACTGGAAGATGAAAGCAGAACAATTTATCATTCTTTCCTAGATCTGCTTTAAATGGATTTCCAGTCATGCATAATGAAAGATGTACAGATTAATATTTACATGTATCAAAAATACCTATCATTTAATTTCAGAGCAATGTGCTACCATTAAAATGCCAATGTTTATCCCATTATATTCGTGTTCAAGCTAGGAAATGTCTCCAAATTCTGTACATACCATCATCCCATTTTCTTAATCAACATTGATTACAGAATTCTTGCTAATTGACTCAGTTGTGTTATGCCTGTCTTGACTCATTCAACTCAAGCAGGGCTCATTAAAATTCAAGTTTCCTGTAATAACATTAGATTATACATTAATATGATCCATTTGTTTAGAGACAAACTAGATCAAATTGCAATATTTTATACATGAACGAATTTGGTCAACGGGCATAGAATTTTTTAGTGTAGAGTTAGAGATATTAGAAATGGCATTTTTGTTTTCTTTGTAGTTCTAGTTATTATTGGGATAATGTGAAAGGGAAAAATACATGTGATCCACAATGAAAATGGCTTAAAATTATATATTTAAGTATTTTAGCCACTAAAAGGAAAAGAAAAAATCTTTTTTAATGAAATAGGACTTTTGATGTGATTGATTTTTATGTTGAAATTACATCAATAACACATGAATGATTGAAAACACTAATATATTTTTGTTAACCAAAAGTAAAGAAAGAACAACTTGAAAAAACAAGAATTATCCACTATCCCAACTATACTTTTTAAAAGGTTTTATTTTTTGGTTCATTTTTGAAATTATGGTAGGGTAAAATGAACTTTTCTTTTGGTGCATAGTTCTATGAATCTTAACACATGTATAATTTCATGTAACCCCAACATAATATTGATAGAGAACATTTGCATCATCCCAAAAATTCCCTCATGCTATCTCTTTGTAGTCATATCCTCCTGTGACTTCTGTCAACCCCTGGTCTGTTCTCTCCACTGTAAATTTTTTTCCAAGAATATCTCTGATATAGAATCATATAGTATGTAACCTGCTGAGAATGACTTCTTTTACTCTGGAGAATGTCTTTGAGATCCATCCAAGTTGTTGCACGTATCAACACGTATCCAAACTGTTGCAAGCACTGATGACCACTATTCCATTGTATGAATGTATCCCAATTTGTTTATACATTCTCCTACTTAAGATCTTTTCCTTTAGAGATTGTAAAATACATTCATAACCTTGCATGGTTTACATAGAATTAATATTTTATCACTTCCATTGGAATGTAGAAATCTTTCCACCATATTCCACCCATTATTGTCCTATTTTTATGCTGCCGTTGTCTTATATTTTGCATCTATATATGTTGAAACTCCCATGAGGCACTGTTATAATTTTTGTTTTCAACTTTCAAAAATATTTTAAAGAAGTAGTATCTATTACATTTATCATATATTTGAAATTTAGCTTCTCCTACTTTATTCCTGATTTTCCAAGTTTCCTTCCAGTATAATTTTTCTTCTGTCTAAAGAATTTTCTTTAATAATTATTTCAGAGCATTTTTCAGGCTACAAATTATTTTTGTTTTCCTTTATCTGAGAATGTCTTTATTGCATCATCATTCTAAGGGATAATTTTACCCAATACAGCAATATGGATTGACAGCTCTTTTCTTTCCCTATTCAAAAAAAAAAAAAATTGTGTGTCCCTTTCTTCTGGCCTCCAAGGTTTGCAGTGAGAAGTCTGCAGTCATTCAAATCACACTGCTCCTATGTTTGCTGGCCATTATTCTGTCTTCTTTTGAAAAGTTTCTGTTCATGTCCTTTGCCCATTTTTTAATAGGGTTGTTTGATTTTTTTCTTGTTGATTTTCCTAAGTTCTGTATAGATTCTGGTTATCAGCCCTTTATCAGAGGGGTAGCATGCAAATATTTTCTCCCATTCTGTAGGTTGTCTGTTCACTCTAGTGATAGTTTCCTTGTCTATGCAGAAGCTTTTTAATTTGATCAGGTCCCATTCATTTATTTTTGTTGCTTCTGTGATTGCTTTGGGGGTCTTCTTCATAAATTCTTTGCCTAGGCCAATGTCCATAAGAGTTTTTCCAACATTTTCTTTGAGAATTCTTATGGTTTCACGTCTTAGGTTTAAATCTGTTATCCACTGTGAGTTGATTTTTGTGAGAGGTGAGAGGTGTGGGTCCAGTTTCAGTCTTCTACATATGGCCATCCAGTTTTCCCAGCACCATTTATTGAATGGGGAATCTTTTCCCCAGTGTACGTTTTTCTGGAATTTGTCAAAGATCAGGAGACTGTATGAGGTTGGTTTTATATTTGGGTTCTCAGTCCTGTTCCATTGGTCTATGTCTCTGTTCTTGTGCCAATACCATGCAGTTTTGGTTACTATAGCCTTGTAGTATAGTTTGAAGCCTGGTAGATAGATGCCTTCCAATTTGTTCTTTTTGCTTAAGATTGCTTTGGCTAGACGGGGTCTTCTCTGGTTCCACAGGAAGCGTAGAATTATTTTTTCTAGATCAGCAAAAATTGATGTTGGTATTTTGATAGGGACTGCATAAAAAATTGCTCAACTTCTCTAATCATTAGGGAAATGCAAATCAAAACCACAATGAGATATCATTTAACTCCAGTGACATTGGCTCATATCAAAAAATCCCAAAACAGCAAATGTTGGCAGGGATGTGGACAGATAGAAACACTCATACACTGCTGGTGGGACTGCAAATTAGTACAACCTCTATGGAAAGTAATATGGAGCTACCTCAAAGCATTAAAAGTAGAATTACCATTTGACCCAGCAATCCCACTACTGGGTATTTACCCAAAGGAAAAAAAGACATTCTATAATAAAGACATCTGCACACGAATGTTTATAGCAGCACAATTCACAATTGCAAAGATGTGGAAACAACCCAGGTGCCCATCAATATGTGAGTGGATTAATAAAATGTGGTATATGTATACCATAGAGTATTACTCAGCAATAAAAAACAATGGTGAATTAACACATCTGGTATTATCCTGGTTGGAGCTAGAGCCCATTCTTTGAAGCGAGGTGTCACAAGAGTGGAAAAACAAGCACCACTGGTACTCACCATCAAATTGGTACTAACTGATCAACACTTACATTACACAGGGCAATAATATTCATCAGGGGGCGGGCATGCAGGAAGGGGGTGGAGGGGATGGGAAAACTCTCACTGAATGGATGCGGGGAGCACAGTTTGGGGGATGACCACGGTTGTGGCTCTGACATGGGCAGTGCATGGGCAACATATATAGCCAAAGTGTTGTACCCCCAAAATATTCTGAAATTTAAAAAGTAAATAAATAAATAAAGAACCCCCCCAAAAGAAAAAAAAAAAACAAATCACATTGTTCCCCTTTAGGTAATACATTATTTTTCTCTGGCTGTTTTCAAGATTTGTATTTGTTTTAAGTTTACAGAAATTTGATTATGGTATATCTGAACATAGGTTTCTTTGAGTTTCTTCTGCTTAGGCTTCCTTCAGCTTCATGAATCTATAGTTCTATGTCTCTCACCAAGTTTGGGACTTTCAGTCTATCATTTCTTCCAATATTTTTTCAGCATCACGCTCTTTTTCCTGCCCTTATAGAACTCCAAATTTTTTATCTTTTATTGTTGTTTTCTCACAGGTCAGGTCTCTGAGGCTCCTTTTTTAAAATTATTTTTTTTTTTATTTCAGAGTATTATGGGGGTATAAACATTTTGGTTACATAAATTGCTTTTGTACAGTTTAAGTCAAAGTTATAAGTGTGCCCATCACCCAGATAGTGTTCATTGTACCCGTTAGGTGTGAATTTACCTATCCCCTAACCCCCCACCTGCTTGATTTCTGATGAATGTTACTTTCTTGTGTGCACATAAGTGTTGTTCAATTAGTTCCAATTTAATGGTGAGTACATGTGGTGTTTGTTTTTCCATTCTTGTGATACTTCACTTAGAAGAATGTTTTCTAGTTCCATCCAGGTTAATACAAGAGGTGTTAGTTCACCATTTTTTTTATGGCTGAGTAGTACTCCATGGTATAAATATTCCACATTTTACTAATTCACTCATGGATTGATGGACACTTGGGTTGTTTCCACATCTTTGCAACTGTGACTTTTGCTGCTATAAGCATTTGGGTGCAGGTGTCTTTTTAATAAAATGTCTTTTTTTCCTTTGGGTAAAAACCCAGTAGTGGGATTGCTGGATCAAATGGTAGTTCTACTTTTAGTTCTTTGAGGTATCTCTACACTACTTTCCATAGAGGTTGTACTAATTTGCAGTCCCACCAGCAATGTATGAGTGTTCCTATCTCTCCACATCCATGCCAGCATTTGTTGTTTTGGGATTTTTTGATAAAGGCCATTCTCACTGGAGTTGAGTTATATCTCACTGTGGTTTTGATTTGCTTTTCCCTGATGATTAGAGACATTGAGCATTTTTTCATATGTTTCTTGGCCATTAGTCTGAGGCTCCATTTATTACTTTTCTTCAACGTTTGTTCCCTCTCTCTCTCTTTCATGTTCACATTGAATAAAAGCTATTGATCTATTTTCAAGTCCACTGACTCCTTCATCTCTCATTTCTCTTCTGCTATTGAGTTTGTTCAGTGGGGTTTTCAGTTCTAAAATTACTATTCCATTCTTCTTCATATCTTGTATACTTTCTACATTTTCTATTTTAACATCATTTCAAAGTGTTTTAAATTGCTTGTTTGAACATTTTTATAACATCAGCTTTAAACGTATTTGTCAGATAATTCCAACATCTCTGCCATCATTTGATTGTTTTTCCCTGCCAAGTTGATATTATTATGGTTCATCATACACTGAGTAATTTTGGATTATATCTTTGACATTTTGGAATTTACATTATGAGACATTGAGTCTTGTTTTAATCCTGTGAAGAATGTCAAAATTGATGTCTTATTATGAAATACACCTGGTTGGGTTCAGGCTGCAATGTTTAACCTGCATTCTTTGGTCTACGGTTCCAACGTCAGTTCATTTTTAAAAGCTATTACAGTGCCGCACAATTCCATGTCATGTATGCAGCACAGTGTTTAATGAATAATGTGGGCAGAAATCTTTTAGTTCAGTTCTTAATGACTTTTGTATGATAGTTAGGATTAGATCCTCACATGCATTAGGCCACAGATGGGTCCGGTAGTTAACAAACTACTTTATGGGATTAGTTGTCTAAACTCTGCCTCTCCACGATCTCCCCCACTCTTCCCTTGGGCTTTTTGGATCCTACAGACAGAAAGCAACTAATTCTACAGTTGAGCCCAAAAGGTATAAGGAGATATATAAGTAATAGATATACAAATACAGAACTATATAACTAAATGCTTTTTCCATTTCAGAGTCCTCAAATAGCTGTGCCACATATTCTGTCAACGTTTTATGTGTTCTGTGGCAGAAAAAAGGGTGCACTAACTTCATCTTATCCCAAACTGGAAACTCTGCAGTTATATATTTTTCATATATTGCTTTTCAAATAACAAATGTATCATTTTTATATTAATAACTAGAAATGTGGGCACAAAAAGATTTTAGTTTTTTAAATCAGATAAATCTGACACTATAGAGTAACATTGGAAGCTTATATATATATATATATATAAAAATTGGCAAGTGTTTAGTAACTTTACAAAATTTTGTTTTTCTACATTAAATGTAGGCAGAAAATTCAGCATCTAGTTTACCCATATGTTAATGCTATCTATATTAAAACATGTTTTATTATATTTTCACTGACATTTGCTTAATATAAATAGATACTAAGATACTTTATGCCAGTCTTGAAAATAAATATTGTAAAGGTTTGTAAGTAGAGAAAATAGTTTATATAAACTACAAATTACCCTAACTGACAAGTATGCAAAAGAACAAAGCCACATACATTTATATACATAATGCATTTGTTGTATTTTCAGGCTATATTAATTCACCCAATATCATTTGGGGTAAATAGTAATTCATTTCTCCTATTCCTTTTTAAAAATATTAATTGTAATTATATTTTAATAAAATAAACAAATTTAATAATTCCATATTAGCTTGAAATATTGAAAGTACCTGATACAAAGTATAACAAATGAAACCAAATTTTGTCCATCGTCCTCACAAAACATATCAATCTAGCATCTATCAGTGCTGCACAGTAGACCAAAGTACTACATCTTGACCTGTATGTACTTTGTCAGGTTATGGTTTGATGTTTAAATAACTATCAAATATTCAGTGATAATACTGTTTATTTTTCCATGAATATAATTTATAGTATTTTTGTAGGTAGTGCAATTATTAGTGCCTTTAGAGATTTAAAGTGTTCATGAAAGCCATTATGCAAGAATATAAAAATTGTAAGATAAAAGAAAAGTATTATTATTTTAAAATGACAATAATAAGAATTGCATCTTTCACATTTTTCAGGTTGTGCAAAATATTTTTTTAAATTATTATGAAGAGAGTTCAAGCCTTTAAATAAACCTGTACTTGATCAGTGATTTTTTTTTTAGCTAAGAGAAGACTGTTTGTAATTTAGAAACTATAATCCCTTTCACAACTGATACTGAGTATGCGCTGTTTTATCATTTTTGGCAAGAATTGGTGTTTAATTATTTTGACACATTGGGTACTTACATTGCCACTATCATATAATTTAAATTGGTATTATTTAAAATGATAAAAAAAGACAAAGTACCAATCAGAAACTAAGTTTAGTATAGTGGAAAAGATTCATCCATCGAATTGGATTGATAGAAAATGTGATAGCAGTTTAGGAGAGGTTTTTTCATCTGTCCCTTTCTTGGTGACTCACATCGACAATTGAATTTTGATGTCTTTTATTTCTACAGAGTATTCCTTGTAGTCTCTTCCTCAAGTATGGCTGTTGGCTATTTTTTTCAATTTTTTGAATATAAAATTATTTCAAATTAAATACTCACTGAATGTGGCTGTGTGTTTATACTTGTGAAGACAAATACAGTGATTGATTATATTGTTAAATTTTCAATAAGAAATGTGACCTTTGGCTTATGTGTGACTGTGGTTTTTACTTAATTTTTTATTTATGTTTGACACATAATATTAATGATTACTTGTATTTTGGGGGTATAGTGTGATGTTTCAATGCATGTATAGACTGCATCAGGGTCAAACTGGTGTAATTACCATATCAATACTTTAAATATTTATCATTTCTTTGTGGTGAAAACATTGAAAATTTTATTTTCTAGCTATATCGAATATACACTATATCATTGTTTGCTATATTCACTATACTGTGTTTTATGAACTTAGTAGTGAAAATCAGGCCTCCACAGTCATATTACATATGGATATTCTAAGTTCTACTTTCTGCAACTACAAAGCTTAGGAACAGAAGTTGCAGTTTGCAAAGTTCATCTATGGCACCATAATCTAGAAAATTGTTCTCAGAGATGTACTTCCAAGACACTGCTTCATTAATCAGTAGTTCATTCTTTCTTTAATAATCTCCATAAATGCAACTCTTTTAAATATATATATGTAAAATGCATATTTTGTCAAAATAATATGTACATATAGGTAAACAGTATTGAAAGACATAAGAAAGAAGCCAGAGTACTAATCTGCTTCCCACCAGTCCTACTCCCCAGTTCCACATCCCTAACATCAGGCAACTAGTTACATCCTCTGAAGCTTTTTCTACAATTTTTTTCCCCATAATTTTCAAATATCATGCTTAATGATATTTTTTAACTTTAGATATTATCTATTAATTTCCTCTAAGATTTAGTACTCTTAACACCAACACCATATTGCTTGGCTTTGGGGAGAAGGAAGCTCACTCCCTCTTGTTGGGGAATAGGACAGAAAAGTAGTTAGTCCTGGTGAATCATTCTAGACCATGAAGATCCACTTTTCCTCCAGCCTTATGTTTTCAAACATGGACATCTGTGTTGATGTTTCTGGGTATTAAAACTGGTTTGGACTGATTTACTCCTACTGAATCCTGGAAGTGGTGCCTAGACAAAACATATTTGTTACTTGAAAGCACTCTGTTCGTAGTTTTGAGTCTCAGTTGGAGTCTCACTAACCAAGCCAAGTAAAAAAAGTTTTAAAGTCAATAAAAAGGTTCTCTAGACCAAAAGACCTAATAAACAGAATGAAAAGGCAACCTACCAAATGGGAGAAAATATTTGCAAACCATATATCTGATAAATGGTTAATACCAAAATATAAAAGGAACCCCTGAAACTTAATAACAAAAAATTTCAATTCAAAAAATAACCTGATTAAAAAATGGGCAAAAGTCCTGAATAGACATTTCTCCAAAGAAGATATGCAAATGACCAACAGGCATATGAAAAGGTTTTCAAATCACTAATGATCAGGGAAATGAAAATCAAAATTTTAATGAGATATCACCTATCATGATCCTACCTATCATGATCGCTATTATGAAAAATAAATTTTTTTAAAAGATAACAAGTGTTATCAGGATGTAAAGAAATTGGAATCTTTGTTCACTATTGGTGGGAATGCAAAATGGTACAGATACTAAGGAAAATAGTATAGAGATTCCTCAAAAAATTAAAAATAGAACTACCATATGACCCAACAATCCCACTTCTAGGCATATATCCAAAGGATATAAACTCAGTATTTTGAAGATACAACTGCTCTCCCGTATACATTGCAGAGTTATTCGCAATAGCTAAGGTATGGAAGCAACCTAAATGTCCACCAACAGATGAGTCAATCAATAAAATATGGTATATACATAGAGTGGACTTGTGTTACCCATAAAAAATAAAGGAACTCCTGCCATTTGTGATAACATAATGGACTTGAAGGACATTATGCTTAGTGAAATAAGTCAATCACAGAATTATAAATACTGCTTGATTCCACTTATGGGAGGTATCTAAAATAGTCAAATTCATAGAAGAGAGTAGAATGGTGGTTTACAGGGACTGGAGGAAGGGGCAGATAGGGAGATATTTGTCAAGGGGCAGAAAGTGTCAGTTATGCAAGATGAATAAATTCTGGTGATTTGCTGTGCAACATAGTGCATATAGTTAACAATACCGTATTGTGCACTTAAATTTGTTAGGAGGGTGGATTTCATAAGTGTTCTTGCCACAAAAAAAGGAGGCACACAAGGAAACTTTTGAAGGTGATGATAGGTTTGTTTATTACCTTGATTGTAGTTACGGTTTCATAGGTGTATGCATATATCTAAAATCAATTGTATGTTTTAAATGTGTATAGTTGTTCATACATCTATTATACCTCAATAAAATTATTAAATAAGAGAATTAAAGTCTATCATAGCAAAATGTAAACCATAATCTATACAGAACTTGGAAAATCAACAAAAAAAATCAAACAACCCCATTAAAAAGTGGGCAAAGGACATGAACAGAAACTTTTCAAAAGAAGACAGAATAATGGCCAAAAAACATATAAAAAATTGCTCAACTTCTCCAATCATCAGGGAAATGCAAATCAAAACCACAATGAGATATCACTTAACTCCAGTGAGATTGGCTTATATCAAAACTCCCAAAACAACAAATGTTGGTGTGGATGCAGAGTGATAGGAACACTCATACACTGCTGGTGGGACTGCAAATTAGTACAACCTCTGTGGGAAGTAATATGGAGATACCTCAAAGAACTAAAAGTAGAACTACCATTTGATCCAGCAATCCCACTACTGGGTATTTACCCAAAGGAAAAAAAAGACATTCTATAATAAAGACATCTGCCCTTGAATGTTTACAGCAGCACAATTCACAATTGCAAAGATGTGGAAACATCCCAAGTGCTCATCAATCCATGAGTGGATTAATAAAATGTGGTATATGTATACCATGGAGTACTACTCAGTCATAAAAACAACAGTGAATTAACACCTCTGATATTACCCTGGATGGAGTTAGAGCCCATTCTTCGAAGCAAAGTATGACAAGAGTGGAAAAACAAGTACCAGTGGTACTCATCATCAAATTGGTACTACTGATCAATACTTATGTGCACACATGTAAATGATATTCTTCAGGGGTTGGACAGGTGGAAGGGGGTGGAGAGGATGGGAAAACTCACACCTAATGAGTGTGGGGCACACGGGGGGATATTCACGATTGTAGCTTTGACTTGGGCAGTGCATAAGGAATATATGTAACCAAGGTGTTTGTACACCCATAATATTCTGAAATTTAAAAATAAAAAAGTAAAAATAAAAAATAAAATAAAAATTATCTTACCTCATTGTTTTCTTTGTTGGTTTATTTGTTTATTTTGTCTTTATGTATTTTGTGATTAGAGTTTTCCACAAATAACGAGTGATCACTTTTATATTTAAGAGTAAGAAATAAAAACATGGTTTTGAAGCAGAATAAACATGAATGAATTTGAACTCTCCAGTAAACTAATTCCTTTTCAACTGTGTCAAATGAAAGGAGTTTAATTTTAAGCAAGAGTTATAACTGGGGCTAGTTAAATTTATGGATACCAATTACAAATGAAAATAAGGATGAAAAAATATATAATATATTTTCATACCTCTAGATCAGAGGATGAACCCAAACTGATATCCCAAAGGTAATAGTTTAGAGGAATATCTTCTGAAGAACCTAAAAAAAAACATTGAGATACTGGCATTTGAGCACCCTCTCCTAAAATAAATAAGTCCTCATCTAACCACAAAACTGTGAAGGCTTCCATTTGATAAGCCCCATGTGGTTTCAGAGTTTCTAACTAGAAACATAGTATTGATATGATTGGATAAATATCAAGTGGAATGGGAGTAGCAGGAGATGACATTTCAACTTATTAAAATCAAGATTACTTCAGAAAGAGGAGAGACATTGGCTGTTCACACGAAGAAATGATAAAATTTCAGAAACAGTTCATTAAGGCAATATTTTCAAAGTAGGATGCAATGTATACCAAAGTAAGAAAGTTCAAGAAATTTTTAGGGCACATGAATTTGTATGTGCACCTACAGATATGTTTTCCAAAATTTGTTCTGTGGAAACTTTATAAATATTAAAAGAAAAACTTTCATGTTCATATATATTTGGACATTCCTGAGCAAATTAGAGTTTAAGAACGTCTCATTAATGTGGCAGTAAAATCTTCAAGATAGAGGTATACAGTATATAGAGTTTTCTAAACCATTTTATAACACATTTTAAAAAGAGATTCATAAAAAATATTATTCTGTAGAAAACAATATGAAATACTGGCTTTGTGTGAAGAGCAAAGAAAGGGGAGAGAAGCATCAGAAAAACATAAGATTGAGGGAAGATGTAGAATAAAATTTATTATATGATATTAGTCATACAAATTAAAAGCTCAAATGTACAAAACACTGTATACCAAGATACATGCACATTTAATGTTATGTATTAAACATCGGAATGAATGCCTATGAGGTGGAAGAAGAAACGAGCACAAACAACATTTATGAGGGGGCTCTCCGCTAATTCAAAAGCCCTGAAGGCCTATTGGTCAACACCTAACAAATAGGACTGGTTGGACAAACTACGAAAATCATATATTCTTGAAAAGCTATTAATCCAGCTGAGAATGCAAAAAAATATACTTTACCTAATTATAGAAGAAAAACAAAATCTCAATTTTAAGAAGACATAAGCTCTTTGTGCATAGGAGGTAAGAATTAATCAGCTCAAACTTCAATGAACGTGCATGTGTGTGTGTGCGTCCAGTGTCATAAGCATAAAAAGTCCAAAACCACATTTCTATAGTCCTGTATTTAAACAGGTCAGTCCCTCTAACCTTTTAACCCTGTTGTGATTGACTTGTGCAGATGTCTCCAGAGCTTTATTAAGTTGAGCATGTGACAGAGAAATATATTCTTCTATTGTTCAAATATATTACTGTAAAATTTACATACAATATAATGTGACTCTTATTTGTACAGTTATGTGAGTTTTGAAAAATATGTATGCCCATATAAACACCACCACAATCGTTTTCATCACCATAAAAGTTTCTCTTTGATGTCTCTCTCCCATCCCCAGCTCATGAAAACCACCTAATATAGTTTCTGTCACTATTGATTAGTTGTGCTCAAATCATAAAATATGTTCTCATTTGAGTCTACCTTTTTGTTAAGCATAATGTTTTTGAGATTAATTCATGTAGTTCATCCATTTTTATTTTGGGGGTTTATCCCATTTTATACATTTAGCACAATTTGTAATCCACTTAGCTGTTGAAAATTATGGCTCTTTCTAGTTTTAGGCTTAGTATAAATAAAGCTACTATAAAGCTACTAGGAACGTTTACATGCAGATCTTTGTGTATATAGATGTTCTAATTTCACTGGGCAGATGCTTAGGACAGAAATATCTCAAGCCTATCATATGTTTGTGTTATAACATATATAAGAGAAGCTGTCAAATTGTTTCCCAAAGTGGTTGTACATTTTATATTCCCATTTGCAATGTCTGAGAGGTCTAGTTGCTCCACATCCTAGTCAAAACTTGGCATTGTCAATTTTTTTTTTAGTCAATCAGTTGAGTATCTCATGAGATTTTAATTTGCATTTTTCTATTGGCTAATTATGTTCAGTAGCCTTTTATGTGATAAATAGTCATTCATTTATCTTTTTTGTGAAATATTATTTCAAATATTTTCCCAATTTTTGATTAGGTTTTTTTTGCTCATCTTTGAGTGCAGTAGTTCACTTTATGTTTTGGAGCAAGCCCTTTAATGTACATATATGTCAAAATGATTACATATTGATAGAACCAATGCAATATTACTCATTGATAAACATATATATTTCCCCCAGTTTTAGGTTTATATTTAATTATCTTAAATATGTTGTTCAAAGAGCACATGCAGTTTATTTTGATGAAGTTTGATTAATATTATTTTTTAATGTTTTATCATATCTAAGAAATTTTATCTATTCAAGTCCCAAAGATTTTCTGCTATATTCTTCTTCTATTTTTTATTCTAGAAGTTTTATAATTTTAGTTTTTATCTCCCCAAACTACATAGGGCCAACACTGAGTACAAAGCAGTGACTAACCAAAGTCTTTGTCAGTCCAGCAGCGTGGCATTGGAAAACTTGGGTGTGATGATGGGGCTATACAGCAAAGACAACTCCCAAGTGACGTGAAAACCTGGCTATTGGGCACTAAAGTATAGGATGGTTAAAAAACCTAACAGTAAATCTGTAACTGAAAAAAACTTTTTGAGAGACTAGCCAGTAGAACAGAAAGTTTTAACCCTCCTCAAAATACTTGGAGCTAGTAGTTCATCCAGTGGTGAACTAATTCTAAGGAAACTTCCTACATCCAACTTCCAGCAAGTCTACATCCAGCTTAACTATTAATACAGGGAGACTGACTCAGAACCCTATCCCAGCAATCAGAAGAATGAAGTGAGTGTACATTTTTCTGGCAGAAAATATTATCTTTTTTTCCTTCTTTTTTTTCCACACAATTTCAGAAACTTAAAAAACATAAGAAGCAAACAAAAAAGAAAAAAAAACTGACCTACAATCAAGAGAATATACCAGTCAATAGTAATAACTCTATAGAAGGATCAGTTGTATAAAGGCTTGGAAATGGCATACAAGGTCTTTAATAAATACATAATAAAAATATAAAAATAATATACATACATATGAATACACAGTTTACCCTTAAACAATGTGAGAGTTGGGGTGATGACCACCCACACAGTAGAAAATCCATGTATAACTTTTGCCTGCCCCAAAACTTAACTACTAATAGCCTACTGTTGACCAGAAACCTTACTGATAACAGTCAATTAAAACATATTTTTATGTTATATGTATTATATACTATATTCTTACAATAAGCTAGAGAAGAGAAAATGTTATTAAGAAACCATAAGGAAGAGAAAATATATTTATTATTAATCAAGTGGTAGTAGATTATCATAAAGGTCTTTAATCTCATCGATCATCTTCACATTGAGTAGGTTGAGGAGGAGGATGAAGAGGGGTTGGTCTTCCTGTCTCATTGATGGCAGAGGTGGAAGAAAATACATATTTAAGTGGAGTCGTGTAGTTCAAACCCATGTTGTTTGAGAGTCAACTGTGTAAATATATAAAATATAATAAATATACAAAATAAATATTAAGAATTCTAGGGGAAAATATGGGCAAAATTAAAGAACACAAGGGGAATTTCATTACAGGAATAGAAAGTATACAAAGGGCCAAACTTAAACATTAGTACTGAAAAATATGATAATCAAAATTATGAATTCATGTATGGACTTAGCAGAAACCTGGACACAGCAAAAGAATGGAACAGTGAACTTGAAAAGAAGTCAATATAAATTATCTGAGTTGTAACACAAAGAGAGAGAGAGAGAGAAAACAAAAACACCTGATAAGAGCATCTGTAGGCTGAAGGACAATATCAAATATTCTAACACGGATGTAATTTTATTCTGAGAAGAAAAAGAAAAAGAGAATTAGGCAGAGGGAATATTTGAAACACAAGGTCCAATATTTTTTCTAAAATGTGTGAAATACATAAATAAATTGATCTCAAAAGCTCACTAAGCTCAGTGCTTTCGTAAATTAAAAAAAAAACATACCATTAAAGCATTACATAGTCAGATTGCTGAAAATGAAAATAAGTAACAAATCCTGACAATGCCAAAGAATAAAAGACACATGACATAAAGGAGAGAATTAATCAAAAATTCATTTTAACTTCAAATCGTGATTATTTTGGTGAACTCACCAGAGAGCCTAGGACACAAAGTTATTTAAATGAACTAGCTCTAGATAGTGTCAAGCTTCCTCCCATCCCTGGTGAAAATGTGTGAGGAAGAGGAATTTGACATAAGAAAAAGAAGGCAAAAGGCACAATTACCTTTCATTCAGAAGCCAAATTACCCACACTTACAGGGTGATTCTGTACTCATGTTTCAAATACTATGAACAGTGTGTTCAGGGGGAAAGCTTGCCAATTTTAGGGGAGCTGAAAAAAAAACTGAGATGAAGAGAGACGGGGGGGGGGAAGAAAGAAGAGACAGAGTCTCAATGAGAAGCCTTCTCCAGTACTAGGGGGCATATCTAACAAAGACACTGTCTAAACTTAATTTACTGAATTTTGAGTCAGGAGAGCTAAGAGAGCCATTCTTTGGAAATTTGATATCTCACCTACAAAATAACTTGATAGGCAAGTAAGCTAAGAGAAATCCTTTCAAGACAGTCTGGACATTCGTAGAGTATATTACTGCACAGAAAGCAAACACAGGATTGAAAAACAAAGTGAACTTACCAGAGATTCAAATAATCAGTAGAGCAGATGGACTATGATACAGGGAGAGAAACCACTCTGGTCCTTAGAACTCAAATTCTACCCACAGAAATATTCTGATTTTTCTCTGAAAACATTTATAGTCAGTGACACACTGAATCAAAACAAAGCTGGCATAAAGATCTGAGCCAAATAAGCCAAAGATCAGGTTGGCAGATTTCCCACTCTAATGGCCTGACAAAAAAAGGGACATGCCCTCTTTTCTGTAGATAATTAGTGTTTGTTTCATTTTTTTTCTTGTTCTTTTACATAAAATATATGACATGGAATTCTAGATTATAAGACAGAGGAAAAAGCAAGAAAATGAGAAATATAATCAAGACAGAAATAACTCCAATAGAAGCAGGCCAAGAGTGGCTAAGATATTAAATTTATTAGACAGAGATCTTAATGTAACTATGATAAAATACCTAGTGCAAAAGGTAAACACATATATTAACAAATGAGACATTTTACTAGACATGGAAACCATGAAAGAGGAAAAAATAAAAAATCTTGAAACAAAAAATATATTATCAGAAATAAATAATTTAATAAGAGGGCTTAACAGCTAGGAAAAATATCAGTGATTTTGAGCATGGGAAAAGCCAAAAAATATTCCAAACTAACACTCAAAATGAAATAAAACCCAGCTTTTAACAATAAGAACAAAGCTTCTAAAATATTAGATATAAATATAAAATTGCAGAACATATGTATAATTTGAGTACTGGGAGAAGAAGTTAGGGAGAAAGGAGCAGAATACATATTTGGAAAGATAATAACTGAGAACTTTCCATAAATGATAAACATATACACCTGTGATTTCAAGATCAGACAACCCCAAGTAAGAGAAATACAAAAGGAAAAAAATCAGACATATCATAGTAAAAATCAGTATCTATAGATGCAGAAAAATCATGTCACAAAATACAACACCAATTCATGATAAAAATGCTCAGTAAACTAGAAAAAGATGAACTGTATCTACAACAAAACTAAAGTTAACATGATACTTAACAGTGAAAAACTTGAAGTTTTCCTAATAAGATCAGTAACAAGGCAAGGATGTCTCCTCTTATCACTGCTTTTCCACAACATACTGGAAGTACTAGCTAATGCAATAAGATATGCAAAGGAAATAAAAAGCACACAGATTTTGAAAAAGAAATATAATGTCTTTGCAGATGACCTGATTGTCTGTATAAAAAATTTAATAGTCAGCAAAAAAGTCTTTGAACTTACAAACAATTATGGTAAGGTTGCAGGATGCAAAGTTAATATACAAAAGTCAATCACTTTTCTTTATACCAGCAAAGAACAAGTGTAATTTGAAATTGACAATATAGTACCATTTCCATTAGCATCCCCCAAAATGAAATATCTAAGTACAAGTCTAATAAATATGTAAGAGATCTATATGAGGAGAACTACAAAACTCTAATGAAAGATATCAAAGAAGAATTAAATATATGAAGAGATATTCCATGTTCATGGATATAGGAAGATTCAATATTGTCAGGATGTCAGTTTTTCATGACTTGATCTATAGATTCAATACAATTCTAACTGACATTCCAGGAGGTCATTTTGTGGATGCTGACAAACTGATTATAAAGTCTACGTAGAGAAGAAAAAAACCCCAAACAGCCAAAACAATACTAAAGGAGAATAACTAAGTTGGAAGACTGACACTACCTGACTTCAAGACTTATCAAAAAGCTACAGTAATTAAGACAGTGTGGTATCGGTGAAAGAACAGACAAGTAAATCAATGAAACAGAATAGAGAGCCCAGAAATAGAATCACATAGATAGAGTCAACTGAGCTTTGACAAAGAAGCAAAGGAAATACAATGGAACAAAGATAGTTTTGTCAACAAATAGTGCTAGAACGACTGGACATACACATACAAAAAAAATGAATGTAGACAGACTTTACACCATTCACAAAAAATTAATTCAAGAAGGATTATAGACCTAAATGTAAAATGTAAAACTATAAAATTCCTATTAAATAACATAGGCGAAAACCTAGATGACACAAAAGGCACAATTTATGAAAAAAAATTTGATAATCTGGACTTCATTAAAATTAAAAACTTCTGTGAAAAACAATGTTAAGAAAAAGAGAAGATAAGCCACTTACCAGGAGAAAATATTTACAAAAGACACATCTGATAAAAGGCTGTTATTTGAAATATACAAAAGCTCTTAAAATTCAAGAATAAGAAAGCAAACGATCCAATTAAGAAAATGGGCTAGAGATCTTAGGAGACACCTCACAGATGGCAAATATGTATCTGGAAAAGTGTTCCACATCATACGTAATCATGGAAATTAAAGTTAAAACAACAATGAGGTACCACTACACGCTTATTAGAATGGCTAAAATGCTGAACACTGACAACACCAAATGCTGACCAGGAGGTGTAGCAGCAGGAACTCTTGTTCATTCCTGGTGGGAATGCAAAATGGTACAGCCACGTTGAAAGACAGTTTGGCAGTTTCTTACAAAATTAAACATGTTCCTATTATATGATCCAGTTATCACATTCCTTGATATTTACCCAAAAGAGTTAAAACTCATGTCCACACAAAAATCTGCATACAGATGTTTACAGAAGCTTTATTCACAGTTGTCAATACTTTGAAATAACCAAGATGTCCTTTGGTAGGTGAACTGAAAAATAAACCACCACATCCAGACAATGGCATATTATTCTCTGCTAAAAACATGAGCCCTCAAGTCATAAAAAGATATGGAAGAACCTTAAATGCACATTATTAAATGAAAGAAGCCAATCTGAAAAGACTACATACTGTATGATTTCAACTACATAACATTCTGGATACAGTAAAAGGAACAGTGGTTGCCGGGGATGGATTGGCAGAGAACAGGGAAAATTTAGAGGAGTGAAGAGACTCTGTATGACACTATAATGGTGGATACATGTCATTATACATTTGTCCAAACCCATAGACTGTACATAAAATACCAAGGGTGAGGCCTATTAAACTATGGATTTTGGGTGATGATGATATGTCAATGTAGGTTTATCAACTGCAACAAATGTACTCAGTAGTGGGGGATGTTGATAAACAAGGAGGCTATGCATGTGTGGTGGGAGGGAGTATATGGGTAAGATTACCCATATACCCATAAATCTTTCTCTCAGTTTTACTGTAAGCCTAACACTGATCTGAAAAAATAAAATATTTTAAAAATATTTCTTCTTCACTCACCAGTGAAAATACTTATTATTTCCATATAATACTGGCTCATATGTTCACTAACTTCAATATAACCATATATTTCAAGTCATAAGTGAATGTTTGCTGACATTATAAATAACATTAAATAACCAGTTTTTACAAAGTAAATAGCCCTGTCTTACTGGTTTTCTGATCAATTGCCTTAGGAATTACTTTTTTTTTTATTTGAGTACATTTACTGATTTAACAAAAGCATGGATCATGAATTGCTTGGCATTAAACTCATAATTTGATTATTGGTCAAATCCAAGACTGTTTTCAAAAAGCTCTCATATACTTGCCATGATAAATGAATATGGAAAGCCCCAACATAGGGAAAGTAGATAGCCACATTGAAAAGTAGAGTCTGCAGACACTGTAATCAAGTTTCAAATTCTTATATTAAACTCCTTGAGGAATTTAGGAATCTTGCCAAGATTTATTAGGGGTAATCTCAAAAATACTTTTTTTCCTAACAATGATATATTTTTAAATAATTTGTTAGGAAGCTACAAATATATCATTCTATGGCATTATTTTTGTTTGTTCATAGATGAAAAGATTGTCCTCTCTCTTTTATATCTATACTATTAGTTCTTCATGACAAATACTAAATTCCTAGCTTGTCAATAACAATTATATGCAAAACATATTTAATTAATTCTGTCTTAAAATAAGTGGTCTAATCTATTAGTACCATGTCATATCTCTCCTTAAACTTGGGAGGCTCACTACTAAACAGCATTCTTTTGTAAGGGCTCTTTTTTCTCTACATCTTTCTAGTTTTAATCAAAATTATAATCCTTTCCCTTTGCAATTTGTGGAATTTTTACAAAATGATTTTTTTTTTACAAAGCTGTTTCCGTTTTTCAATTTCTTGCTTTTATTCCCTTCCCCCTTTACTTATAATTCAAGATACTCCCATTTAATAGCCTTTCACTCAACTCCTCTCTCTTCACTTTGCAGTTCCCCGTTATTCTGTATAATACCTTATGCATTCTCGGGTGAAACTCATACATGTAAATGAAAACTAAAATTATGAGGAAACAAATTACTTCTCTGCTCTACTTCCAATATACACATGTTAGAAATATCTTACACTGATTTGTAATTTTTCTAATAATCACTATAATATTCCAAGGGTAAGCAAGTAGAGATCAAGAGGCAATAACTTCAATTTGCTTGTTTTTTAGTGTAGTGTCATTTCCCTTACTGTTTTTCTCAATACAACTAACACAATACATATGACTATATGAATATCACTTTTTATATTATTTCAAAATTGAAAAAATTATAAATTTCCCACCTTTTGTTTTATACTTCTTATAATGCTGCTTTTTTTGTCATTTTCAGCACTCACATTTGAATGTATTGAAGTAAGACCCACTGCCGCCTCAAGAAAGACATAATTAGAGTTTCAACAAGCTGGAACTTACTGCTATTTCACATGATATTTTGGCAAGTTGTCTTGTTCATTCTGTGTCATTAGATTTTAGAAAAATAACAACTGTTGCCTTCCTTTTGAGAACATAAATACCAAAATTTTTATGTTATCCTTTAGGAGAGATGAGGTGCTTTAGAGGAGGTTCCAATAAACAATACCCTGAGGTCAAGGTTAACAATTTTGGCATAAATTCAGGATGTTTAATATTTTAACACATTGTAAAATTAAACGCTTTCTTATTTTAAGTGCCATTTGAATAAGTAACATTTAAAAATAAACAGCCAAAACTTTTAAAATATTATTTAAATACAGAAAAGTCATGGAGGGACACAAAACATAGGATCTCTCAAATTACATTAAAAACTGATGAGGTTTTCCTTCAGGATACAATGACAATGCATTTGGAAAGAGGAGGTATAGGTGCTATATACCTAAGTAAACAATTATGTGACTTACTGGGTTTTGCTATTTTGTTTTTCATTTGCAAAAAAATTCAAAAAGCAGGGTTGATCCTGGGAAAAAATGAAACAGCAGGCAGTTGGAGATGTTCCCGTTGCTTTTGCCATAACTGGTCCCCAAGTCATATTTAGTCCCTGTGGCAAGGGGAAATATAATTGTGAGGCCAGTTTTATATTGTTTTTATTTGCAGTGTATCTCTTTAAGATTATATAGTTAGTATTAAAAATTGCCACCTTGATGTGTTATATTTTAAATAAAATCCAACAAAACAAGAAAGTTTAAAAGTGCAATTAATTGATGTAATGAAGAGCTAGGATTTGAGAGTTGATGCTAACCTTGTTAAATTGGTCAAGGCAAGATATCTGCAGGTTATATTTTATTTATTATGCGCATATTACTTTGGAGTCATATTTAATATACATTTAAAAAAGAAAGAAAAAGAAGAAAATTGTGAATTAACCTGTTGTGGTGTGTGGAAAATATGGGAGCACTCTATAAAGAGATTTATTTTTTAATGGCTAGGTATGCAAAACTCACTAAAGAAATTTCAGAATTGTTTTCTTTACAGGGTTATTCACATAGAATTCCCACCATTTCAGATAACATTTAAACTCTAAACTTTGTTTGCTTCTCATAACAAATAAAACTATGAACACATAATAAATTCAAATTGTAACTGTCAATTCCTAAGGCCTAAACAATTTGGTTTGAATGATCAGTTTGTGATATGTCAAACAATCCATCATTCTCAGAGTTTAAAATGAATATGCCATTATTCTCAAGGGAAGTTTAATTCATTTGCAATGGTAACTTCTGAAATACTAATGGAAGTCATAAAATATTATCTCTATATTATTAATAAATATAACTTAGAATAAGCTATAATTATATGAAAAATAAACACTTTCAGTGTATACATATTTTCTTGAGTACTATTTATTAGGTTAAGGAGTGAAAATAGTATGGTGCGTATACCCGCAGAAGTGCCAGTTTATAAGATTAGAATAGAGAGACAGAGTTCCCTTTAGGTTCTATTCACGACAATTAGAATCTTCAAGTGTTGTGCTAAAAAACTCCACAGTTTCCATAGCACCACAATTAAGCACCAGGAATGTAACTTTGAATCAGAAACACTAAAACAAAAACAAAGATACACTTTTTTGAGATTAGAAATATTATAAGGGACATTAGCATAAAGCATATTATTATTTCTCAAGCAAAAAAAAAACCCTTAATTTTGGCCACAATGTAACAATTTTATAGCATTTTATTGAAGAAATTTGTATTAGAAACTCACAAGTTCTTCCTGATTTAAACAACCAGTTAAAAAATATTTGTTGAACTAGTTTGCAGTTCCACCAACAGTATATGAGTGTTCCTGTCTCTCCACGTCCACGCCAGCATTTGCTGTTTTGGGACTTTTTGATAAAAAGCCATTCTCATTGGAGTTCAGTGATGTCTCATTGTCCTTTTGATTTGCATTTCCCTGATGATTAGAGATGTTGAGGATTTTTTCACATGTTTGTTGGCCATTAGTCTACCTTCTTTTGAAAACTTTCTGTTCATGTGTTTTGCCCACTTTTTAATGGGGTTGTTTGATTTTTTTTTTTTTTGCTGATTTGCTTGAGTTCCTTATAGATTCTAGTTATCAGCCCTTTATTTGATGTATTTACCCAAAGGAAAAAAAGACATTCTATAAAAAAGAAACCTGCATGCGAATGTTTATAGTAACACAATTCACAGTTGCAAAACTGTGGAAATAACCCAAGTGCCCATCAAGACATGGGTGGATTAATAAAATGTCATATATGTATACCATGGAGTACTACTCAGCCATAAAAAAATGGTGAACTAATACCTCTTGTATTAACCTGGATGAAACTGGAAACCATTCTTCTAAGTGAAGTATCACAAGAATGGAAAAACAAACACCACATGTACTGACCATTAAATTGGTACTAATCGATCAACACTTATGTGCACATATGGAAGTAACATTCATCAGAAATCAAGCAGGTGGGTGGGGGGAAGAGAAGATGAATAAATTCACACCTAATGGGTATAATGCACACTATCTGGGTGATGGGCATACTTATAATTTTGACTCAAATGGTACAAAAGCAATTTATGTAACCAAAATGTTTGTACCCCATAATATTCTGAAACAGAATTTAAAAAAAAAACAAAGAAAAAAAACTTGAATAAATGAAGGAATTCACAAAATGTCATCTCGTGTTTTGTACCATTTTTCACCTGAGTTCATATTCACATATAATGATTAACTGAGAAGCCAAGGTTGGTCATTAGTAAGGCCAAGTCCTAATTTGATCTCATGACTCATCTAATATTCTGCCCAGTATACTATGAAATAACCTATTTGTCACCCTACCATTTTTTATTAGCCACTGTTTATCTCCTGTAGTGCTCTTGGTAGTTATGAACATTTTAATAGTATTGAATGTACCATAAAAAATCCAAATTTTATATATGTTAAATCTTTTCACAGTACACAGAAGTCAGCCTCCTATATAGATCTTATTCATGGAAAAAATCTTGTTTCTAGTGATCCACTATGGTTGGGAGCATGTTCAAGTCTTGTCTCATCAACATTTATCAATTCATTATTAGAATAGAACTTATAAGTAAAATAAACCATATGTCCCTTAATCACACTGGAGATTTACCATGCTGAAATATACTTTTTTTTCCATAAGAAAAGTCTTACCATAATTTAAGTTATTATTACTCAGAAGGATAGAGCTTTCTTAAATTGGGTCACTCCATTGTCAGTATGTTCCACAAAAGCTGACAGTAGAGAAAAAAATAATTTGGAATTTAGCCATATTCATTTTAACTAGTGGATCATATTTAAACAAGTTTTTAACATGCAAAGAAAAATAATCCAATTCCCAAGCCAAGTCACTCTGCATTTAATATCTTGTTTGGCTAATGAAATTATCTTACTCTGGAATACATCTTCCTGACTTTCACATGAAAATAACAGTATTAAACTTTTTTGTCTGTGTCACAGCACACTGCCTAGACAGTAACACTGAGAATAACCAGGCAGGATATTGAAAACATTTAATGGTTTATATTTAATAACTAGAGACTGTATGGGGCATTCCCTTATTAAATATTTACTGTCTGCTACAAAACCAGATGGCCCAAGTTGTTTTTTGGTAATATGGTTCAAAATAATGTATTAGTTTTGCTCTAGTATAAACAAAATTTTTAGGAAAAGTAAAAGAAAATGAAAATCACTATATAAACAGTTTCTACATCAGCATTTTAAACATTAAATTTTAATTCTTTAGAAGCTAAACTTATTATGGTCAGTTGCCAGGATTCATTTTCTTCAAAAAGCTACAAAATCTTTGAATAGGAATTATTGAGCCAAAATGCCAATGGCTGTAACCTTTATGTGCATTGAAACCATGTAATGACTTTGCTAAATCGTGAATACTCAGATGTTATCATAAGTTTACTGAATCTATTTGAGATCCAGGGAATTGTGTCTTTTTGACTCACAAATTCAATGTTGAAAAGCAAAAGCACAATTTCCTTTCCCAGTTATCAACTGAGACCAATGAACATGAAAGACAACAAGTGTCTAATCAATCTGAGTACATAGTAGACATGAGTCATTTGCTTTAAATAGATTACCAGTCCCTCTTCCTACTTAGAAAGAATTAACTTTTTTTTGAATTTTAGGTAATAAAGTATTATTTTAGGTAATTTTTAATGTTCTGCTCAGTGTTGAACTTATGCAAGTTTATGTAAATCAAAATATAAATTTAATGAAATTCAATCAGGTCACGGTAGCATTCATAGTTTGTTACTTGCATAGATCATTATGAACCTGGAGGAAAAAAACGTGTATGTATAGAAATATGAAATATTTTATCAGCATTGCATGAAAATAAAAAATAAATGGTATGTGAAAAATTATGATTAATTTACATAGTTTTTGAAGTAATTAGTTACCTTATGAATGTCCTTCCTTTTTCACACTTCTATAGTTATAGGTCTTACTCTTGTATTGGTAATTACATCATAATGAAGTTTGTGTAAAACAACATTATAAAATTTGATGTTGTGTATAATTCTACATATTTAAATTCTAAGTACAAATAAAAAAACACATAAAATTTATCTCAAAAAATATATTTAAAATTTCATTAGAAATGTTATAATTAAAATTTTCAATTTGATTCTGGTTCATTTTATCTCTTTTGTGATTGCATTATTATAATATTATTAATATTATTTTAACTATCTTTCTGTAGGACTTAGATGGTATTTTGTATACAATCCAAGGCAGAACCAAGCTAGCAGTCTTGAGTAAATTGTATTAATACATATGGTTTTCTAGGCTGGTCCCACACACAGGAAGAATAAAATGCTCCTTACCAGGTATAGCTTAAAGACTAAACCTGCCAAAGTCATTTTGTTTTCCAGGACTATATTTTGCCTGCAATTTCTGGGATTTATCTAAGTGACTTCAAGTTAAGGTAGAAATATGCCTTTAATTTTGGACTGAAATCCACTGATGAAATTAGGTGACTATTCCCCGGTAAAGTGTAGAGGCAGGGGCACAGCTTGGTAATTTTGGAAGAGAAATAGAGACGTGATGAGTCTAGAAGCTGAAGAGGCTGTGTACTTGTAAGTTTTCCACCGTCTGGGTGTCCCATCAGATTCAAGGATATCTTGCATTATGGACTGAATGTGCCCTCCTAAAATTTATATGTTGAAGACCTAACCCCCAGTATGGCTATATGTGGAGATGAGGCCTCTAAGAAATTAATTAAGGTTAAATGATTTCTTAAGGGTGGGACCCGGATCTGACAGGATTAGTGTACTTATAAAAAAAGACTCTCTTCTCTCTCTCTCTCTCTCTCTCTCTCTCTCTCTCTCTCCACACACATGCAACAAGGAAAGGCCATGTGAGGACATAGTGAGAAGGCAGCAGTTTACAAGCCAGGAAGAAAACCTCAACAGAAGCCAAATTTTCTGGCACTTTGATCATGGACTTCTAGCTTCCAAGACTGTGAGCAAGTAAATACCTGTTGTGTAAGCCACTCAATGTGTGATATTTTGTTATGACAGCCCGGGAACACTAATACACCTTGTAACTGTGGCAAGAGACTGAGTAGAGTTTATTATATATCTTTTTTAAAACAGTATCTTCCACATTTTTGTTATATACACATAATGCATCAGTAATGAAATTTGCAAGCAGAAAAAGAATAGTTTCTTATTTATTTCTATTATCTTTTTTTATTTTCTCCATTTTATAGATTAAGAGATTGAGGAACAGGGTACTAATGTCACACACTAAAGGTAAATAGACAATAAGTGGTAACCCAGACTTCTGATACTTTATCCAGTACAATAGGAGAAAAAATAAATAGATATTAAATTTCATTGTAAATATTCTCAGATCTTGTACAATTTGTACAAATATTTCTAAAATTAAAATTTGCCATAAATTTTCTTTTTAATGCAAACATAAACAAGTAAAAATACCTAATTTTTAAAATATGGACATATAATGTTTTCCTCAACCATGTTGCTATGAATCATATAGAAAGATTCTACAGTTGCTTAAATGTACAAAAATGTGTGGAGTGTGATTTTCTGAAGTTAAAAATAGTTCAGGATCATTATATCATTGTTAAAAATCAATCAAACAACAGCAACAAAAATCAGTGAAGGGAAACAGCATGCCTATTTTTGTTTGTTTATTTTACCTTTTCTATTTAGTATTGAAAATATAGGGAAGAAAAAAACAATAAACAAACAAAAAGTAAAAATATATGCCTATTTATCATTCCCAAATTTACATTATACATATGTTCTGAAAATTTGCTCACTTTGCTTTTCCATGTTTTAGAGCCATGCTATTTAGTTATTTATTTTATATCTACTAGGAGTAAAATTTTTTTATTGCTGGCTTCATGGAAAGGCTCCATAAACATTTCCTTTCTGGCCTAGTTTCTACAGAAATCATATCTAAGTGTAAGGCAGAACTGTAGTATATATATTATCCCAATGTTTACTGATATTCTGTGCATTTCGTTAAGGATTTCTAAGGGCTCTGTGTATAATTTTAGATACCAACATGCACAAAACACATTCATGATATCAGCCAGTTTTAAGTCTAGGAGAGGCAACTATGTGCATAGATAACTAAAGGAGAAGGTAGGATATAATTATTTTTCATTTAAAATATAGTCATAATAGTGATATGGCATCACAGAAGGAAGAAATATCTTTTAACTGAAAGTTTTGAAAAGGGATTTTTGAATTTTGTACCACTGAATCATGCCTTAAAGGATAGGCATGATTTCAACTTTTTAGTTGATAGGGAAGGGAAATCTTGGTAGAGGAAACAGAAAAAATGAGGAATGTTTGGGCAATAACTAATATTCATTTGAATGAATTGAGGTTATAATACAGATAGAGTATATATCTTTATTTATTTTATTATCAAGTGTTTAGCTTACATGTTAATGACTTGATTATGGATCTAATTTTGAAAACTATTAATATATCAATATATTTTTGCAAATAAACATGATGTTTACAAAAAACATAAACACACAAAATGACTAATTGTTTTTAAAAATTTTAAATGGAAAAAATGTGAGGATCTATCTAATGATTTGAGAAAAATTTTTTAGAAGTGATGAAATGAATACAGTGATTAATTATATGTCTATTGGAAAAGGTAACATATTTCAGGTTTCTACTATGATAGAATATAGGATGAATAAGGACAGGGAGGTATACCCTATAAATGAAAAACCATTTTGGGAAACCAGCAGGCAGGCTGTGGCTGACATAACACCAACTAATGTCACTTGCGTTCTCTTTGTGCTTGTTGTTTTTGATAAAATGAGGGTGAAGGGAAAAAGTTATCTGGGTGTCCTTTTTTACTCAGCTTTAGTTTTGCAACAACTGTTGTCTTTTCTTTCTTAGATATATGTGGTTCCATTGCATTTCTTACCTTTGTAAATCCCTTTTCCCTAATAAGGAATCAGACGTTGAGTGAGTAAACTGTAGTGAGCTTTAATTTTTTTAAGGAAAATCAACAGACAATAATTTAGGAAGCATACAGTGGTAAAACCTTGTTCATTAGATGTATTTTCTCATCTTCTACTTAATTGAGAAATAATTTATAATCTTCTATTTAACACAATATCACTGTTATTATTCCAGAGCTATTAATAATTGCTTGCATTTCCAAGAATAGGACTATAATATGACATGACAGCAAGTAAACCAACACCAAAGCACATTTGTATTTCCAAGAGTGACCATGTCTCCAAAAATCAATGCACTAGAGAAAAGTTAATAAAATTTCTTCTTGGATCATACCGTGTGGGTTCACATCCTAGTTTCACCTATCATTACCTCTGTGTCTTGGAAGGTTATATAACATCTTTGTTACTCAGTTCCTTCACACACATATGAATGCTCAGAAGATGAAATTATAAAATGCATATAAAGAAAGTTCTTGGACTAGTTCTCTTGGAATAGAGTAATCCTTCAATAAACGTAAGCTAGTGGATATTGTACAATCAATAGTCTTCACTATTCCTGTCATGATGGAGTTTAAAAGGGAAAACAAAATACATAATGTCTGAATGCAGACTAGATGACATAGGTTGATGACAAAGATGATGATGATGTATGGGAAGCACTTGATTCCTTATTCTATTTATCTATCATTCATAGCCTCCCTTCTCTCAAATGAGATTGATAGGAGAAGATTAAACTAAAATATGAGCAGGTGGCAAAAGGAAGGTGGGTGAAGTATTAGCAGGGCCAATAGAACTTCCATTTTATTATAATTTCTATGATTATTGTTATAAAAATATTGAAGTCTGGGATAATATGTGTATTATATTAAGGTTTCATTTGCCTTTACAAAATTTGCCTTTGATAGTATAGGCAAAAATAACCATTAATATTTATCCTTCAAAGAATCACTTATGAATTAATTAAAATGAAACATTCAAGAAAATAAAATTCTCATATATACGTTAAAGTCAAATGTCCACAAATATATCCAAGCCCCTTACTGCATAAAATCAAATGGGAAGATATAAATCCTACCTAGTCTAAGCAAATAATTACATAAGTACTACTATGAACAAAGCATTAATCTGGGTATGAGGAAAAAGAAAGGATTAGACACATTTATAATTTAAAAATAGTATTTAAAATTATGTACTAATACTATGTATTTTTCCCTTCATAATTCTCATCATAAATTCTTGTTCAGTTTCTTTTTTGATGGAATATAAACTACTTAAGGAAAAGTACATCTATTTTGTTTATTATTGAATCCCTGGTATTCAATAAATGTTTATTGAATAACTTAAAAGAGTAGTGAATGTATTAACTAATAAGTAAAATATAAGGTATATTAAAGCTAGACAGAGATTGAACTATTGAGCTTTTAATAGATCATTATTATAAAGCTTTCTTCTCTATAGTTAAAAAGCTCAGAATCTAAAAATATACTCATATTATAAGACTAAATGGGTACTTACAGATGCATTTACTTACTAAAAAAAAAAAATCCTAATTGGAAACGAGAAATTTTACTTTAGCTTTTGAGTTATTTTAAAGTTGTAGTTCCTCAAGGAAATGTTTTATCTCAGATTTACATATTGTATTTCTGGTTCTGACAGAGTGTTAGATATTGCAATTATCCTCTGCAGCAAACAACTACAACTGGGACAAAATAAGCACAGCAATGATTTTAAAAAATTGGATACTGGTAATGTAAGGTTGCGATCTCTAAAATGAGGGAAGCACATGAGGTAAGTTCCATATTCACCCACACTTTCTTTTTAACGGCATTTTCCAAACTGCAGCAATGAGATTTGAGTACAAACAGAAAGACGTGACCTTGCCGGGTGGAGGAAACAGAGATAAAAGCTGCTGAAACGATTTTAATTTGTGAGGCAAGCAAACAGAAAGGAGGTTGCCTAGCAGAGAAGAAACCTGAAAAATATGCAAGAAGTTAAGTAGGACCAAATACTAAACTGTGTGTGTACAGAGGAGAACCTGCCAGGCCTGACAGAAAAGAGCTGCTTAATGTTGAGTAGCGATTCAGTTCAGCAGAGACTAGGAGAATCTGAAGTTACAACACAAAATGCAGAAACCCCGTCGAACATCATAAGACTTCAGCTGAGATAACAGGTGAAGGCATGCCTTAAAAATAAAAAGCATATCCTAAAGTAAGAGCTACTCTATATCCATCCTAAAGAAGCCAAAACTACAGATAGTTCTGTCCCCACAAACCAGAATGGAACACTTCAGAATTCCTGGAGCTTTGGGTAAAGTATGCAAAAGGTTTTTGCCTCGGTAGTTGGGAAAAATTAATCTTAGACTCAGCACTATTCAGGTACAACTAAAAAAAAAAAAGAAAGAAAGAAAGAAAAAAAAGAAAACACAGAAGCACTACCTGACTTGATTAAACAGTTTCCAAGTAACTTAACTGTGAGCAAGTACAGAGCTGAGAACATTTATAGAAATATGAAAATGTCCAGAACTAAACAAGGTAAAATTCACAACGTCTGGCATCTAATTGAAAAAAAAAAAATTTACCAGGCATGCTAAGAAAAATGTGACCTATATTGAGGAGAAATATCAATCTTAAACCAACCCAGAACTGACACAGATGTTAGAATTTACAGAGAAAGATATTAAAACAGTTGCTATGACTCTACTCCACATATTCAAAAATTAACTGAGAGACATGGAAGATATGGATATGGTCTAAATCAATTACCTAGAAAGGAAGATTACACTGTGTAAGATGAAAAATTAACTGGGTAGAATTAGTAGCAAATTTATGATTTCGAAAGAAGGCTTGGTGAATTTGAAGACATTCGTTAGAAACCATCTGATATAAAACTTAGAGAATAAAGAATAAAAACAAAATGAACAGAGCAGTATTGATGAATGACAGCTTCAGTCAAAATTTTTACAAATCACTTAGAAAAAGACAACCCATCTGAATAGAGGAAAGACTTTAGTAGGCACTAGATAAAAGAAGATATGTATATGCCATTAAGCATGTGAATTATGTTTATCAACCATCAGGTATTGCAAATTAAATTTAAATTAAAACCACAAAGCAAAAGAAACACTAGTGACTTGGCAAGGATTTGAAAAACTCCCATCATTGGTGGAATTATAAATTAATACAACTGTTTTTGCAAATTGCTTAGAAATATCTAATGAAGCTGAACATATACATGTCTCATAACCCAGCAGTACTAATCCTAGGTGGAATATTCAGAAAAAAATACAACACACACACACACACACACACAAACACCCCTCACCAAAAGACATGTACATGGATGTACATGGGCACATTTTGAGTAGCCCCAAGTTTCAAACTAAATAAATATCTATCAAGAGTAGAATAGATGGATATTTTATCATATTTTCATGCAGTGTGATACTATATAGCAATGATAATTAGTGAACTACTACAACTTGCAATACCATCAATACAATTCACAAAAGAGACAGACACAAGATATTATACGTGATATATATGTGATTCCATTTATATAAATTTTATAAAAATATGATTTATAATGTTAAAAAGAATCTAGTAGTTACTTTGGCTGGGTAATAAGTGGCAGGGTGCACACCCTCTCCCTCACTTTAGTTGGTATGGCTTGGATAAGGTTCAACTCAATCCTAGTTCCAGAGATGGGTGCATCCTAAACCATCAGCTGTTTTTGTTCCCTAGCTTGGATCAGAAATAGGCATGTGATCTTATTTGAACCAATGAGACCAGGCCAAATATATTGACTGAAACCTTTGGAAAGAGGGACTGTCTCTTGGGAGCCACCGTAGAGTGAGTCATCTGACAAAAAAAATGAAACAGAGCAAAGAAGAACTGAGGGATGGAGTGAGACCAGGTTTTAATGTCATTGTTAGAATCTTTGGATCCAGCTGTACATAAAACTTTGATCAACTTGCAAACTTTTCAGTTATTGAGTCAATTACTTTCCTTTGTTTTCTTTTTAAAATAATGCAAAGTAAAATAAACACGTCTACCAATGTTGAGGCGATTTTAATATACAGTAATTAATTAAATATACCCAATAAAAACTCACTAAAGAAATAAGAAATTGAACAAAATTTATTGATTTTTACTGTTAGTAATCAATAAGTAAAAGAAAAGGAACTAAACTACTCTGTCACAACATATACAAAATTAATTCCATGTAGATTAAAGACCTAACATTAACAACTAGAAGTAAAATACTTTAATATACAATATAGTAGAATATCTATGTGAGTTAGGGATATAAAAGCACATCTTAAGCAAGAAACAGAGAGAACACATCCCAAAGGAAAAGACTGATGAACAGAATTTCTGAATTTTAGTGGATTAAAATTTATCAAAGTACTGCATAAAAAATGAAAGGGCAAACCACAGAAAAAAGGAGTAATTAATAACATATACAGGTCAGAAAGGACTGTATAAGTGTATATTGTATAAGTGTATATTGAAAAATCTTTTAAACAAATACGAACAAAGACAAATAAATCCTTAGGAAAAAATAAGCAAAAGACCTGAGTAAATACTTAATAATAGGGAAAACCCTAATGACAAATAAAAATCTAAAAGTTATCAGTCACATTAGCAATCAGATAAATGCAATAAGAACAGAAGCAAAATAAACAAGGTTCTATTTTACCCACTTTAGTGGTTACTAAATTCACAAAACGTAAAAATCCAACAAGATCAAATGTTTGCAATAAAGTAGAAAACTGTAGGCCTTATAGACTGCTAGCATGAATACAAATTAGTATACCATTTTTGGAAAGAAATTCACATTATATGTTAAAATTTCCAACATGCATCCCTTAAGATGTAGGACTTCCATTCATAGTGAAAGTCTTAAGTACCATAAAAAGGGTTAGGGTTAGGATTAGGATTAGGCATATAGTACTCTGGCTATGTATCCTAGAGAAAAACCTGCACAAAGCCATGAAAAGATATATACAAGATTACTTATAGCTGAACTCTTTGTGATAGCAAATTACAAAAATTTATTCAAATGTCCATCAATATTGGAATAAATGAATAAAGTTCTTGGTTTATTCATACCATGGAATACCAGTGGTAGAAATATGTCAACTACAACTACATTCAACAGTGTAAATATATTTCAGACACATAATGGTAAGTGCAAAAAATAAGACATAAAATATACATTTAGTGTAGTTACAATTTTACAAGGAACAAAAGCCTGGAATACAATACATTATATCTGTATACAGATATAATATATTCTGTATACAGATATATATTATATATATACCACAAAATATGTGGTAAAACTGTGAAAAAGCAGGAAAAATATTAAATATGAAGCCTCAGAATATCGGTCACCTCCTAGGTGAGAGAGAAGGAATGAAGTCAGGGAAGGGCTCACAAAAGCCTACAATTTAAGGAGATACTTTAAAAAAAAAAACAAAACTTTGTAGTTATACAGGTACCACTTGTTTGTAATTCTTTTATAAAAAATTGTCTTGTATCTAGTAAAAGTTTACTATAAAAAATTTTAAACATTGTAGTAGCAATAAAAAAAAATATGTCAATAAAAGGTGTGTAGGGACTTAAAATTCTTTTGTCTATGCATCTATATTTCACAAGGGGAACATCTAATATGTAGTTGCATAGTAAGTTGCCACATTTTAGTAAGTAAATACTGTATAGATGCATTAATTCAGAACAAAATTATAGTAGAAAATAACTAAATCTCATAGTTCACAGACTGATCATGGAGCCTGACACATCATGGAGTGTTCTCAGTGACACCAATCTACCTGTTGTTGACCCTTATATAGGGTAATCCTGTGCAAGCCACATCATCCCATTCTGCAACTAAAGATGACTAGGCATCAGTGACCTGAGCTGCATTAGGGTGGTTAGTCATTTTGATATTGCATCTTGTGAATACATAAGCTGGAATATAATAGTTTTTCATTCTCGGGAAGGAAAACTGAGAAACAGGAAGTTAATCAGGCATTAGCAGGAGTTGAAACTAAAAACACATAAGCTAGAAGATACCACAGTGTGGTAATTTTAACTGAAGTTATCAAGAAATAGAAAGTACAAATAAAATAATCAGTACCTATGAAGAATGAAAAGACATAAAAGTAGGAGAGAATAAACCATTTGATAAGAAAGCAAAAAGAAATGGACACATGTAGAGTAAATCATTCATATTAATGATGGAAAACTATACTTTAAATACATGGATTTACTCTGCTGAAACCTCCAAAACTGCCTTACATCCAGGTCACCTCTCCTGTTTCTGGGTTTCTGAGGTTCTTTGACTTTCCATACATAGGTGATTTTCTGATATAGATCACTTTTCTTGTGTTAACTTTAATTAAATTTAGCCGTGTTGACAGTTTATGGTAAGACCACTGTGAATGTTGTTCATAAAATTTCTATCCAAACTATAATGTTAAACGTGAGGCAAAGGGCATGAGTCATGTAAAAGTGTGTGTATACATACATACATGTGTATATATATGCACACATAGATGCGTATATTTTTTACAAGATTAAGGTAGAATTTAAGATAGTGATTGTATATTAATGTTATATCATAAAATAATATAAAATAATATTTATTAGATGGAGAAGTGTATTACCTCATATTTTCCATATAAAATTAGCTTTGATCTGAAATATATATATTGATATGATTAATTATATTATTTGGGCTTGTTGCCAAATAAGTGAAAAAAACATCTACAAAGTGGCATATGCTGATGATAGTACCTGTCCATTCCTAGACTTTTAAATGATGCATCATAATGCAAAAGGTAGTTCATTCTACACTATCCATCAAAAAACTATTGCCTAGAATGTAAGCTCTGACCCCCCCATCTCTTCAAAAAAAAATTCTACCTGTGCCAAGTCCTGCATTAAGAATATGAATTATGTGACAGCAGCTGTAGTTATGTTCAAGTGGGTGCATATTCGGGCAAGCACTTTACATCAACCTGGATATGCCTGACATAAGAATGGGCATATTTATATTCTCTGTGTTGAATACTGATAATATAATATTTATAGATGTGAAAGGCTTGCCTTTATTCTGGTGCACATTACATTTATTAATTAAATTTGCACGCAGAGAAGTCTGCAAAGATTTATGTAAGTGACTGATCCCTGAACACAATACTCCACATACTTCTCTTAGTGCTTTATACACTAAAGCCTCATCCACACTTACTCTCTCCATTTTAAATTCTATCTAAGATATTTTGGGTTACTGGGGGAAAAGCAACAACTCATTTGCATTACTTTTTACAATAAAATCTTCCCATATTTACACCATGGAAGACAATACAAAGTGTATATATTTTTCCTCTAGTCTTACCACTATTTTTACCATATCTTTTAAACAAAAATTTCAGGCATAAGAAGAATAAAACCAAATATTCTAAATCAGTCTTTAATAAACTATTTATCCTGTGCTGTACTTGCTCAGTGCATGAACTTTTTTTAGAGAAATCCTGAAGATTTTGAGATTCTCATTTTGTAAAGAGTGTTCTTAATAGTATATTAATACTCTCAAAGTATTACTTTAGTAACACATTTTCATTTACAGCTGGCATGTGTAATCCACAGTGATGTGTATATATCACATAGACTACTCAAATACATAGATGTAAACAAAAGGCATAAAGTTCAGCACTTCTAAAGCTGTTACACAGTCACCAGTTCTTGGAATGTTAGTAGTTTCTAGGTCATACTGGGAAACACAGTTAAAGATGATGGGAAATGCTGAGTTATAAACAAAGTTAGTGAAAGAGTTTCCTTTATTTTACACCTCTTCCTGACAGTTAATATACATGGTGCAAAGCTAAAAGAAGAATGCCCCATGTGGGGTTTCTCAAATTTATTTGACCACTATTATTTTTTTAACAAGATCAAGCAGCCTACTTAAAATTAAGTCTTAAATATACTCTTCTACCAATTGTACCTTCCAGGAAGGTAGTTTTTGTAGTTTAGGTTAATTAAAAGTTATTTAGAAATGAATGGTTTTTTTGACATTAAACTTCAAGTTGTCATATAATAATTTACAAATTAATAGCACACCATGCATTCCAGTGACATAAGACTTTCAGGGAAAACATAAATCTCACAGGATTCACTGTGTTAGATTGGGAGTAACTATTTCTTCAATGTGTGTTTTGGATTCAGAGAGATTTGAGAAACAACTTTAAAGGAAGATTTTTTTTCAGATGTTGATAATTTGTTTAGTCTTTTGTAGGTGTTGTGCACTTCTTTCTTGGACTTATCTTAAATCATGACATTATAAATAATACATATTTTCCATTAAAAAGATACCCTTCTTTTGCCTTTTATTCCTATTTTACGTATATCTTATCCTGTTATCTAATTTCAGTACCAAATGAAATGGGTTGTGAATAAAAACAGGTTGTGATTTTTGGTAAACACACATCTCAATGGGTAGGTCTAGATATGTGTAAGTGAACATCTGGTAAACATACTAGCCATAAGACTTACTAGCCACAAGATGGAAACATTGAATAATCTGGCAAGTCAGTTAATTGGAAGTTTAGAGAGAATCTCCTGTATATTAGTTCACTGTTGTGCTTTAGTTAGCATGGAAAAATAATGTTGCATCTTGTTTAAAGAACAGAGGATCTGAAGATCAACGTGAGATGAGCAGGCACATTCTCTCCCAATGTATAATGTATAGTGCTCATCTGGTAATAAACTCTTCATGGAATACTGATGGTGGTTAGCACTCAGTAGACAATTAGTATTTGCTGAGTGGCTTAATGAGTGAATGAATTAATATTGCCAATTTATGAATATTATTAACTCTAAGGACAGATGCTCATCATGTGCAATATTCACCTTAATATTCACTGACCTAGCTATCCTAAGGGAAGGAATTTAGAGGTGGATTCAAGTGCAGTTATCAAACTAGTGAAGTAAGAGGATGGACTACCCCTTGGTATCAAATATGTGGGGAAGCCCATTCCATCCAGGCCACTTCAAAGAACAATATGAATATGAATTTTAATTCCTTTGAAGCCATGGAAAAACAGACAGCTGTTTTGTGAAAAGGCATGCCAAAAAAACCTAGAAATGGTGTTGAAACTTTATGTATCCTATAAAATCAGGGGCACGACCATAGGTAAATTATTTACAGTTGGAGCAAGAGATAGCAAGTTCTTAGCAGAAAAACTTCAAGATTCTAAATCTAGGGTCAAGAAATGATGATTGCATATTAAAGACAATGGGGGAACAGTAATTCAATTTCAGAAAGTTTGAGGTAATATTTTTAGGAGATGTTGTCTTTGACAATTCTATCGAAAGAGCAGGGACCTGCAACTGTGGGAACTCCTGTGTCTGCCCAATGGCATAGCCTGTTGATCCTGCTGTATGGTGCATCTGCTCTAAATCATTTGTGATTTCAAATATAACACTTTTTCTTCAAATAGACCTTTCATTCTTACTGAAATTCCATACTAAATTTCTGTTCACTAAAAATAATCTCTCAAACCAGGAGGAAAAATGTTTAAAAATGTGCTCGCCTACCTTCCTATTCAGAACTGAATTTTAAAGACCCGTTTTCTAAATCTCTATTTTCACCTGGTTTAAAATAAATTTTTTATACTGCACTTTTCCATCTCTTTTAACATTCCGTAACAATGGAGCAAACTGAGTACCACACTTAGGCGAAGCAGTGGAATCAGAAGGTGAAGTGGTTGCCTAGCAACATCACCTCTGAGTAATTAAGCATCTCTTGAGAATTGCTGGATTTGGCTTTACATTCTTGGCCTTGTTGCAAATAGCGATTTGAACCGATTGGACTCTGCCTAACCACTGCATTAAAGATTGTAGTGGTCAAGATGGGCAACCAGGTAAGATTCCTATCACTAAAAATTCTTTGATAAGGCTCATGTCTCACTCCTTTCCTTGCAGTCAGCCTAAGGCACATACTAGGATAGAGGTAACTGTGACTGTTATAGACAAAACTTTACATTCCCTATAAGTAATTCACAATGCAAAACTGCTTTCTGATTTCCAGCCATTCTTTGTCTTGTCTCCTTTAGGTCAGTGATAAACATACATGGAAGAATCCAGGCCAGGTACTTTGCCACCTTGGCAAGGCATCTACACATGGGTTTGAATACATAAAGAGTTTTGGAGGCTAAGTCGGTGTTCATCCATATCTTCAGATTTACAAATAATTTCAAGCTAAAAGTAGCATACAATGTGGAATGCCATCATGTTTTATGACTCTTCTATCATCATGCTCCCAGGAAACTTCTTTGGAACACCCCTTTTCCCAGAACAAGGATATTTCCATCAAAAAGCATCCTCTGAAATATATCATGAGAACAAAGACTGAATGTTCTCAATGTAATCAAGATGCCTAAATACACAAGTCAGAACTGTATATGACTTACAAGACCGCATGTATATTCAGACACTTTAAATTGTGGGATTTAATAAGGTCAATATAAAAAGTGATAACAAACCACGTTTCACTTATAATGCTAGTAATTTTATAGTAAAACCAATAATGTAATAAAGGTTAAAATGATCCCACCAGCTTCATGCAATAAAAAGTAAAAGAAGGTGAATGTAGTGGTATAGCTGCAAATTTGATAAAAGAAGGCTGCAACATGGGAGATGTAAAAAGTCTTTTTTATAGAAAAAAAGATGTCATGCTATTAATGATAATTATATTTCAATGTACAGGGAACAAATACCCCATTATTGGCTTTTCAGAAAAGATAGATTGTTTAAAGAAAAATCATGTAAAAAGAAACTTCCAATTTTAATAAATGGAAATATAATAATTTATTTTTAAAAAGAAGCACAGTGATCTCTTAGAACAAGGTGCATGAAGTAAAGTATATATTTTAGAAAGATGCAATATATGAATTGTCAACATCCAGTAAGTCTTGGAAAGTTTTGCCATCAATGAAGCCAAAAAGGTTTTGAAAGAAATGAAATACATCACCATTTTTAGGAGAAGCAGCCTGTCTCTAGGCTGTCAGTGCCAGCAATAGGTATGTTACTAAGGAAAACAATAAAGCTTAATGGTAGCTTAATCATTTACATGAGATTCTTAGTGGTTTCTGTGACATCCATCTCTTGGCAGAAGCCCAGAGATCTTACATATTTTAAATTTTGAACAGAAATGAAAAGCCAATACACTAGCGTGAAATCAGTCAAGCACCAACCATATTAAAAACACTGTGGGTAGGTTTTTGAAGTTTCCCATTTTGATATAAATGCAAACTCATAAATTCCCTTGAAAAGAAACAAAAAGATTCTGATTTTAGAGAATGACAAAGAAATGTAAGGAAAGGGCATAGAATTTGAAGTTCTTAGCTTCAACATGTATCTAACCCCGTTAACTTTGTGATTTGAAGTCATTAAGATTCTAAATCAGAATTTTACAACTTACAAATGTACAAATTGGCTTACTGATATTAGGTAATCAAGAAATAAATATTAGTAGCAATGTATTATTCAATAATCTTTGAACAAATTTTTACTGAGCATTTACACTGTACCTGCTATGTTAAGCTCTTGAAACAAAGGGGTAAACAAAATATGAGATATGTATCCTGAAGACATATGTTTTAGTGGGGAGTTTCTCTCTCTCTCTCTCTCTCTCTCTCTCTCTCTCTCTATATATATTATATATATATATATATATGTAAAAATGCAAAATTACAAATTCTGGTAAGTGAGCAGTGCAAAGGAAACACAATGTGTTCTGAAAAGAAATAACAAGGATATACCTAATTTAGATTGCAGAGGAAGAAGGAATCAGAGGAAATATCTTCAGTAGGTGGCCTTTTAAGCAGTGCTCTGAAGAATAAATAGAATGCAGCATGAAGAAGCCTTTCAACAGAGGGAATGATGCAAAAGAATATCCTATGTCTGAGGCTGGAAAAGAGATGAGAAGGTCTAAGACCCTGAAAGAAAGACAAGAGTGGCTGAAGCATAGTGAGAAAAAGGAGGAGCAGCTTGAGCAACCGCAGAAGAGGGCTGCAGAAGGAGGGCAAGGCCATACATGTGGTTTTGAAGACTTTCTTAGAGCTGGCATTTCTATTAGTCAGATATACTTGTTTGAAGGTGTTTTTCTACCTGTCTTTTGGTAGATCAATTAGGGGAGAACCATGGAAACCAGTAAGGATGTTAGAAAGAATTCAAATTTCCAAATTTAAAAGGCTCTAGCAAGCTTCCAGTGAAAGATGAATTGCATTAAGGCTTGCATAAGGATGAGCACAATTATAATAGCCCAAGCAAAAGATAAGGAGGATTTATGTCAAACAGTTGCAGTACAGATGTAGAAGAGGGAACATGTATACCAAATATGTAGAAAGGTAAATCAATAGGATATGAGAAGTAATTAGAAGTTACTAACACCTCTCTGAACTAATCTCCATCTATTCTCTGTTGTCTTCACTCTGTTCCAGCCGTACCGGTTGGCCCTGCTTCTGTGGCCACACCACACCCTTGCACAATTGCCTGGAATGTCCACCACCAGCTAATCGAATGGCTACCTCTATCATGTCCTTCAATTCTTTGCTCAAGTGACGATTTTCCCTATATTCCTCTACAACGACATCACTTCCATGAAGGAAACATGATTGATGTTTTGTTCATTTTTGATGGTGGTTGTTGCTATTTTTTTTAAGTGTTTTATTCCTAGAACAGTGCCTGGGTCTCATAGGCATTCAGTAAATTGTTGATTTGCCGTGGTTGATAAGGGCGCATATGAAGGGAAAGTGTTTTGGAAAGGATGCTGTGATGTGGGTTGAGTTATTAATTGGGATACTGTCTAGGCCTCAACAGAGCCATGTGGAATACAGCTATGTTTTGGAGGGGGGTGGGAGTAGACAATAGTAGACAGGTGATAATGAACTCCATAGGCATGTACTTGCAAATCAAAAGTATTGCATAAAGAATAAAAAGTTATAATTACCAAAGAGAATCACAGAATTTTGGGAACTAAGGTATTTTATTGGCAGCACATTTTACTAAGTGTCTGGGTTAACTGTGCCTTAGAGGTAGAAATCCCTGCTCTGGCTTTTGCCATGCTGCTTCGTATGTGTATGTAATACACTCCATTCCACCTTCTGAGATAAATGCTGCAAAGACTTGCCACTCTGAGGAAAGTTCAGACATTCTATGGCTCTCTTCTAGCATCTCCATGTGGGGCTGATTGGTTACTTCAAATTACAGTCTATTCTACAGAATTGACAATCTTAATTTTGAGAGAAAGGCCACTGGAGGTCCTGCTTATGCATTTTGGGCTGAGCTCTGAATTTCTTCAAAATGTATTAGAGTGTTACCCAGCTATCTATAAACTGGCACTTCTCATTTGTCTTTTATTCCCTGTGCTTACATTTTGTTTCTGAACCTCAGAAGTAAAGAGAAGAGAGAGATAATGGAAGATAATGGAACCTCATCCTATCTTCAAACCCACCTTTTATGTTTACAAATTACTTATAAAGAAACATTTTTCCTTTTTATTCTCAAGAAATTATTGCTAACACTGTAATAAGAATAAAATAAAATTATTTCTGTACTGAAATGAAAGAAAATTGGTAGGGTGGAATACTGTCATTATACACAAATTAAGCCAGGGACACACAACCATAATGATAATAATGAAGAATACCTCACAATGCAATAACTAATTGATGAGAAATAATTCTAAGGCACAAGGAATGCAACATTAGAGTACATGTTGAACCTTTCAAAATACCTATAATAAAACATTGCAAGAATTAATTTTTCTGAAAAAAATAGCAGAAAAACATTTGAACAAAATTATTTTAAATATATCTATTCTAATAAAACCCTTCTTTTCATGATATCATTTTATAATATTCTATAAGGCTATTTATCTAGTCATGCCAGTAGAGTAACTATATTTTAGAAGATGCTTTAGAGAATGTGAGTTTCCTTTTATAAAGTGTGTTATTGGTTTATCAGCTACACATGAAAACACAGACTTTCCTATGTTGGAAAACTGTCTATTTCAGTTAGATGACTCTTCAACATCTGAAAAAGTTCTTTTACATGTTTACATTTTAGGGGTAAATCTAAGGGTTTTTTTTAAAATTCATTAAGGTAAGTATTTCTCTTTCAAATGGAGTAAAACAGACATTTATTTTTTATTCAGTTATAGAAATTTTCAAAAAAAATTACAAAAGTAAAATGAATAAGATAATGAATATCAGCCTACATGTGTAATTTCATTCAACTTGTCAGATGACAATCTAACATTGCTGTGCTCTCTTCCAGTTTTATTAAAACTTCCAGAGATTTATTAAAACATATATTTGAAATATTTTTGTTCAAATGTTTTCTTTCTGTTGTGTTTTTTCAAAATAATTTATTCCAACATTGTTGTGCCCTCTTCCCAGTTGGAGTACAATCACACTACTCTATCTCCTTGTGTTCATCAATTGCCTCATCCAGCGATAAAGCCATGAGTTAAGTTGGGCACTATTTGTATCCTTATCACAAAATCTGGGCTGATGGGTTTTCTTCTCTGGGGACTTTTCAAAATAGATCTATTTTAAAAGATTCTCTGGTTTCACGATGTAAGACTATCAACTCAGATATTTCTGGTCAAGCAAATAAACCCATGACAGCTTGACTTCCTCTACTTTAGTATCAGATCCATAGTTCTTTGGTGGTGGGACTGAGTGGTGAAAATGATCGTTAATTCCAAACAAGATTCACATATGTAAAAGCAAGGTTTGTATAAAAAGTTAATTTATACTTGTATAAAGAGGTGTAAAGCAGGAAATACCCATGGAAATAGGCACACCTTTTCAATTAAATGGGTAATTGATTTAATTCAGTGTCTTCACTAGATTTTTGGAAGAGAATTTTTAAATGATTTCTCAGCTTTGTCTTCCCCATATCATGAAACATTTTTAGAATACAGATTTAACATTGTAAATCTATCCTTACTTGAAAAAAAAACTCTTTAAATCTGAAAAACTTATAAAATAATTATAACATAGTAGATTACCAAAATTTATTATTTTTACAACATAGAGGAGAGTCCTAAAAATGGTTATACATTAGTATCAAATATGCTAGGTATGCTGTTGAAATAAGCAGCATGTTTAAAATTACATTAAATATACTAATTAAGTCCAAAAACATATTAAAATCTATAAAATCTTATTGAATTGGGATAAAGGCTATTCACTAAAAACAGGCACACATTTTTGTTCATGAATAGAAAGACTACATATCTTTAAGATGTTAAATCTCCCCAAAGTACACTTTCAACATGATTCCAATTAAAACACACTCTGTGGGGAGTGGCTTGGTCCATATACTGTAGTTTGATTTACTATAAGACTGGAAATGAGTGATCCCTATTCTCCTGTGTTCTACATTTGTCTCTATGTATTTCTTTTCTTTACCCTATGTATAAAAATAGCTCTAATGCTTTAGTTTTCAATAGTAAGCTCCTCGGGAATTATTGATTTGAATATAAGACACCATCAGAGTCTTTTATCATTTCTTTTCCTAACAATGTAGCATCTGCTTTATCAAGCAAATTATAGATGAATGTGAAGAGAAGTTAAAACACATAATATAGACTTGTGGCTTTGTAATGAAGTCTGAATGCTAATATCTTTAGCAGTTCATAATTTTCTTTTTCATTCAGCTTTTCAAAAAATATGTGGTTTTTGTCATGTAAAGATGTATCATAAGCCACATCTTTATGGCCTCTGTCTTTTTTTTGCTTTTTTTCAATATTATTCTTGAATTATATTTAATAATATTCTATGATTCTTATTTATGACATAAGTCTTCTACAGAATGTTGTGAAATGTACTCAGACACAAAAATTCATGACTAAACTCCCCAGTGAAGCTTAAACTCATGAAATTGTTATAGTTTCAAGAAATATACAAAAGTTTTATGTGTGTTTATATGTATATGTATATGTGTATACATATATGGAGAAAGAGAGATGCATAAATTTATGACAGCAAAAACTGACTTACATTTAGGGAGCCTCTAATTTAAGTAAGTTATCATACTAGGCATTGTGAGCAACCAAACACAAAAAATATATGCTTATTGCTTGCATATATCTTAGAATTTTACAGAAGGATTTAGTATGAAGCAAAGCATTTTCTCTTCATTGTGGACGCATGTCATTTTACTCACCTTATGTTATTTGTACATGCATTTTGTGTAATATTAACTCAAAATGCACGGGTGAAAAACTTATAATTTGGGGTGCTTATTTTGCTAGAAAAAACTTAAAGGCATTTCCAAGTACCTTTTGAAAATCTTATACATGCTTTATGTGCTGAAAATATGACTGCCTTTGTAAGCAAGACTTTCTGAGCCATATATAAACAGGGAAACAGAATAGTTCAAGAAACTATTGTGACCAAAATTTTTATAAGTGTATTTTGTTTAGTACACTATTAGAGAAAACACTATTTTGGGTCTTCACTGACAACTGCCTACAGACAAACTATTATGGCAATCAGTTAGGACAAAACATCAATCATCACTCCTTTTTAAGACAATCATTCTGTAGCTTTTATGAATACTCTTAGTTATGACAATCTACGATATAAGGATTCTCTATTCCACGTGGCCCCAATTCCATATTCAGTGATAGAAAATAAATATTAGTTTTCTTTAAAGATTAAACATAATTCATGCTTCTCAGGACTCAATTTCCCAGTGTAGGACAGTTCTCTATGTGGCCTTGGACTGACCCAGTTCTTCCCTCTTTCCCACTTGTAGTTCCCAAGAATAACTGTAGATTGTGCCGGGAATGCAACATCCTGTGATAAAGAGGGACTGGCCAGAATAGTCCGAGCTCTGTTCCAGTCCCTTCTAGAAGCAGGATGTCCTTTAATATGATAGCCTAGGAGTCATGTTTCCCTAGGGTATAAAACCTAGGGCTGCTTTCTGGGGTCTCTCAGCAGCAGTGCCAGTGGAGCATATGCAAATGAGACTCCATGTGCCCTAGGAAACTTTTCTGAGCCTTGGAGGACCAGCTAGTCATAACTCCCAGGCTTCTGTTGTCCCTGGCTGCCTATCTGTAAGTAACAAATCTGTTTCATGTAACTTGTTGAATGTGGGTGTTCTGTCTCAGTATACTCAAACAAGTTGGTAACCAGTACACAGTGAACCTGCTTCACACCTATGTATACAATGTGAATATTAGTAATTCTTATCACTCAAGTTCACAGTAGTCCCAAACATGTAAAACATATAATATCTATAGTCTCTGCAAAGTTTACCACAACTCTACCCCAGCCATAATAAAAAAAAAAATCTGAGAATGCCCAGGTGAACTTCAGCCAATGAAAAAGAAAAATTGCTGGGTTCTGTGGTTCATGCCTGTAATCCCAGCTACTCTGGAGGCTGAGGTGGGAGGATCTCTTGAGTGCCAGGCTGCAGTGAGCTATGATCCCACAATTGTACTCCAGCCTGGGAAACAGAGCAATACCCTATCTCTTAAAATAAATAAGTAAATAGTTTCGTTGGCTGTGCAGAAATTAAAAATTTGATCAGGTCCCATTTATTTATTTTTGTTGCTGCTGTGATTGCTTTGGGGGTCTTCTTCATAAATTCTTTGCCTAAGCCAATATCTATAAGAGTTTTTCCAATGTTTTCTTCTAGAATTCTTATGGTTTCATGTTTTAGGTTTAAGTCTGTTATCCATTGTAAGTTGATTTTTGTGAGAGGTAAGAGGTGTGGATCTAGTTTCAGTGTTCTACATGTGACTATCCAATTTTCCCACCATCATTTATTGAATAGGGATTCTTTAAGAAACTATCACTAGAGTGAACAGACAACCTTCAGAATGGGAGAAAATATTTGCATACTACACATCTGATAACGGGCTGATAACAGAATCTATACAGAACTTAGGAAAATCAACAAAAAAATCAAACAGTCCCATTAAAAAGTGGGCAAAGGACATGAACAGAAACTTTTCAAAAAAAGACAGAATAATGGCCAAAAAACATATAAAAACTTGCTCAACTTCTCTAATCATCAGGGAAATGCAAATCAAAACCACAATGAGATATTACTTAACTCCAGTGAGATTGGCTTATATCAAAAATCCCAAAACAACAAATGGTGTGGATGCGGAGAGATAGGAACACTCATACACTGCTGGTGGGACTGCAAATTAGTACAACCTCTGTGGAAAGTAATATGGAGATACCTCAAAGAACTAAAAGTAGAACTACCATTTGATCCAGCAATTCCACTACTGGGTGTTTACCCATAGGAAAAAAAGATATTCTATAATAAAGACATCTGCACTCGAACGTTTATAGCAGCACAATTCGTAATTACAAAGATGTGGAAACAACCCAAGTGCCCATCAGTCCATGAGTGGATTAATAAAATGTGGTGTATGTATACCATGGAGTACTACTCAGCCATAAAAAACAACAGTGAATTAATACCTCTGGTATTATCCTGGATGGAGCTAGAGCCTATTCTTCAAAGTGAAGTATCACAAGAATGGAAAAACAAGCACCACTGGTACTCACCATCAAATTGGTACTAATTGATCAATACTTATGTGCGCACCTGGAAATAATATTCATCAGGGGTCGGGCAGGTAAGAGGGGGTAGAGGGGATGGGAAAACTCTCACCTAATGGGTACAGGGCGCACTATCTGGGGGATGTTCACGATTGTAGCTCTGTCTTGGGCAGTGCATAGGAAATATATGTAACCAAAGTGTTTGTACCCCCATGATATTCTGAAATGAAATAAATAAATAAGTAAATAAATAAAAGAAAAATAATGTCTTTTTATTGAGTATTTCTGCTACTGTCCTGCATAACTTCAATCTACTGCTCAGGGCTTCTGGTCTTCTACTTAATCTGTTCTTGCAGCTCTTGCTACAGGTGCAGTTCCTCTTGGCAGTTGCAACATTCTTTTGTGCAATATTACTGCTATTCTTTTCTGGACTATTTCTCTGTCTTCCACCCCACTTCCCCTCTCCCTTTCTTATTCTCCTCTCACTGTCTCTTATGCTCCCCTAACAATACATTCTTCCATCAGGAATAGAAACTCCACTGCTGTTTCTTAATGGACAATTAAGTGCCCCCTGGTCTCTACTGCTATTTCACTGTCCATTGACAGCAATTGCATTGTAGTGTCCAGGTTGCAAGCTAGTTCTCAGTGAAATGAGAGGAATGTGTCTCTTTTTTTACCTTTTTTAGGCAGTACCAGCATAAGGTACTTTGCAGCTAAGGGTTTATATTTTTGTTTTGCTTTTCTAATTCTTGGAAGTTTTGTTTACATACACCTTTCTCCCAGAGTCTTTGTTGCTAAGTCACTAATTTACTCATCGGGCCTAGGTTCTTATTTCCCAGAGTAAGTCCTTTCCTAGGAGACGTCACACCTGAAGTCACATCAGCTTTCTTGGAGCCATGTACCAATTTAGCAGTCAGGCCTAGATATATCTAAATCCTACCCTTGGACTTAAATAACTTGATCTTGACTTTCTCCCTACAGAAATTTTGTTTGAAGGGGGAAATATTAAAGTAAATCAATGTTAAATAGAGCATATGCATATGCATATTTTCCTTATAGGTCCATTAGGTTGTAACACACCAAACTGGTAGTTTTTGTTTCCTAAACAGTTTATATTCCTTTGTATTATTTAAATAACTGTTTTGTGGGGCATAATACAATATAATTGGTTTATTAACATAACCCATATCAAATTTGTCTTAATATTTTCATTATCTCTTAATAATGTTCTTGTGTTTTAATTTGTTTTAATTATCAAAAAGCAATGCTAGTGATATTCACTGGTAAGTATCATTTCCATTGTCTCAGTAATATGAATTCTGGTAGAAACACTAAAGCACATAAGACACCAGAAAATCATAAAAAAGATTCAGAAGGTAAAGAAAAAAATTCAAGTTCCTTAAATATAAATTAGAATAATTGATGGGGATTGGTGTATATGAATTACATTTGTTTGAACAATAAGGTTAAAACACTTATATTATATATTCAATATTTATTAAGCTGGTTACATCTTAGCATGGAAAAAGTCATTCCAAGGTGCCTACTTTTCTCCCAGGTTGGGCTATCATATTACAAAATTTTTTTTTTTTCATTGAACACCTTACAACCAAGTTTTATAATGCAATTCTTTCATTTGAAGTTTCTTATTAGTGAATAATATAACCATCTCAAAAGATTTCTTCAGTCTCCCCTTGGACCTTTAATAACAATAAAACAAAGAAAAATGCAATAATAAAAAAATTGCTATTAGGACAGTATATAATTCACACAAACAGATAAAATATTAATAAAAATGCTACTCTGTGAAAATAATCAGTTTTTTAAATGTGTATGATACTTGTTACCTAATAATCAATCTATGTATAATGACCATGTACCTTAAAATAATATAAGTATTAAATTGTTCATGTTGATGTTTTTATCATTTCTCTCATTTTATTTGTTTTAAATTAATGATTCTATATAGAATGGCTAAAGGTGACAATTAAAAACAGATGTAAACAGAAATAAAAATATGGATGTAAAGAAAGAAAGCTAGATATAAGTGCATTAATGAGACTGATAGGAATAAAAAGAAAACTTATTGTCACTAGAGATGTCATGGCGTTGCACATTTATGCTCTGCTAAACTGTACAGGAAGCTTCATGTTGAAAGAGCTTTTGGAACAAATTCTTCTATCAACTTTGAATTAATATTTATATTAATTCTTCTTTTTCACAGGGTACTTGGAAAATGAATTTTTCATTAGCATTAATCCAGATGGTTTAGAATAATTGCTAACTTGACAGATACTATGTTCTGTGTATTAAAATGTGCCTTTTCTAAAACATTTATGTTGTTTAGTATATTTACAGTAGTAAATCCTTTCTTTTTTGCCATTTGCCAAGCTGGTATAATAAACTTCACTTGTATTAATTCTAATTATGTTTGAATGTTTCAAGACAGTATCACCTTCCCTTAAAATAGCATACCCCTATTATAACAAGGCACTCCTTGTCATTTAGGTTCAAAAGAAACAAACATTTATTCTAGTAGACGCTACAGTAAGAATATCTGTCAAGTTGTTTGGTTGTAGAACTTCAGGTTTTTTTCAATTTTTAAAAAAACAGTGCATACTAAACATCTGACTTCCATAAAAAGTGGATGATTGTTCTTAGTTTTTTCTCCACAATAGTTTAAATATAAATTTGAGCAAAGATCAAGATACATTCAATTTAAACATAATTGCTTGAAATTATTTCATTTTTTTGTCACATCACAGTAAATTATACTGATCCTGCTATTTCATTGACAAGATATGGCTTGATACTTTAAGAATCACAATGTGATAAAAATAATAAAAAAGGGATATAATTTAAATGATATATTTCCATCAATTCCAGAGAAAGAGAGAGAGAGAGAGGGGAATCCTTGTACACTGCTGGTGGGAATGCAAATTATTCCAGCCATTTTGGAAAACAGTATGGAGGTTCCAGAAGAAACTAAAAAGAGAATTACCATATGATCAAGAAATCCCACTGTGAGTATATACCCAAAGGAATCAAAATCAGCATAATTTATTAATTACTTATTATTTTTTCAAATTAATTTTTAAATTATGAAGACTGCTTAAGCATAAGTTGGAAAAGCAAATGAGTATAAAATTCACTGAAAAAATGATAGGAATAGTAGAGAACAACTTGTCTTTAATTGCCATCTATCTGCCAGTAACTAAAAAATCTATAGCTTTACTCTAGGACTTTTTCTGCACCCCAGTAATATATCTGTCACTGGATATACTACCTAACACTCAATATAAATTTGCAAGCCACTATTGTATATAGTGGCACCTTTTATATTTTATTTTACCTAGTCTCTGCTTACTTTTTATATTAACCTTTCACAACTTTAACTAGTTCTCAAGGGATGCTCTATTTCATTATCTTGCACATCTCATACCTACAGGCCTAGTCAGTTATTCCTAAATCCACAGTAATTAGTTCAGGAGATGGACATCTGGCTTAAATAGACTCAATAAGAATCTCTTCAATAAATTTATTTTCATTTGGATATCTTCCTCTGCGATCATTATCTCTAAATTGCCAGCAACTATATTCTAGTCCATTAGTGGAAACTGAGAATTAAGGCATAAAAAAGAAATTAGATCCAAGATATTCAGAAGGAAAAACAGGAACTTGAAGATATTGGGCTATTGGTTGTAGCAGTGTCTGCAGTTTGAATAAGTCTTTGGGTATACCGGAGACATGGATCAGTTGATTATGCTGATTGTGATGACCTAGCTCTCGCAACTGAGAAAAATACCATTTAATATTATTTATTACTCATTGTTAGTCACAAACTTATTCCCCCTTTTTCACTTGTAATGGGGTGTCATATTGCCATCCTTGTTTTCCTGCTAACTACTTGTTTGACATAGGACACACTCTCTAAGTTACTTTATTTGTAAAAGGAGAAATATAATATTTATATTATATCATTGTTTTAAGAATAAAATGAATACAGTGCCTGCACTTTAATAATGGTTAGTTATTCACCCAGGTGATTGAGAATCACCTTTGACTTTTCTTAGTCACTCATTTCTTTTGATCATTTGCTCGTATCTCTTTTAATCCACCTTTTTTCATTCCTATTGGTGCAGCTTTAAGTAAGTGTATTTTGCTGATATACTATGCAGGTAACAAGAAAGCCAAAGTTTCAATGACCTCCGACATCAAACATTTCTTTTTCTCTCATGTTAGATGTCAGCATCTTTTGCTGCACATGTCTTCACATTTGGTACTAGGCCAACAAAGCAGCCCTTCTTTGGGACATGCTGTTCTTGCGGCTGAAGGAAATGAGTGAGCAAAAGGAAATACCCAGTGACTCTTAAAGTGTTCCACAGAAGTGACACACTGTTACTCCATTCACATTTCAGTGGCCCAAATAAGTTATATGGCCAAGCCAATCAGCAGCACAGGGAAATATACTTTGTTTACGGGAATCACTGCAAGTCACATGGCAATGAGTAGGGATGTGTTATTTTCCTAAAGTGCAAAATAAGACAATTTATCACAATCAGGCTCCATTCAAGCCTCATGTGACTTATGGTAATGACCTATTTACAGACCTCTCTGCCTTTAGTCTTATAGGCTTTCATTCTATCTTGCCAAAAAAAGAGAAAAAAAAAAAAAAAAGGAAGAAAACTCTCTAAAACACAAGGCTTTTCATACCACTCCCTATTTAACATTTTACTGTGTTTCTCCATCACCTAAGAATAAAATTCAAACTCCTTTATGGACTAAACCTCTAGCTTACTTACTTTGGTCTGTTGACCTATATGTTAGATTTTATTTCCTAAATATTTTGCATTTTATCTCCATGCCTTTGCATATAATTTTTCCCTCTGCCTAAAATACCACCCTCTCTCAAGTCTATTCCTTTTGTTTCTTTTCAGGGGGAAAGGAGGGGATGAGAAAACAAACTACAAAGCCACAGCCAAATTCCTTTAATGCACTTTTGGTGAGCACCCTCTTACCATTTGAACATTGTGCCAGGTATTGGCATAATTATATCTTTCTCCTTAAGCAAGCAAATCAATGACCTCTACTAATTTGAATGAACGTTTGCATCAATGAACATTTAGTACTAAACTTAACAAATAACACAACAGAATCAAACTTGGACCCTAGCAGAAAATCTTGTTATTTTCATGATGTTAAGTTGCCAACTTGGATTAAAAATCTATTTGTAGTCCTCCCACATTTAACTTGTCATCTTCCCTATAAACAACTTGAGAAATGAAGTAGAGAACAGCTTTTGATTTTTGATGCACCACTTGAGGAATTTTCTCCCAATGGATTCTAAAAATGTCCATGGACTAATTGAGCTTCTCTAAATATATACTCTCTTCCTGTTTCTCTATCCGTTTCCTGTGCTATTATTTTTCTGCCCTCACTATTCTTGTTATGGATCTACATTCAAAAAACAGCTCACATTTATAAAGTACTTACTAACTCGAAAGCCTACTTTTAATCATTATTACAAGTGCCCTAAACCACCCCATGGGATCAGTTCTCTTATTATCCATATGTAATTGATACGGAAATTGATTTAAAGATATAGTAATTAATTTGCTCAACTCTACACAACCAGTAATCTCTTGGAAGATAGTGGTAGTCTCTAAGGAGAACAATTAAATATTTCCTTTGTTCCTTGCTTCTGTTCTAAAGCAAGTGACCAATAAGGCAAAGGGATAGTAGACAGAAGCCTCACCTTTGCTAATGATAAAGCCTTAAGCTAGAGGATATGGTTTTTTATAAGCAAATGAACCTACTCATAATAAACTACAGCTTGAGACAGATATACATATACAGGAATGGTAGTGACAGACCAAGAAAGATCTCAACTTTGCAAGAGCTTAGGCCAATTCAATTAACTTAGCCCAGTTAAATTAATGGTATGGTGTGGAGAAGCAAAGGAGATTTCCTGCTAACTTCTAAGAGATTACTGCCAAGAGGAACCTTGGGTATAACCAAACTATACATGCCTAGTGATTTATTTTGAAATTTGCCAGTAAGATACGATTCTCTACCTCTCTAGGGGCAGAATGAGTATAGGATCGGAGAAAGACCAATGGAGTCACACAAAATAAGATAGTTTACAAGGAAAAAAAAAACAGTTGTAAAGAAATGTTGCTTCAAAACAATGACTGTTTCGCTTTTTCCTCTCATTTTTCTGCCCTCCTTGTTATTTTCAGCTGATGACATTGCTTCATACTTCATTGAGAAATATTAATAACTAACACTTATGCTTACTCAGGTCCAGACACTGTCCTAAGAGCTTTATATATATTGAGTCTTTTAATGAAATGGAAGCAATCAGGGAGAAATTCCCTGTATTGCATAATGCCAAGTCTACAAAATTTCTTTTCTTCTCATTTGTGTAATCTTCTTTCTTTAATATTATAGCAGATAAACTTTTCTTCTTTTAAAATGGGTCAAACCTACCACCCCAAACCCACGCTTATGTTTTGGTTCACATTTGTCTTAACTTTCTCAAGAACTTTGCTCCTGCAATTATCTTAACTTTACTACTGAATCATTAATTTCCTTGCTACTCAATTACAACCAAAATATTTCCATTTACAAAAATAATTTCCCTCAAGTTATATGTTTTTAATTAAGTAATTAATTAATTTATTTTTAATTGACAATAAAATTGTATATATTTGTTTTGTAGATGTTGTTTTAAATACATGTATATTATGGATGGTTAAATCAGACTAATTAACATGTGCATTATCTCACATACTTTTTTTTTGGGGGGGTAAGACCATAAAATCTACTCTCTTAGCAATTTCCAAGAATACAATACATTTTTAATAAATAGTCACCATGTTGGGTAATAGATGTCTTGAATGTATTCCTTCTACCTATCTGGATTTTTGTTATCTTTTGACCAACATTTTCCCAACACCACCCACCCGTATCCCCTGGTAACCACCATACTACTCTCTTCTATGAGTTTAACCTTTTAGGTTCCACATGTAAGTGAGATCATGCAGTATTTTTCTTTCTGTGCCTGGCTTATTTCACTTATCATGATGTCCTCTGGGTTCATCCATGTTGTCACAAATAATAGGATTTCCTTTCAAATTATGTATTTTGAAGGACTGATAAAAACTCTATTGCTATTCCTTCAACTCTCTTGTGATATTAATTCAGCTTCAATTTACTTCCCTGTCAAGAACTCCAATGAAACTAATCTTATCAGTGCCGGCAGTTTTCGTTATGTCAAATTCTGTATTTTTTTTTTGGCATATTCCTTAATCTTACTACCACTTGCCTCATTTAGCGTTTCATCTTTCTCTATTGAAATACATTTCTTTCTTGATGTGATATGTTGACATCACAGCATTTTTCTCTTCTTTCTTTTTTGTTTTTCATTCAATGCCCATTTATAAATCCTTTTTGCTGGATTCTCTATCTCCTAACTAAGCTAAATGTTGGGATGACCCAGAACACACTTCTAAGCCCACTTCCCTCCAGTGTTTTCAGAATAATTAATATGTACGTGACTTCAAAATATGTATCTCATAAGGCCTTCTATTATGTGGTTCAAAATAGTTTTTTCTAGTTAATTCCTCAATATCTTCAATTGTTTTGATATTGGCGTGCATCTCAGCATACAGCAGTGTCTTCATTGCCCATCCCAGAACACATGCTTATTCCCATATTCTTCTCCTCTCAATAAATGGCTCCACCATCAACACAGATGGTGAAGCAAAAACTCAAGAGCTCTTGATTCTTCTTTTTCTTCTCACTCAACGCTATGTCCAGTACAACCACAAGTCCTTTCAGTTGTATCAAAGGATTGCTCAAACCTACCTTCCTTTCATCTCTATTGCCACCTTCTTGGTCTAAGTCACACTCATTAATGGAATAGCCACTTAACTGGATTCTCTGCTGTCCCTTCTGTACTTTTGTGGCCAGTTCTTCACATAGCATTAAGAATGACCATTTAAAAATATATTTTCTTACTTCTTTGATAAAAAGTCTGCTAACTAAAGAAAAATGTAAGAACCTTTTTATAAGTTACATAATACCATTGAGTAAATTTGGGTTTTCACATGAACTTTTATTCTTTGGTTCACAGATATTTTTCAGAGAGGTCTTCCTGGTGACTCACTCTATGGTAACCTACTCATCAAGTCACTTTTTTATGTCATTAAGTTCCTTAAAGGCACTTATTTACTCTCTGAAGTTAGAATGTTGTTATTTTGTTTAAATATGTTGTTATCATCTCACATTAGGATATACCATCCAAAATGTCAAGAATATTATCTGCTGCATATATTACCATATCTCCAGTGGCTAAAACAGAATTTGGCATATGGTAGGTACTGCGTGCTTTTTATTGGGCAAATGGATGAATATGTATAGTACAGTAATTGGAAGAGCACATGCAAAACTAGCTTTACTTTTGCTAGGGTCATGGGAAAAGAATTATTTATCTTTTAGCAATGTATTCAAGATTTTAGAACGAAGTTTTTACCACTGTAATCATATGGTTTTGGAAGACATATAATATATGTGTTGGCAATATTAGTTTTTGAAAAGTTTATTTACACTAAGATGAGGGTCAATTTCACTTAAGTAAAAGGATGCATTAAAAAAGAATGAAAAACTCAAACAAGATTATAAAGATAATTACATACTTGAATAAAATGATTAAAACACAGAAACATAAGCCATTTACTTATTGGATATATGCTTTGAGCATTCTGAGAAGATTTTTTAAGTTATTCAACATAAACACGGAGATGGACAGAAAATGAGTAATGTCATGTTTACATCTACAACCTGTAGGTGTTTCTAGCACTGAAAATTCCTGAAGACAATTGTTGAAAATATCTTCCAACAAAAACTAACATGTTAAGATTAAAAATTAAACTTTGATCTTTTCTATTACTTCTTTTCACTTTAATTTATTACAAATAAAGTTAAAGAAACACTGACTAAATTATTAGCTTTCTTTATACAAATTTCTGTGACCAATAAACAAGTCTCTATTTCTATGTATTTATGTCTCTGCCTCTCTAGCTATTTATCTACCTACCTACCTATAATTTCTCCTTCTTATCCCTGGATTTTCAATGTAATATAATGTTATATTAAGCGAAGTGATGTGGCCAAGGGAAGAATATTAGTAATTTATGATCGGCTATAATGCTCAATTTTTATTTTGCTCCACTTTCTGTGCAAATAAATTCCCAATTTCCTTTGGCCAACTACTACCTGCATAAATCCAAGTACTTGTAGGTGGAGATTACTCTAGAGTAGACTCAATTGGCTTATTCCACCAGTACATTCCATCCTCTAGGCCAAAATAATTAGTGATGAATTCAGATCCAATCAGAAGCAATGTGTCCTGCAAAGAAAAAAAAAAGAGTCTTCCTTAGGAAATATGAATACGAATAGGAATGTATGAAAGTTTCAGCCCCTTTCCTTTCACGATATGGGAAATAAATATCAAGTGGAGGGGAGAGGGTACTTGAGGAGTCTAAAGATAAATCATCAAGGAATGCAGGATGAAATGAAGTAGGGAAACTTGGTTGCAAAGGAATAACAGTAGTATAAGAATATGTAAAATAAAATAAAATTTTACATATTCTTTACATAGTTATTCTATGTATAGAATAACTTTTGAAGTTGGAAGTTCCATACAACATGCAGCTATCTGCTGCATATTCTATAGCATTTTTATTAATATTTCCACTACACAGCTAATTATCAATACAAAAATAGGTTGGATTAGATAGAGATTTATGAAAAAGAAAGCAGAAATTAAAAATTAAATAGTCTTAGGCACAGGATTAGTTATCATAGATTATATTTTCCCAAGTTTTCATTTTCTTTTTTAGTGAGAGGATAATATATCACATCCCATTGATATGTGGTATCCAGTTCCACTCTAATGACATTGGCCTTGGCCATGTCTGGGAGAAGATCTAATATACACCAAATCTGAACAAATAAGAGTCATTACCTAATTTCACAAGTTCTCTTGCTCTTTTTCTTCAGACACACACACAAAAAGATTATCTAGAATCTAGGAACTGATCCAGGATAATCTTTAGTTGACATGTAATATTTGTCAATGTATTTTGCTGACATTTTAGAGTTACGTGTTACCATAGTAGAGATGACTAAATCTAGAGATTTGGGGAATCCTTGATATAGTCAGTTGAGTTCTGCCATTGTTTTGCAGGATAGTTATTGAGAGATAGATTAAAAGATGACAGATATTAACAGGTAGACAAATAGATAGACACATAGATATATGGCCAGGATGATGCTAAATATATTTGTGAATTGAAAAAACTATTACACGTGTCAGCTTAATTTTTTTTTCATCAAAAATGCTTAACCAGTCCTGGATGGCCATTTATATTTTCAAACTCCTCCCCATGAATTTATCTTGATAGTTTTTAAAAACAACATTAAATGCAAGCCATAATTTAGCCCTCTCAATGGCTCCTATTTTTTAACATACTTGCATTAGTCAAACAACATGTTTAAAGGAAAAGGAGACTTTAAATTAATATATTACAGAGAAATTGGAAAAAGATTGAGGAGGATTAGCAAAAAAAAAAATCACTCTAGTTTGGCTTAAATCTTCAGCATAACTTTTTTCAAGAGGAAAGTGGGCAATTCTTCAAATGCTGTTGAGGAGGAACTAGGCAATATTTTTTGAGTTTTGCAGTGAGGAGTCCATTGATGGCCTTGTTGATAAACATTTTGAAGGAAGGAAAAAGATGGAAGGGAAGACTGATTGCAATGTTTTGAAGATCCAGTGTTGGCTCTCAGAATAATTATGATCTGCCAATTGCCAAGCATTTTCAGATGTCTTTACATTTACTTGAGCTTAGATTCTAATGGGCAATTTTTTTTCTTTTTCTACTGTAGCTGCAAGTACAAATCGCACCTTTTATTCTGCTATCACTCTTAACATCTATCTTTCTCTACTTTTAGATATTGTCATATACAGAATCATATGACTATCCAACTACCTACCTATCATCTGTCATTGTTCCATCTCTAACATAAATTGCACATATTTAAATCTAATATACTAAATTACAGTATTTTAAGAAGGCAATTTGAAAATCTTATTAGCCCATTTGACCACAAATAAAGAAGAAGTGTTTGATAATGTAAGCCTAAGACTTCAGTTGGGATTTTGAGTATTCTGTGATTTTTTTAATGAATGCATTTTATTGCAACTTTCAAATGGTACAAAGAATTCAAAGCTAGAATACTAAGAATAAAATATAAAATAATAAATAATAATTAAAACAATACATGCAATATACTATTGCATACAAATAATTTTAAACCAATCACAATTATTTTGGGTAACACCAAATAGAAATAAATAACTGTCATCTCAATGCATGTATAGTGGCCAATTAATAAAATAAAAAAAAATCTATCCCTTCATTTTTATTATTCATTGTATTAAAATTGCCTTAATGTTTAAGAATCAATTGCAGAGAAGAGATACTTATAAGCAAAATTTTGTTGTTGTTTGTTTATTTTAATTTTACACTTTTGAAGAATGACATTTTATCCAAGGCTATTTAAAAAAAAATTCATGTTAAACCTCCTAGTGTGTTTCTCATCACAAGTATTCTGCCTAAATCCCTTAGGAGGAATCTCATTAAGAAAATATAATTGCCCCTAATTCTATCACTATAGATAGCTCTGGATGACATAAAATTAATGCTGTCCCAGAACACATCTGAAACGCAAACCAATCAAGCTTTTGTGCTGGTGAGGTACATTTAATTGACAATATTCAGGTAAAGATAGAATGAATGATCTTTGACATTTTCAATGTAAAAACTCCATATCCTTCAAGCAAAAGAAGTAACTCTGGTGGTTCCTTTTAATGTGAACCATATCTCGGAAATTACTGACATATAAAACTATGCATAATGACTTCTTTGTCATTGAAAAGTATTTTTGTAGATTGTTATTTTATTATTCTTTTCACTTCACAATCATAGATTCAACTGCTAATAAAGAATCCTTTATAGAAAAATGTTACACATTGTCTGTTACACAGGACAGGGTCATAGGAAGATGCTCTTGATTACCCATTCTCCAATCCTCCAATGACTTAGAGAAGAGATGGGAAAGGTTTCCCAAATTTTACAGGATCTATTTGAAGAAAAAACATACAAACACATATACACACACGTGTGTGTGTGTGTGTGTAAAATATGTAGTTTTATTTTTGATAATCATAAAAAAGAATCATATGAACATTTTCTAGTTGTTTGGATGATCAACTTAAATCAAGTGCTACAAAGCAATTTCTTGTTGGTATGTTGTTTTTTTATTTACAGTTATATTGGCTTTATTAGTACCATCTTAGTGTACACGGTAAAATATATATGGCAATATAGATGAAAAAAGGATAGAGATGATATTTTAAAGTAATATATTCTAAATGAGTAAGGCCAAAGATGTCATGCTTTGCTAAATAAACATTTTGATTTTGAAATGCTTTAAGTAGAGAAAAGTAATGGGAAAATCAAATCATCACACAGTATCAAATAGTACAGATATACAAAACTCAAAAGAAACTGAATTGCACGTATCAGTGCCATATGTACTGTGCAAATAAATGTACTTATAGCAGAATAACAACACCAATCATATCAAATTGATGTTATTTTAAATTTTTAGGTTTATTATTTTGTATTAATATTAGTAAATTAGTCTTAATTTTATATTCTTATATAATCAAGACCACATTATAATGAAAATAATGTAAAACAATACTGGATGAGTAATGAAATACTTTCCTTTTAATGTCTATCTCATATATTGCCTAATGTAGGTGGCTTACTAAAGTCAGCATGGAATAGTTTAGTGAATGAGTGATAGGCTTGACCTTCCCATTGGTAATGAATGAGTTAACTTGATTGTGCTAATCATTTCACAGTGTATATGTATATTAATTCATTATATTGTTCACCTTAAATATATTTGATTTTGTTTGCCTCTTTAATAAAGCTGAGAAAAATTCAACCTTTAAAAAAATAAAAACAACAATAAAAAAACAACAACAAAATAAAATAAGATAAAAAAAGATAGGAGGGGGCATGTTTCTTTATCTGGTTCTCATCCTCAGTGTTATTTGTATACATTGGTTGAAATCAGTTATTAATTCCCACACCATCCAACCCAAAATTCTCATTTTTGTGAAAAGGCTCCATACATGTTGAAGCTTTGCTAAAGAACATGTAAGTGTAGAAAAGTAAGTGAACTCTCTCAATGAATAAAACAATGCCAGGACTTATTTATTTACATTTCATTAATATATATTTCTTGGTGGCATTACTCTGCTATTTTACATAATGCTCAAGTTGAGATAAAAGTATTTGTTTTGTTTTGCTTTGTTGCAAACTATACTAATTTGTTCTAGAAACAGCTTCTGTTCCTCAGTATTATATAACAGACTGGCAGAATTCATTCGAAATCATATGTATTGAAATTTTATTTAGAGGTCATATTATGACAGACAGAGGGAAATGATATTTCAAGCAATTTCACAAGTGATTCTCATACAGGTTTCTTATTTAAAACTTGACCAAAACCATCATGTATACCTGACCTCCCTCCAAGAATCCCTTGAATGGAAAAAGAAAAAAAAAAGAAAAATTTAATAACATGACAACATCAAAAAATAAAATAAGTAAGTACACCACTGGTAGATGAGAAAATTTAAAGAACTGTGAAATAGCGAAGATATAACACCTGATGGAAAGATAAATTAGGACAAAGGAAACTAGAACCCAAATGGGCCTGAACAGAGGAGAGACAGCTTCTTGCCAGGAAAGCCCCAAAGAAACTCAGTATTAAGTAGCTGGTGAAAAAAGTCAGCCATAAAGTCGTCATTTGAGAGATAATAAATGAATGGATTGCCTGAGAAACAGGATGGGACCTACACCTGCCCTTCAAACTCAAATGTCCAATTAAAGCCATCAGTGTACAGGAAGGAAAGGGAGGTGCTGAGCAGAAGTTGCAGGAATCATATAGGCTTTGAGAAAGAACGCTAACCAAGCCTGGGGTAAGTTCTGATTATCAAAATTAAAGCGGAATAAAAAGTGCATTTCTGTGCCTAAATAAAATCATAAGGACTGTCCCCTTATGAGTTAGTCTTTGGGAGGACTCATTTTCCTCTTATCTACATATTTCCTTTAAAAAAGTATGTTAATCAGAATACCCTGCTCACTCCTGTGCAAAACTCTACATTCAGATCCTGTTTTTTTTTTTTTTTTTTTTTGGAGGAATCATGATTACAAAAAGAGGCATACAATTGTGAAGAAATTCTTGTCCCATGCCCATATTGTGTAATTTTGTTATCCATACATAACATTCATACCAACAATGATTAATAGGCATTTGAGGAAAATAATAACCTATTAATAAAAAACTAATCCACAATAACAAACTCAACAATATGCAAAGACAGTCAAAAAGCAGTTACACTGTGTATACTTAAACATATTCTTTTTTTAAAAAAAAATTTTAATTTTAGAACAGGTTTAGATTTACAGAATTATTGAAGTACAAAGAACTTAGAAAATATAGGACAAAGCTTTCCCCTATGCCACACACCCAGTTCCCCCTATTATTAATATCTTACATAAATATGGTACATTTGTCACACATAATGAATCAACACATTAATACATTATAATTAACTGAAGTCCATAATTTATTTCAACTTCCTCAAGTTTTTTTTCTAATTTCTTTTTTTCTGTTCTAGGTTTAATTCAGATTACTATATTATATTTAGTAGTCATATCTCAGACTCCTTTTCCTTGTGAGAGTTTTTCAGGCTCCTTATTTTTTTGAGAACCTTAACAGTTGTGAATATAACTATTCATATGTTTTATAAAATTTCTCTCAATTGGGATTTCTGTGAGGTTTTCCCTCTGATTACAGCAAGATTATGCCTTTTGAGAGAAAGACTACAGATGTACATTGCCGTTTTCATCACATCTTATTACGTGTACATTCTATCAAAATGACTTATTGCTGTGATGTTAACCTTGATCATCAGGCTTGAGGTAGTGTTTTTCAGGTTTCTTTCCTGTAAAGGTACTCTTCTTATTTCCTGTGTCCATACTATACTTCTGGGAAGAAAATCACTACATATACCCACATTTAAGAAGTAAAGAGTTAGGGTCTAACTCCTTAAAGGGCAAAATATCAAAATAAATTATTTGTAATTCTGCAAAGATTTGTCTACTCTCCCTTATTTATTTATTTATTTATTCAATCATTGATTTACATCTGTGTGGACTCGTGGGTATTTATTTTATACATTGGGGTACAATATTAATACTACTTATTTTTTTGTATAAATTGTTCCAGGTTTGGTAATTGGGAACACTTTCACTTGACTTCTGTATCTTTTTGAAATACCTCTGTCATTATTTTATTCGTTTCATTATTTATTTATTTTTATGAACACATCCTTTTTTTTGGCACTACAAGGTGATCCTAGCTCATCTTGTATGTTCCTTGCTCCAGCCCTAGAAGCACCAATTTTTCCAAGAGATTTATGATTGTAAACTTACTGTTTCATATATACATATAAATATTTCTGTATGTGACCATCTGCATCTATATTAAATTAAACATTAGTTTATGCTGATATAGCCAACTTTAATCCTTTACCACATAGATCATTCCAGCTTCTTTCCCTTGCTTATCCGTAACCCTCCACGACAACTGTAAGAAAACTGGCTACTGACATCTTCCACCCATTTAGTTACTAGCACAATTCTATTATACAGGTATAGTGATTTCAGAATTGTTACCCTATACTACGGTGGGTGAGAAAAAAATAAAGTTATCAGCTAAAGTGCAGTGCTTATGTAAAGTTCCTTTTTCTTTTCTTGCCATTCATTACAAAAGTTATTTAGGTCAGCTTTGTATTCCCTTGCCGTCTTCAAATAGGTTGTTTCATATATTTGTAATATATTTAAATTCTTTTGCAACAGCCTGATTTCTATCCTGGGATCCTCTAACAAACTGAAATATTTTTAAATGCACATACATTAAGGTTTACTTTGTGTACTATAAATTTCAATGGGTTTTAACAAATGTATACTGTCATGTATCCACAATCCAATTCTGCGTGTCACACAGAATAGTCTCACTACCTTAAAAAATATCGTGTTTCATCTATTCAGTTTTCTCCCCTACCTGTAAAACCCTGGTAACCAGTGATCTGTTAGCTGTCTCTATATATCTTTGCCTTTTCTAGAATGTCACATAATTGGAATCATACAGGATTTAGCCTTTTCAGATTGTCATCTTCTGTTAGCAATATGAATTTAAGATCCCTCCATGTCTTTTCATAGTTTGATAGCTCATTTCTTTTTAACACTGAATAATATCCCATTGTCTGGATGTACCACAGTTTGTTTATTCATTCACATACTGAAGGGCATCTTGGTTGCTTCTATTTTTTTGGTAATTATAAAGCTGCTAAAACAGTCATGTACAAGTTTCGGTGTGTCCATAAGTTTTCAAATGTATTGGATAAATGCCAAGCAATGCAAGTGCTGGATTGTATGGTAAGAGTATGTTTAGTTTTGTAAGAAAGTATGAAACTATCTTTTAAAGTGTCTGTACCATTTTGTGTGAGAAGAGTTCTTGTTGTTCTGCATCTTTGCCAGCAGTTTTTTTCTTTTTAGTTTTAACCATTCTAGTAGGTGTATAGTAGTTCCCATTGTTGTTTTAATTTGTAATTCCCTAAGGACAAATGATGTTGAACATTTTTTTCATATGCTTATGTGTTGTTAATATAACTTCATTGGTGAGGAACCTGTTCATACCTTTGGCCCATTTCTTAATTGGATTGTTGGTTGTCTTATTGTTGGATTTTAAGGTTTCTTTGTATATTATTACTTTTTACATATATGTAGGAACAGTACCTCAATTTCTAATCTTCTTTTAAGCTTAAGAATATTCTAGGCATTAATATATGTTATGGGAAAATCAAATCTGGAATATTGTGTGTTGTTTAAGCTTGTCTAATTCCCTTTTGATCAATTAAATTTAAATTGTTTATTTAAAAATATAATTCCATAAGTAACCTTAATAACAAAATATCTCAAATATTATCTGAATATTTGAAAATATAAAATTGAATATTTTGTTTTTATTGGCTATGTGAGAAATATTATTTTCCTTGAATTCTCCATTTATCTATGAGAAAGACCAATAATTTCACTAATAAACCAAAATTTCTTTATGAATTCTCAATTCACTCAACCTACTTGAATGTGTAGACCAGACTGATGGTTATCAACACTTTTTATGTATTGATTATTTAACAGCTATACAAGATCAATTGCTTTATAAGCATTATTCTTAACATAGCTTATTACACCCACTATCATTATTTAGAATAGAGAAAAGACGTTAAGGTATTTCCCTTGTTTGATACCTTTACCTATTATTGCTAAGCTGAGATTTATTTTCAGAGAATATAAAAGTTTTTACTGCACTGTCTGTATATTTTTTTTCTTTTTTGAGATAAACCAGAATTATGTCTATATTCACCCAAATTGTGTCTACAAAGTTTACAAAACAGCTCAGATAACTCATCAAATATTTCTTTGCTGATTAGCATTCATCACTTCATAGAAATCAAGACACACCTGACTTGATATAATAATTATTCATAGTGCAGTTTCTTATATACTGAGGTACACTCTTTCTTTATGACTGGTATTCTTGCTGTCTTCCATGTGCACAGCTATATCCAAGTTCCACCCTTCTGGTTTTGGGAAGTTGATCTATTTGGGCTGCACGAACAGGTTTCTTTCCTACTGGCTTCTGGTGTGTTGCCCAGTGGAAAGCACTAGCATAATGTCAGAGGTTAAGATGTAAAGTTTGGTATATATTGTCCAGCATCACTTCAGGGCAGACTCATTTGGCTGGCTGTGCCCCCCCTACCAAAACACACACACACTGTCAGATAGTACTCTTCACCACTTCACATCTATTTTCCGCCTCTCTTTCTCTCCCACCCCAATAAAGTGATCTTATTTGTTACCTAGATAAAATCTATTGTATATGTATCCAAAAATATCAAATATACTCCTCCATATATTTCCATGATAAAAGAGGAAAGGCATCAAATTTTACTCAGAGAATAAGAGAGGACGAAATCCCCCTGTATTATGAATTTTCTTTTTATTATTTGGATAGTAAAAGAACTATTCAATCCAACAAGATTATCAAGGAACTGATATATTTAAAGACAAAAAGATCCAAAATATAAATTTACTCTTCTCCTAATTCTTCTAACAATTTTAAAAGTCAACTTGAAGTTGATTTTCTCTACCCATAATGTGGATAACCCACAATCTAAAGTGAGATTATAATTACAAGTAATGATTAAGGAATCATAATATGTTAATAATATTTTGAAATATCTTGTATCATACTGGAAAATAAAATATTCTATATTACTTTTGTTTCATTCTCTTTTAACCAGATATAACACTACACTAATAAATATTTATGTTTATTAGGTAAGAAAATTTATATTCTAGCACACACTATACTTAACATAAAAGATACATTCAAAAAATGTGTATACATTTTGTGGATATTTTCAAACTAATTAAAAACAAAGATAAAGATAAATGCAAAAAGGAAAATATCATTATGTATAATTGGATAAATAAGCAAAAATAATTATGCCTTAATTTAAATCAAATCCTGTTTGAGGTATAAAAATTTATAATTTTCTTTCTTAGCTGAATTTATTCTTTATATTTCAGCAGAACTCACATATGAACAATTATCTTGCAATTCAGTTGCTAAAAGTTATGGTTCAGGCTTTTTATAAGCTAGTGAAAATGTTGATTTATATGTAGAATAATGTCTAGATTGAATTTTAGCATCTAATATAATTATTAAGTAGTACTATATAAGCACAGCTTTATGAAAAACTAAAGGGTTTTTGAAATCAGAGAAACAAAAGTCCCTAATAAGGTTAGCAATCTAACTTGAGCTACAAATAAAATTTGTATTAAACTTCATCAAACCTTGCCCCTACTATCATTATTACTCTCAATTTCTCTTAATCATGGTGTATTAGAAATTGGATGATGACTAGTAACTATTTTAATCCTATTCTTTTCACCATAAAATAGTTTTAAATCAATTTTTACATTATTTAATCTTTCAGACTTAATTAAATTCTGAAATACTATTATCTGACTTGTATCATGTTATAACAAGGATATCCCATGGGTTATATTGCTGTTGGCTAGTTTTCCAAAAGTTTTTTTGATACTTTGAACCCATTTGCCTTGTCAAAAATTGGTTATAACTTATTTAACAAAAGTTTGACAAGCATTATTTTTTTCACCAATAATACAACAAAGTGAAAAATTAGAGATACTCTTCACAGCCACAACAACATTTTTTATGGGGAAATATCAAGCAGTAACAACAAGAAGAATGTCAAAAGAGGTAGGTACAAATATTAACAAGTAGATTATAAAAGAGGTAGAAATGTGAAGTGTGAATCTGGTAATTATTTCTTCCCCAGCTAAATAACTGGCATACTGAATAAATTTTGTTGTTCTAATTATAGTATGCTCTTTACACTGTAGACTTTTTATATTTTGCATGATCCATAGTTAGTATCAAGGACATTTTATGCTCTTCTCTTTTTTCCAAAGCTGTTTTATTTCCAATTAAAAAGCTGCTATAAATTTAGTTTGGCAGGAATAAAATTTCTAATTTTCTATTCACAATAATGTTGACACAATTGACATTTATATTTTATACAATCTCTTGAATATTTAAAAATATATATCCACGTGTATATTGTCTTTTATTTTAAAAAATTCTTTTATTTACTATCTAGATTGTATTTCCCTAAAGTTACTTCTGGCTATATTGTAATAGTTTATAAAATGATAATGCTGATTACAAAAATATTATCCTGAAATATTCTCAAGTCATTTGTCATACAAATAAGCCAAAATGAAGAAATTATACTACAGTGTAAATAAGTGGAATATATGTGCATTAGAATGAGCCTATTTAAACAGTCTTGGAAATGATTAAAGTAGCACACAAAAACTATTGCCACAGTTTTAGAATATTTTATTCACTCCTGAAAGAAACTCCACAAGCATTACCAGTCATTCCACATTCTTCACTCTATACCCCCATTTCTGGTAACCACTAATGTATTTTCTGTCAGCATAGATTTGTCTATTCTAGAAATATCACATAAATGGAATCATCCAGTATGTACTCACTTGAGATTGACTTCTTTTGCTTAGCATAATCTTTTGACGGTCCAATCTTGTTATAATATGTATTAATACTCCATTCCTTTTTATTGACAAATAATATTCAATTGTGTGGATATACCACATTTTGCTGGCCTATTCCTGTTTCCTAGATGCTCTTTAAAAAGTTGAAGAACTTACCTTTTATTTCCAGTAGTTTGAGGGTTTTTCTAATCAGAAATGGGTATTATCCTTTTTCTGCATTTATTGAAATGATAATGTGTTCCTTCTTTTAGTCTGTTAATATCTTGCATTAAATTGATTTCTATGTACTAAACTAACCTTACATATTTGGAATGAAATCCACTTGACTATGGTGCATAGTCATTTTTATACGTGATTGAATACAGTTTGCTACTATTTTGATAAAGATTTTTGTGCCTATATTCATATGAAATATTAATCTGTGGTATTAACTGAGATGTCTTTGGTTTTGGCATCAGGGCAATATTGACCTCATAGAATGAGTTAGGAGGTGCTTTTTTCTTCTATTTTTGAAATAGTTTCTGGAGAATTGTATTAATTTTTCTTCACATGTGGTAGAATTCACCGGTGTAGTTATGTGGACCTAGGCTTCTCTTTGTGAGAAGTTTTATATTCACTAATTCAATTTATTTACCTGTATAGGTCTATTCAGATATTCTGGTTGTCCTTGAGTCAGTCTCAGTTGTTCGTATCTTTTTAGGAATATGCTCTTTTCATTTAAATTATCTTATCTGTTGGCCTACAGTTGTTCAAAGTATTCAGCCTCTGTGTTGGGATGGTGCTTTTGTGGTACTCCAAACCCAGTGTGTCTTTTCCAGTTTCTGCTAAGCCACTGGTTTGCACAGCTATCATAGTTGTGAAGCTGGTTGTTCAAAGCTGACACAGAGCTAGAAAGGAGGAGATTAGGATAGAGCAAATTAAAATGTCCTGAAGCTGATAATTTTTACTTAGTGTAATTTACATTAAAATATTCTCCTGGTATTCCATTATGATAAAACAAAACTCCCTTCAAAACGAGAAGTGTTAATAAACCTAATGTATACACACTAAATACAACATATTAAAGATAATGATTAGCTTCATAAAATCTGCTTTATTGATCATCTGATTATGATTACTTTTTAGACTCTTGATTTCAATAATCTTGGCATTTAAGTAATAATACCTACCTTGTCAGATGACATTATTTTATCCTAAAACTTACAATAAAATGAGAATTCATCTCAGTTTAAAAACAAAGAAAAACACTTCGGAGATCTTATATTAATTTTTTCTAATAATATTTTATTTTCTAAGATTTTAGCATCTTTAAATCTTCTCCCTGATGTGCTCAGTGTTGCACATAAGTAACAATTTGTCTAAGTCAGAAGCAGTTGAAGTTGGGTTTCTGGAAGTAAACCTTTTAGTGAATCTTTTCAGAAGTATTGTTAAAATACTATAACCTTTAATGGAGTCAGTTGGCCTTTGGGAAAAGTTACTATTTTTAAGAAGATCTTGATCAGTTAAAAATTTCTATGCTGTCCCGTTTCTACTTTTTACATCATAACTATTAAAATCAGTGATGCTGTGCTGAATAATGATTGCAAAGCCACACTTACTGGTTTTAAATACTATGCTCTGTACTTAAAGTGACTGGCTAATTGCCATATTTTTTTCCACTGACCAGTGAAATTTAAGTCTTATATGGGAGTTACTAATGCCCATATAACAGATCACACTGCCCTCTCTGAACATTCATGACCACCCACAACCCTAATCCCCAGAGTTCATTGCTTTCTACCTACTAAAGATCTCTATGACCCACAACAACATCAGTACCTGTAAGTACTCCAGGACAAAAACAGGTACAATACTGTATGTCTTCATTTCTGTATGACTTTGAAAGCTGTTTGTATATATCAAAACATTATTTTTTACTAAAGCTTCGGACACAAATGAAACCTATAGTGTGGGTATTTAGCAAATTCAAATTGAAATAAGCCTTGTTAAAACAATATTACTTAATGGAGACCATATACCTAGATTTACCACTTAAGTCATTAATGTTTATCAATTGATTGCTGATAATAAAAAGTCAAATGTGCTAATTAGAAAAAAATACAGAGAGTAAAAAATTAAAATTACCACCACTTATAATTCCACTACATAGAGGTTGCTAATATGTTTTTGTGTATTGCTGTACAGCTCTTAATGCATGAAATTTTATGTATGAATTAATAGATGAACAGAGAAATGGAAGGACACATTTGTGCACGTAAGGCAATACTGTATTAAAAATTTACATCTTGCTTTATTCTCTCTACATATAAAAATCTTTCCTCCATTGTATTTTTCATATTCACAATGGATGCATGTTATTCTAGTGTATATATTTACCTATTCAATCATTTCCTTTTTTCTGTGCTTTTGCATTGTTGCTAGATTGAGCAATTATAATGAAGCATCAAATATTTTTGACCACACATTATGGGCAGAACCTTGCATAGTTTTCTTAGAAGAAATTCCAGAAGGAGAGGTTGGGGTCAAAGGAATAACTAATTTAATACTGTTGTTAATAGTGGGAAATGATTATTCCATGCTGTCACTTTATTTGCCCTTGAAATTTGTTTTACATTAAGAGTTTAACATTTTTATTTAAATAACGAATAGTGGTCAATGATTTTTTTTGCTTTTTAGTGCCTTGTAAAACTGACAGCTGATAAGCTCCTGTGTTTATTTACATTTTCCTTTAGGATATTAGATCCTCATAAAGATCAAATAAAGTTTTGTGTGTAAGGTATTAGTATTTTTACTTTTCATGTTGTTTGATCATGAAAATTTTTACATTAATACACTTTTATAATCTTTACAATGTTTGTGTGTTTTATAATGGTAATCTTCTTAAGTCTTGATATTGGTTACTTGTGCCTTCTTTTTTCTTTTTAAATCAATTTCTCCAGAGAGATATCAATTTTATTGGTCATTTAAATAACTTACTCTTAAAAATTTTAGATCATCAACTGTAAATTTTTTATTTTTTTAAAAATTTGAATCTTAAATTTATAATTTTTTCCTTATACATTTTTAGATAAAATTTTCTGGTCTGTCTTCACATTTTTGAGTTAGCTGTATAGATCACAGATTTTCAGATTTTCTTCTTTTCTAATATATAAATACACAACGATAAAATTCCTTTCAATCACTGATTTAGCTGTACCCCTCAAGTTTTTATTTTTTGTCTTTTAATTCAAAAAATTTCTAATTTTTTATGATCTTTTTTTTACCCAGAGCTTTTTTAGAAGTATATGTCTTAATTTTCAAACACATGAGCTTTTTCAGTTATATTTTGAATAGATTTTTTACATTAACACACAATAGTCAGAGACCTGCATAACCTCAAATTTCTGAGTTGTTGAGGACCACATTGTGACTCAAAATACGATCAACTGTTGTACATACCCCATGTGCTCTTTAAAAATGCATGTCTATTCTTCATGGATGTAGAGATGTATTTAGTTTCTTTTTCTACATATGCATATATATTCGGTTTTTAAATATGTATTGATCAAATATTTAATATTCTTGCTCATTCTCTGTGGTCATTTATTAGTTACTGAGATATGTGTTACAATCTGCCATAAAGGTTCCATTTGTTCTTGTAGTTCTGTCAATTTTGGCTTTATAATTTTGAACTTTTGTTATTAGGCACAAAAACGTGATTTTCAAATCTTCTTGGTGAAATGAAAGTACAATCAAAAAGAGAAGAAGAAAAAGAAAAAAGAAAAAAAAGGAGAGGCTGGGCATGGTGGTTCACACCTGTAATTCTAGCACTTTGGGAGGCAGAGGATGGAGACAAGGAGTTCGAGACCAGCCAGAGCAACATAGCCAGACTGTACAAAACATGAAAAATTTAGCCAGGCATGTACCTGTAGTCCCAGCTACTAGGGAGGCTGACACAAGAGGATCTCTTGAGCCCAGGAGTTTGAGGCTGCAGCAAGCTATGATGATGCCACTGCACCCTAGCCAAGGCAACAGATTGAGACTCTGTCTCAAATTAAAAAAAAAAAAAAAAGGAGAGATGATTTGGGAAAAATTTATCATAGGCAGTAACCCCTAGTTTTCCAGGTCTATAATAATTTACCTATATTAATACTAGCACCAAATATCTAAGAGCTCAGTGGATCATGATAAGGATTCCAGAAACATATATATTTTTTAAAAGCATGGAAAGGGGACATCAACAAGATGGCCAACTGGAAGTTCCTAGCGCTCTTCCCCCAACACACAAAAAAAGCAAAACAAAAAATATACAACCACATTTCAACCAAAATAACTAAAGAACATCAGAGAACAGCAAAGAAGGAGCAGAAATTTTGTAGAGCCCAGCAACCCATATGGCCACATAAAGAAGAAAAGGAAACATCTTGTCTCTGCCACCCCATACACCCAGCTGGGATCATCTAGAACCAGAAGGGACTTCTCCCTGGGGTGGGGTAGGGGAAAGGTAAGCAAGAAGACCCCAGCAGCCACCATCACCACCACAGACACCTGCAGTCTTTGCTACTAGAGACTCCTGCAATCCCCACAGGCTCTGAGCCCAGCTGAGGGAGCTCCTGAGTCCACATGCTGTGCTACCCCAGAGAAGAAGCGATACTGTGCCCCACCCCCATGGCACCTGCTGCTACTGCTCTGTGCCATCTTGAAACCAGAGCCACTGCTGGAATGCATTTGCCAGTACCATTGCACCCTTCCATTCCTGAGGCTTTGTGGCAACTGCAGCATGGCCACTTGGGGTGCTGCTATGCCCTATCCCCTGGGGTCATGTTACCTTGGAGCTTCTTCATTCCCCCATTCCAGTCGCTTCCATTAGTGCCCGAGCTGAAGTGATGCCCTGCCCCCTGGGGACACAGGGCCTGAAACTACAAAAGTAGTTGTGCCCCCAGTTCTACAGCTGAAGCAGCACTCAGCCCCCGCAAGGGACCTCAGGTCTCTGGCACACTGGAGCAGTCGTACCCGCGGTACCACAGCTGAGGCAGCACCCTGCCCTCCACGGACTACAAACCTCCAGTACAACATAATAAAGGCCGTTTACAAAAACCCACAACTAAAATTATAATCAATGCGGGAAAACTCAAAGCTTTTTGAGTAATATCTGGTACAAGGCAAGGGAGCCCACTTTGTCAGTTTTATTCAACATAGTACTGAAAATACTAGCAAGAGGAGTCAGATGAGGAAAAAAAAATGAGGCATACAAATCAGAAAGGAAGAAGTAAAATTATCTCTATTTGTAGATATCATGATCCTATATGTAAAAACCTCCAAAAATTTCCTCCAAAAGAAACAATGTTGGAACTGATAAATGAATTCAGTAAAGTTGCAGGATACAAAATCAGCATACAAAAAGCAGTAACATTTTTATACACAGATAATTACCTAACTGAAAAAGAAGTCAAGAAAACAATACCATTTATAATAACATCAAAAAAATACTTAGGAATAAATTTAACCAAGGAGGCTAAAGATCTGTACACTACAAACTATAAAATATTGATAAAAGAAATTGAAGAATACAAAAAAAAATGGAAAGCTATCTTGAGCTCATGGATTGAAAAAATTAAAATTGTTAAAATGTGCATACTACCAAGAGTAATATACAGATTCAACACAATTCCTATCAAAGATCAATGACATTCTTCACAGAAATAGAAAAAGCAATTCTAAAAATCATATGGACCCTTAAAAGATCCTGAATAGCCAAAATCCTGAGAAAGAAAAAACAAAGTTGAAAGCTTCATACTTCCTGATTTAAAATTATATTAGAAAGCTATAGTAATCAAAACACTATGGTACTATCATGGAACAGACAAATATACCAGTTGAATAGACTAAAGAGCCCAGAAATAAATCCAAACAAATACAGTCAGCAAATTTTTGACAAGAGCACCGAAAGGACACAATGAGGAAAAGAAGTCTTTTCATTAAATAGTGCTGGGAAAACTGAATTTCCACACGCAAAAGAATGAACTTGGACCCTTATCTTACATCACACACAAAAATCATCTCAAAATGGATAAATTACCTAAATGTAAGACCAGAAACTATGAAACTCCTAAAAGAGCACATAGGGGAAAATCTCCTGGACATTGACCTTGGCAATGATTTTTTGGATATAACACCAAAAGCTCAGGCCACAAAAGCAAAAATAAATAAATAGGACTACTCATTGAACTAAAAAGCTTCTGCACAGCAAAGGAAACAATTATCAAAATCAAATGGCTGTCTTCAAATTGAGAGAAAATATTTGCAAACTATATACAGTCATGCATTGCTTACCAACAGGAATACATTCTGAGAAATTTCTTGTTACATGATTTTCTCATTGTGCAAGCACCGCAGAGTATACTTGCAAACCTAGATGGTAAAGCCCTGCTACACACCTGGGCTATATTGCTCCTAGTGTACAAACCTGTACTGAATACTGCATGCAATTTGTAACACAATGCTAAGTATTTGTGTATCTAAACATAGAAAAGGTAATGCGTTGTGCTAAGATGTTATTATGCAGCAGCTATGTCTCTAAGCTGATAGGAATTTTTCAGCTCCATTATAATCTTATGGGACCTCTGTCATATATGTGGTCCGTCATTGACCAAAACACCCTTATGCAGCAAATGACTATATCTGACAAAAGGTGGATATCCAAAATTTATAAAGAACTCATACAACTTAATAGTAGAAAAACAAATAACTCAATTTAAAAATGGGCAAAAGATCTGAATAGACATTTGTCCAAAGAAGATATAAAAATGGCCAACAGGTATGTAAAAAGGTGCTTAACATTATTAATCATGAGGGAAATGCAAATCAAAACCATTATGAAATACCACCTCATACCCATTAGGATGGCTATTGCCCAAAAGCCAAAAGATAACAAACGTTGGCAACGGTGTGGAAAAAAAAGGAACTCTTGTGCACTGTTGGTAGGAATGTAGATTAGTACAATCATTATGGAAAACAGTATGGGGGAACAATCCCTCTTCTGGGCATGTGCTCAAAGGAAATGAAATCATCACCTTGTAAAGATATCTGCATTCCATGTTCATTGCAACATTATCCACAATAACCAAGATATGGACACAACTTAAGTGTCCATTGACAGAGGTGTGGATAAAGAAACTATAGTACATGTATTTGATGAAATATTATCTAGCCCCCAAAAAGATCAAGATCTTGACATTTGCCACAGCATGGATCAGCCTGGAGGAAATTATGCTAAGTGAAATAAGCCAGACACAGAATGAAAAATATTAAATCATTTCACTTATATGTTGAATCTTAAAAAAAGTCAAATATACAGATATAGAAAATAAAACAGTGGTTATATGGTTGGGGGAAGAAAATGGGGAGATGGATACAACATAGCAGATATGTAGAATGAGCAAGCCTTGGTATCTAATGTACAACATGAGCACTATAGGTAATACAATTGTACTGTATTTGAGATTCATGCTAAATGAGTAGATTTTAGCTGCTTTTGCCCACAAAAACAAAAGAATGGTAATTATGTGGGTTAATGGATATATTAATTTTTTTCAATATAGAAACCTTTTTACTGTCTGTATGTATCCCATAGTATTATGTAGTATTCCTTAAATATACACAATAAAATTTCTTTTTAATAAATAAATAAATGGAAAATAAGTAGGTAACGTGTGTCTGGCACCTGTTCTGGTTGTGCCAATAAATGACAAACTTGCAAACACTGACTAGTTCCTTTTTAAACAAGTAACCCAAACATCCATAAATTATTCTCCAAAATTGATAAAATATTTGATTATTAAAAAATTATAAAAATTGAAAAATATGTTCTAATATTATAAAATTCTTAAAAGGCAAAAGATCTTTTAAAAAGCAGAACATATTCAAGCAAATATTGAGTGATTGTGTAAGACAAAATTTTCAACCTTGGAATATTAAAGAAAAATTTAGTATTCACAGTAATTTTGGAAGTTTATTTTAAATGAAGAAATTTATTTTGAATAGGCTTAATTTTCCTTATGAACTAATACATGTAAGTGTATTAAGCTTAAATAATGAAATATCAAACTAACCTAAATATAAAAAGAATAGAACAATATTATTTGGATTTCTACCATACAAACATAATCACTTTCAGTATTTTGACATGCATTCTTCCAAACTCTTTGTCGATGCATAATGATAGATTAATTCATTGTACTAACACATGTTAAGTGTATTGAATGCCAATTAGTGGGTGTTGGTGATATAATACTGAATAATAAAATAGCTTATATTTAATATTCTGTATGCTGTTCAAAGTCCTTTATATCTACTAACTCATTTAATGCTTACTCTAACTTTCAAAAGTAGGTTCCTCTCTTATTATCTGAAAATTACAGATGAAGGCTATAGCAGCACAGAAGTTTTTGGTAACCTGCCTGAGATCACCGGGATAGAGGCAGTCTGGATGGATTTACCATTCTGAACAAGTATCTAGGGTGGAAGATAGGCTAGTAAAAGACATTTATTACTTAGTGTTATAGTTGCTGTGATGTAATTGTAGAGCATGGATTAACATAGAAATAGCATTAACAGATATTTAGGTTTGCTTTAAAGAAATTCTGGACAAAGTGATAGCTAAGCTCCAAGAATGATTTAAAGAAGAATAATTCAGCAAGTGATCATCTTGTGTTAAGGACTAGAGGTGAAAAAAATATATAGGGCATTTGAGAAAGTGTTTAAAAACTCTGAATAAGAAAGAAATGTGATGCAGAAGAATGAAACAGAACCCCTATCTCTTGCCATATATAAAAATTAATTCAAGATGAATATTAAAGCCTTAAATGTAAGGAATGAAACCTAAAAAATTCTAGAAGAAAATGTAGGAAAAACTCTTCCAGACATCGGCCTAAGCAAAGAATTTATGACTAAGACCCCAAAGGCAAATGCAGCAATAACAGAAATAAATAAATGGGACTTGATTAAATTAAAAAATTTCTGCACAGCAAAGGAAATAATCAACAGAGTAAATAGACAACCTACAGAATGGGAGAAAATATTCGCAAACTATACATCCGATAAAGGGTTAATATCTAGACTCTACAAAGAACTCAAACAAATCTGCAAGAAAAATCAAACAGCCCCATTAAAAAGTGGGCAAAAGACATGAACAGAAGTTTTTCAAAAGAAGATGGACAAATGACCAACAAACATATGAAGAAATGCTCAACATCACTAATCATCAGAGAAATGCAAATTAAAACCACAATGAGATATCACCCTACCCCTGTCAGAATGGCCATTACTAAAAAGTCAAAAAATAATAGATGCTGATGTGGATACAGAGAGAAAAGAATGCTTATACACTGTTGGTGGGAATGTAAATTGGCACAACCTCTATGGAAAACAGAATGGAGATTCCTCAAATAAATAAATAGAGAGTTAACATTTGACCCAGCAATCTCACTGCTGGGTATCTACCCAAAGGAAAAGAAATCGTTTGTCAAAAAGACACCTGCACTGAAATGTTTATTGCAGCAAAATTCACAATTGCAATGATGTGGAATCAACCTGAGGGTCCATCAATTCATGAGTGGATTAAGAAAATGTGGTGTGTATATATATACACCATGGAATACTACTGAACCATAATAGGGAATGAAATAATGCCTTTTGCAGCAACTTGGGGGCCATTATCCTAAATGAAGTATCTCAGGAATGGAAAAACAAACACCATATTTACTCTCTAATAATTGGGAGCTAATTGATGGTCACACATAGGCACAAAGAGATGTAAAGGTCATTGGAAATTAAGAAGGGGGGAGCAAGGGAGGAAGGGAGGAGTAAAAACCTACCTATCAGGTACAATGAACACCATTCGGGTGATGGACACACTACAATCCCCGACCTAAGCATTATAAAAGGTATCCGTGTAACAAAAACATTTGTACCCCATTAATATTTTGAAATAAAAAAGAAAGGAACGTTAAAATGAGGATATTTAACATACATATTTTATACATATTATACATATTGTGTATATATGAATGTTATTTTGTACACATCAACTGTAATTACTTATTCATTTACTATATTATACACGTTTTATCATTTAAGTTTTCTGCAGGCTGCATATTACTATATTGTATACGTAAAACAAATATTCCTACCCCTGCCCTTCTCAATCAGTATCCCACTCCCTTGTTCTCCTCCTTATTCGTAGGCTTTTGAAATCTGCCTCTTATATTGGATATTTATACCCTTATCACTCAATTTCGTGAGTTCCTGGGTCCCAGGACTACCTATTTGACGTAGGCAAATGATCCTATCAGTCTGGTAATTCACAAGAAATCAAAAGTTTCAAACTATTGCACGGAATTAGGACAAAACATGTATGTTCTAGGCCTTGGCAGGACATGATTTTGTAAGTTACAATTTTTTTTCTGAAAAATTATTGAAAAGTTTTTCAGTAAGAGATTTAACTACATCATGCTTATGTGATTCTAAAGCAACTTGAATTCTGATATTAATGCATATTTTTATGAGGTTTCCTCAAAGAAACTGGGGCATTTCTTTATTCATAGTATTTACTCAAAAATTATCAAATGAAAATTGATAAGTATTTGGTGTTTTTAATAACAGTGAGAAAAATATAAGCACAGCTACCATTTATTAAAAACCTACTACTTATCAAATTGTGTTATAGGACATTACAGGCATTTTATCTATTCTGCTTTAATTTCTATGAGAACACTAAGTTATAGAAAGTATTAACTTTATTTTAGAAATGATTATGCTAAGACTGAGAAGGTTTCAGTTTTAGGCACGATGCTAATTAGTGTGGAGTAAACCATGGTTGCTATTTTTTTTTTTTATGCAACCTCTACAATTACCAGAGAAGACAATTTACATTCCCATGAATTATCAAAAATCCTGGGAAACAACACTCAATCTTTTGTCCCAGGTGATTCACCAAACTTCACATATATCATTGAAGATAGTGAGCATTTTAGAACTTGGGTAACTTCTGTAGAATGAGAGAAATAATAGAAAGTACCTCTGAGAGGTATTTATTTATTTATTTACAAAATTATATATTTCCTTCTGTCACGTTACGGTATTTGGGTGTTTAAATACCACTAATCTATGATTCTTACCCTGTGATCCTCCCCCTTCCCTATCTGAGGAAGAAATAATTTTCCATCCCTCAATTTTATTACCACAGTCTGTTATACATCTCTATTATAACACTTACCTCACTATGTTCTAATTATTTACATATACTTATATTTTATTCTATATTGTGAATATCTTGAGGGAAGTAATATAATTTTATAGATGCAGTCTAAATTAGCACTTGGCACACGGTACGTGTTGGGACGTACTGGAGTTGAGGGCTTCTTACTCCTTGATTTATGGTTCTGTATGGTGGACCATCATTTAAGAGAACCATGCCTAACCTTACGCCACACCCTCTTCACCATTCCCCAAGCAAAGAGAATGACTTATTTGTTTAATGAGTTTTGGCGAAAAAACTTAAAATGCATGCCTCAGTTTCTTCTCTCCTCTACCTTTATGCTTCTCCTATCTACAGAGGACACATATTATCAGCTCATTGTGTCCGAAAGTTTTTTGGATTGTCCATTTTGGAGAGGCCTGGCCTTGCCAAGCTATTCCTATGCCTGGGTGTGTAAGTCTTCTTACATTAAGGTAAAGATATTTGCAAAGTCATGTGCCTATATATGAAAGCCACATTCTCTAGTCAGTCATTGTTGTTAATAAAACTGATATTTTGACCTCATCTCTTTGGACTCAAGGAAGAAAAGGGGATTATTATTTATTAGTCCTATTCAACCACAGTATCTAATGTATTGACCATGAATATTAAAAAATAACAAGTAAAATTATAGGAAAAAAATATGGAGGATGGATTTAGACTCAGGCTTAATAAGCATATGTTACCTGGAATTCCGAAACTTTTCAAGTCACTGTAAATTAAAGGTTTGTACAAAGCTGAGCGACTATTTTGGTACAAAGGTACCAGCTTTGTGGCTTGTTAGCATGTTGAGTGCTGCAGTTGCTACCAAATTACAAAGGTGCAATCCTTACCTAAGCATACATGGATGTGGCAAGGATTGGGTTATAAGCAAAAATTAGTTTTCAATTTTCAGCACAGGCAGATAACATATATTTCAATAACAAAGATTTTTCTGTTGTACTGTATTTCTTCTTCAAGTGTGCAAAACAGAGCTTGAGAATTATTTGTTTTCAAAATTTAATGTATATTCAGTCAATATTGTATTAATATAATTTCCATAGCTTTTTTTTTTTTAAGACAGAGTCTTGTTCTGTCGCCTCAGTAGAGTACAGTGGCATCATTACAGCTCACTGCAACTCAAACTCTTGGGCATAAGCAATCATCTTGCCTCAGCCTCCTGAGTAGGCATGTGCCACCACACCCAGCTTATTTTTTCTATTTTTGTTAGAGACAGGGGTCTCACTCTTGCTCAGGCTGGTCTCAAACTCCTGACCTCAAGAGATCCTGCCACCTTGGCCTCCTAGAGTGCTAGGATTACAGGCGTGAGCCACTGCACCCAGCCTATTTCCATAGCTTTTTAAACCTCCTCATACATGTAAGACTAATAAATTTTTAGGTTCCAAGGGAACCACAACCAAGGAAATTATACCCATGCACCTAATTTAGGAACCTCACCTATATCACCACTAGAGTAACTTCTCTCTGGCTAAGACCAAGTGGAGTAAGAAATTTGGGAGAAGAAATTTTGAGCTGTAAACACTAAGGTCAATTAACACACAAGATAATTAATTTTTACATCAATTCCCTTGGTCTTTACTTTGAAATTTAACTTTCAAAGAAATTTTAATTTCACTTACAACATCACCCTAGAAACTTCATAACGGGAGACAATAATGTTAATACTTGGTGTATCCTAATGTCATTTAGTCTTTTTAAAAACCGTATGATGAACTTTATTGTACATACGAGCTTGAACCAAACTTGAGATGAGAAACGGGGCAGCTTTGAGTAGAGAGTAACCTTGGAGTTATTTTATTCATGTTCTTTACTGGCTGATACTAAAATTATTTGAAAGCAAAATTTATTTTGTCATCAGCCATTCCAAAAGGAGCCACAGAAAAGTGCATGGCTTTCATTTTCTCATTTTTTTTCCTACAATGGATGGTCAAGGCTACCTAATTCAGGTGAAAATACTGTTAAACAAATGCATCCACTAAATTAAGATTTGTTTGCTTCAAATTTACTTATTATAAGTAAGAAAACTGATATCTTCTTTACTATCAATTAGATTCCTTTCTTATTCTCAGAAATTAGGCTGGGCAAATGGGAGCTATGTAGCTATTAACTCTGATTCATAAACATTTGCCTCATCCTAACTTTAGGAAAGTCACTGAATCACAAATTAAACTCTTCAACATAGGCTGAAGATTTTCACACAGAGTCTATTTAATGAGAAGGTCATGAAAAAGACTTGGGGTGACATTCATAGTCTTGATGTTTGGGGTTCAGAAATAGTCAACTTTCTCAACCCTGCAAACACCCAAATTACTGGACTACTAGCTAATTTTGACTGTAGGCTACTCGCAAAGTGTGTGTTAACACAGCTGTACTCCATTTATCTCTATTCTCAAGTTGGTTAATTCTTTCCTCAGGATTTTCTTTTTTTCTCTCTCTCTTTTGTATTAACAAGCAAACAAGTATATGTTCAGACTTCTCCCAATCTTTATTGATAGATGTTCAGGTTTTTATGAACGTGATCCACCTTCCAAGTTATTAAAGATGAGAAATTGGCCAGAAGTTTTGCCATAGCATAACAAGGGGTACCAGGTTTCCTGCTTCAGTATCTATTTCTCAATACAAGAATTTCAATTTGTGAGACACATATTTAAAGATTTTGCTGTAGAACTACCTCAGTACCTCCAATATTAGATTTGTTGTTACATAAAGGCAAAGCTAATGTAACAAAGAGACTTCAAGTATGACTCAAATAAGACTGTGATTTATTTTTTGTACATAACAATTTAGAAAAGACAAGTTCAGAGTTGGCCCTACGATTCTGAGCATGTGGTATCCATCTCTACATATTAAGCATAAGTTTTAGTAAACTTCATAGAAAGAAAAGGAAAAAGAAAGAGGGATCTTACAGTTTTCTTTTATAGAGTGTGAAGAGACTTGGCATAATTTCTGGTCATAAGCCTTTGGCCAGAGCTTGGTCACATGCCAAAATTACCTATGAGCAATGCTGGGAAAGGCTGTTTTTGGGTAGACTGCCATCTTACCAGACAAAACTTGAAGAAAGACAGGGAAAATGAATATTGGGTGAACAATTGACAGTCTTCATATATGCAGGAATTTACTTATTTTTGTCTGTCTTTGTGGTGTCTTATTTATAAAGATTTTATTTTATGAGCGTCTTAAAACCATAAATAACAATATAAATGCAAACTAAAACTATCATAAACAGATAGTAATTCAGAAAGAAACTATTTGGATTTATGAACTGATTTTTTAAATTCAATTTATTTTTTTATTTGACAGATAACATTGTATGTTTTTATCACGTACAATATGATGTTTTGAAATGCATATACACATTGTGGGATGGTTAAATCTAGCTAACCAGCAAATACTTTATTTCATATGGTTATCATTTTTGTGGTGAAAGCACATAACATCTCCTCTCTTTACATTTTTTAAGAACACAATATAACATCATTAGTTATAGTCACTTTGCTGTACAATAGATGTCTTGAAATTTATTCCTTTTGTCTAACTGTAATTATGTATACTTTGACCAACATTTCTCCATCCCCTGATCTCCCCTAACCACCCAGCCTCTGGTAACCACCATTTTACCTCTACTTCTATGAGATCAACTTTTCTAGATTCCATATATACGTGAGATCATGCAATATTTGTTTATCTTAGCCTGGCTTATTTAACTTAACATAATGTCCTCCAGGTTCATCCATGTTGTTGCAAATTAATGGATTTCATTCTGCTTTATAGCTGAATGCTTTATAGTACTCCACTGCATATATATACCACATTTTCTTTTTTTCTTTTTCTTTTTAATTGTTATGGGTACATAGTAGTTGTGTGTATCAGTGGGGTACATGTGATATTTTGATAGGCATACAATGTGTAATGATCAAGTCAGGGTCAATGCTGTATCCATCACTTCAGGCATTTATCATGTCTTTGTGTTAGGAACAGTCCAGTTCCACTCTCTTGTTTTAAAATGTACAATAAATTATTGTTAATCATAATCTACCAAATACTAGCTCTTATTCATTCCATCTAACTATATTTTTGTACCCATCACCCATCACCACCTTATCCCTCACCCTGAATAGCCTTCCCATCCTCTGGCAACAATTGTTCTACTCTTTTTTTTTTTTTTTTTTTAGCTCCCACATATGAGTGAGAACATGCAAAATTTGTCTTTCTGTGCCTGGCTTATTTCACTTAACATAATTTCCTCCAGTTCCATCAATCTTGTAAATAATGGAATTTCACTCTTTTTATGGCTGTATAGTATTCCATTGTGTATATATACTACATTTTCTTTACCTATTCATCCACTGATGGCCAATCTGGTTGATGCCATATCTTGGCTGTTGTGAGTAGTGCTGCAATAAACATGAGAGCACAGGTATCTCTTCAACATACTGCTTTCATTTCCTTTGCATATGTAACCAGTAGTAGGATTGTTGGATCACATAGTAATCCTATTTTTAACTTTTTGAGAAAACTTCATGCTTTTTTCCATAATGGCTGTACTAATTTACATTCTTACCAACAGTGCATAAGTATTCCCTTTGCTCCACATTGTCGCCAACACTTGTTATCTTTTGCCATTTTGGTAATAGCCATTCTAACTGGGGTGAGGTGATATCTTATAGTGGTTTTGATGTTCAGTAATGTTGAGCATTTTTTTCACATACTGCCTGGCCATTTGTCTGTCTTTTTTTGAAACCTATCTACTCAGGTCTTTTGCCCATTTTTTAATCAAATTATTTTTTTGCTATTGAGTTAAGTTTCGTATACATTTTTGATATTAACCCCTTGACAAATGTATAGTTTGCAAATATTTTCTTCCATTCTGTAGGTTGTCTCTCCACTTTGCTGACTGTTTCTTTTGCTGTGCAGAAGCTTTCTACCTTGATGTAATTCCATTTGCCCATTTTTGCTTTTGTTGCCTGTGTTTTTGAGTTCTTATCCAAAAAAATCCTTGCCCATACCAATGTCATGAAGGGTTTCCCCTATGTTTTCTTCTAGTATTTTCTTAGTTTTGGGTCTTACTTTTAAGTCCATAATGAATTTTGAGTTGATTTTTTAAAATATGGTGTAAGATAAACATCTAATTTAATCTATATGTGGATATCAAGTTTTTGAACAGCATTCATTGAAAAAACTATCCTTTCCTGAATGTGTGCTCTTGGCAACTTTATTAAAAATCTGTTGGCTGTAAATGTGTGGATTTATTCTGAGCTCTCTATTTTTTTCCATTGACCTATCTGTTTTAATGCCAGTACCATGCTATTTTGGTTACTATAGCTTTCTAGTGTATTTTGAAGTCAGGTTGCATGATGTCTCCAGCTTTGTTATTTTTGCACCCTTTCCTTGGCTATTTGGGGTCTTTTGTGGTTCCACATGAATTTTAGGAGTGTTTTTTTCTATTTCTGTGAAGAAGATCATTGGTATTTTGATAGGAATTGCATTGAATCTATGGATCACTTTGGGTAGCATAGACATTTTAAGAATTAATTCTTCCAATTCATGAACACAGAATATCTTTTTTGTTTAATTTTTGTATTTTCAATTTCTTTCATCAGTGCTTTATAGTTATTCTGTTGTAGAGATCTTTCACCTCCTTAGTTAAATTTGATCCTAGGTATTTTATTTTACATTTTTGTAGCTGTTGTAAATGGGATTATTTTCTTAATTTCTCTTTCAGATAGTTTGCTGTTAGCATATAGACATGCTACTGATTTTTGTATGTTGATTTTGTATCCTGCAACCATAACTGTAATTATTACTCAAAGTTCTATGAAAATACTAGCTTTCATAATCAATAGAAGTTCATATTACATATTCTAATGATTAAAAGTCTTAGCTATCAAACATCTCTAACATTTTACTCCTCTAGATAAAAATTCTGACATCTTTATAGAACTTTTTAAATATTTTTCTTGTGTGGACACAAAGTCACACAAACCTTTTCATTTTCTCAATATTTTAGTTGACAAATATTTGTCCCCTTTCATATGTGCATGATCAGTATTCCTTTGCAATAGAATTTTTGAAGTTAAATGACTCTTGGCTAAAAGGCCTTCTCCTCTAGCAAGTGTTATGAAGTCTTATCTTCCCTATTTTTATGTTAAAAGACCCCAATTCTCTCACTGACAACAAGACTATTTTGGGACAATTAGGTAAAAAAAAAGCCTATAATTTTGACATGTTAAAAATTGGAATTGGAATTTTCCTATTTTCCTTATTGCAGTGCAGATTTTATGAACAATAAAGTTTTTTTGTGAATTTTGTATCTATGGGTATTTTTTTCATGAGTTCAAATGTTGAGAAACTCTTTTGGAACAACAAATTTACTATGAGTGTGGATTATAGAACAATCCTTTTCTACATGATTTCTGCAGAACAACAAGTACAGTGGGATATTAACAAATATTTTATTAGAACAAGGTCTGTGAAATTCTGTTTTATATAAAGTTAACAGTATTTATGTTTCTTATAAGGTTTATTAGTTTCTTACTATGCTAAATAAATTGTAACTCATTCTAAAAAGGGACTTACAGAACATAACACTTTCCAAACACATTTGGCTACAAAATCTGTGATAAATTACAATATCGTTCCAAGTTTTTATTTCTCTGTGTATCCATGCTCTTTTCCCTGGGACTGAAGGTCCTCCTATTAGAGGGAGAATACCACACCCCTCTCTAGGTATCTTGCTTGGCTATGTGATTTAATTTGGCCACGAGAATGTGGTTGAAGTTATAGTATGTCATTTCTAAGCCAAGAAGATAAGAGCCATCTTATTTTCTGCTCAGCTCTCTCTTACATTTCTGCCATTAAAATGAGGAAAAAGAAGCCAAAATAGCTCTCTGCTCTAAGGAGACACATTTGGAAGATACATGGACCCAATGCAAAGCTTGGAGCCAAGCCCAGCTGATCTCTGCCAAGATAAGCAAACCAAAGCAGCCGAATGACAGACATGTGACCATGGCATTAAATGCCTTTTCTTTTATGTTGCTGAATTTTGAGATGGTTTTGATGCACATTATTGTATACATCACTACCTGACACAGAAACATTTTTATAGAACCATTAATATGGTTAGATTACTTATATTGGAGTTCTTCAGAGAAACAGGATAGATACATGATAGACAGGTAGACAGATAGACAGATATATACATATATAGAGAGAGGGAAAGAGATTTATTTTAAGGAACTAACTGATAGCATTATGCAGCCTGGCAAGTCTGAAATCATTAAGGCAGCCTGGAAACTCAGGATTTGATGTTAGAGTCTCAGGGCAGAATTTTTTCTTCTCAGGGAAACCTCAGTTTTTGCTCTTAAGGCCTTCAATTAACTAGATGAGGCTCTCCCACATTATCGAGTGCAATCTTTACTTTAAGTCAACTGAATGTAGATGACAACCACAACTACAGAACACCTTCACCATAACACTTAGAGCAGTGTTTGATTAAATAACTGGGTACCATAGATTAGCCAAGTTGACACAGAAGACTAACCACTATTATTACCAAAAAGACAGTTGGTTAAATATTTCAATGTAGATAAGCCCACAATGACAGAGGGAAAGAAAACTCCTCAATTTCTTTTATCTAGCTGATCTTTCAGTTTTAAAAGATAGATGAACTTAGTATTAAAGTACAAAAATAGGAAAATGTAAGTCCAGACATGAAGAAATTATAGCTCAACTTACTGAGCACACTTTGAAGTGAGACTACTGTACCAACGGAGGGTATGAATGAAATTAGAAGCAACTGAAAGGCAGATTGTAATTTCTCCTCTTTTCCACATGAAATCCCTAATAATCTAGCCTGAATCCAGTCACTTGAGAAAAAAGAAAAGAGAAAACTAGAAAAAATACATAAAATAACTAGCCTAACATTTTATTTCCTTTAATTTCAGGAATACATCAGAGAAAAATAGAGATAAACTGAGTGGGGAACTAAGCTGAATGTTTTGGAGAATAAGGTCAATAAGAAGGAAGTAAAATTTATTAATATTCTTAACATTCAAACAAAGTGAGAAAATATTTTTAAGCTATATGATATAAAGCTTTTTTTGTATCTATTAAATCTAAGAGTTCTGAAAGAAACATGTGCCAATGAAATGAACAAGAAATCCCCCCAAAGAAATAAAATAATGAAAAAGTATTGCAAATAAAATATAGTTGAACAAAATAGTTCATACTGATTAATAATTACACCATTAAATATGTTGTATTGTACATATCTACATATTATATACTAAAGAACAATAACTCAAATTGTTAATTTATACATGGAAAAAATTACTTATATATATCTGCTAGGATCTTAACTTCTATAGATTCAGAAAATTGAAAGACATATTCTAATCATGAAGTTTGAACTGAGACTTGTCTGGCTTCACGATCTACTTCTTTTCATTTGTTGCCGTCCTGTTTCCCTTGTTTGGCTTACAACGTTCTTCAAGATATGAACAATAAACTTCTTCCCTCTTTCACCAGCTTCATCTCCTGAAATCTCCACCTCATGCACCATGCTCCAACCACACTACACTGTGAGATACTGACAAAGCAGACTGTGAGTTTTACTCACTATGTTCTTAAAGCAAACCTCTTCTACTTTTCTGTACGGCAGTGCCTCTCAGAATTTAGCACAGATTAAAATCATTTGGAAGGCTCATTAGTAGACATATTGTTGGACATTACTCCCATGGTTTCTGATTTTGTATGTCTAGATCGGGGGCCTGATAATTTGCTTTACTAACAAGTTCCCTTGTGATGCCGATCCCTCTTGTTTTGGGACCACATTTTGACAATGACTGCTATATAGGACACAATTTCTTCAAGGTTCTGCTTGTTTTAATCTTCTCTGTGATTTTTATCTTAGTCCACTTGGCTTCCTCTACAATGTAATCTGACTCTTATAATATGATAATTTCCCTCTCTCCAACAGAGGCCCTAACGTGACTCCTTCAAAATAATATTAATTGCAGAGTTTAATAAACAATGACCCCTGGCACATTTGGGGTCATTTTGTTTTGTATTAATATTACCCAATTACAAAAATATTTGAAGTTTTGTTTGATTTTTAAAAATTGACAAAACTACTGATTCCTACAAATGTGTCATTTTTATTTTTATATCAAATAAATCTATGAAGCTATACCATGATTGAACTGTCACAGAATTCTATAAGATTATGCACTCTGAAACCACTGCTAGATAACTTGTGCTGAAGGGCATTATTGTATGAGTATGGGAATCAGCACAAAAAAAAATGCAGAGGCTATTTGGAGAATCAGATCTGAATATAGGCAAGAGCCAAGGCAGCCACAGAAGGGTAAATAAAAAGCACTATTAGAAAAATCTCAGAGCAGGTACACTCATAGTACTGAATCCCTTGTAGAATTAAAGAAGTTTAATGTTTATCCATCTTTTTGTTTCTCTAGTTGGGTTACCAATATAAGCGTTGGGTGGAAGTGAAGGATGCTTATAAACACACCACCTAAGTAAGAAGGAGTACAGCTAAAAATAGAGGCACCAGATTGTATCTAATGCAAAAGGAATTGATTTTCAAAAGCAAATTAGGGTGTTTTACGGAGAAGGAATGACTATGGGCAGACAAAAGCAAACTCAATAAACAAAACTCAAGATCTCACTGTAATCTATTTTTATTCTGCTAAACAAAAATTAACCATCTTTTCCTGTATATATGCTTCCACAATATCCCTACTCATTATAATGCAATTATGCCACACAAAACATATCCCTTCTGCAGAAAGAAATAACCTAAAAAGGACATAACATTTGGATCCTTGCTCCAGGGCCATCATCTTAAGGGTAACATGTTATCCTTCTGGAGGTCTTCTCATCTAATTATAATAAAGGAGTAATATTTACCAGGAAATTTTCATATCACTTATTTTTTCTTATACTAATTCTGAATCTTATTTTACAGACATAAATTCTGAGCCACAGAAATTTCTTCTAAAGTAACTTGTCCAAAGTCATATAACTAATAAGTGGCAAGGAAAATAGAAGGTAGATTTAACTATGACAATACAGCATACATACACAATGGAAATGGGGTGTATGTCTGAGTATGTGGGTGTCACAGAAGAAAAGAGAAAGTAAGTTAATGAAATTTCATAACTAGAAAAATATTGCAAGATAATGACTATGGGTTAAGACTATGGTTAAGACTATGGTTCTCGTGTGTATAATTGACCATCTAGATGTAGCTAATATTTGTCACATCCTTCATATCTTACATATTCTCTTTGTCCACAACCTCAGAAGACTGAAATTTTTTTGTTCAATAAGGGTGACCCAAATTTTCATTCCTAATGAATCTGAGCCTAATTTTGTCCTATCTGGATAGGTTTGAAGAAGCCTGTGCAGATTGTTTTCATTAAGTGTGTTAGTATAAGATGAAATACAAAGGATGCCTCAGTTTTCATCCATACCCTTTCCTTGCCCAACTTCACAGGCACATCTCTGATAGTCAGGGTCATTCACTTCAATTAAAAAGCATAACTTTCTTTATGCCTAATTACCTTGTGACATGTGGATTTCAAATAACCCAAATGACAGACTTGTCATGTAATCCATTAAAATATATCATAATTGTTATCCCTAGTGGAAACATTTCTTCCCTAAGCACTAAATCCTGTAGTTGAACCAGAGTGACTAGAATAGTAGCATAGCAAGAAAAAAAAATCGATTTGGTATTTGAAAGATTTAGGAGACCTTACCCTCTATATTGCTTAATAGTTTATAGTATCATTCTTTAGGACAGCATCTCAACACTATTAGTAAAACACTGGTTCATCCAGTGTTTTAGAAAGTCTTCTGCTTCTGATTGATGAGATATATGTTAAAACCACTGGATCCCAAACTTTAATCTATTGCCTTACATCCTTCACTATGAATGAAGTTCATGTTCTAATGTTTTGTTCGGTGCAATATCATGAAGTTATATAAGAAAGTCAGTAAATACATGAATGGCAGTACTTGCAAAGGCAGGATGTCTGATAAAAGTAAACCCAAATTCCTACAAACTGCCAAGTTGCTGGCTAGATTTCTTGACATATGATGACATACTTAGGCTTAGAGACATAAAAATGGGGGCTGAAGAAAATTATTATGGAATTTTTTCAAGGGGGCCACAGTAAAATCTTTTTTTTATCACTACCCTCATTTTCACATATGACACCTAGGAAGTTACGACTTTTACTGTGATTACAACGTAGTAACCCTCAGAATCAAGCCCTAAGTTTGTTTTTCAGGAATTTTGAAACTTTGTTTTATATAAAACAAGAGATTACTTTAACAAATGCCTTAGAGAGTCAGAATTATATCCTATATCTTAGTATAAAAATATAGAAATTAAGCTTATTTTTCTCTTGTTTTATATTCATTATCATCAGTAACAACCTCTCTAACCTCCTATCATATTCAATAGCAAAATCTACCTGGCTACACAGAGCATAACTCTCAGTAAACCTTTGGTTTTAAGTGACCACAGCTGATAATTTATTTATCATTTTATTTACAACAGGATACCAGATAGTGTTAAGATCCTATCCAAGAATATTAATTTTATTTGTGCTGTTTGCTGCTCTGTTTACTCCATGTAACATATTTTAATGCCCCATATTTCCTGGAGTCTCTGTTGTCTTATCTGTGATATATAAGAAAAGAGCACTTAATCACACCATAGACCTTCTGATAAACCACACAGAACATACTTCAAAAATGTCCCACTGGAAGATGAGAAGACTGAGGAATTTATCCATTAACTCCTTTCCCCATTTGGCTGAAGGAAGTGCTTTTAGGATATACTTGCACACAGCTTAGAAATTCTCTATAGCTTAGAGAAGTCAGCAGTGCATGGCACTGCCAACCCTGTACTGTAAGAATTAACAATTATTGTAATGTATATTCAGTAGCTTTTGGGTAGAGTGCTCTGTAAGTGTCTGTTAGGCCCATTTGTTCTACAGTCTCATTTAAGTCCAGTGTTTCTTTATTTATTATCTGCTTCAATAATCTGTCCAGCTCTGTCAGTGGGGTGGGGAAGTCCTTGGCAGTTTCAATGCTGCTGTTTATCTTTTTGCTTAGATCTGGTAGAATTTTCTTTATGAATCTGGAAGCTCCTTTGTTAGGTGCATATATATTTAGGATTGTTATGTTTCTTGTTGAATTTCTCCCTTTACCATTACATAATGGCCATCTTTTTCTTTACCATCATTGATTTAAAGTCAATTTTATCTGATATGAGAATGGCTACACCTGCTTTCTTTGTGTATCTATTTGTGTGGAATATTTTTTTCCATCCCTTCACTTTGAGTTGGTATTAAGTCCTTGTGGGTTAGATGTGTTTCCTGGAGACAGCAGATTCTTAGGTTATACACTTTATAACCCTGACTCAAGCATTACAAAAGCTATCCATGTAACAAAAACATTTGTACCCCCTTAATATTTTGAAATTTTTAAAATGTGGGGAAACTCATTATAGTAAAATATTTGAACTATCCTTGACTCTCCAAACATGAATGTATAATATTTCATGTTTAATAACTAATGATTTATTTACCACATTATCCTGTTATATTTTAATAAAAAGAAAAAAAGTTAATTTTTTTAAAAAACATTACTGTATAACAAAATATCCCAAAACTTAGTGACTTAAAACAACACACATTTATTATTTCACAGTTTCTGTGGGTTAGGAATTTGGACACAGCTTAACTAGGGCATCTACTTCAAAGTCTCTCAAAATTTGTGATCAAGATGTCAGCCAGAGCCTCAGTCATCTTAAGGCTTAAATAGAGAAGAATTTACTTCTAAACTGACTTACATAGTTGTTGGTAGAATTCAGTTCTTTGTGAGCTGATTGAACTAAAGGTCTAATTGAACTACAGACCTCAGTTCATATCTGACTCATAGCTACAGGCTTTCCTTGGCATCTTGCCATGAAGACCTCTTCAATATTGCAGTTTTCTTCATCAAAACATCCAAGCCAAGAAAGCAAGAGAGAGAGGGTCCACAAAGAAGATAGAAGTCAATTTCTGTTGTAACCTAATTACAGAAGTGACAATTGATCATTTTTGTTGTTTTCCATTCTTTAAAAGTGAGTCACTAGGTCCAACTCACACTCAAGTGGAGGGAATTACACAAGAATATGAATACTAGGAAGTGGTATTATTATGGACCATCTTAGAAGTCTGTTTATGATAAATAAGGTGCTTAAATTATGTGAATTGAGGAAATGTGGTCTAGTACATCAAAACTATCTGCTAGAATTAATTGTAAATTATTTTGAATTCCTTAACATAGTAGATACATATGAAATCATGCCATTCCACACAAACATATTAATCAAAAAATAGATGTATAATTCATATTAAATGCCTTTACATCCATTCTTACTTGCTTTCCTCAAAAAAGACAAAAAAATGATAAAGGAAGTAGTTATTATCTACGTATTTTTGCTAGAAGACACTGAAGTCCAGGAACTGTCTATGGTTTTAAGCTGAGTATTTCACAGAACATAGATAGGCACATTGAAACAGACAAACTAAAAAATAATAAAGCAATTTTTCAATGTCATTACTTGATTATAGCCAAATTAATCATGACTAGCAAAAACACTAATCAAACCATGTAAAACAAATTGTATGCTAGAGAGATTTACAAATGTGTCAAGCTTAGCCTTGCTTTTTGAATTCAAATCCTCATTAAAATTTCTTTATTTCAATGAAATTTAAGTAAAAGGTAAACAGGACAATAAGTATTTCCTTTCTCCTTAGGAAGAATATAGGTCTAATAGAGATGGGAGCTATGATTTATTAATTTTAACAAAGTAGGCAAATTAAAGTGCTGACTCTTATTTCTTGGTAATTTAAACCAAAGGGCTAGAACATATAGGCATACAAAATAAATTTTCCTAGAATTTGTCACAAGCAAATATAACTAATGGTCCTTAAATATTTTCCTACAGACTTGTCAATGTTTTCTCCAAGAACTAAAGATATGTAAAAACCTACCTACTTAATTTTGCCTTTGGGAAAACTGTCTAGGAAATATTTGGTAAGTAAATGCAGATGGTTTAAAACATTGACTTCATTTCCAATCAACTGATTAATTGCATTCATAGATTCAGGAAACAATTTTTTGTTGATATAGATTAATAGTTTCTAATAAAAAGTTTTAAAGCCGTTCCTTTTAGGTAACTTTACTTAGGGATTTCGATGTGCTGCCTTTCTGTTATTTTAGATATTATGTTTGCTGGTATGTCTTATATCTTATACAATAACCTATTTTCACATGAGAAATGTTACAACTTATTATCCTAGTAATTTATGAACATTTTTAATCAGATCCCAGGTTGTGGATTTTCTTCCTGCCTGAACCACTTTTGGCTTTTTATTGCAAGCTAAATCTCTTAACGTAGCTTGATATATAATATTTCATGAATTAGAAATGCATTTAGAAAATAATATGAAGACAAACTGAGTCAACGTGAAGCATTCTCTTCACTGGTTAAAAAAAAAACTGTGACTTTCAAAAGTAATTTGATTCTCTCTGACTTAATGAAGAAATTGGATCTTAGAAACATTTCAAAAGGAGAATAATCATTACTGGTTTTCTCCCATAAAATCATTTTCATATCTAACATTCCAAAAGGCATATTGCTAGAGGTTGCTGCTCTGTAAAGCCTTTCAGAGACCATTTTTCCTCGTACTAGATGATACTGGCTACTGATAGGAAAATATAAATACCCTGACAAGAAAATCAGAACATGGGAAAAATCAGGAAATTCACATTAGATGTGTATTACATTTTGTTTCACCTTGCCCAAGTTCAAAAGAATAATGAGTTAATTAGTTCAGGAACTGAACAGTCAGTTCTCTAAAATATGAATTAATTAGTTGAAATATCTGGAGGATAATAAATTAATTGAAATATTTATTTACAATGTTCTTTAATTTATTTTTATTGTATGTATTTAAGGCAAATAACATGTTTTCAAATATACAATGACATGTATATAATGACACCTTTACGATAGTCACAATCTATCACAATGATGGACATTAAAATATCCATCACCTTCTATAGTTACCTTTTTTGTTGTGGTGAGAGCACCTAAAATCTACTCTCTTAGCAAATTTTCAATATGCAATATTATTAGCTATAGTCCTCATGCTGTACATTGCATCTCTAGACTTATTCATCCTATAGAACTGCAAATTTGGACCCTTTGGCTTACTTCTCCCCATTTCCTCCCACTCCCTGCCCATGGTAACCACAGTTCTACTCTCTGTTTCTATTTATTTGACTTTTTTTGTTAGATTCTGCATATAAGTGAGATCATACAATATTTTTCTTTCTGTCTGGTTTATTCTACTTAGCATAATGTCCCCCAGATTCATCCAATTGTTGTAAAAGGCAGTATCTCCTTCTTTTATAAGGCTGAATAATACTCCATTATATATACACACAGATATATATTCCATAGTACGTATTTTTATGTACAGTTGACCCTTAAACAACACGGATTTGAACTGCATAGGTCCACTTATACCAGGAATTTTTTCAACCAAATGCAGATCAGAATACAGTACTCACAGAATGTAAAACCCGTATATACTGAGGTCCAACTTTTTATATATGCAGGTTCTGCAGGGCTGATTTGAGTATGCCTGGATTTTGGCACACACAGGGACTAGAACGATTGTATATACATTATAATTTCTTTATCCATTCATCCATGGATGATCACTTAGTTTGTTTCCATATCTTGGCTATTGTCAATAATGGTTCAATGAACTTGGGAGTGCACATATCTCTATGAGGGACTGATTTCATTTCTTTTGGGTACATACCCAACCAAGGGATTGCTGGGTCATCTGTTAGTTTTATTTTTAATTTCTCTGGGAAATTCTATTCTGTTTTCCACAATGACTGTACCAACTACATTCTCACCAACAGTGCATAAAGTTTCCCTTATCTCCACACCCTGGAGAACAATTATCATCTCTTGTCATTTTGATGGTAGCCATCCTATGGGGTGTGAGGTGATATCTACTGTGGTTTTGATTTGCATTTCCAGATAATTAGTGATATTGACCATCTTTTTGTATACCTGTTGGCCATTTTTATGTATTCTTCAGAAAAATGTCAGTTCAGATCTTTTGCTCATTTTTTAGTCAAGTTATTTGTGTTTTTGTGTGAATTCCCTTATCAGATATATGATTTGCAAGTATTTTCTCCCAATCCACAGGCTACTTTTTCACTTTGTCAGTTGTTTCATTTGCTATGCTGAAGCTTTTTAGTTTGATGTAGTCCTACTTGCTTAATTTTCCTTTCATTGGTCAAACTTTTAGTGAACTGTAAATGTAACTACAACACATAATTGCTTAAACATTAGATAAGAACTCTAACACCTCCCCAAATTTACAGTCTTCTGCCATATCTAGACCCATCCCACCTCTCTGCATCATCTTTTACTGACTTCCTACTTTGTAGTTTATCTTTCAACAACATTGAACTGCATGTACTTCTTTGCTACAAACCATACTCTTTCACATCTCTACAACTTGGAATGTTTAGATTACAATGTGGCAATTACCTTTACCTTATGTTTATCCCATCGTCATTCAGTCATCCTTTAAGAGTCAACAAGTGTGTCTATGTATATTCTCAGAATACCCACATTTAAGGCTGTGTTGGTTAGTTCTTTTACCTCTCTCATAGATCTTTCTGCATACCTGTAATATTTTATCGTAGTTTTGAAACATTTTGTTAAAATTATTTTTGAGACTATCTTAGCCACTTATATATTTGCTCCTCAAAGGCACATAATCTTTCTTATTCTCAGTACTTACCACAGCACCTGGCAAAAAAAATGAGTTTTATTAATATTTGTGAACAAAATCCAACTGATCTGGCTGACATAAATAAAATTTATAATCTATTTTCCTGCGTGTAAATTTACATATATTCATTTACATTAATCCAATTTTTTTACAGCAATTCTTTGAACAGAAGCCCAATGACTATGAACTTCATTTGTAAAAAGTCAAGGATGGGCAGATGCACAATTCTGTGAGCCTAATTATCTTTTGCCATTGAGGAGAAAAAAAGTTTTCAAAAGGGACACTGGATATTCCACTGCTCTTTGCACTGGGTTAGAGAATATTGCTAATTTCTTCACAGGCAAGATCAAAACTGCACTATGTTCCTGTATAACAGTGTCACTGTACACTTGTGCTTCTCCTGGCTTTTACAATTTCCCCCCAAATTTATTGCCTGGGGTCACTAAGACTATGCACAGATGGTGCCTACTATACACACAGCAACCTGACCTATGTTCCTTTTGAGGATTTTTATTATGGTCATGTTGAAAATGATTGATGGCATTCTTATCAAGACAGATCCTAGATTTCAAAACAGATATTTAGAATGCACAAAAAACAGTACTTCATTTTATTATCTACATATGTTTTATTACATTAACAATTAAAACTAAAAAGATTTGGGAAACTTTATTAGTGACATTATAGTGATGTAACATCATGTGTTTGAATCATTTTTATTAATAATAAAAGAAAAAGTATAGTACCACTGCAAGATACATTTAAACTCAGTTCTGTATCACTTAGATTTGGTATCAGTGATTTTGATTTTTCAAAGATCAAAAAAATAGATAAATCATGAAAGGGTAGATAAAACCCTCAACTAATGAAAGTCTTCAAAGAATGGAAATTGGACAAACTAAGTCCACACAGAACGTGTCTGTTAAATAAATTTGTTTTTAGTAATTCCTGAGTTCATTTTTTCCTTAACTTATTTACTCACTGAATACAGGTACATGTTTCAGTATTTAAAATATGCAAAAACTTATCTAGGTACTGAAAATATAATGATTTTTTTAAAAAATAAATAATCTTCATGAATTTGTATTCTAACCAGAGAAAAGTAAATCCAAATGAATAATGCATAAACATACTCATTATAAACAATATGAAGAATACACACTAACAGTAAATCTTTTAAGATTTTATTGGATATTCTAGATAATGCAGTAAGATAAGAAACATATAAATATCAAGGAAAAATAAGAGCTAAAACTGTCATTATTTGTAAATAATATGTTTGTCTACACAGAAGGCCAATAGAATTAATCATCTATCAACAAACTCTTCTAGTTTAAATTTGTTCAGCAAATTGACCTAATGCAAGTTCCATATATTAAAAGCAGTGACCTTATGTCCACCAGCAATATGAAATAGATGGAGAAAAATTTAAAGTTTACTGTTGGATATTGATTAATACCCTTTATTATACCATGTACTGTGAAATCTTCAATGAAAAAAAGCTAACAAAAATTTAATAAAAAATTTAGAAGAGGTAATTCTTCTACTGAATATTGGGTTAAACATACTATTGATTTCCTACATAGCTTTGCCACAAATGAACAATTTTCTAAATAGTATGCTATTTAGCTAACTATCAATTTAATCATTACCATTGTACCTATGAGTAGAATTGCTGGATTCTATGACTATACTTATTAAAATTTTGGTAGGTAATACCAAATTATTTTCCAAATCAATCATGTAAATTATAATCCCAGGATGAGAACATTGTGAGCCTTTTAAATAGGTTCAATCAGGAGGATGTAAAATGTCTTATTTTGGATTCAACTACCAATAAAATTAGCTTTTTTTCTTATGATTATTAGCCATTTATGTTTTCTCTGGAGTGAAATGTCTGTTCATGTTTTTTGCCTATTTTTCTTTTCGGCTGTCTCATATTTATCCACAGGCATCGGTTTACTTTTATTTATTTACACTTCTTAAATTTTCTGTCCGTCCTTTTACTAATAATTTAAACATATATTTAGTATAGTGTATTTATGTATGTGTGCCAAGAAGGGTTACTGTATGTATAAGACAGAATGTCACTCTCTTTTACAGTACAAAGAAGGAACGAAGAATGGAGGAAAGAGAGAAAGACGGGAAGAAGGAAGGACAGACCAAAATATCACCAAGCAATTCTAGTTCTTGGTGTCTTCTCTAGAGAAATACTTATACCTGTGCATGTTCTGGCTGAGGAAGAAGGAAGGACTGATTTGTTTTCCAACTTTGTGATTTTCCTTTATTTTCTTCCAGAACCCTTTATCCTAATTTTAGGTAATTACACATTTGTAATATTTATTTTCTGTAATATAATTAAGCTGTGAGGGTAGATTATGAATAGTATTTCTTTATTCTTGGTCTCAATTATTTGGGAGATATACTGAGAGATTCAGATTTTGGTGGTCACTATTATCTTACGGCAACCAGAAATCCTCTGTTTTTTGAGTTATTTATTATTTTTTTTTCCTTTGTAAAGTAGCAGTCTTTTTCATATAATAGATTTTCAATATATATTTGTAAAGTGGATGAGTCAAACAAGTAAAACACTTTGATCTTTCCTCTTTCTCTTAGATCATTAGCTTAGATGAAATGCTCAACATTTTGTTGTTTTCTCTTTTCATTAAAATTTTTTTTCAAAAATTATTTAAGTTCTCTAATAAAAATAAGCTTATTTCAGCCAAATTGATTTATATAGATAGTTAAAATCCTGAATGTCTCTCTGGAGATGTATATACCATTGGAATTCTGGATGTTTTGCATATATATCTGTATCAAACAGTACATTTATTTATTTGGCAATAGATTATAAAATCTATACTGAATGATTGGAGCTTTACTTGTGATTATACAATACAGTAACAATAAATAAAAGAAGTGGTTTCTCCATATTTTCAATATTCATAAAATACAGTGGGCCATTCAAGTCACCATCATTTATGATGCCATCATGAAAACTGGCAACACATTTATTCCTCCCTATGATTTAGCCGTGTAAATCATGCCCAGCAATTTATATAATGCCTGTAAAAATATTCTAAAGTATATTGCAATGGAACGATTTTATACACACATATAAAAATATATATATTAATGATATATATTATATATAATATCTAATAACCATGACACACACAAATACATACATATATATAATATACTACTATCTATATTACTATCTATACTAAAACTACAGTACAAATGTGTGTACATGTAGGAGATGACATATTTTGAATAGGACAAGACAATTCTTTCATGGTGTGACAGCAGAATAAATTATCATTATGTATTAAGTCATCCACTCTGAAAGATTTAAGGGAATATACTTATGAAAAACAATCATACTTGTAAAGTAGATATGAACATTTTTCTATTTTTAGTGTGTTTCCATGTACATTTGAAAAATGATGACCCATTATCAACAGTTTTTAAAACTGTAGCATGACTTGACACAGGATGTTTGTATATTGTAATGATTATTTTTAACTAGAGGGTCTGATTTGTTACCCTAACCCACTTAGATGGTAAATTTTTTTTTTTAAATCTTATAAATGTACACATTCCTAATAAGAAAAGCATTGGCACATTTTCACTAGATCTTCAGCTTTCAGTCCCATGATGCTCTTCCCTCTGATGTCTGTCTATTACAGCAGAGTCCATGGTTATTGCTCCCTACCCACACACAGAAAATGCAATGCTTCAACGACTTTCTAATATTGTTTATTGTCATCTCTATTTTTGTTTTATTTTGCTCCAAAGAATGTGAGTTGAAATAAAAGGCTAAAAGTTTGTAGTGTCAAAAATAGTTTTAAAAAGATGTCTTGTTGGGTATAATTCTTTTAGGATTTTTTTTTCTTTTGTAAGTGCTCACAAAATTGTTCATTTAAAGAACTGATGATTTTAGAAGTTGACCTGCCATCGGAAAAAGATGTTTATGTCTATGCAAGTGTATAAGAACTTGACATATGCATTTATTTTGAATTTGAAAACTCTTTTTACTTGCTCAAGACTAAAAAAGGTAAAAATAATTCTCATCATGGATTTCATGTTTTAGAATTATCCAAGCATAGTAACAATGAACTGTCAAAAAATAGCGTCTCGTGTATGGCAATGATTTTAATAGCTTATCAAGATAGATAATTTAAAAAGCAAAATGAATTCATTCTCTCTTTAATCCACCACACTTTTGTTGTTAATATGTGCCTATCATTGTGTTAAGAGGTGTGGAAACAACATTAAGTTCTCTGCCCTTAAGACTTTTTTTCTCTTTTTTTTATGGGGATAGGGAAGTAAAGAAGTAAACAAATAACATATACAAATATTTTTAATTGTTATAGTAATGCATTATAGAAAATTCTAATAGAATATAAGGTGTAACACCTAAGTCAAATAGAGTGGTCTAAGAAAGCACCACGGAAGGTGAGACTTCTTATATGAGAGGAGATCACAAAGGCAGTATTTCATGCTATTTAAACAAAGAACTCTAGGAGTGTTTTTTACATTCTCAAAGAATTTTTCACAATATTTATGGCTACATATTTTTTAGATGGCCTTGACATTTGTTGTTACCTCCTGATTATGTTATTATGCTCACTTTATTCCAGAGTACATGATAGCACATTTAATTGATTTTGGAATAATAATAGGCAATTATGAGAATGGCTAGGTTCTTTTTTCTCTTTTTACTAAAAATATATTTTGAATGCCACAAATTATTTTAATAAAATGTAATCTTACCAGTCATTATGATAATTTTCTTTTTTGCACAATACATTGTATGTGCTTCCTTAAACACATGTAGCGCATGGCAACACTTAGGATCTGACTGACATGCCCTGTGGGGAGATAGTACTGAAACAAAAAATGTAAATTGAAACTCCAAAGAAAGTAAAATTAATTTGCTCATACTATGGTGTCGGGTAAAGAAGATGAGGAATGAAGAAAAAGGGTAGGCAACTTCCGAGAAAAGAGATATTTCCACTTGAGAAAATATGACTAATTTTTTCTTATTTACTTCAATAACATAGAACATTTTGTTGGTAAAGCGTGGATCTGGGAACATGAACAAGAAAAGCACACCAAATAGAACACATTACATTTACACATTTAAGGACCAAACAGCTTACCCAGTAAAGAGCTAGACATTTGGGACAATAAAGAGAAATTTTGACTGATTAGTACCAATTTAATGGTGAGTACACGTGGGGCTTGTTTTTCCATTCTTGTGATACTTCGCTTGGAAGAACGGGCTCCAGCTCCATCCAGGATAATACAAGAGGTGTTAGTTCACCAATTTTTTTAATGGCTGGGTAGTACTCCATGGTATACATACACCACATTTTATTAACCTACTCATGTATTGATGAGCACTTAGGTTGTTTCCACATTTTTGCAATTGTGAATTGTGCTGCTATAAAGATTTGAGTACAGACAAATTCACACCTAATGGGTGCGGTGCGTGCTGTCTGGGGGAATGGGCACTCTCGTAGCTTTGACACAGGCCATGCAAAGGCAATTTATGTGATCAGAGCATTTGTACCCCCGTAATATTCTGAAATAAAAAAATAAATAAATAAATAAAAGAGAAATTTTGACACAGAATTGTCAGTAAACAATATTAGTAAATGGGATGTAAAAAATGAGAGTGATAGGAAACTTAGAGATACATACGTAATTTTAGTTTCCATATGCAACAAACATTTTCAATTGGATATTTCCCCCTGTTCATGCTACATTTGAAGTTAAGCCCAACCTTTCTCCCCCTCTGCAGGACCCCATTGCAGCAGTTCCTGTACCTATTGCAATTGTCCTAAATAAAGTCTTCCTTGCCGTGCTTAAACAAGTACCATTGAATATTCTTTTCTTTAACACCTGCCAGGGATGGGTAACCTGAAGCCTTAAGGCATATGTGGCCTTAAGTACAGCCTTTTGACTGAATCCAAATTTTACAGAACAAATCCTTTTACTAAAAGGGGTGCAGCAGAGAAAGATGAGGCTTTTCTTGCCTCCTTTGGTGCTTAAAAAAGAACAATCTTTGGGTAAATACCCAGTAGTGGGATTGCTGGATCAAATGGTATGTTGACTTTTAGTTCCTTAAGGAATCCCCATACTGTTTTCCATAAGGTTGTACTAATTTGCAGTCCTACCTACAGTGTGTAAGTGTTCCTTTCTCTCTGCATCCATGCCAGCAGCTACTGTTTTTGGGCTTTTAAGTAAAAGCCATTCTGACTGGGGTAAGGTGACATCTTATTGTGGTTTTGATTTGCATTGCCCTGATGATTAGTGACATTGAGCATTTTTTCTGATGTTTATTGGCCATTTGTCTATCTTCTTTTAAGAAGCGTCTGTTCATATCTTTTGTCCACTTTTTAATGGGGTTGTTTGATTTTTTCTTGCTGATTTGCTTGAATTCTAGGATGACTTAATGCCTTTTTCCACAATTTAGATGGAACTGGAGACCATTACCCTAAGTGAAGTATCTAAAGAATGGAAAAACAAAGACCACATGTACTCGCTATTAAATTGGAACTAACTGATGAGCACACATGTGCATAGAGGGAAGTAAATCTCAAAGGAAATCAAGCAGAAGGGAGGGGGAGGAGAGTATGGGCGAAAAGCTACCTAATGGGTACAATGAACACTATGTGGGTGACGGGCACACTTTTAACTCTGACTCAAGCATTACAAAAGCGATCCATGTAACCAAAACCATTTGTATCCTTATAATACTTTGAAATTAAAAAAAAAATCTTGAAATCAGAAGGCCACAGGTTCCCCACCCCTGAAAAGGGGGCTTCTCTTTCACTCTGAGTTATAGAATGAGAACACATGGTGAGGATACCCACAGCGTTTCTGTCTGTGGGTATAGATTATTAAGAGTAGGGTGACAGCATAATTTTTGTTCAAAACTGGATATTGTGAACTGAAAGGTGACACAAAAATAATGCGAGTAATATAATGTATGAAATACAACAGATTGGTTTGATTATAAAGTGATTTATTAAAAAATTTAAAGGAATATACATTTCCTTAAAACACACACACCTGTAACTTACATGTATTTCACATTAACATGTAAATATAATGTAAATATATCACTAAAGGGGCAGCATAATCATTAAATGCCCCCACAATCTGGAGCAAAGTTTCAGACTAGAACAGAATCTATTTAGTTTTTTCTATTATTCTTGAACCCCTTGGCAAAGAGTCAGTAACACATCCTAGATATCAGTAAATTGGGGAAAGGAAAGCGAGGCAAGGAATTCAGAGATTATTGATTACTCTGATGACCTTTGTGTATAAGAAAGTATTAGATTTGTCTCCCCTCTTATGCAGATAATCTGATACTTAACTTGACAGCATAAAACTTACCCTGGTTGCATATGTAGAAAATTTAAGGACATGAAAATAGTTCTCTCAATTAAAAAAAAGATAAAAATGTCCTTTACAGAGCATGAAAGAACAATCAGCTTTGCTATGCCTTAGGACATTTTGTAGATCTATTTCTCAAATGTGGAAGATTAGAAAGCAAATAAACATATGAAAATGTTAGCTCTTAGATTACTTTCAAAATGTACATATTTTGCCAAATTTAATTCATGTATGAAAGTTCATCTATCCCAATTCTTAAATAGATTGATTTTCTTTATTTGTTTATTTCTATCTAGATAATAAAAAGTACCCAGGTATTAACTGTGGTATGCCAGCTGCTAATAGAGGGAGGAAGACGTAGATTAATTTCCTTTACCTGAGAAAGAAAAAAAGGACAACGGTATTTCTCCTACCAAAAATTGAATAAATGTATAAATTATTTGATTGACTTATTGATTTCCTGAAGTTGCTATTTTCAGGGAATGTTATTTAGATGAGTGTGCTATTGGAAACCTGAAAGAAGTCTCTCCAAAACTTAAATATCAGAAAAGCAAAAATCAATAAGAGAAATAAATTCATTTTAAAAATCAGACATGAATGTGAGACACAAGCTCTAAAGCAAATTAAATTCTCTAGAGCTGCCCATCAGCCAGCCACGACAGGTTTGAAGGTCATTGTTGCTGGCTATTTGGCCAAATTTCAACTCAATTTCAGCCCTGATCAGTGATTCAAAACTGACCCACACAGATGGGCAACCATGTGGTGCCCCAGTGCATATTAATCAGAAGATTCCCTTACTTCATAAAGGAACATATCAGATGTTTAAAGAGAAACTGTGTAAGGACAAAATGCAGAAAGCTTGAGAGATGTGCCAAAAAATTCTGAGACACTTTACATATTGACTCTTCACTCTGTGATGCCTTCTTGCCTGTAGGGAATCTAGATCCTATGTAAATCATTTTTCCAAGCATGAAAGAAAGCAGTCAAGGAACAAATATCCAGTTCAAATGATTTACAGTCATTTTAGAATATAAGACATCCTGACTTTCTATATTATTGATTCTCCATATTGGAATATATTAATAGTTAGTGTCCTAGGGGTATGGAGAACTGAAAGTGTGCAGTAATCAAAGCATGAATGTACATGACTTTGAGAATTCTATCTCTTTTTGAAATAAAATTTAAATAATATCTACATTGATTTGAATAACTTGCGCTTCCTCTATTATCTAATTACAAATATCTGAAAATGATTTCCATTTCCTCAATATTCTTTGGTAAAAATAACTGTGTATAAGCCAAATAAATAATAGATATAATCAGAAATATAGAATGCAGTAAAAGTTATTTGCATATTTTCTATTTACATGCATCCTTTTATTTCGTCACTAGATGCATTTATAAGAAAAGAAACAACTGGAATAATTTTATAACTAGCCAAAATCACCCAATAGAGCAGTATGAATTGAAAAGGCAATAAAAATACAATATTAATTTTAAAAACTAATTTAATATGGAGTATCTCATTCTCAAATTCAGACACACTCTTTCATTGGACAAAACTTCCTTTAAAAATGGCCTATTTTGATAATTTGACTAAGTGAGTACAGAAAGCAACGTTGTTCTTCTTTATATAACTAAACCAAACTATCAAATCTGTGTATTTTTAATCCTTTCTTTGCAACAAAAAAGCACAACAGCTTTCTTAAATGTAAATCATTCAATCACTTTAATAAATCCTAGAATTTCTGAGTATATTCCTCTGGGTTTATTTTTTTCCTGTTATGCCACTTTGCTCCTATTGAATTTTTATGGCTTTTAAATTTTTCTGCCATGCATATATGACTATGATTAATATTCCTCTTGAAAAATCACAATTTTCTACCTCCCCAGTTTTATATTACTTACTTTATAAAGTGGTGTTTGTTTTATCGTATTCTCAAATCCAATATGAATAATCAGAAGTTGTTTTATTCTTTAAAATGTTTTCCCTTGTGAATCAGTTGAATTGGTAACCTGTGGTTCCATCTAATTTGGAATTGCCACACTTGACACTCTCCTATTTATCCTCAAAGCACAAACAATTGTGCTTTTGACAGGCATTGTACTGTTACCTTCACCCGCATTATCTCTCATATTAATCCTCTCAACAACCCTGTTGTATGCTACCATGACACCCTCTATTTTTCTTTTCTCATATTCATTACACTTGAAAGTATATGCTCAATTTCTCTTTTTTCCACTTAATTTGTAAGCTCCATGTTAAAGACCCTCTTGACATGTACTTACCTCGTTCATGGAAAAAAATCCACAATAATGTAACTTTCACATAGCATTTAGTCAATAAACATTTGTTGAATAAAAAAATTAATGATTGGAAGAGGAAGAGGTTATTTCTATTACTAATGCAGAATCTGAGGCTAACCAAATTCAAGTCCTTGCCCACCTTCACAATCTGATAAGTAGCAGAGCTGGAAGTCTAAGGTCCATGTATATATATCTATACAACCTAGATAAGTCTCACTCTAAAGCCCTTGCTTTTAACTGTCCCATTAGCACGTGCAGATACTTTTCTTTGTCATGCCTGTCTCATAAGTTATCGAGCCTCATTTTTATTTTCATTTGTTCTAGCAATTTGTTTTCATCTTATTTTTTTTCCTATGTCCATTTATCCAATAGCTACTTTATCTCGATCATCAGGTAATTGCTTTTTTTTCATTGTTTCTCTCTGATAATATAGTCATACAAAAGCACTAGTTTTACTCTCCTAAAATGTGTTTATTTTTGTTTTATAACACAGTATTTTTGGGCATTAAATATCATCATACAGAGCTTCCAAATTGTACTCTGTAAGGCCCTAAGCCTAATGGTTTTCCTGGGGTGTGGTGAGAGGTAATGCTTTAGGAAGCACAGCTATAATACCCTCATCCCCTAATTTAAACATAACATATCTGTTTTTGTCAGTTTTATAGATTGATTTGTCTACTATTTTAATTTGAAGAAAGGATTCTGATATTGTCAGTAGTAGTAGTACTACTACTAGTAGTAATAGTAATGGCAGTAGTAGCAATAGTAGAGATATTTATTACTTAGTTACCCCAATACTTCATAATTCAAACTTTAAGCCAAAGGCTACCAACTAACTTCCATAATCCCTATTACTATCCTATTTTACATAAACACTTAGTGTTCAAGAGTGTGTTCCCTCTAGTCTGTCATGTAGGCTACATTCTTGTTCAGTTCCAAAGTATCTTCAGAAATGGATGTTTATCGCAAGGATACCCAGGAGTTTGAGATGTGAAAGAAGGCCAAGGTTTAAATCATATACACTCCCTGGATTTTATAATCAATAAACCTGAGAAGACGTCATAAAAATCTATCACTTTTTGGCATAGCTCAAAAATCAGGGATCCCAGACAACACAACTTCCCTCTGCTCACCTAACTATTATAGTATTCTTCCTGAAGTGAGGCTTTGAATTGTGTTGTTTTGGCATGGTGTGGTACTAAAATGGATTCTCCAAGCCCTTGCTGCTCCTCTATACCCATATGTGAAACTGTTATAAGCTTGAAGTGTTCTTTGATCATCCCCACCTTCCTCTTTCCTCTGCCCTTTGAGAGGCGTTATTGAGGGGGGTTCATATTTAGATTGTCTTTCTGTGATGGCAGTTGTTTATGTTATTTACTAATGATTAAAAGGGCTCCTTAAGAGACCTTGGTTTGCATTCATCTCTTTTAAGAGGCATTAATTATTTAACCTGTCATTACTATGTGTGTGTGTGTTTTTTAATTTAACAGTCAATAATTTGAGTGAAGAAAGAAATTGCCAGTAATTTATCTTCTTTCACTAAGATAAATATGCCTGGTCTTGTGTTTCCACTTTACTATCAAATTATTTTTTCATAACAAAGTATAAAAGAAAACTATTAACTGAAATTTTTAACAACCAATTAAAATAATACAGGACAAAATTGTACCATCCTGAATTCTCCACCAGTTTGAGATGAAACACCTAAAATTAGAAGTCTTCCCCTGTGGCCAGACCAAGATATACAAAATTATCATCGTTAAGTTTAGTCATCAGCCTCAAGACTGATTTCCAAATATACATCAGGGATTTGATTTCCAAGGAACACTTCTATTTTACCTTTTCTCACTTTTTCAGGAACCCTCTGTTTAAAAAAACAGCAAGTTTTGTGGGGCTCCTCCTTAGAGGAGAGTATGTATAGACTATTTTTGTGTTTATTGAATTAATTTGTCTCTATCTCTTTTGTTATTAAGAATCTAACCTGAACAATTAGTCACAAGTCTAACAGAACATGAAGAAAACAAAATCATTGATCTTGGGACTCTGTGATTGTCAGCGGTTTCTGGAAAATCCTCATCAAGTTAAGCCCCTCCTCCTGGTTATTGAATAGGGTTTAAATTGCTTATCAATTTAAGTCTATGTCAGAATCACAGAGATGTGGTACAAACCATGCCTTAGGGATCTAGTGAGGGATTCTATAAACTGATTATATATGTGAGGTATTGACCAAAGTTAGTTATTAATAAGTATTAAAATGCCTTAAGGAAGCCAAATCATCACTTGGACCCAAATAATGGAAAATAGTGCCATTATTTTGCCCAACTAGAGTAGATCACATGAATAATTCCACCACATGCAATTGGCTGTAATCCAATAAATTATAGATAAAATGGCTGAGTTTGTTTCTCTTAAAGAAATGGTCATAGTTATTGTCAGTTTAAGTGTAGGCTCCAGGGCTATATATTCTTTTGGTGGTGTTCCAACATTATTTGTCTCTCCTCCTCTTTATCCATCTCTAGCTCATTCTATTTTGTGAGAACACTTAATTTTGGAGTTCTCAAGTTTAGTTCTTGATCTCTTTACTTTTCTATCTACTCTCACTCTTTTGGAAATATCATGCAGTCACATGGCTTTAAATAGCATCTACAGTCATCCCTTGATATCTGCAGAGAATTGATTCCAGGACTCCCCAGGATACTAAAATCTGTGGATGCTCAAGTTGCTCATATAAAATGACATAGTACTTACATATAACCTACACACATCTTCCTATATAGTTTAAATCATCTCTAGATTATGTATAATACCTAATACAATGTAAATGCTATGTAAATAGTTAGACTATATTTTTTATTTTGTATTATTTTTATTGTTGAATCATTATTTTTTCTCCAAATATTTTTAATATCTGCAGATTCAAACCCCATGCTTATGGAGGCCTGACTATATGTTGATGATGCTCAAATTTATATCTCCTTCCCAAACTCTAGGCTCTTATAAGCAAATGACTTGACAACTTAGATTAATAGACATGTAACACTGAATTTTTAAAAATTACACTCCGTTCTTTCTCCTAAAAATTTTCAGTCCTTTTTCTATTGTTTCAGAGTTTTTTTTGTTTTTTGGGATTTTTTCCTGAAATTTTAACTGCTGACCTCCTTTCTTACTATTCTCCCTCTAGCTCACTTACTCTGCTCAAGCCACACTGGCCTTGCTCTCCCTAGAATATTTCAGGCACACTCTTGCCTAGGGCATTTGAGCTAAACTTCATTTTCCTGAAATGCTATTTCTCCACCCTCCTCTTTCATGTCATCTTAACATACTTCTTCATCTTCTTCATATCTTTACTCAAATCTCGCCTTAGTCATGAAGCCTACTCTGACTTCTCTGCTTAACACTGCAGTCAGTCACCTGCCTGCCCACACTATTCACTTCCCACCCAATAACCCTTCTTGTTATTTAACTTCTATTTGTTTTGAATTTTACAGCCTTTGTACAGCACCACTATACAGTCATGCATCACTTCACCACTTAATGATGAGGATATCTTCTGAGAAATGCATCCTTAAGTGATTTTGTCTTGTGTGGGCATCATAAAGTGTACTTACACAAACCTAGGTGGTAGAGCTTAGTACACACTCAGGCTATATGGTACAGCCTATTGCTCCTAGGTATAGCCTATTGCTCCTATATAAACCTATATAGTATATTACTGTACTGAATACTGTAGTGTAGGCAATTGTAACACAATGGTAAGTATTTGTATACCTAAACATACCTACACATAGAAAAGATACAGTAAAAATACAGTATAAAAGATAAAAAATGGTACACCTATAAAAGACACTTATCCTGAATGGGGCTTACAGGACTGGTAGTTGCTCGGGGTGAGTCAATGAGTGAGTGGTGAGTGAATGTGCAGGCCTAGGACATTACCGTATACTACTGTAAACTTTATAAACACTGTATACTACACTAAATTTAGAAAAATATTCTTTATTCATTAATGGAATAACCTTAACATACTGCTGTTACTTGTTTTACTTTATAAACTTTTTAATTTTGAAAAATTTTTTGACTATTTTATAACACTTAGCTTAAAACATAAACACATTGCACAGCTATACAAAAATATTTTCTTTTTATATCCCTATTCTATAAGCTTTTTTCTATTCTTAAAATTTTTATTTATTTATTTTTTACTTTTTAAAACTTTTTGTTAAAAACTATGATACAAACACACACACTAGCTTAGGTCTACACAGGATTAAGATCATCCATATCACTGTTTTCCACCTCCTTATCTTGTCCCACTGGAAGGTCTTCAGGGGCAATGACATGCATGGAACAGTCATGTCCTGTGATCACAATGCATTCTTCTGGAATACCTCCTGAAGGATCTGCCACAAGTTGTTTTACAGTTAACATTTTTTAATAATTAGAAGGCATACACTCTAAAATAACTGTAAAAAGTATAGTAGATACATAAGGCACTAACACAGTCATTTATTATTATTATCAACTATTATGTACTTTTATATGACTGGCAGCATAGTAGGTTTGTTTACACCAGTATGACCACATACACCAGTATGACCAGTGTGAGTAATGCATTGCACTATGACATTACCACAGCTATGATGTCACTAAATGATAGGATTTTTTTCAGTTTCATTATAAAGTTATGGGACCATTGTTGGATATGTGGTGTGTTGTTCACCAAAATTTCATTATGTGGCACATTATTGTAAATTTCACTAAATTCGGGGGGATGATCATCTCATCCTGGAATGAGGTTTTGTTTTCATGCGAAAAATTTCTATATACTACTATGTTTATTTCACTTTAAGGAGAAATAAGTTAAAAGTGATAATTAACATGCATATGTCTATAATCTGAAGATGATTTTGATTCAAACATATAATGGACTATATATATATAAAAATGTTTAAACTGGTATATAGGATTTGGCTACACAAACACACTGATACTAGCTTCAATTTGCATCTTTAATCAAAGTAAAACAGTTACTCAATAATAATTGTCCCATTTTTATGTGTGAATTTTTAGAATATGATAATTTTTTATATAATAAACTCATATAATAGACTTGGAAAAGAAAGATCAAGGAGAAGCTTAATTGCTCTGACAGTGTAAAGTAGGTATGGGGGTGAGATAAAGGAAAAGCAGCAAAAGTGAAGAAATACATTAGAAGACTCCTTGTCACAAGCAGAAAACTGCTGCATTCAGACTACATTTATTATTTAGAGTATGCACTAAAATCACAACTATGATGACAAAATACCCCATTTTGATATTCAAGGCTTACTAACAACACAAAGCCTACAAGGAACAAGTCTTTTGAAAACTATCATCACTTATTTTTTAAACTTAACATCCAGTAATTAGGAACTTTTCTTTTAACCTTTTATTTTGAAATAATTATAAATTCACAAGAAGTTGCAAAGAAATCTACAGGGAGGTCCCATCCACCTTTCCTCTCCCCACACACTAAACGTTATCATCTTACATATCTATATATTTGATCTGCAATGTAATATCAAAGCTAGGAAATTGACGTTGATATAAATCCTAGAGATTATTCAGATTTCAAAACATTTATATGCACTCTTTTCTGTACTCTGTTTCTGTACCCCGTGTGTGTATAGCTCTCTACAATTACCATTTTATCACATGTAGTTTCATGTAACCACCACCACAATCAATATATCAATATTCTTATCTATACTATCATCACAAGACTCCCTTGTACTATCCGTTTATGGTCATATTCCATTCTACCGTCCCTAAACCTTGGAGTCACTAATTTGTTCTCCATCTTTAAAATTATGTTATTTCACAAATATTAGATAAGTGGAATCATGCCACATGTGTTCTTTGAGATTGGCTTTATTTATCCAGTGTAGTTTGCTTAAGATTCATTGTAGTATGTATAGATAGCTTATTCCTTTTTATTGATTAGTAGTTTTTCATGGTATATATACATCACAGTTTGTTTAACTCCCATTGGGAGTTTTCAATTCTGGGCTAGTAAAAATAAAGCTGCTATAAACATTCATGTACCAATTTTTGCACAAAAATAGATCTTCATTTCTTTGGGATATATGCGAGAGTGCAATTGCTGGGTCTCACGTTAAGACTATTTTTAGTTTAAAAAGGATTGTCAGCACTAAACATTTAAAAAATCTAATTAAAATTGGTGAAAAAACCAGACATTTCACTAAAGAGAATATATAGAAGGCAAATAAGAACTTGAAAAGATGTTCAACATCATTAGCCATTAAAGAAATGCAAATCTAAACCAAATGTCAATTCCAATTAGATGCCATTCCATATATCTGTAAGAATGTCTAAAATTTTTTAAAAAGTCTTGTCAGAAATATCTATTCAAGTCTTTCCTCCATTTTTTAGTAGAGTTATTTGTTTTCTTGTTATTAAGTAGTTTGATTTCCTCGTATATATTTCATATTAGCCCTTATCCTATGTATAATTTGCAAATATTTTCTCCCAATCTGTTGGTTGTCTTTTTATGATACTAAATGTTTCCTTTGCAGTGCAGAAGCTCTTTAGTTTCATAAAATCCCATTTGTCTATTTTTGCTTTTGTTGCCTGTGCTTTTGGGGTCATATCTAAGAAATCTCTGCCCAGACCAATGTCCTAGAGTTTTTCCCCTATGTTTTCCTCTAGTAGTTTTGTAGTTTCAGAACTTATGTTTAAGTCTTTAATCCATTTTGAGTTGATTCTTTTATAAGGGGTGAGAAAGGGTCCATTTTCTCTCCTCTGTATGTGGATATCCAGTTTTCCCAACACCATTTATTGAAGAGACTGTTCATTTTCCTTTTTGTATTCTTGGCACATTTGTTGAAAATCATTTGGCCATAGATGTGTGAGTTTATTTCTGGGCTCTCCATCCTATTTCTTTGGTGGATGTGTTTATTTTTATGCCAGTACAATGCTGTTTTAAAAACTATAGCTGTGCAGTGTATTTTGATATCTGGTAGTATTATGACTTCAGCTTGATTCTTTTTGTTCAAAATTGCTTTGGCTATTTGGGGTCTTTCATGGTTCCATACAAAAATGTAGAATTTTTTTTTCTCTTTCTATGAAGGATGACTTTGGAATTTTGATAGAGATTACCTTGAATTTGTAGTATCCTTCGGGTGCTATGGACATTTTAACAATGTGTACTATCCAATCCATGGACATAGGCTATCTTTTCATTTATTTTTGTCATCTTCAATGTCTTTTATCAATGTTTTATAGTTTCCAAAATGCTAACAGATATGTAAAAAATGCTCAACAACCATAATCATCAGAGAAATACAAATTCATTAAAACCACAATGAGATATCACCTCCTGTGTGTTAGATTGGCTATTATAAAAAAATGAAAAATAACAAGTGTTGGTGAGGATGTGGAGAAAAGGAAACCCTTATACACCATTGGTGGTATTGTAAATTCATACAGTCATTTTAGAAAACAATACAGAGTTTTCTCAAAAATAATTACTGTATGATCCAGCAATCCCACTACTGGATATAAAACCAAAGAAACTGAAATCTGTATACCAAAGAGATGTCTGTACTCCCTTGTTCATTGCAGCATTATTCACAGTAGCCAAGAAAGGAAAACAACCTAAGTGTCCATGAAAGGATGAATGGACTAAAAAATATGGTATACAGTATATAAACAATGGAATACTAGTCCATTAAAATTGCTATTTTCCTTTAAAAAAACCAGGAAATTCTGCAATTTGCAACAACGTGGATGAACCTAGAGGACATTATGTTAAATGAAATAAGCCAAGCACAGAAACATGAATACCATATGACCTCACTTATATATGGAATCTAAAAACATTGACCTCATAGAAGTAGAATATAGAATGATGGTTACCAGAGGCTGGGAGTGAGAGGGGAGGTGGACAGGGGAAGGGGGGACATCAGTCAATGGGTACAAAGTTAGGTAGGAAAGCTCTGGCTTCTCTTACATAGCAAGGTGACTACAGTTAATGTATTGTGTGTTTCAAAGCAGGTAAAAGAGGATTTTAAATGTTTTCACCAGAAAGAAACAATAAATATTTGAAGTGATGGATATGCTTGTAACTCTGATCTGATCATTCCGCAATGTATATATGTATCAAAATACCACATTGTGCCCCATACATATATACAATTATTTTTCAATTAAAATTATAATAAAACTTAAAAAATTAATTAAAAATGTATATATCCTGTTCAACATACAAAAATGATGGTAAATTTTTAAAAATAAAAAAATAATGATGGCACCAAATGGTGGTAGGAATGGAGAAAAATGATTACTCATGCATTGTTGGTGGGATTTTATACATATTTTTTGTAATGAACTTAATTCTGACCCCACCAAATTTTGTATATTGAAACCTTAGTGTGACTATGGTTGGAGATAGGGCCTTTAATAAGGTAATTAAGGGTAAATGATGTCATAAGGATGGGGCTCTACCTAATAGGACTGGAGTTCATATAAGAAGAGGAAGAGACACCAGCTGTCTGTCTTCACATGTGCAGAGGAAAGGCCATGTGAGGTCATAGCAAGAAGGTGGCCACCAGCAAGCTAGGAAAAAGCCTCACCAAAAAACCAACCCTGCAGCACCCTGATTTTGGACTTTCAGTTTCCATAACTGTAAGAAAATAAATGTCTGGTGTTTAATAAAGCCAACTAGTCTGTAGTATCTTTATATGGAAGCCTGAACTAACTATTATATTCTCTTGAAGTGAAGAAGATCCCAGTTCTTCTAACTGTACCAGATATGTGGAACAAGTTACAGAAGAAAATTCGGATCCAAAGATGAAAACCAGCAAAGAAAATTATCTCCTGATACATATTCTGCTTTCTAATTTGATGGTACAATGCGGTTCCCACATCCATGAACTGCACAAATCTAGCTTTCATTCTAGGAGGTATGAGAAAAGAAACCTAGGAATTTTCCAGAGAGTATAGAGTGTGGAGAGCACATGATACAATTGCATGGACTACCCTCTGCTGTGTTTTTCAGTAAAGTTGTCTGTTTTCTTCTTACACTGTGATCTTCTGGAAGGCAATAAATAAAATAAATAAATTATGCAAACAAAGCATAACAGTTTGAAAACAGAGTACATGCATAATAAGTAAACATTATATTTATTGGCTCCTTTTTGTGCAAGACATAGAGCAAAGCATCAGAGGGGGACAAGTTTATTTTCTAGAGTTTTGCCTTCTAAAAAGAAAGCAAATATTTCAAAAAAATCTATAAATCTACTAGAAGTAAAATTGGATCAAAACTAGAGGACCACTTGTGTGCCCCCTTGTCCCTGATTACTTCTAGTCTGCAGGAAACTTACTCCTTCCAGGAAAGCCACCTGCATATCACAAACTATGATTTGAGAAGCTTACGAAAATGAAATATCTAAGTGGAAATATTAAGGAGAAGATTGGAAAAGAGCATCTCGTTTCAGAAACATTTAATGGATTAGAGATAAAATATGATGTGGTAGTCAGTTGCACAGGTCTTTTCTAAGACCTCCTTATAGGGAGATTAAATCAAGGTAACAGAAACATTTTACAAAATTTACAGATATTTTAATAAGGTTAAAAAAGAAGCAAAAATCAGTCATAAAGACTAAAAAGGATTGCATAGGAAAGACTAAAAAGGATTCCATATTTAATTTAATCATATATGCTGGTAATGTATGACTTTATCAAATAAGACCTTATCAAATAGTGAGAATGGTTTTTGTCAAAAAGTCCTGAAACAACAGATGCTAGCATGGATGTGGACAGAAAGGAACACTTATACACTGTTGGTGGGACTACAAACTAGTACAACCTGTATGGAAAGTAGTATGGAGATACCTCAAAGAACTAAAAGTAGACCTACCTTTTGATCCAGGAATCCCGCTACTAGGTATTTACCCAAAGGAAAAAAGGACATCCTACAATAAAGACATCTGCACTCGAATGTTCATTGCAGCATAATTCACAATTGCAAAGATGTGGAAATAACCCAAGTGCCCATCAATATATGAGTGGATTAATAAAATGTGGTATATGTATACCATGGAGTACTACTCAGCCATAAAAAAATGGCAAACTGATACCTTTTGTAACAACCTGGATGAAAGTGGAGACCATTCTTCTAAATGAAGTATCACAAGAATGGAAAAACAAACACCACGTGTACACACTACTAGATTAGAACTAATGGATTAATACTTATGTGCACATATGGGAGTAAAACTTAGCATAAATCAAGCAGATGGGAGGGGGGAGCAGGGGAGGGGTAAATTCACACCTAAGGGGTACAATGCACACTATCTGGGTGATGGACACACTTATAGCTTCAAGTCAAACTGTACGCAAGCAAATTATGTAACCAAAATGTTTGTACCCCCGTAATACTCTGAAATTTAAAAAAATACTTTATCAAATAATACTTGTGAATCTTTTCATGGGTCTTTTCAACACTGTGCTGTAATCAAAGTTCTCTGGCAGATGATGAGGAGGGAAGGGCATTGACAGAGGGGGCATGTTGTCCATTTTGAAAACCATTGTGTATGTACATAGCCAAAAAATTTGCCTCCATATAGGGCCAGAACAGCAAGGAAATAAATCATTTTTAAACCATTAAGTCAAATTTTCTTGCTAGAATAAAATTACTAACACAAACCACTAACAGAGAATGGAAAAGCATGAACTAAAGCTCTTTATAAAACTTGTAAATCATTTGTTTTATTCATTTGTGTACATATCCCACAGATTGGTTTTTTCAAATGGACTTACTTTTTATTTTTTCAATATTTTTGTACCCATTTTACATTAAAATTTTTAGAGCCTATTACTGTGTAGGTAAGCTCTTTACTTCCCTTTCACTGATTTTCTGGCTTTTACAAAATATCACAAAAACCATGAAATGTCTCCATATTAAAAGAATCCCAAGGATTTAAATATTCCTCTTAAATTTCACTTTTAGCTTTTTCTGTGAGTTTGTATGGGAGTAAAACATATCACACAGTGGTACAGATATCAGTTTTCTCCCACTCAATGACTTTATGTGTGTTCATCTATAATTTATTTATAGAATTTTATTCTGGCATGGAAACGATTCATCTGTTCTCTTAGCAGTGGCAGAAGATAATAAAATCAACGGATTGAGATTATTTCCCAAAATATCAACCTTAAAATGTTGTGCATGAAACTATAGCAGAGAAAATGCTGTTCATTTGATGCTAATTTATCTAATTCTCCATAGATTTACTTGTTTTTCACAGTCATCTCACATTTTATTTTGACTCACTCTGAGTGAATATATCTTTCCAAAACATTGCTGAAGCAAGCACTGTTCTTAAAAGGATACATCAATGTCTATGTTTAGTGAGTTTAAAATAAATAAAACCCATAAGTTTTAATAACATAAATATAACATCCATAAAACAATAGATTATTCTTTATTCCTGAATGTATATTGAAAAGAAACATCACAGTTGTCTTTGTGGTTGTAATGTAAATATAGCCAAAATGGGTGCATCATAAACATTCTGAATTGTGAAAAGGCTAATATATTAAGTTATATGCTTAGGTCAAAATGACTAGTTTCCTTAAATCCAGTGTCCTTTTCTTTTCATATTCCTAAAAACGAGCAGCTAACTTCTTTTTAAGGAAATTTGTCCATAGTTTACAGAACTTAAATGTTCATGCATTTAACAAAACTATTTGACTTTTACAAATATATCATCCTACTGATATATTCAAAATATACACAAAATATATAAATTAATAGATATAGAGTTACGCATATTTATGTGTATTTACATAGCTATGTTTCTTCTTCATCTCCTACTTGTCACCCCTACATACACTTCTGCACAACTTCACTAATAATTATTGTATTCTTACCAATTATTTTGTTCTGCTTCCACTCAGATATGGCTACAGGTATAGATACAGATATATTTATAGAGACAGATATAGCCATCTCAATTTTAAAAAGAACAGTGATCTTATCTTTACTTTTTACTATTACATATAAAACATTTTCTTTGAAACTAACTTTGAAATTCAACACTGCTAATGTATGATTATTCATTACCCCTTTCTGATTATTTATTGACATTCAGGCTTTATATGCCTACTTAATGTTTCAAATTTATAGATGATGAAAATTTTTCTACTACAAAGGTCTTTGTAATTATTTCCCTGATATAACAATGTTATAATTGAGAGAGGAGACCATATTTTGGAAACCTCAATAGTTGGTGGAGGGGATCTCCAGAATGGTGGTAAGAGGAGCTCAGTAGACATTGTCTCAGTGAAACAATTGCTGACTAGTGAAAAATTATAAAAACTGTATACAGTCTGCAGACATTTTTCTAAAAGCATACAGCAAATAGAGAAACATGTATTCAAGGTATATATTTAATCTCAGTACAAAGAATGAAAGTCTATGACATTTCAGCCACAATCCACTTCAATTTCCTGTTCCCTCTCCCAGCTCATTGTTACTACAGGTCTTCATTGGGCAGGTGTAACCAAAAGACCAGGCTCCTTCTCCCAACCAACTCCTAGGTTAGGGCTATACCTTCAGTCTAGGGCTTCAGTTTCACACTAGGAGAGGCAACTTGCTGACATCTCTTATCTTCATCTCTGATTTGCAGAAATTTTATTTTAAGTAGGTGTTTCCAAGAGGATTCTGGTTCCCTTAACCCACCTCCAACAACTTAGAGGGCAAAAGTTCTACCCCAAGCACAGCAGGTAAAGAATACTGAGCCCGAATTGCCCTTACCACAGGTTTCGCATGAGGTAGAGGTTCCACTTTGAGAGAGGCAAGCCAAGAAGACAAGGAACTACAATCCTGGCCATTGCCCTACTCAGAGAACAAGAATATCCCTCAGTAAATTCAAGCTTCTGTCCTCAACCTCAGCTCCAGCATAATTATACAGAGGTTCTTTCTAGGCTATCTGAGACTACCTTTATTTGGGACAGAGAATGGGGAAGTTCTTCACTAATAGCACCTAGGAAGGGGATGGTAGCTCTATGATACAAAGACCAAGAAAGTAATAGAATAGGTATAAACTGAAAACAGAAAATAACTAGGGAAAGAGAAAGCTAAAAAGAAAATTTGTGGGGTCAGTCTCAAAGTGTTGCAGCACCCTGCCCCTGCAAAAGGACACAAATTTTACTGGGTGGCACTGTGGAGCAATTTATACACCATGACGTTGTTAAAAACAATAGAGCATCTGTTAGCTATTAGTGGAGATTAACAACTGAATATAAAATAATAGAGACAGACTAGCAAAAAGTTTAACAAGGAGATCAGGGAAAGGCACAATTGAAGAGAGCCAGGCAAAAATTACTCTCCCTTCCCCCCACCCCCTGGTTGTCAGAGAGACCGTGTGCAAGTCAAGATTGCACTTTCTAGGGAACATCAGGGTGTGCACACTGTGGAGGGATATAAATTTCACAAATATAGTTCAGTCAAGTTGATAAATAAGTAAGCAAACAATAACAAGCCCCAGAAAGGTAAGTTACTTAAGTCATTTCCCAGAGTTGCTATAATTATCTAAATGCTATAATAAATCATCTAAAATGTCCAGTTATATATTTCAAAACAATAAAGGCCACGTATGACAAATCCACAGTCAACATTATTATGAATGGGGAAAAGTTGAAAAGATTTCCCTAAAGAACTAAAACACGATAAGAATGTCTACTTTAGCTACTTTTATTCAGCATAGTACTGGAAGGCATAGAGAGAGCAACCAGACAAGAGAAATAAATAAAGAGCAGCCAGTTCAGAAAAGGGGAGGTCAAACTATCCCTGTTTGCTGATGATATGATCTTATATTGAGAAAACCCTAAAGACTCCTCCAAAATGGTCTTAGAAATGAAAAATGAATGGGTCCCCTGGGTAACTGGGGCTCTAACCCTGCTCTGGTCCCATGGATACAGTCACTGCAAAGGCCTCCCTGGTAGTGCCATAGTGTCTATGGCATCCATTCTGTTCAAATCCCCTGAAGGCGGTGAGGGGTGTTTGGCTATCAGTCACAGGGCACAGCACAACAGATACAAAGAACAGAATATCTAAGCAATGTGCAGTGTAGTTAAGTAAAGCAATATATACGTCATGGGAATGCCAGAAGGAGAAGAGAAAGTAAAGGGACAGAAAACATATTCAGGGAAATAATGCCTGAAATATTTTCAAAGTTAATGAAAATAATTATTTTAGAATTGCAGGAAACTCACTAACTCCAAGTTGGTAAAGGTAAAGAGATCTACACCTAGACATATCATCATCAGCATGTTGAAAGACAGAGACAAAATCTTGAAAGCAACAAAAGAAAAATAAGTAATCAAGTATAAGGGATGGTGTATGAGACTATCATGTATAAGACTAATGAATGACTTCCAAAGCAAAGAATGGGGACCAGAAGGCAGTGGGATATGGGATAACATATTCAAAGGGTTGGGGGGGGCAGGGGACTATTCACCAAGAACCTTATATACAAGAAAATTTTCTTTCAATAAGAGAGTAAAAAATATTTCCCAGATCAGCAATTTCTAAGAGAATTTATTGTGAGAAGATCCAACTTACAAGAAATAGTAAAAGATATTTTTGAGGCTAAAAGCAAATAACACCAGACAGTAATCTGATTACATATGAAAATACAGAGTGCTTGTTATAGGCAGAATTGTGACCCCTCCAAAAAATTCATATATTGAAATCTTAACCTCAGACTGTAACTATATTTGGAGATAGGGTCTTTACATTGGTTATTAAATTAAAATGATGTCATTAAGGTGGGTGCTAAGGCAATATAACAGTTACCCTTACAAAAAGAGGAAATTTGGACACAGACTTGTGCTTGAGGAGACAATATGAAGACACAGAAAGAAGCAGCCAAGGAGAGGAAACCAGAACAGTTCCTTTTCCCACAGCCCTCAGAATGAACCAACTTTGCCAATACCCTCATCTTCTAACCTTCAGAATTGTGAGAAAATAAATATCTGTTGTTTAAGCCACCTAGTCTGCACTACTTTCCTAAATTGGCCCAAGCAACTGTCAGTGGTGGTAAACACAGTGCTGGCAAGGTGATTATGTAGGTAATTACAAAAGGTCGTATAATTGCATATTCTTCTTTTTCATCTTAATTTATTTAAAAGCAATTTTAAAAGCAACATGTATATAGTTGTAGTGTTGGGCTTAAATATATAGAAATGTAATATGTTGGAGAATAACAACAACATAAAGAAGATGGAGGGAGAAACTGTATTCATAAAAGGAAATTATACAAGATGGGAACTCAAATCTAGAGGAATAAATAAAGAAATCAGAAATGGCAAATAAGAAAGTTAATATAACAAACTCTCTAAGTTTGTCTTTTCTTTGCTTAGCTTCTTTAAGAGATACAAAATTATACAGAATCATATATTTTCTTCCATTCAACAGGTTGTCTGTTCACTATGTTGATTGTTTCCTTCACCAGGCGGAAGCTGTTTAGATTAATATAGTCTCATTTGTCTATTTTTGCTTTTGCTGCCTGGGTTCTTGAGGTCATAGCCATAAGATCTTTGCTTAGAACAATGTCAGGGAGTGTTTTCTTCTAGAAGTTTTATTATTTGTGGTCTTATGTTTAAGTTTTTAATCCATTTTGAGTTGACCTTTGCACATGGTGAGAGATAGGGCTCTAGTTTCATTCTTCTAAACATAGGTATTCAGTTTCCCCAGCACCATTTATTGAAGAGGATGTCCTTTCCCAAAGGTATATTCTTGGCATCTTCGTCAAAAATCAGTTGGCTATAAATACATGGATTTATTTCTGGGTTTTATATTTAATTTAGTTCTGCTCTGATCTTTATTTCTTTCCTTCTACTAATTTTGTGTTTGTTTTATTCTTGCTTTTCTAGTTCCTTGAAGTGCATCGTTAGGTTGTTTAAAATCTTTCTATTTTTTCTTTTAATGTAGGCATTTATCACTATAAACTTCCCCCTTAGCACTGTGTTTGTTGTATCCCATAGGTTCTGTATGTTGTGTTTCCATTTTCATTTGTTTCAAGAATTTTTAAAATTTACTTCTTAATTTCTTCATTGACCCAGTGATCATTCAGGAGCATGTTGTTTACTTTCCATGTGTTTGTATAATTTTCCAAGTTCCTCTTATTGGTTTCTAGTTTTATTCCATTGTGGTCTGACTTTCTCATTCAGATTTTGAATTTTTTTCCTGATTTCTTTTTTTTTTAATCTGTGTTCTCTTGTATATCGCTGAACTTCTTCAATATCACTATTTTGAATTCTAGTTATTTCATAAGTTTCTTTTTTGTTGGAATCTGTTGATAAGGAATTGTTATGTTCCTTTGGAGGTGTAATTTTTTTTGCTTTTTTATGTTTCTCATGCCCTTATGTTGAATCTACATCTGGTGTAACAGTGACTTCTTCCAATTTTTTGGATTGGCTTTTATGAGGGAAGACTTTTTCCTAGAGGTGTATCTATAGCGTGGTTGGGTAGGGCACTTTAGCTTTGATTCTTGGCATGTTCAGAAGTGTAGTCTCCATAATCAGCATCAGTGGTATCTGCGATTTCTCAGTGGCTTAGACTGTAGTTGTGAGTGGAGGCTATGGTGAGACTTTGTTGATGGGGATGCCAGGTGAGCCAGTCTTTGGGCCACAGTGGTAGCACCAAGTGTGCCTGTCCTTGGGTTTCCAGGTGGCATACAGAGGTACATGTGTCAGTGGGTCAGAAGGGCCAATTCTAAGGCTTCCAGCCAGCTTTCTCAGGCACAGTCTGTGGCAGAAGTGAACCAAGTAAATGGGTGGATCCTTGGGACCCTGGGCAGTATGCATGGTGTGGGCAATGGCAGGAGTAGTGATGGGCCAACCCTCAGGCTCCCAGGTAGAATACACTGGTGCTAGTGGTGGTGGTGTTGGGCTAGGTGGGCCAGTCCCCAGGCTCCCAGGAGGTATATAAGTGTGGGTTCCAGTGGTGGTGGTCATGACAGGCTGGGTGGGCCCATCCCCAGGCCCCCAGTAATGAACAGATTCCTGCAATGGTGGACAGGGCAGGGCAATCCTCAGGCCTGCAGACGATGCACTTGGCACTGGATTGGGCAGTGCCAGGTGATGTGGGCCTCTCCTGTGCCTCAGATATTTCCTGTCACTTCTCTACTGAATTCCATGTTCTCTCTTAGACATTGTTTTGGCTCTTCTTTGTGGAGGAGGTGAGTGTCAGGTGCCTCTAGTCGGCCATGTTGAAGCCTCCTAACAAAAACTGCAATTCTTTAGGAAAGAAATAGAACAGATAAGTCAACAATAATGGCTGGAAACTTTTAAACCTTGCTTTCATAATGGAGAGAACAATCAGGTAGAAGATACATCAAAATATAGGACAGTTGAAACAAATTATAAACCAACAAGACATACACACACATAAAGAACAACAGCAGAAACTAATTTTTCTCAATTAGTTTGAGATCATATGGAATATTCTCCAGGACAGGTCATATGATAGGCCATAAAACAAGCCTCAAAAATTAAAAAAAAATTAATCATGTGTGTGACCACAATAGAATGAAATTAGAAATTAATAAAGAGAAATTTAAGAAAGTCACAGATATGTGGAAATTGAACAACACAATCCTACATAACACATGTATTAAAGAAGAAATAAAAAAGAAAGCACAACATCAAAAACTTATGGGTTGCTACTAAAGCAGTAATTAGAAGCAAATTTACAGTGATAAACACCTATATTAAAAAAGAATAAAGATCCCAAATCAATCACCTAATATTCCACCTTAAGTAACTAGAATAGGAATAAAATTGACAAATATTAGCTACACTGATGAATGAAAAACAAGGAGAGAAAATTCAAATTATTAGAATTCATAATGAAAGAAGGGTTACTACTAACAACTTTGCAGAAATAAAAAGTATTTTGAAGGGATACTAGGAAAAATTATATGCCAATAAATTAGATAAGTAAAATGGGACAACTTCCAAGGACAACACAAACTACCAAGACTAACTCAATGTGAAACTGAAAATCTGAACAATGCTATAAAAAGTAGAGACTGAATTAGTAATTTTAAAGCTTTCCACAAAGAAAATCCCAGTTCCAATTATGTTCACTAAAAAAATTCTACCAAGTATATAAAGAAATGTTAATACTTATCCTTCACAAACTTTTGGAGAATAGATCACAGACCTGAATGTAAGAACTAAAACTAGAAAGCTCTTAGAAGAAAAAATAGGAATATATCTTTATGAGCTTAGGTTAGCCAATATTTTCTTAGATATGACAAGAAAAGAAAAGCCAAAACCACAACAAAACATTAATTTTCTTATGAAGTTTTTCACAAAAGCCAAGCAAGAAGTCTTACAAATATGCCAGATCAAAAAAGCAAGCCAGTGGTGTGATATTGGTGAGAAATTCATGCAGAATTCCTGGAAAAGCAGCACCGCTTGGCATGTTAGTGACCTTGCTTGGGGAAATAAGGAAATAGCATAAGTAGGAACATCATCATTGATACAATGAGCACCATATACATCCACAGTGCCGAGCCCCCCACCTCAAATGGCCTCATAGACAATCAACATGATGAAGTAGACTAAGATAATGAACATTATTGAGGTGGGGAAGAAAAAAGGATTAACCTCCCATGAACTGAGAAATGCTAAGCAAGGAGGATTTTAATAGAATCTAAGGTCATATATTAATTTAATATAAGCCAATGAAAACAAGAGACAGAAAAAATCTAGGTTAATATATTAATGTAACACCGTGTGCACACTGACTGGTAACGTCTACAGAAATTTGGGTGCATAAGTTTGCTATTTATCTATTACTGTGTAACAACCCACACAAATACTTATAGATTGAAACCTAAACTATTTCGCTGACAAGTTTTTCAGTTAGTTATGTAGTTTTTCACTTTCAACCGAATGAAATGTACTCTGCTAGGCCTTCTCATGAATTTTAGGCAGGTTGTATGTTGAGTAGTGCCAGGATAGCATAAGCTGCCTTCACTCATATGTTCAGTGCTTGGCTTGATGACTGTCCCATGAAATACCTTGATTCTCTTTCATTTGGTCGTCTTTCATCCATTAGGCTAGCTCTGAATGTTTAGCTGGTGATTTCCAGTCTCCAAGAGTAGGAAAAAAAAGCCAAAATTTACTGCACATGCACTTATAAAACTTCTATTTGGATCACATTTAGTAATATCTCATTAATCACACTGCTTTAAAAATATGAATTTGCTTACAAATTGTCTTGACGTTGTTTTGCTGTTCAAACTGTATTCCACAGACAATAGCAAGGATGCTGCCTCTGTACATGTTGGAAACAAAGAATCTCAACTTCCACCCAGATATAATAAGTCAAAATCTGTATTTTAACAAGATTTTATGTGATTAATATGTACCTTAAAGTTTGAGAACCAGTATTTAAACTTATTTTAACAGAGAGTGATTTTCATTTAAAGCTTTTTGGTTTGAAGTTAATATAAAAACAGTAAGTACTATAACCATTTATTTTATAAAGAGAGCTGTAAATGTGTAATACACTGAGAGGGGAAAACCTTGTCCATGAAATTTCACAACTTAAGCATAACAAATATAAAATTTTAATAAGTAGTATTTATTTAAATTATTTTTAAAATTTAATATACACTCACATTGAATTAACTTAATATGCAAAATATAGAATCAGAAAAAACTCTACAAAGCTATTTTATTATATTATAAATTTTAAGATTATTAATATATTTGTCACTAAGTTAGGCAAATTTGAATACCAAAGTATTTCTCTAATCTACTATTTTTTCCATCCTATTGCCATGTTTATAGAGCAGTTTTTACATTATGCTAATATAAACTATTTTAATGATCTCTATTCAATTTCTCTGTATCTGGAGTCAACTTCCGGACCACAGATCCACTACTGTTCTCTATCTACAAACAGTTTCTGGGTGATTCCTTTGTTTGAACATTCTTTTAAATGCCTAACCCTCTAAGATTTGTAATCCATATTCAGATTGGTTTTTTTTGGGGGGGGCATCAAAATCCTATCCCATTTCATTTTGAATATTTTATTTCAAAATCATATAATTTATTACCAATATCATTTATTTTGCCTAGTAAATGACCTGACTGCCTCCTCTTCCTCATTAGGATAGATGTATTTCTTTGATAAATATGTGGTGACAACACATCTTTGCCACATTATTTTGTCATTGTCTCATTCTTTCCCCTTTTACATGATAGGAGAAAAGCTGTTTATTCATTTAAACAATACATATTTTTAGTATATAGTAAATATTAACACTGCTAATGTTATTTATTCATTTTCTATCTTAAGTATCTAATACTCTTTATTTAGTGAAAAACGAATAGAGTACAGGTGCATTATACAATGCACAACTCAAAAGCTTCATTGATTTTTAAAGTGCCACACTAATAAAGTGAAAGCATCAGTTTGGTTTCCAGAATTTTCATGATCTGGATAGAACTTGGTTTTCCAGCAATGGACTCCAATGAAAAGAAAAATTTGTAAGTGTCAAATATAGAATTGAAAATATTGACCACAATAAGCTCAATGGCATCCTTAAAAAAGTCGAAAACCAGAACAAAGAAACCAAAAAAAAAAAAAAAAACCTCAGGAAAGGAATGAAAAACTCACTGAATAGGTAGACATTTAAAAAAAGAATAACAGACCTTCTGGAAATGAAAGTCATTTAAGGAATTTCAAAATACAGTGGAAATGGTTAACAACAGAGCAGACCAAGCAGAAGAAAGAATTTCAGAGCTTGAAGAAAAGAGTTTTGAATTAAACCAGTCAGTCAAAAATAAAGAAAAAAAGAATTTAAAAAATGAACAAAGTCTTTGAAAAACATGGGATTATGTAAAATGCCCAAACATAAGAATCATAGGTATCCCTGAGGGAGAAGAAGGAAAAGAAAAAAAGCCTGGCAAACCTATCTGATGGAATAATGGAAAATAATTTTCCTGGTTTTGTTAGAAATTTAGACATCCAGATACAAGGAGGTCAAAAAACTCCTGAAAGATTCATTTCAAAAAGGTACACAGTCATAAAACTGGCCAAAGTCAATGTGAAGGAGAAAATCCAATCAGCTGTAAGATGAAAATGTCATGTAACTTATAAAAGGAAAACCCATCAGACTAACAGCAAACTTCTCACCAGAAACCTTACACGCCAGAAGGGATTGCGGTCCTGTCTTTAATCTTCTTAATCAGAACAACTCTCAGCCAAGAATGTTGTATCCTGCAAAATTAAGTTTCATAATAAAAGAGAAATAAAGTCTTTCCCAGACAAGTAAACACTCAGGGAAATTGTCATCACCAGATAGGTCCTTCAGGAAGTACCAAAAGGAGTTTTAAAAATCAAAACAAAAAGTCGATACTCACCAGTATAAAAACAATTGAAAGTAAACAAACAAACTAACAAACAAAAAACAAAACAAAACAGAAATTTTATAAAACAGTAACACAAGGGAGAATACAAAACAACTAAGTAACTCAATATGATTTCTGGAATACTATCTCACATATCAATATTAACATTAAATCTAAATGGTCTAAATGCCCAACTTAAAAGACATAGATTGGTGGAATGGATAAAAATAAACAAACAAACAAACAAAAAACCCAGCCTGAATATTTACTTCTCCATGAAACCCACTTGACTCACAAAGATTCTCATAGACTTAAGGTAAAAAGGTGGAAAAAAAATTCCACGCAAAGGGAAACCAAAAGCAAGCAGGAGTAACTATTTTTGTATCAGATAAACAGACTTGAAATCAGCAACCATAAAAAAAAAGACAAAGATGGTCATAATATAATGATAACAGAATCAATTCAACAAGAAAATATAGCAATCCTAAATATATATGCACCTAACACAGGAGTTCCCAGATTCATAAAATAAATACTACTAGAACTAAGAAAAGAAATGAATAGCAATATAATAATAGTGGGAAACTTCAATGCTGCACTGACAGAACTATATAGATCATTGAGGCAGAAAATCAACAAGGAAACACTGGATTTAAATGGGACTCTAGACCAAATGGACCTAACACACATTTATAGAATATTCTACCCCAACACCACAGAATATGCATTCTTCTTATCAGCAGATGAAAATTTTAGAGCATATGTTTGGTCACAAAACAAGTTTCAGCAAATTTTAAAAAATCAAAATCATACCATGTATATTCTCAGAGCAAAGTAGAATAAAATCAGAAATCAATTCCAAGAGGAACTCTCAAAACTGTACAAATACATGGAAATTAAACAACCTATTGCTGAATGATCTTTGGGTCCACCATGAAATCAAGATGGAAATTTAAAAAAATTTTGAATTGAATGACAGTGGTGACATAAGTTACCAAAATCTCTGGGATACAGAAAAAGCAGTGGTAAGAGGGAAGTTTATAGCACTAAATGCCTACATCAAAAAGACAGAAAGGTCATAAATTAACGTGCTAATATCACCCCCCATCAAACTAGAAAAACAAGAACAAACCAAGCCCAAAACTAGCAGAAGACAAGAAATAACAAAGGTCAGAACAGAACTAATTGAAATTGAAATAAAAGAATACAAAATATCAAGAAAAAATGTTGATTCTTTGAAAAGATAAACAAAATCAATATACCACTAGCTAGATTAATCAAGGAAAGAAAAGTGAGGATTCAGATAAGCTCAATCAGAAATGAAAAAGGAGACATTACAACTAATATCACAGAAATACAAAAAATAATCAGAGACTACTATGAACACATCTACACAAATAGACTAGAAAATTTATAGAGAATGGATTAATTTCTGGTGACCCACAACCTCCCAAGCTTGAATCAGGAAGAAATAGAAATCCTGAAAGGAATGATAATGAGTAGTGTGATTGAATCAGCATTAAAAAATCTCCCAGCTAAAAAAAGCCGAGAACCAGATGTATTAACAGCTGAATTCTACCAGACCCACAAAGAAGAATTAGTACCAATCCTACTGAAACTCTTCCAAAAGATCAAGACGGGGGGAATCCATCCTAACTCATTCTACAAGGCCAGTATCACCCTGACATCAAAGCCAGGAAAGGACGCACCAAAAAAAAAAAAAAAAGAGAGAAAACTATATCCGTTATGAACATAAATACAAAAATCCTTAAAAACACTAGGAAAGTGAATCCAAAAGCACATGAAAGAGATAATTCACCATGATTAAGTGGGTTTTATCCCAGGGATGCAAGCCTGTTTCAACATTAGCAAATCAATAAATGTGATTCACCACATAAACAGAAGCAAAAACAAAGAGCATATGATCATTTCAATAGATGCAGAAAAAGCATTTGACAAAATCCATTCATGATAAAAGCCATCAACAAACTAGGCATAGAAGAAACATACCTTAAAATAATAAAAGGCATGTATGACAAACCCACAGCAAACACCATACTGAATGGGGAAAATTTGACGGAATTCCCTCTGACAATACAAATATGCCCACTTTCACTACTTCTATTTAACATAGTACTGCAAATTCAAGCCAGAGCAATCAGGCAAGAGAAAGAAATAAAGGGAATACAAATTAGAAAAGGTCAAACTATCTTTGTTTGCTGAAGATATGATCTTGTATCTAGAAAGCCCTAAAGACTCCTCCAAAAGACTCCTAGAATTGATAAATGAATTCAGTAAAGTATCAGGTCACAAAATTAATGTATATAAATCAGTAGCATTTCTATATGTTAATAATGGCCATGCCGAGAATCAAATCAAGAACTCAATCTCATTTATAATAGCCGCAAAAAAATTACCTATGAATATACTTAACCAAGGAGGCAAAAGTTCTCTAACAAGAACTACAAAACATTAATCAAAGAAATATAACATAATTTTTCACAGAATTAGAAGAAACAACCCTGAAATCCATATGGAACCAAAAAAGAGCACAAATAGCCAAAGAAATCCTAAAGAAAAGTAATCAATCTGGAGGCATCACATTTCCCAAGTTCAAATTATACTACAAGGCAAAAATAATTAAAATGGCATGGTACTTGTATAAAAGTGGACACATATACCAATGGAACAGAATAGAGAACACAGAAATAAAGCCAAATACCTACTACGAACTGATCTTCAACAAAGCAGACAAAATATTCACTGGAGAAAGGACACCCTATTCAATAAATAATGCTGGGAAAATTGGATATGCAGAAGAATGAAACTGGATCCCTATCTCTCATCATATAAAAAAGATTAACTCAAGCTGGGATTAAGCACTTAAATGTAAGACCTGAAACCATAAAGTTCTAGAAGAAAATCTAGGAAAAACTATCCTCAACATTGGCCTAGGTAAAGAATTTATGACTCAGATGCCAAAAGCAAATACAACAACAACAAATAAATAAATTAAATAAATAAATAAATAAATAAATAAATAAATAAATAAATAAATAAATGGAACTTAATTAAACTGCAAAGCTTCTGCATAGCAAAAGAAATAAGCAACAGAGTAAATAGACAACCTATGGAATAGAAGAAAATATTCCCACATTATACATCTGAAAAAGTACTAATATCCAGAATCTACAAGGAACTAATTTTAAAAAATCAGCAAGAAAAAAACAAATAATCCCATTAAAAAGTGAGCAAAAGACATGAACATTTTTCAAAAGAAGATATAAAAATGACCAACAAACATATCAAAAAATGCTCCACATCACAAATCATTGGGGAAATGCAAATTAAAACCACAATGAGATGCCACTTTACTTCTGTCAGAATGGCCATTGTTAAAAAGTAAAAAAACAATAGGTGTTGGCACAGATGCAGTAAAAATGGAATGCTTGTGCACTTTTGGTGGGAATGTAAATTAGTACAACCTCTGTGGAAAACATGGTGATTCCCCAAAGAACAGAAAATAAATCCACCATTAGATCCAGCAATCCCACTACTGGGTATCTACCCAAAACAGAAGATGTCGTTATATTAAAAAGACACCTGCAGCATGTTTTTGCAGCATGATTCACGATTGCAAATACATGGAATCAACCTAAGTGCTTACCAACTGACGAGTGGGTAAAGAAAATGTGGTATATAAGTGTGTATATCATGAAAAAGAATGAAATAATGTCTTTTATAGCAACTTGGATGGAATTTGAGGCCATTGTTCTATGTGAAGTAAACCAGCAATAGAAATATACACATGTATGCTAAAACTACTGGTGAATGACAGTTACATTATGATGGAGGCCTTTTTTTTCTCTGCATAGAAACAATGCCACATCTTTCTTCTCTGTGCTTCCTTTTGTAATATTGTGTTTATTTTCATTAGGCTTATATTACCAATAAGTGTTTGCAAATTTATTATACTTTCTCATATATGGGGATCTTCATTTTTTTATACAAACCTAAATTCCTAGCTGGTATGGTATTTTCTTCTTTTATCTTCCTTGTGGCACAGATCTGCTGACAAATTCCCTCAGCTTTCATTTGGGAGAAATTACTTTAAAAAAGTCTTTTCTCCCTTCATTTTGCAAGGCATTTTTTCACAGTGTAATTTGGGGTTGAATTTTTTTCTCTTGTAGTATTTTTAAAAGGTCACTCCATTGTCTTCGGGCTTAGTTAGTTTCAGAATATAAGCCTGCTGTATTTCTTACCTATGTAATTTGTCATTGTTGTCTGTTTTCCTTCATTACTTCTCTATATCTTCGATTTTTAGCATTTAAATGTGAAGTGTCTTAGTCGTGTACTGTGTGTGTATGGGGGTGTGTGCGTTGTTCATCTTGTTCAGCATTCACTCTGATTCTAGGATCTAAAGTTTGATGTCACTTTAAATTATTTTTGGAAAATTCTCAGCCATTATATCTTTGTATATTTCTTCTTCTCCATTTTCTTTTTTCTTTTTGGAGAAGATTCCAGAAGACCTGGATGAGATTCCAATCAAATACAAGTTAAAATGTGGAGATTTTTTTGTCCCACAGCTTTTGAATGTCTCTTCTATTATTTTTCTTCACTCCTCCTTCTCTGTTTATTTCAGTATGAATAATTTATAATGACCTATCTTCAAGCTCTCTGATGCTTTCTTCAAATACAATGGGTACTCTTTTGAGCCTTTCAAAATAATTCTTCACCTTTATTACCATAGTTTTTATTTCTAGCATTTCCACTTCACTTTTATATTTCCCATCTGCCTCTGAAATTCCCCATTCAATTATGAATATTTTTCATCTTTTCCTGTAGAGCCTTTAATAAATTAATAGTATTTAAATTTCCCTGTATTATACTTCCAACATCTGGATCCATCTGTGAGTCTGGTTTTATTGTTCACTTTATATTTTGAAAGTGGGTTGACTTTTTTTTTGTATTTTTGTGTTTCTTGTAATTTTTTATTGAATGATTGACATTGAATTCTGGACATAGAACCGTAGAGAATGTGCTGAGGTGAGTAGCAATCATGCTGAGGGAAAAAGTGCACCTTTTTTCTGCTTGATGGATATTGTGAGGATTTAGACAATCTAGTCCAGAGTTGAGTTGGGTTTGGGGGTTTTGGTGCTATGGTTACTTTCAATGCATCTCTGGCATAGAATTCTTCTAGAGTTACCTTGTATAGCTATGAATGCTAAAATATTTTTTAAAATTAATATTCCTGCTCTATCCTCAATGTTCAATCTTCCATTTGCACCTGTGTCTTAGAGTTTGTCTCTGTCTATGCTTGTGATCTTTCCCCAGGGCTAGAATACTATTGCATGTGACTGTGTTCTTGATAAACCATGGTGGAATATAGCTGGAATTTTTTGTTATCCATGTTCGTTCTCCTTTTTAGCCAACACCTGTTTCCCTCTCCAAACAATTATTTAAGATCAAAAATCAAATACAAATTCTCCCCCATGAAGATCTTTTTTCCTCCCCTCAGCTGATGTCTACTTTTCCACTTCTGAATCTCATATAATTTAATTTATCCTCTTGTTGATTAGTTCCACAATTTTTTGTGATGAATTTGCATAAGTGTTATCTCCCCTATGAGAAGTTGTGACTTTAAAGCCTTGCAATATTGTCCTACACATCCTAAAATTCCTAAATTAAGTGCACACAGTAAGTTATAGTACCCAAGGAATCAAACCATCTTTTAATATAACCTACCCTGTGATGCATAATTGGGGAATTTGCATGTAGAGCTTAATATCAATAGTTTATAGCTTATAATAATCATTTAAAAATGAACATGTTTGTATATAATAAGAATAAATATATTAAATGGAAAGTTGTCTGAAGATTGAATCATAAATTTCCTTCATAAGTTATTGGCTTCGTGTTTCAGGCTAATTATTTCATTAAATTAAAACTTCTGGGTCACTCAAGGTAGGGTGAGAATCTAATTTTTTAAAAGGCAATGCCTCACAAAGTTTTGCTGATTCTGCAATGCTAATAGATTTTATTTTCTTATAGGACACCTTTTTCAATGAAAAGGAAAGATGATATAGTGCAAATGTTTGATTGATATTGGAGGGACACTGGAACTCCCATAACAGTAAGAGTTGAGCACTTTCATTATGGACTAATGCCAGGATTGTATGCAATATATTACAAATTATGTCTACTCTGTTTTTTTCCCATTACTATTCACATGCTATTTCATTGTTCATGATATAGAAAACTTAATTGTAATTGTCAGTGAAGCAATTTTTGGAAGACACAAAAACTGCTTATACTTCTTTTATAATAAAATTTTAAAGCTTATATTATTATAGTATGTACATTCTCTATGTTTTGAGATGCCATGACTATTTGGAATATTTAAATATTGCTATCTGTGTGTGGAAATTGACAGAAAAATTGCCATACTTAGAATATTTCAAGCCTGAAAACATGAAACCACTATAAAATAACATAAGAACCAAAATATTTAAAGCAGTCAGTTAATGTATAGAACACTTCAAAATATATTTTTGTTTACTTATGGGCAAATTAAATGTATTTTTGGGAAATGAAATGAATGAACCTATTAGAATATTGACATGCATACTATTTGAGATAAAAGATGAAATAATTCCTGTTTACTATGAAGACACACGAAAGAAAATCCTTTAAGTAAATTCATCAAGTCAATCACTAGAAGAATAAAAAAAGAACTATAAATTATAGATAAATTACATCAATTTATATAAATTATTATCTAACTGAAGCTAGATAGAGTGATTTACTTCCAGAAGGTTATTGATATGAAAAGCCAAACACACTGTTTTCCTGATGAAATGTATGTGCACATACACACATTTCCTTTTCCCTTTCACATTTTAAAATATTAATACGTTCTCTAATTCTCAGAGCTATCCCATGTAGAAAGTGATTACTTTTGTACAAAGACTACAACCATCACTTTAGAGTTATTTTATATTTATAAACTTATTTTTAATGTGCCCTGCACTTGTTTACCTCAATGTGTGCTCCACAAATCATCCCTCCTTTTTCCTTTCAGCCCAAGTTTGATAAATAAATTGCTTCAATATCTTAGGTAATTGAAAATGCCTTCATCATGCCTTTATTTAGGGCCCCACTTCAGGTAGATTAGGTGTCATCATCATTTATGACAAGAATATAGCAGTGAATGTGAAATTCCTATAGATGCAGCAGCAGTTGGTAAAATATATAATCTGCTCTTTTATAGTTATTATTCCTTGGCATTTCTGCCCTGATGAAACGGTCCAACTAATTTATGAATAGGCAGTTTGCCATGCAGACAGATGGCTCTGACTACAGCCTAGAGACCATGTATAGGCCAAAAATGCTAGTGTTGACAGGATTTTCAGACATAAAAAATCAAATGTCAGTCTCTTAAGATGTGTCATCACTAATCCACTATTTATTGGACTATGTTCTAATACAGTTTTTCCATTCCCATAAGGAGTGATTATAAAAAGAAGTATTTTAATGGAAAAATAAGAGTTGTGTTTCCTGTTACAAAGAAAAAGAAAAAGGCAACATTATATCTTCCAAGAGTAATACATTTAAACATAACGTATAATTCTATTCCATGATTTTTATACTACTGGGCCAAAGCTGACAATGCCGCCAAAATGATTAAATTTATTACCATAAAGAAAAAAAATCATAGCCTCCATAATCATTATTTCTGATATTTATCTAAACTACATGAAAATAAAGTACTATATTAGATTGCTTTTAAATAATGTTAATTTTGATATATAATAAATCTTAATTATAATATACTCTGAAATCAGTTTCTTATTCCTTAATTATTTGAAACATAGACTACAGAAAGTAAACATCAAAAGAATTAGTAACTATATCTTCTAATTTCAATATTTAATTGAAGCTAAAGCATATCACATATTGACACTATTATCAAATAGTATTTCCAGTAAGTCATATTTCTTTAAATGTCTATGTTACTGGTACATATGAACACTGGCCTTATTTATCATGCTCTTAATTACCTATGGGTACAATGTACACTACTCAGGTGACAGGTACAACAAAAGCCCAGAATTCACCACTGTATAAATATAGATGTAAGGGTTCAATTTGTACCCCCTAAATCTATCAATTTTTTTAAAAGGAAAAAATAAATAATACAGAACTTAAAAAACACCCTTAAAATTCAAAAACAAACTGCATTTTTTATTAAAAGCCAACATTGTATGAAATGTTTGTTTTGTTGTGGGCTAAGAAGTGTAAATAAAAAATTGTCTCATACCTATAAAAAATAACCTTTTTTCATACATATCGTCTAGTTGTATAAATGGTAATGGCAAACAGAAAGTTGACCACAGGAGCCAAACCATTCATGAAGTCTAAAAAATAAAAATAAATTTAAAAATTATATAATAAAAGGGGACCATTTTGATTAAAAAAAAAATCTCTGTGTGATAATTGGCATGGCTAATGGCATTGGATGCAAGACCTTTATTGTCATGAGTAGTTTCTTTAAAAAAATTTGTCATTTTATATTCTAATGAATTTATTAATAGAAGAAAAGATGTTTTATTGGTATAGAGGATAAGCTACTCCATCTAAATATCACTTCATCTAAATCCCCAAAACATTCAAAGACATTTGGGACTATTGAAGCAGTTACTCCCTTTTGGACTAGAGAAGACACTTTCTAAAAAATGTTGATTAAAGACAAAAAGATTTTAAAAAGTCATAGAATTTATTTAACATATGTTAAAATAATTATTTCAATCTCAATACTAGCTAAACAAAATGATGAACACTAAAAAATAACAAATTTTGAAGCTACATAGCAAGATTATCAGCTTTTATAAACTTACAACTTTAGAACCATTACATCAACAGGCAGCAGTTATAAATAGAGACTACATGTAAGTATCACAGTACTCAATCTCCTCCAAGAAGCCAAACTGCCAATATGAGTAAGCTTGGAGTTCTTTAGCAAGAACTGCTAATGTAAAGATATATGACTAGTAGGTTATTGATTAACAAACATTACTATATCATCCCGTGTTCAGATTCCTTTGTGAGAGGAAAATGATTAAAACATAGATCTTATTTTTTAGAAGTTCAATATACAGCTTGTACAACAGGGCACATATCAAAATGAAGATGTACAAAGAAACAAATGAGTGATAGAGATATAACAAGAATAGTTTGACAAGGGGCATATCAAAATAATGTATAATGTAGATTGGTACTTAGGAATAAAAGGAAAGGAAATTCCAATATCTGGCAAAAAGAGGGTATGAAAATTAATTTTTAGAATCATCAGTTTCCAGTTATTTAATGTGAAGGAAACTGATAAAATTCTTATTTGCAAAACCAAACATTCTGAAAATATCTTTGACCCTTCCTCTTCATCCCTCCCAAAATCCTGTTACCATTTTTATTTGAATTATAAAAAGTTTCAATCATATAGCACAATTTAATTATATAATGTAGATATATTAATTACCTCAATTTGCTTATAACAAATATCAAGTTTGTGATCATTTAGAGCCTTGACATTCAGATGTTATAGCATAAAATGTACTATGGTTCTATTAAACACTTAATGAAAACAATTTTATTTTATTTATTTATTTTTTTATTTCAGAATATTATGGGGGTACAACACTTTGGCTATATATATTGCCCATGCACTACCCATGTCAGAGCTACAATCATGGACATACCCCAAACTGTGTGCCCCGCACCCATTCAGTGAGAGTTTTCCCATCCCCTCCACCCCCCTCCTGCCTGCCCGCCCCTGATGAATATTATTGCCATGTGTGACGTAAGTGTTGATCAGTTAGTACCAATTTGATGGTGAGTACCAGTGGTGCTTGTTTTTCCATTCTTGTGACACTTCGCTTCGAAGAATGGGCTCTAGCTCCAACCAGGATAATACCAGATGTGTTAACTCACTATTGTTTTTTATTGCTGAGTAATACTCCATGGTATACATATAAATATGTTAAAACTATTTTTTCCAAATCTTAACAGTGACAAAAACAAATATTTTTCTTTGAATTTAGGAAATAACAAATTATAATTTTAACCAATTTAGAGGTTTCATTTACACAGCATTGCAAATATTTAAGGTGAGACCAAAATCTACATTTTCCCTACGTGTTTGACCATTAGGCCCTTTATTCTTGAAATATCTTGCCAAAATACTGTCCAATGAGTAAAACTAGAAAACAAACTTTTAATAATATTTTCAAACTCTAAGACAAAAAATAAAATAATAAAAGGGAAATGTAGCCTTGGCAATCTTAATAATACTATAAACACAATTGTCAAACTAGGAAAAACTATCAAATTGAATATTCCTCAGGCTAAAATACTGATGAACTAACTATGGAGTTATCATAGTTTAGTAATAAACTAGCTAGACTAACCAAGAAAAAAAGAGAAAAAACTCAAATAAATAAAATCACAATGAAAGAGGAGATATTACCGCTGACACCACAGCAATACTAAAAATCATGAGAGACTACTATGAAAAATTATATACCAAAAAATTGGATAACCTAGGGGAAATGGATAAATTCCTAGACATATACATCCTACCAAGACTGAATCATGAAGAAATAGAAAATATGAACAGATCAGTGTTGAGTAAGAAGATTGAGTCAGTAATAAAAAGTCTCCCATCAAAAATAGAGGCCAAGACCTGATGGCTTTACAGCTGAATTCTACCAAACAGTTAAATGAATAACACCAATTCTCCATAAACTTTTCCAAAACTTCAATGAGGAAGAAATACTTTCAAACTCTTTTTACAAGTCTAGCATTGCCTTGATACCAAAGTCAAACAAGGACATCACAAGAAAAGAAAACTAGAGGCCAATATACTTGATGAATATAGATGCAAAAATCCTTACCAAAATACTGCAAAACTGAATTCAACAGCACATTAAAAGGATCATTCACTATGATCAAGTGGGATTTATTCCTGGGAAACAAGGATGGTTCAAAATTTGTAAATCAATAAATGGTGACGTGATGATACACCACATCAAAAGAGTGAATGAAAAAAATCATATGATCATTTCATAAGGTACAGAAGAAACATTTGGAAAAATTCAACATCCTTTCATGATAAAAACTCTCAACTCATTAGGTATAGGAGGAATGTACTTCAACACAATAAAGGCCATCTATAATAAGCCCACAGCCAATATTATACTTAACAGTGAAAAATTCTAAAATCCAGAGCAAGACAAGGATGCCCATTCTTGTCACTTCTATTCAACATAGTATTGGAAGTCCCTGACAGAGTAATAAGGCAAGAGAAAGAAGGAAAATGCACCCAAATAGAAAAGGAAGAAGTGAAACTGTTGCTATTTGCTAACTGTTTCTATTTGCTGATGACATAATTTTGTGTATAGAAAACCCTAAATATTTCACAAAGAAATTGTTAGAATTGATTATAAAATTCAGTAAAGTTGCAGAATACAAAATCAACATATGAAATCAGCAGTGTTTCTATACACTAACAACAAACTTTATGAGAAAAAATCAAGAGAACAATTTCATTTACAATAGGTACAAAAAATATTCAGGAATAAATTTTACCAAAGAGGCTAAAGACTTGTACACTGAAAACCGTAAAACATTAATGAAGGAAATTGAAGAAGAAACAAATAAATGAAAAGATATCCATGTTCATGAACTGGAAGAGTTATATATTGTTGAAGTGTCCATACTACCCAAAGCTATCTACAGATTCACTGCAAACACTATCAAAATTCCAATGTCATTTTTCATGGATATAGAAAAAAATCCCAAAATTCATATGTGACCACAAAAACCCTAAATAAACAAGGAAATTATGAGCAAAAAACAAAGCTGGAGGCATTAGACTACCTGATTTCAAACTACACTACAAAACAAAAGTAGTTAAAACAGCATAGTACTAGCATAAAAATAGAATATAAGTATATAAGAATTCCCATTTCTCTTCATCCTTGCCAGTATTTGCTATTTTTTGTTCTTTTGATAGTAGCCATACTAACTGGGGTGAGGTTATATCTCATTGTGTTTTTGATTTTCATTTACCTGATGATTGATGATGTTGAGTATTTTTTCGTATATCTGTTGACCATTTATATATCTTCATTGAGAAATGTCTATTTATATATCTTCATTGAGAACAGACATTGAGAAATGTCTATTCAGGTCTTTTGCCCATTTTTGAAACAGAATATGTGGGGTATTTTGTGGGTTTTCTTTTCATTTGTTTTTTTGTTTTTGTTTTTTTTTGTTTTTTTGGGGGGGTTTTGTTTTTGTTTTTGTTTTTCTATTGAGATGGTTGAGTTCCTTATATATTCTGGATATTAACCCCATCAGATGCATAGTTTACAAATACTTTTTCCCATTTTGTTGGTTGTCTCTTCACATTATTGATGGTTTCCTTAGCTGTATAGAAGCTTTTTAATTTGACATAATCCCATTTTTCTATTTTTGCTTTTGTTGCCTGTGCTTTTAAGATTATTCAAATAAATCCTTGCCAAGTTCAATTTCATGAGGCATTTCCTCTAAGTTTTCTTGTGGTAGTTTTATAGTTTTGGGTCTTACATTTAAGTTTTTAATCCATTTGGAGTTGATTTTTGCATATAGGAAGAGACAGGGGTCTAGTTTCATTTTTCTGCATGTGGATATCCAGTTTTCCCAGTACCATTTATTGAAGAGATTGTTGTAGCATTATTCATAATAACCAAGACATAGAATCAACCTCGATGCCTATCTATAGGTGAATGGATAAAAAATGGAATATTGTTCACCCATAATAAAAAATGGAATCCTGTCATTTGTGGCAACATAGATGAACCTAGAAGACATTAAGTGAAATAAGCCAGGCACAGCAAGACAAGCACCATATGATCTTCCTTATATGTGGAATCTAAAAAAGTTTATTTCATGGATGTAAAGAGTAGAATATTGGTTACCAAAGGCCTGGAAATGATGGTGGGAAGTGGGTACCAGGAGAATTTGGTTAAGGGGTACAAAGTTATAGCTAGATAGGAAATATAAGTTCTGGTGTTCTATTATACAGTAGGGTCACTATAGCAAATAACAATGTAGTGACTATTTCAAGATAGCTACAAGAGATTTTGAATGTTATCACCATAAGAAATCATAAATGTTTAAAGTGGTAGATGTGGTAATTACCTCAATTTGATCATTATACAATGTATACATGGATTGAAACATCACACTGTACCCCATAAGTATGCACAATAGTGTCAACTGTAATTTAAAAATTAATAAAAATAGAATGAAATAAAAACCTTATTCTTAAAAAGAATAGAGATGGGAGTGTTAAATTCTATATATGGTATGAAAATATGTAAATCAAAGAAGATAATGAAAGAAAATTGAAAGGGAACATATTGGGCTCTGGAATGTCCATGTTGCATAAATCTGCAGGTCCACCTGTTATATAAATCATACCAAAGAAGGTGATATTACCTCAACAGACATAAGAATTCACAATATGCTTTTTCGACAAAACTAGGAGGAAGTATAACCCAAGATTGCAAAGAGCATGTAAATCCTACCAAAAAGATGCAAGATCAGGAAGAAACCATGCAATAGTAAATGGGAAAAAAGTATCCTCAGAGACTAATCTTTTGGATGAAAATGCCATGGAGTGGCAGATCTCAGAAAACTACTAGCCAGCAAGAGATATACTTCCTAAATAAAATGTGCATTGTTTAACATATAAAGATGAGTATCTTCTTTGCCACTGTTGATTTGGGGAGTGGGGTGAACAGGGCTGATGTCAGTACTCCACAGATTTGATGAAATTCAAATTATCATAGGAAACAAGGTTATTTAAAAACATAGACAAACCATTCTTACAGAAAGCAGTAAAATCGTTGGCTCCCTATACGTTACTTTTGTTTCGTGAAAACAAATCATCTTAGGACAATGCACTAATACTCTGCCCCCTTCCAAATTGGGGTATTCTAACAAATAATTGATTCAGGAAAATCCAACTAATTCAGTTAATAGTAATTACAAAAGGAACTGATGTAGCATCATGCAAAGATTCAATATGAAAAAGTGAGTTGAAAAGCATCAAAGACTATTAAAAAATGAAGAACATTTACCAGAAAAAATGTACCCATCTAACAGATGACTTTTGTGATCAAATGTTTTTTCATGAATTCAGTATGGTCAACGATATTATGCTTCCATCTGTGTTTGTGGGTACTAGGCTCATTTAACTGAAAAAAGAACTATAAAAAACTTGATAAGTTACCATAGCAACACCAATAAATAAATGATAAAACAACAAAAATAAAGTACAATTCAAAACAAAAACCCCACCTATGAAGACATTACAGAACAACCAAGAGAGTAAGGAATTGAGAAGGCAAATTCATTTAACAGAAAGGAATTATAACTGCATTAGACCAATCTGGTTCAACTTTTATGTAACAAAGGTGTGAGCTGTTTTTCAGTTGCCATGGATCCCCAGGTTGAAGGTCATGTTACCTAAGCATGCCCAGATGTACCAAGCATGGAACCATGGATGGAACCTAAGTGCTCAGACTGAAGAGTGAGACTAAATTAAGAAAGTGGGCACCGTATGACAGGATCCAGAATCCAGTCAGATCAAGCCCTGGCATCACCCTACGGCAGGATCCAGACAGAGTATGTTTGCAGATGTCACCCCATCGCAAAAGCCTCTCAGATAATGCCTCATTACCCTCTGAATATAAAACCTGCCCCAACCCCCAGTTCTGGGAGACAAATTTGAGTCCAACTCCTGACTCCACCACCTGACAATAAAACTTTCTCTCTGCAAAAACCAGTGCTTCCGTGTTCGGCCTTCCGTTGCATGCAGGCAAACAAACCCAGTTCGTTTCAGTTACAGAAACACATTGAAGTGTGCTGGAACTTTTCACAGTTTTCCTCCAGAGAGTACTTATGAGGTTTAAAGTTTAACAGAGAACTGACTAGGGCTTAAGGAAGTATCCCTAGACTGCAGAGAAGAAAAAACTGGACTGGAGGACAACTGTGTGTGCATCATTACTATCTTCATTCCCCCCTACCAGGTGATAATTGCACTATGGCTTCTTATGCTATTCAAGGCTACAGACTTTTTTGTTTGTTTATTTCCTTATCTGTTTCTGTTTTTCTTGTTTGTTTTCAATCTCACATTGCTCAAAACCATTGTCTTATCTTTTTTTTGTTTTAGTTTTTGTTCTATTTTTCTTTTAAACTTAGTTTGCAACAATTTTCTCACAATTCACTTCCTAAATTGCATATTCTCATTTAACACAGGCATTCAATGCCTTAACTCAAAAGACTAAACAATGAGACTGTCAGAAAATCAAAGTTGGGATATGTGCCCAGGCAGATTTATCTCCCAGACATACTCAATTCACATCATTTCAATCACTCTGTTTGGACTGATATTGTGGCCTATACAGATGCTTGTCTTTATTCTTAAAAGAATATCCTAGAAAATGTGAGGGGGGAATATGGAAACTGGCTTTTGGTTATATTTTGCCTTCACAATGCTTTAGAAATTTTTTCCTAGTAAGAAAGGTAAAATTTCCTCAGTGTGAAGTACAGTATTGCATTAAGGAAGTTGGACAGATTTGCTCAATGTGAAATCCAGTTGTGCATTAAGGAAGTTAAATTCATTCATAACATTGTATGTATTTGGTTCTCTGATATGTCATATTTTTATTTAAATTTCCAATTGTATATTGCAAGTAAATAGAATTATAACTAAATTTTATATATTAATCTTATATTTTGCCATCTTGCTTAATTCACTTACTAGTTCTAATATATTCTTTTTAAATACTTGGGGATTTTACACATAGACACATAACATCTGTGAATAGAGGCAGCTTTATTTCTCCATTTCCAATATGTACACCTGGTTCGGTTTCTTTATTTTTGAAATATCATCAGCCATTATCTCTTTAAATATATCTTCTGCTCTATTCCTTCTCTTCTCATTCTGGGATTCAGTTGACACATACGTTAGATCACTTCATATTGTAACAGCTTTTGGATGTTCTGAGCTTGATTTTTTCCCACTCTTTTTGCTATATTTTTCAATTTAGGTAGTTTCTACCAAGTTCTATCAACTATATTCAAGTTCACGGATGCTTGCTCAGCTATGTTTTCTACTTAAGTATTCACTGAAGACATTCTTAATCTCTATTACTGTGTTTTTCATTTCCAGCATTTCTATTGGTTGATTTTGTAACAATTTTTGTATCTTTACTTATATTCCACTTTTGTTTATGCATGTTGTACATCTCTGCCACTAGAGCCTTTAGCATATTAATCTAAGTTGTTTTAATTCTCAGGATCATAGTCCCAGCATGTTTAGAACATCTAAATTTGATACTGTTGCTTGCTTTATCTCTTGACATTGTATTTTATTTTTTCCTACTTCTTTACAGATTTTGTAATATTTGGTTGAAAGTAAGACATTTGTGTAGCACAGTAGGGACTCAGGTAAATGATATTTATTACTGAAAACTTTCATTTCTTTTTTTAGAAATTTAGTGTGGGGGCTTGAGTCAATTTAGTAGGGAGTCAAGCAGGAGTTGTTTCTTTTCCTGTTATTGTTGCTATGGTTACTCTTAGCGCACCACAGACTTCCAATGCCTTTACTGCTGCCTGGTGCTTACGGTGGAGGTTGAGTCGCTGGGGGACTTTCAACATCTGTTCCGCTCTCAGCTGTAGATCTTCCCTTTGTGGCTACACCTGAGAAAAAGTTCCTTTTTTTACTCCTTACCCTCGTCCACCATTGTATTGCTATAATTTATCACTCAGTGCTTGGTATTAATAGTTTTGTGGCTGTATTTTTTCAGTTTCTTTTTGAAAGCTGAGATGTCTCTAGGTCTCAGGGTTGAGGCATTCTCAGTAACCCTATTTCTGAAGTAGTAGACAACCCCTAATTCCCTGGGCCAGGGCTTTTTTCTGTGCCTCAGGTAGAGTTAGAGGGCTCTTTTTGTTTGTTTTATGTCTTCTTGGCTGCCTAGGATCCTTTACCTGTTACCTGAGGGGACAAATTTTCTTGTGCTTTCCCTAGTAGCGTAAGGATTTTCTTCCACTAGAAAATTAGGCAAGTAGGAGGAGAGATCCAGGCGGGCCTTAATGACTTTCTCACAGTGGAGACTGCTATACTTTTCCAAACCTACATCATAATTGAGGCCTTCTCCAGTCTCCTACTCTGCCTCTAATATTTAATGTAAGGGCCTGGTGAATTCTGTGGTGAAATATCTGCAAGTGGGTGCAAACTGGTGTAGAATAGATAAATAAATTCGTTAAATCATTTAGAAAAATATAACACAATCAGAAATGGGCAAAAATATGGAAAGCCTTCTCAGGAAAAAAATATATCTAAAAAAGCATATGAACACATGGTCAACATCATTAGTCAGGTGAAAGTAAAAATTTGAACTATAATGGAAATAGTACTATATACTTGCCAGAATAGGTAAAATTAGAAGATGAGTGTATTCATCAACAGACTTGTACAAAAACACTCATAGCAGCTTTATATATGTCATTTATAAATATTGGAAACAAAATAATCTTCAATATAAGATTGCAGATAAAATATAGTATGATATAATTCTATTAATAAACAGAAATCACATGATATTCAGAAAAATTAATCTATGATATTTGAAGTCAGACTAGAGGATACTTTCAGTTTATGACAGAATGAATGCATAAATGAGACTTTCATGGAGCTGGTAATGTATACCTAAATCTCATATGTTCACATTTACATATATTAACTTTAACATTCTTCAAGCTATAAATTTAAGATTAGTACACTTTATACTATGGCTATTATGCTTCAATAAAATTTTAGGAAACATTTAATAAATTGCCATCATTATATTTTAAAATAGCACAAAATAGAAATATAGAAACTCAGAGACTATATGGTCAGTCAATAGAAAAAGATGAATGGGTATGCACAGAATTGTGAAATATTTTTGAAAATACCAAAAGAAAACAACAATAGATAGAATACAAAATTAAAAATAATAGAGGGGACAATAGCAACTTTGAAATAAAGGGGCAGACATAAAGGTTAACAAGAGGAAATAAAATATATATAACATAATTTTTTAATAAGTTTTATAAATATAGTTGAAGTTGTCAAAAAAGTTGAAATTGTTAAAAAAGCAATTTCACAATACAAGAATATATTTTTTAAAGGACCTTAAAAGAAGCCCTAAATATGTTTAATTGTACTTTCTGGTAAAAGAAAAAAAAATTTTAAAGGCATAATTTATGAAATAGTTCCTGAAATTAAAGGATTGAATTTACATATTGAAATGACATTTTTCTTGTGATAAGACATCCAGAACACTCATAATTGAGAAATAATAAGCACACTATCCCACAAATGAATTTCCAAGATAAACAGAAAAGTGAAAGTGAACAAATTTTGGATACCTATGCAGATATAAATATAAGATCACACACAAAAGGAATCAGTTTTGTCTCAGTTTTCACCTAGGAATCATTTATCTCCAGAAATTAGTGTAGTAACATCTACTAGATCATAAAGGGAAGAAAGCATGACTCAAGGATTTTGTATTTTATATACATAAAAAGTGTTCTTAAAGCATTAAAGTATTGACAACTTGATCATACGTTCTTGTCAAGGTTAAAAAAATGACATTCTCATATATTGCTGGAGAGAGTGAAATTTGGTCCAAATACAACAGAAAGGGATTTGGCATTACCTACTAGAATTACAAACACTTATGCCCCTTGACTTTGACTAATTCCTAAATTCTACGTTAGGCCAATATTCAATTGCTTATACTCACTTTATATTAAAAAAATATCAGAATAATGCAGAAGTCATGGTAGTTCTCATACTAGTATGTTAAAGCTTTATGCAATCAGGAACAACCAACTGTGGGCAAATACCCTAGTATGGCTAAACTCATCAAACCCCAGAGAAATACGTTATTAAATGCAATGCCCATACACCCTAGATCCTTCACCTTGGTTCATTTTGTTTTGTAAATGTTTAATTTGCAATTCTTGCTGGTTTTGTCCATTTATCTTTGTTTCAGTAATTGAGAAACCTTAATTCTCTCTTATTCTACCTTCTATGTTTCTAACTTTACCTGAACTTTAATAGGTAAAGTTCTTAATTTACTGTTTATTAATTCAAATTTAAGAAATCATTTAAATTAGACTGATATTTTTGGATTGTCACTTTTTATATTATATTAAGAAGTTGAATAATTTTTGAGCAGTTTACTCTTAATGTTATTTATTTTGTCTTGTTAGTATCCATGTGCAATGTTGTAGGACACAAGGTTTTATAAGACATATATTGCATCATAATGAAAATACTTCTAATTTTAAATGTGTGAAATTATGTATGTACAATATTTATTTTATCAAATTTTTTCCAAAATAATCATACACATGACAATGGCTAAATAAATTGTATAACCTTCAAACAAAGGAACACCATGCAAGTGATACAAAACAAGCAAACAATAACAAATCAAAACAAAAAAAAATCATGCACAATAGAAACAAACATATTTAAGCTATATTTATAATTGATAAAAGCAAGTTGGAGGAATAGTGTGTATATCATGCCACTATTTATATGTCAAATGAAAAATTATATATATGGCTAAATCCTCCAAAAAGGACATAGAATAAAGTAATAATAGAAATAAATGGCAGCATAGGGTGAGAAATTTTTTTTCTTTATATACTGGTTTCATTATAATCTTTTTTTTTATTCCAGAATATTATGGGGTACAAACATTGAGGTTACATACATTGCCTGTGTGCCAACCGAGTCATAGCTACAAATCTACTCATCCACTGCCAGTGCACACTGCACCCATTAGGAGTGAATTTGCCTTCCCTTCCTCCCCCTCCTCCTGCCCAACACCCAATGATTGCTACTTGCATATGTGCACGTATGTGTTGATCAATCAGTACCAATGATTGATCAATGAGTGTTGATCAATGAGTACATGTGGTGCTTGTTTTCCGTTCTTGAGATACTTCACTTAAAAGAATGGGCTCCAGCACCATCCAGGATAATACAAGAGTTGTTAGTTCACCACTGTTTTTTGTGGTTGAGTAGTACTCCATGGTATATATACCACATTTTATTAATCCACTCATGGATTGATGGGCACTTGGGCTGTTTCCACATCTTTGCAATTGTGAATTGTGCTGCTATAAACATTCAAGTGCAGATGTCTTTATTATAGGATGACTTTTTTTCCTTTTGGTAGATACCCAGTAGTGGGATTGCTGGATCAAAAGGTAGTTCTACTTTTAGTTCTTTGAGGTATCTCCATATTACTTTCCATAGAGGCTGTACTAGTTTGCAGTCCAACCAGCAGTGTATGAGTGTTCCTATCTCTCCACATCCATGCCAGCATTTGTCGTTTTGGGACTTTTTGATAAAAGCCATTCTCATTGGAGTTAAATGATATCTCAGTGTGGTTTTAATTTGCATTTCCCTAATGATTAGAGATGTTGAGCGTTTTTTCAAATGTTTCTTGGTCATTATTCTATCTCCTTTTGAAAAGCTTCTGTTCATTTCCTTTGCCCATTTTTTAATGGGGTTCTTTGATTTTTTCTTGCTGATTTTCCTGAGTTCTATATAGATTCTAGTTATCAGCCCTTTATCGGATGTATAGCTTGCAAATATGTTCTCCCATTATGTAGCTTGTCTATTCACTCTAGCAATAGTTTCTTTGGCTGTGCAGAAGCTTCTTAATTTGATCAGGTCCCATTTGTTTATTTTTGTTGTTGCTGTGATTGATTTTGGGGTCTCTTCATAAATTCTTTACCTAAACCAATGTCTATAAGGATTTTTCCAACATTTCCTTCTAGAATTTTTATGGTTTTATATCTTAGGTTTAAGTCTGTTATCCATTGTGAGTTTATTTTTGTGACAGGTGTGAAGTGTAGATTGTGTATCTGTCTTCTACATGTAGCTATCCAATTTTCCCAGCACCACTTATTGAATAGGGATTCTTTTCCCCAGTGTATGTTTTTGTCTGCTTTGTCAAAAATCAGATGGCTTTATGAGATGGTTTTATGTGTGGGTTCTCAGTTCTGTTCCATTGGTCTATGTCTCTGTTCTTGTGCCAGTACCATGCTGTTTTGGTTACTATAGCCTTGTAGAATAGCTCGAAGTCTGGTAGATTGATGACTCCCAATTTGTTCTCTTTGCTTAAGGTTGCTTTGGCTACAGGGTCTTCTGTTTGCATACAAAGCATAGAATTATTTTTTCTAGATCTGTGAAAAATGATGTTGGTATTTTGATAGGGATTGCACTGAATCTGTAGATCACTTTGGGTAGTACAGACATTTTAACAATGTTGATTCTGCCAATCCATGAGCATGGTATAGTTTTCCACCTGTTTACATCCTCTGCTATTTCCTTCTTCAGTGTTTTGTAGTTCTCCCTGTAGAGAACTTCACCTCCTTAGTTAAATATATTACTAGGGAATTTATTTTCTTTGTTGCTATTGTGAAAGGTATTGAGTCTCTGATTTGGTTCTCAGTTTGACTGGTGCATGTGAATGCTACTGATTTGTGTGGGTTGATTTTGTATCCTGAGACCTTGCTGAACTTATTTATCAATTCCAGTAATCTCATGGTAGAGTCTTTGGGGTTTTCTAGGCATAAGATCATATCATCTGCAATGAGTGAAATTTTGACCTCTTCTGGTCAAATCTGGATGCCCTTGATTTCCTTCTATTGTCTGATTGCTGTAGCTGGGACTTCCAGCACTATGTTGAACAAAAGTGATGAGGGAGGGCATGCTTGTCTGGTGCCAGTTCTAAGCAGAAATGCTTTCAATTTTTCCCTGTTCAGTATGATGTTGGCTGTGGTCTGTCATATATGGCTTTTATCATTTTAAGGTAAGGCCCATCTATGCCTATTTTGTTAAGCATTCCTATCATAAAAGGGTGCTGAATTTTGTCAAATGCTTTTTCTGACTCTATTGAGAGGATAATAAGGTTTTTGTTTTTGCTTTTTTTTATGTGATGGATTATGTCTATAGATTTGAGTATGTTGAACCATCCCTGCATCTCTGGGATGAAGCCCACTTGGTCATGATAGATTATTTTTTTGATCAGGTGCTGAATTTGATTTATTAGTATTTTATTGAGAATTTTTGCATCTATATTCATAAGGGATATTGGTCTGTAGTTTTCTTTTCTTGTTGGGTCCTTACCTGGCTTTGGTATCACGGTGATGTTGGCTTTGTAAAAGGTATTGGGGAGGATTCCTTCCTTCTTGATGCTGTGGGATAATTTCTGCAGGATAGGCACCATATCTTCTTTGTAAGGCTGGTAGAATTTTGGTGTGAAATCATTTGATCTGGGGTTTGTTTTTTTATGAAGGTTTTTTATTACTGCTTCAATTTCAGTACTTGATATTAGTCTGTTCAGGAAATCAACATCTTCCAGATAGAGCCTAGGGAGGCTGTGTGTTTCTAAGAATTTGTCCATTTCCTCCACGTTTTCAAGTTTGTGTGTATAGAGACTTTCATAATATTCAGAGATGATATTTTGAATTTCTGTGACATCAGTTGTAATTTCTCCTTTATTTTTCCTAATTGAGATTATGAGAGTCCTTTCTCTCCTGCTTCTGGTTAATCTAATGAGAGGAGTGTCAATTTTATTTATCTTTTCAAAGAACCAGCTTGTTGTTCTATTAATCTTCCATATAGATCTTTTGTTATTGATTTCATTTAATTCTGCTCTGATCTTGGTTATTTCTTTTCTTCTGCTGGGTTTGGGATTAGTTTGCTCATCCTTTTCCAGGTCTTTGAGATGATTCATTAGATTGTTGATTTGTTATCTTTCCATCTTTTGGATATAGGTATTTATGACTATGAATTTGTCTCTCAGACTGCTTTAGCTGTATTGCAGAGATTTGGGTAGCTTGTCTCCCCATTTCAAAGAATATTTTGATTTCCATCCTAATTTCCTCCTTGACCTGAAAGTCATTTGGCAGCAGGCTGTTCAGTTTCCATGACTTTTTGTAGAGATGAGTGTTTCTGTCAGAGTTGATTTCTAATTTTATTCCACTGTGGTCTGAGAAGATGCATGGTAAAATTTCTATTTTTTTAAATTTGTTGAGACATGTTTTGTGCCCTAGGATGTGATCAATCCTAGAGAATGCCCCATGTGCTTATGAAAAGAAAGTATATTTGGTGGGTTTTTGGTAGAATGTTCTGTAAATGTCTGTTAGGCCCATGTGTTCTAGAGTCCTATTTAAGTCCCTTGTTTCTTTATTTATTTTCTGTTTGGAGGATCTGTCCAGTTCCAACAGCAGGGTGCTGAAACTGCCAGCTATTACGGTGCTGCTGTCTATCATTTTGTTTAGATCAAGTAGGATTTCTTTTATGAATCTGGGTGCTCCTGTGTTAGGTGTGTAAATATTTGAGATTGTTATGTCTTCTTGTTGAATTTTTCCCTTTACCATTATATAGTGACCATCTTTGTCTTTCATTACTTTTGTTAATTTGAAGAATAAGCTATCTGCTATGAGAACCGCTTCTCCCACTTTCTTTTGGTTTCCATTAGCATGGAAAATTGTTTTCCATCCCTTTACCTTGAGTCTGTATGTGTCCTTGTGGGTTAGATGCATTTCCTGAAGACAGCAGATATTTGGGTTGTGGCTATTTATCCATTCAGCCAGTCTGTGTCTCTTCAATGGACAGTTCAAGCCATTCACATTTATTGAGAGAATTGATAAGTGGGGTAGATTTTTGTTGATCCTGTTAAGTTGAACTTTGTTGTTTTGTTTTATCTCTTCAGCCATTGTGGTATCTGGCCTTCAATCTTTGGCTTTTGGGTAATTTTACATTGGTGAGTGTTCCTTGTGATACTCTGTGAATAACGCTGTTCTGAGAACTTCCTGCAGGGCAGGTCTTGTCTTGACAAATTCCCTCAGTGTTTGCTTATCTGAGAAAGACTTAATTTCCCCTTGATATATGAAACTTAGTTTTGCCAGATACAAAATTCTAGGTTGGGTGTTATTCTGTTTGAGAAGACTGATGAGGGGGTCCCAATCCCTTCTGGCATGGAGGGTCTCAGTTGAGAAGTCTGCTGTTAGTCTGATGGGTTTTCCTTTGTAAGTTACCTGTTGCATTTGTCTCAATGCTCGTAAGAGCGCCTCTCTCATATTTATTTTGGCTAGTCTGATGACTATGTGTTGTGGTGTATTCCTCTTTGTGTTGAATCTTCCAGGAGTCCTATGAGCTTCTTGTACCTGCATATCTAAATTTCTAGCAAGGCCAGGGAAATTTTCCTCAATTATTCCCTTGAATAGATTATCCAACCCTTGTGTATTTTCTTCTTCGCCCTCAAGGATGCCTGTGATTCTTATGTTAGGCCTTTTTACATAATCCAACCTTTCTTGTAGGCTTTGCTCATTCCTCTTACTTTTCTGCTCTATCTCTGTGACTGACTTGTTTAATTGGAGGGTGTTGTGTTCGAGCTCCGAGATTCTTTCTTCTGCCTGATCTAACCTGTTCTTGAGGCTTTCCACTGTGTTTTGTAATTTCTTGAAAGAAGTTTTCCTTTCCAGGAGTTCTGTCTGATTTTTATTTAATACTTCAATTTCTTTAGTTAATTTTTCATTCATTTCCTGTATTGTTTTGTGGTTTCTTTGTGTTGGATTTCAATTTTGTCATGTATTTCATTAAATTTCCTTACAATCCATGCTCAAAATTCTACATCTGTCATTTCTATATTCTGCTTTTGGTTGGTATCCATTGCTAGGGAGCCGGTGTTCCCTTTTGCTCTGATTCTTCATGTTTCCAGAGTTCTTTCACTGGTTTCTTCTCATCTGGAACAAGTATTGCTTCTTACTTAGATTTTCTTTTATTTAGATAATGACATGCCCTCTTTAAACTCTGAGCCTGCAGGTGGTGCTTGTGGGTGAGAACTGACCACCCCCTGTATGATGAGTCAGTAGGTGTAGTAAAAGGGTGTGCAATTTGACCTCCCTTTCAGTAGGTGGCACTTGCCAAAAGAAACAAGCTGCAGTGATGTTTTTGGGTCCTGTGATCAGCTTTAGTTCCTTAGGAGGGAGGACTCTCATGCCCCTGGTTGTGGGTGAGTACTTTATTTACCACCACAATAGAGGTGGGTGAGGAAATGAGGCTGGGCTGGGTTAGGTTGGGTGAGCTTTCCCTCAGGCTCCTCAGATGTTGTTAAGGGATATGCTGGGGTTAAAGGACCATTACCCACCTCCGGGCTGAGCTGCCTGGGGGCAGGGCTGAAGTGGCCCCACTTAACCAGAGAGTCTGCATGTGTAGGCAGGGCTGTCTGAGACCCAGAATCGAGTGGTCTGGAGAAGGCCTTGCTCCTTTCAACCCTCTCCTATTTCTCAGTTTTTCCTGGGCCTCTGCCTTCATGTAGGACCTCAAGTCACCTGAGCTCCCCAGTGACTGAAATGCAGGCAGGGAGGTTCCCTGGTCAGTGTCCTGGCCACAGCTGGGAGTGTGGCTCTCCTAAGGCAGAAGGGATGCCCTACTAGGCTGACCATAGCTAGGACCCACACTGCTCTCTCCCCCACTCTGTTCCTGCAGGTACCCACACTTTGTAAGTCAAATTCACAAATATCCCCTCTATGCCCCTGGACAATGTGTTCAAGACCAGGGTGTATGGGATCTGGTCTGCAGGCTTGTCCAGGGGACCATAGAGCTCAATCCCTGACCATGCCAGGGAAAAGAATGCTGGTCCCATGTCACCCATGGGGTGCCCACGGTGGTTTGAAGCCCCACTGCCTCAGGGCATGTCTTGTTCTGTTAGGGCTGCTAGGCAAGCAGCAGCAGGGAGGGACTGGCAAACAGGGAGCCCACAGTCCATACACCAGGAGGGAAATTCTGAGCCCCACTCCCTGTGGGAGCTTTCATGGGGCAGCTCTCTTGTCTCTCTCTGCAGCTGTGGGAAAGGTAGGGGAAGGGAGCGAAAAGATTCTGGATGGGGGAAAGTCCACCCTCTGTTCATCCCCAACCCTTTCTCTGGGAGGCTGACCACCCAAAATGACCAGGCTCAGGAGTCATACAGAATATCCCAAGATCCACTGGACTTATGTGGCTTCTGCAGTCTGGGTCGAAGTTGAGAAAGGTCTGTGTGTGGGTGAGCAGGCCAAGGCCAGAGGAGTTGAAGTCCCCTGGGGAGGGCAAAGGTGCCTGGGTGGTTGAGAAGCAATGTGGTGCTTGCTGTCTGACTCCAATCTGTAGGATGGGATGCACCTGGGGGTGATAGGAACCTGGTGTTATGTCCTCAGAAAGCTTTCTGCTCACTGATGGCAGCTATCTCTGGGCTCATATAGTTAGAAAGACTCTCCAGATTCTTCGGAGCATGCAGATGGCAAGCCAACTTGAACTGGGGGGTGGGTTCAGGACCTAGGAGGCAGGAGGTAGCTAGGGCCTGGAAGGGCAACTCAGGGGAGTAGGCTTCAATCTACCTCTTAGGCTCCAGGGAGCCACAGACATAGGTGTGCCACTCAGAAGGTTTGGCTCTCCTCGCTCCACCTGGGGCCCAAGGAAGTACTGGAGCCTAGCCATCTGCACCCCATTTCAAGAGCCCTTGGGCTGGGAGTGGGGTGGAGCCTGAAACCAGGTTTCCAAACCAGACCTCCAAGAGGAGTGGCCTGAAGATGGCAGCCACAAGGGGTGACTGGACAGATGGCCCAGGTTAATAGATTGCAATCTATTTCTTAGGCACCAAAGTCCTGCAGATGTCGGTCATCCACACAGAAAACACAGGTCTCCTTGTCTCCCACAGAGCCCCTGGATGCGGCTACCGGGGGCAGTTTAGGGTGGAGTCTGCAGGACCTCAGGAGGAAAGCCCTTGGGTCAGGGGCTGGGGTGGAGCTTGAAACCAAGTTTCCAAACAGGACCTCCAAAGTAGCCTGAGGATGGCAGCCACTGGAGGCGACCCAGTAGATGGCCAGGATCAATAGATTGCTCTTTGCTTCTAAGGCACCAGTCATTGGTGCAGAAAAATGTAGCTCTCTTGTCCTCTTGCAGAGCCTGAGGAGAGCTGCTGCCCACAGCTGCTCAGGGTGGGGCCCACTGTGCCTTGGCATGCAAGCCCTTTGGCCAGGAGTGGGGTGAGGCCTGACACCAAATTTCCAAACAGGATCTCCAATGAGAAAGGTCTAAAGATGGTGGCCACTGGAGGCAACATGGCAGACAGACCAGATTAATAGATTGCTAACTGCTTCTTAGGTGCCTGTCATCTGCACAGAAAATACGGCTGTCCCAGCCTCTCACTGAGTCAGCAGGAGCATCTGCTGGCAGCTGCTCTGGGCGGGGTCCACTGCACCCCAGTAGGCAAGCTCTTGGGCCAGGAGTGGGATGGAGCCTGAAACCAAGTCTCCAAACAGGATCTCATAGCAAAGAATCCCAAAGATGGCAGCCTCTGAAGAGCAGACTGCCCAAATAAAGATGGTGGCAGCCAGAAGGCAGATGGCCCAAATCAAAGATGTCAGACAATGGATGACAAATGGCACAAATCAAAGATGGCGGCTGCTGGAGGGCAATCTGCCCAAATCAATAGACTGCAATCCGCCTCTTAGTTGCTGGTAGACTAGGGGAGAAAATGTGGCTTTCCCAGCCGCCAGCAGATCCAGGAGTGGGAGCCAGTGGCTGTTCAGGGTTGGGCCTACTCTTCTCCCATCAATTCCCCTGTGCCCTGGTCCCACTGATTTCCAGGGGGAAAGTTTCCTTTTCTAAGTTCCAGCATTGGGCCACAGGAACCTGCAACTCAGATTAGACCCTCTCCTTCCTGGCATGATTCAGCACATTGGAGAGTTCAGGCTGCCTCCTGCAATCCTCTCCTCTCCACAGAGCCTGTTGCCTAGTGCAATGGCTTTGCACTGACTCCAGTTGTGTCCCTATCTGAGCAGACAGGATGTCTGTGGGGGTGGCAGGAGTCTTTCTGCAGTTCAGATCACACTGCGCTGTCGGCTTGGCCTTCCTGTGCTCTGTCCTCCACTGGTCTCCTCACACTCTCCAATGCCTGCAAGTATATCTCCCCTTCACCTTTCTTTTTTCTGCACTGCATGTCCCATGCTGGTTCTCTGCTAATTCGCAATACTGTCCCCGGGGCCAGAGATCCGTGTTCAGGCAGCCCTCCATGCCCTCTACCTCCTTCCTTGGGAGCGGTGAGCAGGGAAGCCTCCATTGGTCTGCCATCTTTCCACCCACCACTCTCATTATAATCTTAAAGCATAAAAATATGTTACTGAACCAAAACCAAATAAATATTTTAAAAATGAAATGAGCTCTAAAATTAACATTACTCATCTCTTGATGCAGGGACTTTGAAACTTTAGTTTTGAGATTTTTGCTGTTCTGTGTTTTTATAATGTGAAATATTTTGGTATATTCCATCTTAAAAGAAATAAAGTCAAGATTAGTCAGTCTAAGTCTTAAGGACTTTCAAATTTGGAATCCCAGGCTTAGACTAAGGCCCATTCTTTGTATACGGTATGCATTCTTATGATGCATAATCCTACACTGGGAAGTGGATGCAATATCTCTCCATGGGTGGATTGCTACCCTCATCACTCCCCGTATGTCCATATGATAACACCTTTGTGCTTTCTTATAATATTTCAGGATAGAGAAGTTTTTCTTTTAATATCACTTCAATTGAAAGAGTCAAGTCCTGCCTTCTTCTCTCAGGGTTTTTTTTTTTTTCTGGTCTATCTAACTTTTGACACTTAGTTTGTATCAGTTTTCTCACAACTCAAAAGCATTGAAAAGCAATGAAACTATCAGAAAACCAAGGTCAGGATATGTTTCCGAGCAGATGTATTACTTCTCTTTCAATCACTCTATTTAGATAGGTACTGCTGTCTGCATGACATTTATATTAATTCCCAAAAGAATGCTCAAACAAATGTGAGGAAGAAATAAGGCAACTAGATTCTGGTTATTTTTGTCTTTGTTCACAATTATTTGAAAATTCTACTTAATCAGGAAAGGCAAACTTTCTCAATTTGAAGTCCAGTTTTGCATTAAGGAAGTCAGGCAAGTTAATGGTTTAATTCAAACAGTGACATAAAAATGTTGAAGAACAACCAAGCACATAATAGAACATTAACTTACATGTTTTGATAGACAGTAAAAGATATTTTTATACTTTAGTAGTTAATTTCACTGTAGTGAATACTGACTTTTTTTGTGTTGCCTTTGAATCTTTTAATTTCTTCAATTATGCGATTCAAATTCTTGTATTCAAAATTGTGTCAAAAATACAAAAAAGATTGATTGCTACCAGTACATAATTAGTGTCTTCCTGTTTGAATGTGAATTCTGAGAACATGATTCAAAATTTATCTGAAATCTCTAGACCAATTTCACATTGCTTGGATAATTAAATTCTCAATTGCTGTTCGATATCAAAAGCCCTGAGCTTGTGTGTTTTAGGTACTAAATACAGTGTCATAAGCTCTTTCATCATATGCAGACCCTCAAAGTGCCACTATCATTAAGAGTAATTCTGTCTGTTTGCATCATTGTTCTAATGACTTTGCAAACTCCACTGGCAAAAATGTCATTGGATGGTAAAGAGGTCAATTAACTAAAGTTCCTGTAGCTCTGAACATAAATATATTCTCAAAGATATGACAGAGGCTCCTCTTCTCTAAGTAAAAAGAATTCCTGAGCTATTTATATGTAGTCTTGAGTGCTCATCAATTAGTTTATTATTCCATATTATGCATTGGTTGAAATTTTTATCAATTTCTAGTACTTGTAAGCCCATTCCCTCTGCTTCTGTGGATATCAGCATGTAAAGGAGATATACCTTACTCCTGTTTTCAGTAATACAGAACTGAATACTACTTTAAACTTCCCTTTCATTCTAAGATATGCTTTAGCAAAAGTTACATGTATCAAATAAATGTCCCCTGCTCCTACCACATTATGTGTGCAGAATATTTTTAATGTTCTAATGTAGTCATATTTAGTGATGATTTCTAATATTATTAGTATAGAATATTTTATGTGTATACATGAATAGTGAAGAATTCTAACGATCCTACTTCCAAACCAGTACTGTGAAAATCCTCTTGTCTATGTCATTTCTCTTACTTAGGCTATTCCCTCAATTGAAATTCTCTCACTCTTTCTTTTTCACAGAGATAAAAATGTTTAGAAAATTGTATCTTGTTTAAGCTATTAAGTTTTACAATAGTGTAAAGAGAGAGATCTTCTGACTTTGAAAGTTTCATATCTTAAATTTCAATAAAACTATAGTGAATTTAAAGTAAACAGTATTTAAATTGCTTTTTAACATGGTTTTATCTTTTCTATGAAAAATGGAAATTAAAATAGCACATTGCAAATATTTTTTCAGAAATAGGCATTTTATCATGTTTCTTGAATAATTTCAAGAGTACTATGCTTGACCTAATCTGATTTCATGTCAAAGGTAATAGTTAAGGTGGATATATATTCAGATTAACTCTCTGTCAATATTGATTATGTTTTGAGGATTCCCAAGAAATGACATAATCTTATGTAAACTGGAATAAAATTCATATTTTTAAAATAAATTTACAGTATGTATACTAATACCTGAATGCTTTAAGTGAAGGAAAAACCCTTCAAATTTGTCTAGAAGAGTTATAAGAGTTTTGAGCAGTATTGAAACATCCATTTATTGCATTTCCCTAGGTCATTTAGTCAAGGACTTTAGTGCAACACATTTGAAAAAGTGAAATGTTATTATTTTACTATTATTCTTAAGTATATTCAATTGTACATATATTATTTAAAAATATACATAAATGTGCAAACACACGTATAAGCACAGGTTATTTTACACCTCATATAGTCAAACTCAATGTATCCTTAATTCCATTTGACTAAAAACAAACATTCATCAATTTTTATTTTTTAAAAAAAAATTTGTGTGATAGTATTTTTGACCATATCATATTATGATTAAAGAACATATTCTAGAAAATCTAAAAACAACTGAGATACAAGAAATACTGTTGAGACAATAAAGTAAAACCTTTGGGTCTAATTGTTGATTATTTTTTTAAAAAGCAATAATTTGAAGATAAAATATCAGATGATCTTAAGATGGCAACGAGGAGGACAAAGGAGACAATGTTTTTCTAAAAATGTCGCTAATGTCCCTGACTATATTACATATAGTGAGGATAAACATACACTAATACTAGGGATTGCTAAACAAACATAAGTTAAAACTCATATCTTAAAGGGCTAAAAACAACTAATAAAAGAGTAGAAATAATATGCATTACTTTAACCACTTGAGGAAAACAATACATAGACAAAGCAAGATAAACCCAGTAAAAAGTATCTTTTAAAAGAAAAGGAGTCAAGCAAAATAAAAACATAACAGTGATATCAATATTAAATTCAAATGTATCAGTAACCATAATGAATGTGGATGAGTTAAATTTGTCTATTAAAGGTAGAGGATTTTAGCTAATATAAAATTACAAAATCAATATAGTACTTTCAAGAGAGATTCTGAAACCAACAAAACACTAAAGCAAAAAAGACAATAAAGAAAATGCAATAAGAAAGCTGACTTCTAACTCCAATATCTTATTGCAGTAATGCTAATATCAGATAAAATATTATTTAATTCTATTTGTTTCACTATTTTTAATATTAGATAGATTAGTAGTAAGTCTAGTGTCAAATAGAATAGAATTCAAGACAGAAAACTTTCAAAGAGCAAAATATAGATATTACATTTTGGTAAATATAAGAGCTTGTATAAAGGAAGTTATAAAACTGATGCTAAAATAATTAGGCCCTAATAAAAATGGTTAAAGTGAATAAATATATACTTATGAATAAATAATAAATATCCAAAAGTATATAATCTTTGGTAAAAAGAGCAATCAAATTAAATTGAAGCTTAGCATAGATGAGTATTTTTTTGTTTTCTTATTGAAAACTCGGCAAAATGACTTAGCTGCATGAGAATTATCAATGTACTGCCTAGTACTTCAATTGTAAAACACAGTAATTGGTGCCCACTGACTGCAGAATAATCATGGTTAATAGATTAAGCACTAGAATGTTCCATTAAGTGGTATGCTTATCAGGAGTGAGTAGGGTTGATCCAAAATATACCTGTGAGTGTATAAGTTGATTAAATATTATAAAAGCCATGATATACATCTGAGATAAAAGAGCTTTGTTCCTATGAAAACTGAGTTCAATACTTTGGAAAGACTCAAGAAAAGCTTCTGATCATTTATTTTAAAGATGTCAAATAAGGTTAAGTCAACAGAATTGTGAAAATTGGACAATAAAATTGTAAACAATTTTAATTATTCCAAAACTAAGATTGCTTCAAAGGTATAATAAAGTTTTGACTCAACTGGGAAGAAATAATAACTGGAAATTTTAGATAATATATTTTGAGTATTTTTAGGGAAGATAAACAAAATGAAATTGTAGTAATGGACCCAGTAAGTGCCTGAACCAAAATTAAAATATTGGTAAATAATACATGGTTATCCAATTTATGGAAAAATAGACATTACAAGTAACACAAACATTTTATTTTTAGGATTTTCTATGTTAGATTACTTTTAAATTATTTGGGAAAAAATACCATGTTTAAGAAGAGTACTTTTATTATAATATTTCTCATTACTGAAAAGAGTGTAGATGGCACCTGAATATTTGGTACGATATTTGCTATAATATTTGGTACAAATATATGTATGAATCAGTTTAGTAATATGTACCCAGAGTCTTTGTGTCATTATGCCCTTTGTTTCAATGGTTATCCTACTCAGAATCTATTCCTAGCAAAATATAAAACTTAGACCAAATCTTAAGAATAAAGAGGTAAAATATAAAAATTAAACACAACTTAAACCTCCAAAGTTTGGGAAATAACTAAATAAATTGTATATGGTAAAATATAATACAGTAAAATTAAAGTATGTTTATGAAAATATGAATGACAGAATTCTATATTAAAAAGCAAGAAAGGATTGAATGTAGATCAAGGGTTGGCAAACTTTTTCTGAAAGTGCAGGATGGTAAATATTTTGTACTTTTTCACTTTGCCTGCCATGCAGCATCTTTTGCAACTAAAACAGCCAATAAACAAACAAACAAACAAACAGAGTGTGGTTGTGTTCCAATAAAAGTTTATTAACAGGAATAATCTGTGGCCAGATTTAGCCATGGAACACTTAGTTTGCCAATCTCTGATAGACATTATTATTTGTACTACAAAAAAATGCACAGGAAAAAATACCAAATATTAAGTGTTACTGCTCTGAGCTGTGAAGTTAGTATTGATTTTTTAAATATTTTCTTAACATATGACACACATTTTTTTTTAAAGTGCACTTGTAGGTAAACAGCTTAATAAATTTACAAACTTTATACATCTGTGTAATTAGTGCCTAATCAAGAAATTGAATGGATTAATATTTGCTTCTTTATATTTGCAGAACTTCTCAAAATTCATATGTTGTGCACATATTGCTTATGTATGCTTTACCATAAAATATAAAAAATAAATATTTTGAAAATATTAATGCTAAATTACATAATATTTCCACTATCCATTGCTTCTTGGCCATTTCACTAAGATCAAGTATAGTATTTCGATTTTTCATTCCCTCAACTCTTGTTTTAGACTGGAAAATATTCTAATGAGAGTTAACAGCAAATTATTTCAGAGATGTATTAGTAAAATTGCCTTAGATTCCTAACATGGACTTGGGTGACTTCTATATTTCCTGAATATCACAAAATCAAATATTCTGCCTAGATGTGAAATATCTCAAATTTAGCTAACAACCCTACAAACTTGCCTATATTTAACCCCACCTTCCCATCTCCTGTAAAGACAATAACTTCATGTCTGATTCCTGTAATTTTTTCTCCTGGCTTCTCAGAAAACTTACATCAACTAATATCTCTTGTTCCTCCTGAATATTCAAGATCTCTTTCTCAATTGGATCTTTTCCAGCAGCTCTTAAACATGACAAATTCTCTCCTGAATTAAATAAAATATTTATCTTGCTTGATCCAACCCCTAGCCCAAATCTACCTTACAGATATATTGTGTTATTTTTTGCTTTCTATTAAAAAACTTTTCCTACAGTTGTCTCAGAGAGGTACAACTTGTTCAATCACTAGTTCAGATTTAGAAAATGGGCTATTCTTTATTTTTAGAACTGGCTTCTAATTTCTGACTCTGAGTCCCCAGTCTGCCTAATGAGAGATAACTTAACTGCTTTGAGTTAAATTTAGTCCAATTCAGTGATTAATGAATCAATTTGAAATGTATAAATTAGTCACAGTCTAGTTAAAACTCCATTTTTGTTCTCTTCCTAAGGTTCCAGGCTTTATATTCAGGAATGAGGAAAGTGGGTAGGAAGGGAAGTCATGTACCCACTGCTGACAGCAGCACAGTGTTTGGGTAGTGTTTGGCTTATTTCATATGCTACATTCTACTATGGATGTCACTCTATTCCAAAAATAGGAAAGGCTCTGAGGCAGTCTGGAGTCTGTCAGGCATGAGTCCCATGCAGTCTTCCGGTTGAGGTTATTTTATTGATATACATAACACATTCTGTCCCTGCCAGAAAACTCTGTTACATGACCTTTTGATCTATCAGATCTCTTGGGGCTCATAACAACCTAAATATCTTCTCAATTGCCCTCTTATGTCTAAGTCCACCATGCTAGCATCTCTCTTGTTGTCTCTACATCTATTAATGTGTTATGCATTTAATATTAACAGTTACCATTCTCTAACTGCAGCCTGAAAATAGTGATGGTGGTGGCGGTATTCCTTTTATTCCAGAAATCCTAAACTTTGGAAAGCAGTTGTGTGAAAAAATCAAACTGCCCCTCTGTTTATCTTTTTCTAAAAATTTGTTTTCTGCTCTCACTAGCCAGAAAGTAGGGAATAGGGGTGAAAATGAAATCCATTCTTCTGGTTCATCTAAGATAACTAGTCTTACCTGTCTATACCTAGTTTATTAACAATTAACTCGACATTTCTAAAGTCAACACATTAATAATTTGTTTTCTGGTCTTTAGCAACTGTACACAACATTTCATGTATATGCTGCACATGTGTCTTAAGCATGGATATTGGTTGCAAGAATAAAAATAGTTTAAGGCACACTTTGAAGCTCCATGTTGCCTCATTTATTGACTCCTTCTAATGTTTTTTTCATTTACCACTCACATCTTATAAACTTTAATGCAGCCATGTCTCTGTCCCTTAACTGCAATAAAATGACATGAAACACAGGAGATACACTTCAGTATCCCTGAATATATTTCAGTTGAACTTTCATCACCATCCCTTTCATAGTTTTCAACTTTTATTATGGAAAATTTCCAATGTATACAAAAATATAATAGTATAATAAATCTTCATGCCTCTATTACTCAGCTTCAACAATTATTAATTCATGGTCAATCTTGTTTCATTTATATCCTTGTGTGCTATCTCCTTCCATGGATTTATTTTAAAGCAAATTGCAAACATCTTATAATTTTATCAGTGAATATTCCCATAAGAAAAAAAGACACCTTTTATAAATATAACTGAAATATTTTCTGAGTATCTCACAAATTTTTAAGATTGTTTTTGGAATCATAATTCAAGAAAGGGTATACTTTTCAATTTGTTGATCCATCATTTACATCTTTATTAATCTGTACATTCTCTCTTCTTGTCTTTTATCTCACAATTTATTTGTTGAAGAAGCTGGTCTCCTCCTTCCATTTTTAAGCAATATTTTTCCTTAGATCCTCAATGAATTATTTATTTGAGTTTCCTGCTATTTTCTGGCTACTTCTCTTTTCAATCTTAACATTTTTTTCTACCTAGGTTCATAGGACATTACTATTTGCACAGTTAAAGTGGTTATTATCATACCCATGATCCATATAACAAAAAGTTAAATATGGGTGTGGAAGAATGTAGTCTATCTCAATAACATGAGCACAGTAACAATGGAAAAAGTGTTTTGGTAGAGCAATATGCAGCACCCACTGTAGGACAATTCTCAAAAAAACAAATACCTATACGTACCCCTTTCCTCACACAGAGATGACAAAATAGAGAAAACTTTTATATGCCCTCTTAGTGTTCATATTATCTTCTCCATAGACAACTTAAAAAATGTAAGAAGTAAATATGTGCTTAATATGTTGATAAATGTGTGTTGATAATGCTGTGGAGAAAAAAATCAAGAAAAATATAAAGATGAAAAGGAAGGGTTCTCATAGAGAAGAATTTCATTTGAGTAGAGATCTAGGAATAGGTGAGAGGGTGCAACAACAGTAAATCTACATAAAGGATATTCCAGCCAGAAGGCAAAAGCATGGTGGGCATGTTTAAGGAATAGCAAGGAGGACAGCCTGATAGAAAAGCAATAAATGAGGAAATAAATCTTACAATATGAGGTCAAAGAGATAATAGAGCAGATTTTAGGTGGAAAAGCAGGTGCTTGGCTTTAGATATTAAGTTGAAGATGTCTATTAGACATCCAAGAGAAGATGTCAGAAGAAAGTTGGATTGTACTTGGCTGGAGATGTAAATTTAGAGGCAGCTAGTGTATAAATGCTATTTAAATCCCAAAAATTGAATGAGGTCACCAGGAAAGTGGGGCAGGGAGAGAGAAAAGAGGAGGTCTAATGACTTATTCTTAGGGTCGGGAAGAGCTTCATGGTCTGAAAGATGAAGAACAAGCAAAGAAGATCAAGCAGGAGTTAAAAAGAAGAAAAATTTTTAAAAAAGGCTTTGTTCTAGGCAAAGAAACAAAATTCAGAGAAAGAAAGAGAGAGGAGGGAGAAACTGATCAACTGCGTGAAATGCTGTTATGAAGTATACTAGTGGGAGTACTGAGAATTGATGATTGGATTTAACAACATGGAAGATTTTGAAAATGTTAAGAACTGTTTCAGCAGCTTTGTGAGTGTGAATGGTTATTTAGGCAAAAATAAAATTGAAAGTGTGAATGTAGAAAAAAATTGAGGGCTTTTCTATAAACAGAATTGAGAATAAAGTGGTAATTATAGAGGAAGGTGGGGTTAAGTGGATTTTCATTTTTTAAGTACTGGAGTTTATTTAGTACTTAGCTTCAGTGGTGAGAGAAAAGTTGATGGTTAAAAACAGAGAGGGGAGAATACAGGGTGTCCCAAAAGTCACCATACACAGGGAAAATGGGAAATTATAGCTAATTGTACTTTTATTTAAAAATATTTGTTACAAAATTTTACAAAATTTTTCCTTTGTATGGAGACTTTTGGGACACCTGTAGTTTTGTCCAAATCATTGAGTAAATGATAAAGAACGGGATCTAGTAACCAAGTGGAAAGGTTGGCAATAGCTACGAGCACAGAGAGGTCATCCTTGGTAATAGAGGAGAAAGAACAATTTAGAAGCAGGTGGGTAGGTATACGATAGAGAAAGCTTTCAAAGTTCTTTTCTGATTTTTTTTTAATTTTCAAAGTGAAATAAGTCAAAATATGAGCAGAGATACTAGAGATTTGAGGAAATTTGGAGAACAAATGGAATAGTTACCTAAGAGGGTGAGAAAGTGAATGGACTACAGGAATAGAGTATGATTATGAGCCATCATGAAAGACCCACCTGAAATTAGTGATCATAGAATTAACGTGTGTGAGCAGTTAGCATGAATGTACAGTTTCTCCAGTTTGGTCACCTACATAGGTCAGGTGTACATACACACACATACACATATTTATATGCGGAGAGTTGGATAATCACAATTGTGATTTTGTCAAGCAAACATGGGAAGCAAGAAAGCAATACATGAACACAAAGAAGTTGAGGTCATACTTGAGATGTAAGTATAATTGACCATAATGTTTAAACCAAGGAAGAAAAAAAAAGACAGGGCATGAAAGAAGTTGGGATTGTATAAAGATAAGTAGATCAACGTATTGTAGGTCCAAACCAAATGGAAAGATTGTTGGATATTAGAGCATGAACGCATTGAGAAAGTTGATGGTAATTGAGATTATAGAGCAATTTCAATTATAATTTTTGGGCAAAACTGTTCAAGAGGATGTTCTATAATTATGGGAATGCTCGCTATCTGTTCTGTCCAATACATTAGCCATTAGCCATATAGTACTATTGAAAACAGAAATATGCCACCAGCAATCCATTGCTAAAATAAAATCTAGGAATTATACTGAGCCGCTTCCTTGATGGCTTTGCACGTAATGTGCCTTCTTCCTGGAATAGCTTTCCTTATTTTGCTACTTATTTCCAGAGTAAGCATCAAGCTTACCATAGGCACAACTTCTAATTTTCCTGTTCCCCTTTCCATAACTGAGTTGTATGCCTTTCCAATGTGTTTACATGGTATGTGCAGGGAGGAAGGGAGAGAGAGAAATAAAAATATTAGTGCTGGGAGTGGTAAGGAAAAAGAAGAGAAGAAAACTATATGCAACTCATTATAAAAAAAGAAATATCTTCCTAAAATCAGAATGTGCCCACGCATGGACTGGACTCTCTTGTGAGGAGTAAGATTTTCCCTAATGAAAATATTCAAAAGGAAAGTGTGTAAGTGCCTATAGGGAATATATAAAAGATAGTTTTGCACTAGGTGACAGGCTTAATTGAATAATTTCCAAAGTCCTCGACGAGTTTCAAAGTTCTTGAATGAGAGGTTATTACAAAAATTAAAGATTTCTTAGAAAATATTCTACTGCTGTTTTTCACTTTCCTACCTTGCCACCCATGAAAGGAAGCATCAGATATATATTATTGCTTACCCTTGACTGGCTGTAAGACTATAGTTAAAAATTGCTCATTGGTAACATAAAAATTTAAGCTTCACTGGTATGCATTTTAATAAATGACATGAAGTAATATAAAAATAATAAATAATAACAAATAAGCTTTCTGAGTCTGAAATATTAAAATATTTATTTAAAGAATTCACCAATAAGGTAACTTTATTCCCGTTAGAATTGTACTAATTTCTGAAATTTTCTTATGACTCATAAATAAATGGCTCCTCACAGCTACTGTCAGTCAAACATTAAAGTCATAGGAAATTATTGAGTGGAGTGCCAGGAAAAAGAAACTTTTTTATAAAGATTGATGATTACACTAATTTTAACATCAGAGAAAGAATGACATGCATTGGAACATTTTTACTTATAAAATAACTAAAATATCAGAAAAACATATGTGCATAGAAAGAACAGAGGGATCAAGTAGGAAAAGCAGCTCTAAATGAAGCTGAGAATAAATAAGGAACACTGTAACCTCTGTTAAAATCTTCCTAACTTCATAAATCTTTAGCAAAAATATTCTCTTTAGAGCAAAGTTGGAAAAGATGCTTACTAAGATAATTAGTTTTAATATGTTTTTCATTTATTACTAAATTTGATGTTACTGACCTATTCTTGATATAGAACATATTAAATAATTATTTTTTTATATGGAGAGATTGAACTTCTCCAGAACACTCCACATTCACTTATTTGTTCTTGTAATTACTGGAATAATTTTGTGATAGATCCTGACAAACCTAAAAGTGACACAGAATGAAAAACAGAAAGAGAAGGCCAAATGAACCCCAACACAGACACACATACACGTGCACAAACCTGGGTTTGTGCATGCATGTGTGTGTGTATGTGTATGTGTAGTCATACAGTCATATAGTTTTAAGATGTACATGTATATATTAAATTAGCATTAAATAAAAATTGAAATATTGTGTTGGTATTTTATCATATATGTGTTCTAAATTGAAACCCTTCATTTTGATAACCACTATTAGCATCAGAATGTTGTGCACCATTATGATGTGATTATAGGGTGACAAGTACTCTGAAAGCTACAGCAAGTTTGGGAGCATTGGCCAGGCTGGTAGTAGTGGAAATAGTCCAAATAAGTCAGATTCTGGATATCATCTAAAGTTTGGGCTGGTGGGATTTTCTGATGGAATAAATGCAATGTACTCAAAGAGAAATCTAGAGATTGCCACGCGTTTGTATTTGCTGAAAATTCTCATTCCAGAAGTTAATTTGATTTTCTTAAAAATTCGTGATTTTCTGATGGAAAAACTAAGTTTCTTATATGAGGGAAAAATAAAGACTTTTTCAGACAAGCAAACACTGAGGGAATTTGCGAAGACCAGACCTGTCCTGCAGGAAGTACTCAGATCTTCATTATACATCAAACAGCACAATAGAAACCCACCAGTGTAAAATTACCTAAAAGCTAAAATTCAGAGGCCCATATAAAATAATGGCTTAAGTGGTAAAATGAAGCAATAAGGTTCTAACCAACAGGGTGAACAGAAATGTATCCCACTTATCAATTCTTTCAATAAATGTGGACAGCTTGAATTCCCCATGCAAGAGACATAGGCTGGCGGAAAGGATAAAAAAATACAAGCCAAGTATCTGATGTCTCCAGGAAACACATCTAACCCACACAGCCTCATTCAGACTCAAGGTGAAGGGATGGAAAAAATATGTCATGCAAATGGAAATCAAAAGAAAGCAGGTGTGATCATTCTCATACTGGATAACATAGACTTCAAATCACCAATAGCAAAGAAAGACAAAGATGGTCATTACATAATGCTAAAGGGAGCAATTAATCAAGAAGACATAAGAATCCTAAATATTCATTCACCAAACTCAGGTGCACCCAGATTCATAAAGCAAACCATGCTAGATCTAAACAAATTGATAAACAGCAACATAGTAATTTCTGGGAAATTCAACACCTCACTGACAGAACTGGGCAGATCCTCCAAGCAGAAAACACACAAAGAAACACTGGACTTAAATGGGAATCTGGAGCAAATGGGCCTAACAGACATTTGCAGAACACTCTACCCCAAAACTACTGAATATAATTCTTCTCATCAGCACTTGGAACATTATCTAAGATTGATCACATCTTAGGCCACAAAACATGTCTCAACAAATTCAACAGTCAAGCTGAGAATCAAATCAAAGACTCAATACCTTTCACAATAGCTAAAAAGAAAATAAAATGCCTAGGAATATATTTAAGCAAGGAGGTGAAAGATCTCTACAAAGAGAACTATGAATCACTGAGGAAGGAAATTGCACATGATGTAAACAAATGCACAAATATATCATGCTCATGGATTGTCAGAATAAACATTATTAAAATGTCCATACTACCCATAGTGATTTACAGATTCAATGCAGTCCCCATCAAAATACCAACATCATTTTTTACATATCTAGAAAAAATAATTCTATGCTTTGTTTGGAACCAGAAAAGAGGCCAAATAGCCAAAGCAACATTAAGCAAAGGGAAAAAATCTGGAGGCATCACTTTAACAGACTTTAAGCTATACTACAATGCTATAGTAACTAAAACAACATGGTACTGGCAAAAAAGATAGAGACATAGACCAATGAAACAGAATAGAGAACTGAGATATACAATCATCCACATATTGCAATCTGATCTTTGACAAAGTAGATAGCAATATACAGTGGGGAAAAGAATTCCTATTCAATAAAAGGTCCTGGGAAAATTGGATAGCCACGTGTAGAAGACTGAAACAGGATCCATGTCTCTCACCCCTCACAAAAATTAACTCAAGGTGGATAACAGAATTAAATCTAAGATGTGAAACCATAAGAATTCTAGAAGAAAATGTCGGAAAAACTCTCCTAGGTATCGGCATAGCACGAAGAGTTTATGTAGAACACCCCAAGGGAAATCACAGTAACAAGAAAAATAAGTAAATGGGACTTGATTAAATTAAAAAGCTTCTTCACAGCCAAGAAAACAATCAACAGAGCAAATAGACAGCCTAAGAATGGGAGAGAATATTTGCAATCTACACATCTGATAAAGGACTAATAACAAGAATCTACAAAGAACTCAAGCAAATCAGCAAGAAAAAATCAAACAACCCCATTAAAAAGTGGGCAAAAGACATAAACAGAAGCTTTTCAAAAGAAGATAGACAAATGGCCAATAAACATATGAAAAAATGCTCAACGTCACTAATCATCAGAGAAGTGCAAATCAAAACCACAGTAAGATATCAGCTAATTCCAGTGAGAATGATTTTTATCAAAAAGTCCCAAAACGTTAGATCCTGACATGGATGCAGAGAAATAGGAACACTTATACACTGTTGGTAGGACTGCAAACTGGTGCAACCTCTGTGAAAAATAGTATGAATATTCCCCAAAGAACTGAAAGTAGACCTACCATTTGATCCAGCAATCCCACTACTGGGTTTTTACTCCAAAGAAAAAGGTTATTTTGTCAAAAAGGCACTTGCACTAGAAAGTTTATTGCAGCACAATTCAAAATCACAAATATGTAGAATCTACCCAAGTGCCCATTAATTCATGAGTAGATTAATGATATGTGGTATATGCATACCATGGAGTATTACTCAGCCATAAGAAATGTAGTAATATCTTTTGCAACAATCTGGATGGAACCAGAAACCATCCTCCTAAGTGATGTGTTATAAGAATGGAAAAAAAAAAAATAGCACATGTACTCACTATTAAATTGGAACTAACCAATCAGCACGTATGTGCACAGAAGGAATTAAAATTCAACAGAAATCATGCAGGTGAGGTGGGAGAGGAGAGGATGGGTGAAATCATACCTAATGGGCACAAAGTACCTTATCTGGGTGATGGATGCACTTATAACTTTGATCAAGTAGTACAAAAGCAATCCTTGTAACCAAAATATTTGTACCCCTGTACTATTCTGAGTTTCAAAAAATGGAAAAAAAAGTATTAAGAAAAGAATAATTCCAATACTTTGGGCTGTTGTAAAGATAACTAAGTAAAATAAAAAAGTATTATTTTAAAAGGTTGCCATTATTGAAAATATCAAAGAAACCTGAGTTAAGCATTTTCAATGATTATTAACTGAAGACTTTCTCAGAAAAATTTATAGATGAAGCCGAACGTAATTATCCTTGCTCTTCCATAGATAAAGGATTTGTTGGTTTGTTTGTTTTTCCTTTGTCTCCTTACAGAATTTTCTACTTTGTCTTTGACTTTCTGCAGCTTGCATATTATATGCCCAGGTGCAGATTCTTTGGTACTTACACTCTTTGTTTTTCACTGAACTTCCTGGATCTGTGGTTTCATATCTATCATTAATTTTGTAAAATTCTTGGCCTTTATTACTAGAAACATTTTTTCTACTCTTTTTTCTGTTTTTTCTTTTTTGTATTCCAAATACATGTTATACTTTTTGAAATTATCCCATACTTGTTTGCTGTTCTGTTTATTTTCTTTGCATGCCATTTTCAGAAGTTTCTACTGACGTATCTTCGTGTTCACTAATTCTTTTCTCATGCATGTCCAGTGGACTGATGAGGCCATCAAAGATATTTTTCATTTCAGTTACAGTGTTTTTTATTTCTAGCATTTCCTTTTGATTCATTATTAGAGTTTCCATCTCTCTGCTTACATTACCCATCTATTCTTGGGTGTTTTCTATTTTTTCAACTAAAACTCTTAATGATTAATCATAATTATTTTCAATTTCCTTTCTGATAGTTCTAAAATCTGTATCACATCTTTTCTGGTTCTGATATGTGCTTCATCTTTTCAGACTCTGTTTTCCTTTACTATTAACATGCCTTTTGTTTTGTTTTGTTTTTTGAAAGTCAAACATCTTGCACTGGGTAATAGGAACTGAGATGAATGGGGCTATAGTGTCACATTTTATGTTTTCTTCAGCTCTAGGTGCCAGAGACTTCAAATATCTCTCCTATCCTTGGCTTTGTCTCTCCTGCTGTTTTTGGCCTTCTTTAAAAACTCTTACTTAGGTGGAATCTGAGTCTTGCAGCACTTTTGTCTGTACTCCATTGTTATATTGGATCCTTTCCTTGTGAAGGTTAGTGTGTGAAGGAGAAGAACATTCTATAATTTTATGATTTAAACATATTTTTAAAATGAGACTGTGTCCCTTGGAAGTGACCTTCACAAGTGTTCCTCACCTTTTTTTCCCCCTTTATGTGAGACAGTAAACCTGGAAGAAACTAAAGTCAGGGAAATGCTCTTCCATCAGGAGAAATAAGGCCTTCATAAGGTCTTTTCTTTGCCCTGAAGAGTTAGCCATTTTTATGGAGAAAATTCTGGGTCATTCTCAGTTACTTTTCCCATCTCCTGTCTGAGACATTAAAAGATCTTTTTGGCTCTTCACCATGAAACCTGGCATGGTTCCTGTATACAAAACCCATGAAAGTGTGCCCATCCTCTCTTTGCCCAGGAGTTTCTCATTCTCATGCTAGTCCACGTTTAGTCTCTAGCAATTTCTCACAACTATTAATAACATTTACTGTTTTCACAAGTTTATGGCTCTAGAGGCTGCTACTACAGGTAAATATATATCAGCTGTGACCCTACAGATTTACCTATCTCTCCTGATTTTAGGGTGCTGCTTTGCTCTGCAAATTCAGTTCCAAGAGGTATTCAAGACGAGTTACTCTTCAGTTTGTTCAACTTCTTTTTTGTTCTAAGAATGGGATTGATGACTTTCACCCTATTTACATGTTGAGACTGAGTCCAGAAGTCTGTGGAAGCTTTCCATGAGGATTTCCAAATCCAGAGATTTGTGTTTATACAAAGGTGCACCAAGTTGTAGGCCAAGAATTTTCATTGAGATATTATTGAAAATAGAAACATGTAAAAATAATGTAAAGGCTATGAAATGGATATGAAGTAACTGCTGAATAGTATACACCTGTTAGCACCAAATTTGTGTGATAAGGTTCATGATGTATTAAAATTTGTAAAGAACACTTATGAAACGTATGTTTAATGTCATATAAGTTGACTGAAAAATGTGAGTGGTCATTAAAACAGGACAGGAAAGGCATTGTAAAAGTGGTTACCGCCGGATAGAATCTTTTTTTTTTTTTCTGTCTTATAACTGTGGTCCCCAACCCCCGGGTACCGGTCCATGGTCTGTTAGGAAGTGGGCCACACAGCAGGAGGTGAGCAGCAGGCAAGCAAGTGAAGCTTCTTCTGTATTTACACCCACTCCCCATCACTCACATCACCACCTAATCTCCACGTCCTGTCAGAGCAGTGGCGGCATTAGATTCTCATAGGAGCACGAACCCTACTGTAAACTGTTCATGCAAGGGATCTAGGTTGTGCACTCCTTATGAGAATTTAATGTCTGAGAATCTGAGGTGGAGCTGAGGCAGTGATACTAGCACTGGGGAATGGCTGAAAATACAGATTATCATTAGCAGAGAAATTTGACTGCACAAAGACCATAATAAATCAATTGCTTGCAGACTCATATAAAAACCCTATCAGTGAGTGGCAAGTGACAATTGAGCTGCATCTGGTGGCAGGTTTTAAGTGAGAATCCAACACTTACTTTAGTCCAAGCCTGGCCTGTCCATTATTTTATTTACCACTTCCATCTGTGCCTCTTTCCTGCACTTGTCTCAGTCACAAATTTGGTAAGCCCACAAGCTAACCCCAGCAAACATTAATAAAAAACAAACATCACTGGAGAGCTTCTTTGAAAAGGGGGAAAGACCCAATGATGAGACAGGAGAAGACTCTAAAATTGCCAACAAAATGAAAGCTGCATTTAAAAGAAAATATGAAGAGTCCCACTTAAATGACAGGTTCATTGCAACAGGTGATTCATATTCTTCAAGCCTGCTTTGTATAATATGTGGTGACCAGCTATCCAATGAAGCGATGAAACCTTCAGAACTGCTTCACCACATTTACTGCACTAAAAGATAAGCCTTTGAAGTTTTTCAAAAGAAAAAAACCTGAACACTGAGAACAGAAGCAATTATTGAAGGCCACCACTTCATCAAATGTGTCTGCACTGACAGCATCATTCTCAATGGATAGCCACATAGCTAAAGCTAAGAAGCCCTTTATTATTGGTGAAGACTTGATCCTGTCTGCTGCTAAGGACAGTTTTCATGAACTTTTAAGAGAGACTATAGTTCAAAAGGTGGCACATGTTCCTCTTTCAGCTAGCACCATAACTAGAAGAATTGATGAAATACCAGAGGATACTGAGGCACTATTGTTAGAGAGGATTAATGAGTCACCATGGTATGTGATCCAAGTTGACGAGTCTACTGTTGTTGACAACAAGGCAACGATGCTTGTTTTTGTGTGATATATTTTTTGGGAGGATATGCATAAGGATATGTTATGTGCACTTTTGTTGCCAACCAACACCACAGATGCAGAACTATTCAAGTCTTTGAATGATTACATATCAGGAAAACTGAACTGGTCATTTTGTGTCAGTATATGCACAGATGGAGTGGCTACCATGACTGGACATCTTTCTGGTTTCATTAATCAGGTAAAGGAGGTCACTTCTGAACATTAGTCTACACACTGTGTCATCCACAGAGAAATGCTGTCTAGCTGAAAAATGTCACCTGAGCTAAACAATATTTTGCAGGATGTGATTAAAATTATCGACCACATTAAAGTACATGCCCTTAACTCACATCTGTTTGTGCAGCTCTGTGAGGAGGTGGACGCAGAGCACATACGTCTTCTCTTATACACAGAAGTGAGATGGCATTCTAAAGGTAGATCACTGGCCAGAGTTTTTGAGTTATGAGAGCATCTCCAGAGATTCTTTTTAGAAAAACAGTCACCACTGGCAGCACATTTCAGTGACACAGAATGGGTCCCAAAACTTGCTTACCTGTGTGACATATTCAACCTGCTCAGTGAACTCAATCTGTCATTTCAGGGTAGAATGACAACTGTGTTCAAGTTGGCAGATAAAGTGGCTACATTCAAAGCCAAACTGGAATTATGGGGGTGATGAATGAACATTGGGACTTTTGACATATTTCAAACATTAGCAGAGATTTTGAAAGAGGCCAGGACCTTTTTTCTCCCAGCTGGTGCATTATCACCTATGTCAGCTTTCAAAAGAGTTTGAGCTTTACTTCCCAGCCACAAAAGACCCCCAAACTTGGAAGGAATGGATCTTCAACCCATTTGTGGATAAGCCAGGTGAATCAACTTTGTCTGTGCTAGAAGAGGATCAACTGCTTGAGATCCCAAATAATGGTGGCCTTAAAAGTATATTTGAGATAACTTCAAATATCCATACAGTCTTGATTAAAGTCAAGGTGGAATATACTGAGATTGCCACAAAAGCACTGAAAAGCCTGCTTCCATTTCCAACATCCCATCTTTATGAAGCAGGGTTTTCTGCAGTGACAGCAAATGAGATTATGAAGTAAACTGGATATAAGCAACACACTTTGGGTGTCACTGTCTCCCACGACCCCCAGATGAGACCGTCTAGTTGCAGGAAAACAAACTCAGGGCTCCCACTGATTGTGCATTAAGGTGAGTTGTATAAATATTTCATTATATATTATAATGTAATAATAATAGAAATAAAGTGCACAATTAATGTAATGAGCTTGAATCATCCTGAAACCATCACCCCCGCCCCTGTCCATGAAAAAATTGTCTCCCATGAAACTGATCCCTGGTGCCAAAAAGGTTGGGGACCACTGTTTTATAACTTTTCTATTCCACTAGTTTGTTTTCTTTTAGAACTGAATTTTTTGAAAGTGGAAAAATAGGGTAATTAAAAATTAGAGAGTGAAACTCAGGCAGATTGAATTAGAGTTAATTTAGGCCATATATTTATCACCTCCTTTCCAAAAATCACATTTCTATAGTGACAATTTATAGCTCTCTATGTAGGTATCCTTTTATTTTCTTGGATATAAATCATAAAACAAATGATTGGTACTAGAATAAAAAGAAGGTACAATAAATTATATTCTTTATAGAATAAGTTGAAATTTTAAAAATGAATGGTAAATAAAATTTTAGTTAAGCTATTTTTAAAGTCAGTTAAATTTTCTAATCAATATTTCTTCATTTATATGGCTTATAATATTTAATTTAAAGATTCATAAGCTTTTTAATCTGTGTATAACTTTAATTTTCATAACTGTGAAACAGTACATGACTACTTCAATGTCTGAGAGAAATCACTCATGACCTTGATTACTATTCCTCAAATTATCACCACCATCAGCATAAGCATTTATATTCCATTTTCTAAATTCATGACAATTAAAACAAGAACTGTCTTCCCAAAAATTTGCATATGTAGTTCATATCAACATATTATAATATTAGTAAATTGATTGTTCACCATGATAACCACCTTTAAAACATCACTTAATATATTATCCATCTGGAATTAATTTATGTGACTGGTGAGAGATTTGGATCCTGTTTCATTCTTCTGCATCTGGCTATACAATCTTCTTAGCACCATTTATTGAATAGGGCTTCTTTTCCCCAGTGTATATTGTTGTCTGCTTTGTGGATAAAAGACTTAAATGTAAGGCATGAAACCATAAGAATTCTAGAAGAAAATGTAGGAAAAATGTAGGTATTGGCCTAGGCAAAGAATTTGTGAAGAAGAACCTAGTGTCAATTACAGCAAGAACAAAAACAAATAAATGGGACTTGATTAAATTAAAAAGCTTCAGCTTCTGCACAGCTAAATAATTAATCAACAGAGTAAATAGACAACCGACAGAATGGGAGAAAATATTCACAGTCTATACATCGGTTAAAGGGCTAATAACCAGAATTTACAAAGACCTCAAACAAATCAGGAAGAAAAAAACACACAACCCCATTAAAAAATGGGCAAAAGACATGAACAGAAGCTTTTCAAAAGAAGATAGAGAAATGGCCAAGAAATATATGAAAAAATGCTCGATGTCACTAGTTATTAGGGAAATGCAAATTAAAGCCACAATAAGATATCACCTTACCCCTGTTAGAATGGCTTTTATTAAAAAGTCCAAAAACAATAGATGCTGGTGTGGAGGCAGAGAGAAAATAATGCTTGTACACTATTGGTGGGACTGCAAATTAGTACAACCTCTATGGAAAACACTATGGAGATTCCTCAAAGAACTAAAAGGAGATCTACCATTCAATCCAGCAATCCCACTACTGGGTATTTACCTAAAGGAAAAGTCATTTTATCAAAAAGACACCCACACTTCAATGTTTATTGCAGCAAAATTCACAATTGCAAAGATGTGGAATCAATTCAAGTGCCCATCAATTCATGAGTAGATTAAGAAAATGTGTTATATGTATACCATGAAGTACTACTCGGCCATAAAAAAGACAAATTAATGCCTTTGCAACAATTTAGATGGAACTGGGGACTACTATCCTAAGTGAAGTACCTAATGAATGGAAAAACAAACATCATGTGTACTTGGTATTAAACTGGAAATAACCAGTGAGCACACATGTGCACAGAGGGAAGTAGAACTCTGTGGAAAACATCAGGGGGCATTGTACCTGTTCATCTACCTAACAGGTACAATGAACACTATCTGAGTGATGGGCACACTCATAGCCCTGACTCAAACATTACAAAAGCGATCCATGTAGCCAAAAAGATTTGTACCCCTGTCATATTTTGAAATAAAAAAATCACTTATATATTATTTTTAAAACACTCACAATAATCAAAAGATTTAGCTTTCTTTCTTTTTTTTTTTCTTTCTTTCTTTTTTTTTTTTTTTTTTTTGAGGCAGGGTCTCACTCTGTTGCCTCTCCAAGAGTGCAGTGGCATTATCATAGGTCACTGAAACCTCAAACTACTGGACTCATGTGATCCTCCTGCCTAAGCCTCCCGGGTAGCTGGGACTACAGGGACATACTACCATACCTGGCTAATTTTTTTCTATTTTTTGTAGAGAGAAGGTCTTGCTCTTGCTCAGGCTGCTCTCAAACTCCTGGCCTCCCATAGTGCTATGATTATAGGTGTGATCCACCATGCCAGGCCTCTTTTTCTTTTATAATTGAGGTGAGTGTTAAAGGCCTTAATATTTTTTTGTTTCATTTGTTCCTTGCCTTTCTGCATTTATATACATAATGAAGCTAAAATAGGGTATTGAAATATTTCAAAGATCAAATTGTGTATAAGGTCTATTTATATGTTTTCAATTCAGAAGGCAGAAACACTTTGGCAAAAATTCACTGTTTATATATTGTATGGACATATTTATGCAAATATTTGCAAAATGTAAGCATTAGAAAATAATTTATTGTTTGTAAACGATTGGTGAGGCATATTGCAAATCACTATATTCATTTTTAGAACATTATTACAAGAGTAATTAAACTAAAAAAAACTTTCCTAGTGGCCTGAAGGAATGAAAGGTTAATGGCTTAATGAAGTCTTACAAAATAAACAGTAAAACTTTAACCTTCTTTCAACCAGTAGGTGGTAAATTAACAGGTAATAATATTTGCGTTTAATATGCATTCACATATCAATATAGTATACTAAGAGTTTTTTTAGCTGACAGCATGCATTACTTGAACTCTATTATTTCTCTGCAAACATCCAAGTAAGTGAATATTGGATAGGCAAAAATTGATATTTTTAGGCCATGACTCTCTACATAGTTATTTCACAACACAAGTGTGTATTTCACACCACATGAGGTAAAGTTGAAAATATGTGGCAAAGGCATAGAAGGAGAGATAACCTTAGGTTAAGAGGAAGGAGAGATCCAAAGACTAATAAGATCTTAGTGTATGAAATTGTGCTGTTGAGACTGAAGGATCAAACACCAGTGAGTTTGAACTTGGACTTAATTTCACAAAAACTCTACAGGATATAGCAAAGACTAGGACCTAAGGTGTCAAGGGTTAGCCAGAGAAGTAAGGTGTTGAGACATAGGAATTTGTAGCCCTTAAAGATATAGAGATAAATTAAGCTTTTTTGGATGCTTGGGGAAAATCATACTAGTAAAGGCTCTTAGGTAGGTAATTTTTCTTTTTTTTTGAAATTAAGTCCTAGAAAGAATATTTATATAAATGTATGAATACCAAATTTTAAAGCTGAAGGATACTAACTGACAAGAAGCCAGGAACCTGTAGGGTGGCTGTGTTAAATGAGGAACATACAGACAAGTCTTGGATAAGCTGGAGCAGTTCATGAGATTTGGGATGAGGTAGGGTAGGATGCCTGGGTTAATTCCAAAGGTATTAGAGAGCTGCAGTATCATACTTTGTATCTGACTAAAGGATTTGCTTACGGGATCTCAATGTATGGGGGACTCTGTCCCCATGGATCAAGCCCAAAGGTAAATCTGACTATTGATGTACATAGTGAAATTTAACATGTGATATAATAATTTCTACAGGAGACCTTTCTGTTTAATAATGCTATCCCACTCTTTTGGACTATTTATATGTTAGATCCTTATACAGGGATTATTACTAATTAATATTTAATGGAAACAGAAGATGTATATATCATAAGGAATTTGAAACTTTTTTGGAATCTGGAATACAGTATTTTCAAAAAAAGGAAGTTGTGAAAATTTTGCATACTAAAAGAAGAGGTTTTCTTTGAAAATTTAATTAGATTGTGTTTTATCTAAGAAAAAAACAATAAAAATAAACAAAAAAAACCATATTTCTCTTGTCCATTCCCCTGCTTCTAATAACTAATCTTGAAGATATAAAACAAGTAGGAAAGAATGAAGAACATGTGCGGAACAAGTATAAGTGAGAAACATAAGTGATAGCAAGCATTATATCCAAATTAAACCATGATTACATCATCTGGTAAACATCCTGCTTGTTCAGATGGTGCTTTTAATACCAACTCAACTCCATGCCTCTCTTCACATTCCATATTCTCAGTGAAGCACTATTGCAGTACATCCATCACTACCTATATGTATCAAGAAACAGGACATATATGCAGAAGGATATTCCAGCTTGGAGCCATGGGATGTAGATTAGGTTGGGTGTATGGTTGTTGCCTCTACTTTGCCCTTTACACTATGCACACTTGATTTATTAACCTCTGTCCTATGAGCCTGTATTTTTGATGCATTTGATTTGATGAGCCTACAAAGATAGCCAGGAAAGAGTGAGATAAACTTTATTCCCTAAACTTTATGCCTAGCCTACTCAGTGGTCATCCATCCATTAATAATAATTGATGCACTCAACAGTTCTATGTGGTATGTATAAGGACGAGTTCTGTTTAGTTCAGGATAATGAGAATTATAAAACTTAAATAAATTGCTCATGTTCTGACTAACATCATATCTGGGATTTGAAACCAGTCTTATGCCTTTAGGCTCTTAATATTTGGCTGGTTGCCTATTTATTAATTTATTCATTCACTTATTAATTCATTTGAAAGACTTACTAATGAAGATACCACTTGAGACATTGTTCAAGACTAGAAATAAATATTCTAAGGAAGGTGTTAAGGCTTATTGAGGATAAATGTGGACTGTCCAATGACATGGGAGTGAAAAAAATAAAAGAAACATTGTGACAGTCTTTCATCCATGCAGTTAACAGCGAACTCATTTAGAATCAGTTAATAGAGATTAATACAGGTGTACATCATTGTACTGTGCTTCACAGATATAGCTTTTTTTTTTTTTTTTGACAAATTGAAGGTTCATGACAAGCCTGTGTCAAGCAAGTATATTGGCATCATTTTTCCTAAAGCATGTGTTCACTTCATGTCTCTGTATCATGTTTTGGTGATTCTAGCAATATTTCAAACATTGTAATCATTATTATATCTGTTACGGTGGTCTTTGATCAGTGATCTTTGATGTTACTATTGTAATTGTTTGGGGCACGATGAACTGTGGCCACATAAGACAGCAAACAATGAAAAGTATTGTGTGTGTTCTGACTGCTCCACTGGCTGACCATTCCCCCATCTCTTCTCCCTTTCCTAGGGCCTTCCTATTTACCTTAAGCACAACAATATTGAAATTAGGCCAATTAATAACACTACAATGGCCTCTAAGTGTTCAAGTAATAGGAAGAGATGTACATCTCTCACTTTAAATCAAAAGCTAGAAATGATTAAGTTTAGTGTAGAAGGCATGCTAAAAGTCAAGATAGGCCAAAAGCTAGGACTCTTGTGCCAAACAGTTAGGCAAGTTGTAAATGCAAAAGAAAAGTTAGTGAAGGAAATTAAAAGTGCTACTCCAGTGAACACACAAATGATGTAGCGCACAAGTGATAAGAAAGCAAAACAACCTTATTGCTTATATGAAGAAAGTTTTAGTGGTCTGGATAAAGGATCAAATCAGCCATGACATTCCCTTAAGCCAAAGCCTAATCCAGAACAAGGCTCTTACTCTCTTTAATTCTATGAAGGCTGAGAAAAGTAAGGAAACTACAGAAGAAAAGTATGAAGCTAGCAGAAGTTTGTTCATGAGTTTTAAGGAAAGAAGCCATCAATGTAACAAAAAAGTGCAAGGTGAAGTAGCAAGTGCTGATGTAGAAGCTATGGTAAATTATCTGGAAGATCTGTATAAGATCATTGATGAAAGTGGTTACACTAAACAACTGATTTTCCATGTAAACAAAACATGGAAAGATGCCATGTTTTGTTGGAAGAAGATTCTATCTAGGACTTTCATAGCTAGAGAAGAGAGGTCAATGCCCTGGTTCAAAGCTTCAAAGGACAGGCTGACTCTCTAATGTAGCTGCTGGCTTTAAGTTGAAGCCAATGCTCATTTACCATCCCCCAAATTCTAGGGCCCTTAAGAAGTATTCTAAATCTACTCTGGCTGTGCTCTATTAATGGAAAAACAAAGCATGGATGACAGCACATCTGTTTATAGTATGGTTTCCTGAATATTTTAGGGCCACTGTTGAGAACTACTAAGAAAAAAGGATTTCTTTCAAAATAGTATTACTCATTGACAATGCACCTGGTCACCCAAGAGCTCTGACGGAGATGTACGTGGAGATTAATGTTGTTTTCATACCTACTAACACAGCATCCATTCTGTAGCCCATGGGTCAAGGAGTAATTTCAACTTTCAAGGCTTGTTATTAAAAAAAAAAAACATTTTGTAAGGTTATAGCTGCCATAGATAGTGGATTCCTCTGATGGATCTGGGAAAAGTAAATTGAAAACCTTCTGAAAAGGATTCACCATTCTAGATGCCATAAAGGACATTCACGATTCACAGAAAAAGGTCAAAATATCAACATTAATAGAAGTTTGGAAGAAGTTTTTTGAACCATCTGGTTGACTTGGAGGGGTTAAAACCTCAGTGGAGGGAGTAACTGCAGTTGTGGTGGAAATAACAAGCACACTAGAATTAGAAGTGGAGTCTGAAGATGTGACTGAATTGCTGCAATGTTATTATAAAACTTGAATGGATGAGGAGTTGCTTCTCATGAATGCAACTCCATCATTCTTATAGATGAGCAAAAACAGTGGTTTCTTGAGATAGAATCTGCTTCTGGTGAGCATACTTGTGAACATTGTTGAAATTACAAGAAAGGATTTAGAATATTACATAAATTTAGTTGATAAAGCAGTGGCAGAATTTGAGAGGTTTGACTTCAATTTTGAAAGAAGTTCTATTGTGAGTAAAATGGTATCAAACGGCATCACACACTACAAAGAAATCTTTTGTGAAAGGAAGAGTCAATCAATGTGGCAAGCTTCGTTGTTGTCTTATTTTAAGATGTTGCCACAGCCACCCCAACCTTCAGCAACCACCACCTTGATCAGTCAGTGGCCAACAACAATGAGTAAAGAGTCTCCACCAGCAAAAAGATGTCAAATTGCATAAGGCTTGGATTATTGTTAGTACTTCATATTTTTAGCAATCAAGTATTTTAAATTAAGATATGTACATTTTTAAGACATAATGCTATTGCATACTCAATAAACTATGGGTATAGTGTAAACATAACTTTTATATGTATCAGGAAACCAAGTATGCATGTAACTCACTATATTGCTATACTCACTTTATTGAGGTGGTCTAGAACTGAACCTGATATATCTCTGAGGTATGCTTGTATTCAGAATATTAATTAATTTAAATAATACAGTACCAATTTATTTAAAAGAGATCATTCATTTCTTTTCACAAATAGAGGTGATAATGATATATATTGCCAAAGCTATAGAATTGATAAATAAGTCATGTCTAGGAATACAAAATGATAACAAATTTTTCTATAATTAAATCAAAATACTATACAGCAAAGTCGCTATTAATTAGTGTTTTTTCTTACATTTCTAGAAATGAACTATTGCATTGGTATCTAATATCTGTATTTGTAAAATAGATTATATATTTACAAGTACCTTGGAAATCACTGTGCCCAGTCTCTAACACAATGCAAGAGTGACTTCAACATCCAAGAAGGGTGTCTCTGTGAGTTTGTGTATGGGGGCAAGAGGTGGAGGGAGGAAAGGAGCTGTCGTTCCATCTCTTTCTTAATAACAGAAACATCAGTGTTTCAACTGAAAACCAATTACAATCTTCAGTCATATAATTACAAAAAGTTTTTTCTCATAATGTTCAAAAAAATGTTTTGCTGGAAGTTATAACGATTGGCCCTAATTCTGCCCTTTGGAGTAAAGAAAACAATCTAATCCCTCTTCCACATGGTTCTAATAAAAGTATTTATTAAAAAGTGGGAAATTTTTATTTTCTTGTGCTGTAAGGAAATAGAGAGAAGAGCCCAGGGGAATTCTTTTCTGTTGTTTGCCTGCATGCCAACACAAAGTACTTTAAAAAACTGCACTGTAACATGGTCAGGGATCAACGTAATGAATACTGGTGCTATAAAAATGGCTAGTGCACACAAGAAACACAAAATCAAGCGCAAGGGAAATTATCGGGGGAATTCAAACTAAAAGCAATTCTGGCTACTGAAGAAAATACAGTTCTTCAGGGGATTAACACAAAATTCCTTTTACCATTTTCAGAGACAGAAAATCAGGGAAAGTTTATGAGTGAAGTTTATCAGGGCAAGTTTTTTAAAAAAGAAAATAACATCCAATATATTTATTGAAGTATCTGAGGTAGATATGTGTTGCCTAGATCATAAGCAACATTTTAAATATTTTATTTGTAGTGCCACAAAGCTATAGAAAAAGTACAAAAAACAAGACAATAATACACGTGTATGAAATATTTAGATGTAATTAATATTAACATTTTGCCATAGTTGTTTCATATTAGTTTATACTAAAAAGCACAATATTACAAATAAAGTTTATGTCCCAAGGTATTCTACCCTCATGCTATTTCATTTCCTTCCCCAAAAAGTAACCTATTTTGAAGTTTCTTATATTAATATATTATTCCCAAGCATATCTTTATATTTGTTATTTATTTATTTATGCATACATAAAAATATATACTATTTTTGATATTTTAAATTTCACTTGAGTGGTATCAAATTACTAGCTTTTAAATTTAGTATTCTGTTTTTATGATGTGCATATTGATACATTTTGCTCTAATCATTTATTTCCACTGTTATAAAATATTATAATAAACTTCTTAATCCCTTTTTCTTCTTGGTAGATAAGTAGATCCAAATTATTGCCACTACAGATAAGGTTGTAATAAAAATTTTCTAGATTATACAGTTATATTAGTCAATAAATTTATCTCTGTAGAAATCTCTTTACTAAAACATTTCTTGTAGTTTGTTTTTACATAAGGTAGGTAATATGCATCACATAAGATATAGTAATATATTTATTTGACAGAAATTATTATAATTTGATACTTTTCTCTAATATTCTATACCAATATGGAAATTTCTATTTTGGAAAAATGAATCTTTGAATACCTAATTATCCTGGTTTTGTGATTATGAAACTCTAGTAGGTTATTAATTCTCACATCTCTTTTGCATAATCTTCTATATTTTATGCATATTAGATTACCCACCCTATTTTATACTAATGTTAATCTAGGCCTTGATCAGACAACTAAATGGATTTAATGTAACAGGAGACAAAAGCAGTATGGTTTGAAAAATGTTTACCCTCATTTTTGTGTGGCTTCTGGCCTTGAACCTCTGTATCCACGCACATTTTGGGACAAGAGCCAGGCAAATCTACTTTTAATAACTTGTGAGCTAGAACTCAGGTTCCCTGGCTCAATACAAATAGCCTGAGGTGGATTGGAGGGAAGTCCAATCTTGTAGTTGATAGGGAAGATAGTATAGATTTATCTTTGCAGTCAGATATTCTGTATTTCAAATTATGGCTTCAGAAATTATTAGTTGTGTGACCTTGAGTAAATCATTTCACCTTAAACCTTCATTTTCCTTATTTATGAAATGAGAATAATGGTTTCAAGTTTAGTCCATTGTTAAATGATAATAAAGGATAACTTGTATTGGGTGTTCGTTTGTTCCCGACGCTGCTGTATATGCTTCTAATGCATATAATCATTTAACACTTCCATAACTTTATGAAGCAATTGCTTCTAAAATCTCCATTGAACAGATAAGGAAAGGGAAACACATAGAAACAAAGTAAATTGCAGAAAGTTACAAAGCTGCTACATGGTAGAAGTGGGATATGATTCAAGGCGTTCTGGATCCATGGCCATCACTTTTAAGCCATTGAGAAATTATGCCTCTTAACTTTTACCTTGTATTTAATATCTCTATATCAAAATGGATTGTTTATACTCTGCCTGTCTGCAGAAACCCCAAAAGTAGAGGTCCACAAAATACTTTTTAGTCATTCAAATAACAGTGGAAAAAATATTACTTTGGGAGTCCTAAGCCAGGTGTTAGCCTCAGGATTTCCCTAATTCACAAAAGGCTTTGAGAAATTTTCTCAGCATTTGTGGGTCTCAGATTTTCTCATTTATAAAAAGTAGAAGTGGAAAATTCCACTTTTAAGCTAGCTTGAAAATGTTTAATAAAGTCACATCTATTTTGATAAAAATGTACACTTAATGTATGATCTTCCTGCTTTTGTTTTTATAAATAAATCTCATAATTTACAAATATATATGCAACAAAAATCAACATTTTTACAGATTTTTTGAAAATTGTCTTGCAACTCATATGACACATGTGAGATGTTATTCAGTTTTCTTCTTGACACAATCATTTGTCTTTTGTGAACAAATTCCATTTATAAAGAGGTCTTCATACTAACATGTTTAAAAAAGAGCTTTTTTTTAAAAAAACTATGTTGATAACGAAGGTGAGATCAGTTACAGATTTCCCATATTATGCTGCTTATGAAGAACTTTGTTCACCTCTTTACTGCTCCTGATTTGATACATTCATTCACAATAAGGCTCAGATATTCGAGAAAAATAACAACCTCAGCATTCTTGGCCTGAAGTTCCACTCTGAGACATACATACTTGATGCTCATATATGGTATCTTGGATGCCCACGCCTGAACACCATCTGTTAGGTTGATAACATATTAAACAAAATGGATTTACATTTTTGTAGTTTACACAGCACCAGGAGTAACATTTTTGAAACAGGCTTTAAGCCTATTTCAATGGCTGAACCTGTTTTTTTTAACTTGATCGCATCTACAAATACTGGAGAAAATGATGCCTTACAGTTGGGGAAAAAGAAAGACTCAATCTGGAGCATGATATGATTGCCAAAACAAGCAATAAATATGCATAAAAGTATTAAAATTTTTTAAAGTTTCAAATGGCAAGAGTATGATCAATCACAGAGAAGAATAGAAAACTGGGTGGATCTCTAAAAATGGGACATCTACCTAAATAGTAAAAACAAAATAAATCCAAATGCAAAATAAAATGAAGTAGAAATAATAAATATTTTAACAAGAACTACATATTTTGAAGCAGAGATATTTTGAATTTATAAAAACACCATCACTTTGATGACATATTTAAATTAATTTATTTCTGATACTTTTTTTTTTTTTTGCTTAGTCTAAGCATCCAAAGGTAAATCACCACTATAAGAGGCCCCACACTGAACTGCTATTTTTTGAAGAAAGAAGTCCTATTGCCCTAGGAGAAAAGCAATAGCGTTTTCCAATATATCCATTGGAATGTTGATAATATATTTTTTAGCCATATTTGGTAACTAGGTGGAAGTCACATCTAATGATTCTAGAATTATAACAAGAAAATGTTAAAGATATTGCCATACGTTTATGATGTCAGAACTTTTGCTGGTTGGTTTTTAATTTTATTTACAAATATTCAGCTAAGGAAAGGCATTGTGAATGTGGTTAACTAATTACTAACAGGTTATAGAAAATTTAGTGTTTCTTGTGACTCAAATATTTGGAAAAGTTTAACAGCTGTAAATTCGTTTTCTTTTAGTTTCGTATAGTCAATTAAACATGTTTGTGTATTTTGCTATATAACAATATTGCTAATTGTCTTTACTAAAGAGATATAAGTATGAATATTGCAATGTTTGAGTCATAGTCAAGTAGATGTTATATATTATCAACATTCCAATGGATATATTGGAAACGCTATTGCTTTTCTCCTAGGGCAATAGGACTTCTTTCTTCAAAAAATAGCAGTTCAGTGTGGGGCCTCTTATAGTGGTGATTTACCTTTGGATGCTTAGACTAAGCAAAAAAAAAAATACATATTCCAGATAGTCTTATTTTTAGACTCTTCTCAAATATATCATTTCATAAATTTAATTCCAATGTCAACCTGATTATTATGAAACCATTCCATTATATCTTTATAACCACTGTGAAGTCTTAGCGTATGTATATGTATGTAAGAGAAATTATATCAAAAAGCGAATTATACTCAGACATCTTCAAATGTTTTATTACATATCAAGAATGGCCAAAGTTTTCTGGGTTGCATTATTTAAGACTTGATATAGAAAAATTATATATGTGTATATGTATATACATACATATATACCTATATGTGTAGGTAGGTAGGTAGGTAAATAGATAAAACTTTGTCTCATTCTTCATTGCTTTCTATAAATCTAAGTTAACTTCAACTGTGGGATTGATGATAGAATCAGAAATGTGTGAAACTTATTTCACCCTATACCCATAGTTCTCAAATTGTTGTCTCCAGACCAGTAAGTAATCTCAACATCTCCTGGGAACTGGTTGGAAATGCAAATTCGTGGGTCCCAACACAGATCTGCTGAATCAGAATGTCTGGCAATGGATTCAGCAATCTATATTTTAGCAAGCTCTTTGTACATTTCTTATGCACATTAAAGCTTGAGAATCATTGCCCTATGCTATTTCCCAACTGCAGATGTAAACATTTTTCTAAGAGAAGCTCCCAAGTGATTTTGATACACTGATCTATAAGACAGAAAGGTTATTCAAATATCTTAATTGTTCTACTCATTGTCATAGAAAGAGAAGACTTTTTCCTTTAGTTTTTATTTATCAGCACTTTTAAGGATATGTGCATAAAATTTGAACTCTATGTCTGTTTCACTGTTTATTTTCAAATCAGAGTTGTCTCTGGGTACAGATCCTATTGGGTAGTAACATAACCATGGATACTAGCACAGATCTATGGACAGTGGGAAAATGGCAAGTTATCATCATTCAGGCAGTTTTTGAAAACTCCTAGCATAAGACAATTTTAATTAGGAGCTTGAACAGATTTTTTGGAGAAAATTTGTTTTGGACACATTCGGACTGCAAATATAACACTCCATATCATTACCCTGTCCTTTGTACACGTTCTGTCAATTACAGTAACAACAAAAATCTTTTTCCCTGATGATTAGTGATGTTGAGCAGTTTTTATATTCCTGTCGGCCATTTTAAGTCTTCCTTTGAAAAATATCTTTTCAGGTCCTTTGTCTACTTTTAATAGGATTAATTTGTTTTTTGAGTTTAAAAAAAAACTTTTTATTATCTTTATTTTCGCTATTGGGGTGTTTTGAGCTCTTTACATATTCTAGATATTAACCCCTTGTCAGATGCAGAGTTTTTGAATATTTTCTCCCATTCTGTGGTTTGTCTCTTCACTCTTTTGATTGTTTCCTTTGCTGTGTAGAAGCTTTTTAGTTTGTTGGAATTCCATTTGTCTAGCTTTTTTTTCTTTTTTTTTGTAACCTGTACTTTTGAGGTCTTATTCAAGAAATCCTTGTGCAGACCAACATCATGAAGCATTTTTCCTTTATTTTCTTATAGTAGTTTCATAGTTTCAGATCTTACATTTAAACCTTTAATCCATTTTGAGTTGATTTTTATAAATGGTGAGAGATAGAGATCTAGTTTCATTCTTTTGTACGTTGATATCTAGTTTTTCCAGCACCGTTTATGGAAGAGACAGTCCTGTCTCCAATGTGTGTTCTTGAAGCCTTTGTCTAAAATCAATTGCCTATAAATGTGTGGATTTATTTCTGAGTTCTGTATTTGGTTCTATTGGCCTATGTGTCTATTTTTATGCCAGTACCACACTGTTTTAATTACTATTGCTTTGTAGTATATTTTGAAGTCAGATAGTGTAATGCCTTTAGTGTAAGTCAGATAGTTTTGTTCTTTTTGCTCAAGCTTGCTTTGGCTATTTTGGGTCTTTTGTGGTTCCTTATAAATTTTAGGATTTTTTTTTTATTTTTATGAAAACGTCGTTGGTATTTTGATAGGGATTGCATTGAATCTATAGATTGTTTTGGGTAGTATGGGCATTTTAACAATATTAATTCTTCCAATCTATGGACACAGGATATAAGTGTCCTCTTCAATTTGTTTCATCAATTTTTATAGATTTGATCAGAAATATCTTTCACTTCTTTGCTTATATTTATTCCTAGGTATTTTTTTTTATTTTTTGTACCTATTGTAAATGGGATTGCTTGCTTGATTTGTCTATCAGGTATTTCCCTGTTAGTGTATAGAAACACTACTGATTTTTGTATGTTGATTTTGTATCCTGCAACTTTACTTAATTACTTTGGAATAGTTCTGTAAAGGAAAATAAAAATCTCAGGACCACCTTTCCCCCCAACTCCTTATACAAAAGGGAAGATAAAGCCCTCAGACACCTGTGAAGGACTGGCCCCACAGAACATTCATAAGGAAATTTCTTGCTGGCCTCCCATAAGCAAGGACATGCAAATTATAACTTCAAGTCTGTAGGATAAGTCTAGCTCCTAAAACTAATGTCTGTTCAATTCCACACTAATAATTACAAGTTTATCTTCCCAGGTGCAAAACAGAGCCAAGACAAGATCAAACATTCTTCTGCCTACCAGGGACATCTACATAACCGATGCTTCATTCACTCCCTTTTTCTCTTCTACCATTCTCCTTATCTTATGTAAAATGTTGATTTTCCTGGGCCTCACAAGAATGTAACCATTTTGCATCACTGCCCTGTTCCCCTTAAATACTGAAGTGTTAAATTCCCCTCAGAAAAACAGCCACAGATTTGTCTGTGGTATGTGTTTTTGCCACTATCTCCTTGAACTTAGGCTTAATAAACCTCTATTGATTGCGACTTTTGCCTCAGTCACTTATTTTGGCTTGTCAGTTTTAAGTTTTTTGGTGGAGTCCATAGGGTTTTCTATATACAAGATCACACCATCTGCAAACAGGGACAATTTGACCTCCTTCTCTTCAATTTGGATGCCCTTTCTTTCTCTTGCCTAATTGCTCTGGCTAGAACTTCCAGTACTATGTTGAATAGAAGTTGTCAAAGTGGCTGTCTCAGTTAGTTTTCTGTTGCTTATAACAGAATACCTGAAAATGGGTAACTTATTTTAAAAAGCTATTTTTTCTTACAGTTCTGGAGGCTTAGAAGTCCAAGGCAGAGGGGCCACATCTGGTGAGAGTTTTCTTGCTGATGGAGATTTTCTACAGAGTAGGGCAGTGCAGGTTATCACATGGTAAGGGGGCTTAGTGTGTTAACATGTTATCTTGTCTCTCTTCTTCTTCTTATAAAGCCGTTAATCCCACTCCCATGATAATCCACTAATACATTAATCCATCAATCATTCCATTAATTCATGAATGCATTAATCCATTCATCACGCCAGAGCCCTCATGACCCAGTCACCTCTTAAAGGCCCCACTTATCAATATTGCCATATTGGGGGTTAAATTTTGACATGCGTTTTTAAGAGGACAAATATTCAAACCATAGCAGTGAGCATCCTTGTCTTATTCTTATTTTAGTGGAAAACTTTCAATTTTTTCCCCTTCAGTATGATATTAGCCATGTTTCTGTCATACACAGTCTTTATTGTGTTGAGTTATCTTATTTCAGTATCTAATCTGTTTAGAGTTTTTATCATGAAGGGATGTTTAATTTTATCAAATGATTTTTCTGCTTGTATTGAGATGATCATATGGTTTTTATCCTTGATTCTATTGATGTAATGTATCATGTTTATTGATTTTCATATGTTGAATCATCCTTGCATCCTGGTGAGGAATCCCACTTGATTATGGTGAATGATCTTTTTGATGTGATGTTGGATTTGGTTTGCTAGTATTTTGTTGAGGATTTTTGTATCTATGTTCATCAGGAATACTGGTCTACAGTTTTCTTCTTGTTGTTGTGTCCTTCTCTGGTTTTAGGGTAATGCTGACCTCATAGAATGTGTTTGGAAAAATTCCCTCCACTTTTAATGTTTGGTATAGTTTGAGAAGAATTGGTACTATCTTTTTAAATGTTTGGTAGAATTCAGGGCTGAAGACATCAGGTCTTGGGCTTTTCTTTGTTGGGAGACTTTTTTTATTACTGATTTAATCTTGTTACATATATCTGGTCTGTTTAGGTTTTGTATTTCTTCATGACTCAATCTTTGTAGGTTGTATGCATCCAGAAATTTATCTATTTCTTTTAAGTTTTCCAATTTGTTGTAGTATAATTGTTTGTAATAGTCTTTAATGATTTTTTGTATTTCTGTGTTATCAGTTGTCATGTCTCCTTTTTAATCTCTGATTTTATTTATTGGGGTCATCTTTCTTTTTTTCTTAGTCTAGCTAAAGGTTTGTCAATTTTATCTTTTCAAAAACTCATCATTTTGATTGATCTTTTGTATTGTTATTTTAGTCTCTTTCATTTATTTCTGCTCTGATCTTGATTTTTTCTTTTCTTCTACTAATTTTGGGTTTAGTTTGTTCTTGTTTTTTCTAGTTCTTTGAGGTATAATGTTAAGTTGTTTATTTGAGATCTTTCTACTCTTTTGATGTAGGTGTTTATTGCTATAAACTTCCCTTTTTGAACTACTTTGACTATATTCCATGGGTTTTGGTATGTTGTATTTCCATTTTCATTTGTCTCAAGAAGTTTTGTATTACATTTTAATATTTTTTTGACCCATTTGTTGTTCAGGATCATGTAGTTTAATTTCCATCTATTCGTAGAGTTTCTAAAGTTCCTCCTATTTTTGATGTCTAGTTTTAGTCCACTGTGGTCATGAAAGATACCTATACAATTTTGTCATTTTTATGAGTGTATACAATACTATTCAGCCCAAAAAGAATGAAATCCTGTCATTTGCAACAATACAGATGAACCTAGAGGACATTCTGTCAAGGAAATAGGTAGGTAGAAAAGAGGATTTTGAATGTTTTTACCACAAAGAAATGACAAGTGCTTGAGCTGATAGATATGTTAATTATCCTGATTTGATCATTATACAATGTATACATGTATCAAAACATTACCATGTACCCCATAAATAAGTACAATTATTATATGTCAGTTAAAAATGAAGCAAAACTTTAAAAAAGAGTATTATTCTAATGCTAAATTTAAGAGACTTAAGTTATATGATATTTTAACTCCTCTAACTAAAAATGTTTCAATGATGTCATTATTTTCTGACTAAGTTTCTTTTAAGGCTTGCCTTACTCATTGCTAATCAACTTTCATGACTGTCAAGACAAGTCAATTTGGCTGCCATTTACAAATGTTTATATATTATGCTTTGAAAAATAAAAGCTAGCAAAATAAAGTGTGCTCTGTTGTAATTGCAAAAAAAAAGGTTGTTTTTATTTTTCCGCCAAAAGTATCCTGACTAGTTCATTTCACACCTGGCCACACAGAAAATGCAGAAGAAATAGAGAGGATGTCTTTAAGCAATAAGTACAAGCACACTGGCAATGAGTACTATTTTCTTTAGAAGTGGGGCAAAAATTTGCAAGGAATATTTGAGCTATTTGTATGCTATAGAGTCTTGGGTTGTAGCACCAATGATGTGGCAATTATCACTGCAGCTGCATTGCAAGTATAGATTAGCCAGCCATAGGTGAAAACATTATTTTTACAATAAATCTGAAGATTGCTTAAGCCAAATATGAAGATATATTTCTTATGTTACTTGTGTTAATGCTTAGGTATATTGACAGAGGACACATGCTCATTACTAAAGTAATGAAGCATAGTATACTATTTTAAATATTGTCTATTCAGAAATATCTGATAATATTTAGAAACTATTTGCTGCAGCTCTGGTTCTAATAGTAAATATATTACCCTGGGTGTGTACACACAAACTGATAACGCAAATTCAAGTGCCTACAAAATACTTTCAAGTCACTCACAATTGTGGCCAGATGAGAATGAAGCCTGAAGGAGAATGCATGTGAACCTCATTGACTTTGCCCTCCATTCTCATTGTTTGCGTGCTCAGCCAAGGGATGTTGCAGCTTCAGCAATATATGGAAACAATATATGGAATCATATATTGTTTCAGCAATATATGGAAATAACACTCCTACAAAGTACTTCATTTCACTGCTGGTTTTGTGAATGAAAAGTAAGCTCTTGGCAGATGTCACAAAATGTCTTAAATTCATAATTCAGAATACTTGATAGTATTGCTATGACAAATTTTAAGAAGATGAGGAAGCAAGCAAAGAGTAAAGAAACAAAAGAAAAACGAGTTCAGCCTTTTAGTATATTAAATTGGAGGAATAGAAGAACTATGACGTGGAGGCAAAAATGAAGAAACAGAATCTGGAGTTTTATATAGGATTGATTATTTAATTGTCATTGTCATTGTTGGGGACGAAAAACGTTTCCTCCATCCACTTAGTTTCTGTCATTGAAGCCTACAAATTAAATTGACAAAAAATAAACAGGAGAAAGGACAAAGTTTATTCATGTATGGTTGTGGGAGCTTGCAAAGAAAGTGGCTGAAAGGTGTGGCTGGAATGTAGTTTATATAAGGTCTTAATAGGGGAGGGGGAGAAGGAGCAGTTATAGAACAGCAAGTGACTTTTAGCACAGAAAAATGGGTTTTAGGAGAGTAGATGGGGGAATGATAGTGACCCTGTTTATTTATGCATCCCAGTGCCAGCTTATTCTCTTCAGTGATGAGTCAATCTCTGCTGCCCCATTACAGGAAGACTCCCTTGAAGGGGATTTATGGCAGCTGAATTTCTTTTGAAAGGCTCTGCTTTTAGGCAAATGTGCTGGGGGGAGGGAGGGTTCAGACAAAGCCTCTTTCTGCATTTGTTGATTCTCAAATGTCTTCAGTTCAAAATAATTTTTATGCCACAGTGATATATTCTGGATCTCTTTATCATTTCATTTTCTTGTCAATGGTGCCAACTTGAACTGGGTGAAAAAAAAATTGGGGGGAATAAAGATCTAATCATTCTTCTTGCTGTCATCAATCTAGGTTACCTGGCATTCACATTTATTGTATTCCTGATGGGATTTCTAATTATACACGCTAATTAGTCACCTTTACTTTTATTACAATCTTTTCTTTCCAGACATTTAGTCAGCAATAAAACCAACAGTAACAAAAACAAAAATCTGTTACGATCTTGTACTCTTTCGGTTTCTCCTAGCAGCTTATAGGCTTATTCTATTTTCAAACATTTATGTGAAGAAGGAGTTCTAGCTAACAGAACAAAGTAATGACAATGGTATAAATTAACAAAATATACATACACTCAGAGAAATGGAATATGCTTGCATTTATCAAGAATTTTATAATGCCTAAATCACTTGTATTGTTCACTGAAAACATCAATTACCTTCTAAGGCACCCGTAGTTTTTACTCATTGAAAACAGTGTAATCATACAGACCAAACAAAACCACTGGCAATGCACCTTTAAAAGGAGACTGTGACATAGTAGAATGACTTTTATTTTCCCATCCTTAGTATGACAGTCTGCTTATAAAATTAATTACAAAATTAATATATCAATGTGTTGCTTATTTAGTCAGAAATTTCTTGACATATGGAAACAAAGCCTGGATGGAAATCTATTTCAGTCACCTAGAGAGAAATATATGAATTAATGGGATAATTTGTTAATTAAAAATCCTAAAATGTCCAGCAAAGCTATTCAGTTTTATATTACACAGTTTCTAGGTTTGAACAACATTGTAAATGCAATGTGATTAGAAGCTCTCTTTCTGTTGTGTCTCAGTTGTTTGTGAGCACAATCAATTTGACAAGTATCCCATGAGTTACCCCTGCAGCAGATGCTCTCTACACTCTCTATCAGCTGTCCAGAGCTCCCAGTAAATGAAGATAAAACAATTTCACACTTGTCCTTAAGATTCTCAGACACAGTGTTCTATTGAATTATTTTCAAATGTAAGTTATTATTCTCGCAAAGCAGATGTTCTAATAAAAATCCATAGATACATGAACAGTTGCATAGGGTTGCAAAGACTGTGTAGTTACTTTTAAATAGTCTTTAAAAATCTATAATAGTGGTTTATGGTATCTTCTCCCTAACTTTGTTATATACTTTTTTTTTCTAAACACAATATCATGAAGAATACTAATCTATTGAACAAACTAAATTGCTCCAAAAAATAAGTTTCATTTCCTACTCTTAAACAATCCATTAAACAACCCATAATTTCCTAAGGTAAATGCAGGAAAATTGCTACATTTTACTGCAAATACTTTAATAATCTTGAACATGTACTATTTTAATATCCTAATCTGTAGTCATACTGGTTTAGTTTTATTTTAGCAGACACAATAGTCAGAGTAGAGTTAAGAAGATGTCTTGAATTTTTCTATAATTCTCAGTTTATACATAGCAGTAAATTACATTTTACCAAAAGCAGTAGATTGGAAGTGAGGACAATTTTCAGAGAAGGTAGACTAGATTTCAAATTGAAGGAAACAAAAATGTTTTTACAACACAATGAAATCTTCAGAAATTTTAAAATGCTTTTAGTAAAAGTACACTTAAGCTATTGACATTAATTCCATGTTACATATTTCAATTACGTGTTGAAACAGGACAAGTAATACTAGTCCCATTTGCAAATTTTTTAGAGAATTTTTTCTCACTTATTAATAGAAAATTAAACAAATTTCTACAAGCTAGTGAAATCAAATTACTCATTTCTTTGCACTCCTTCTCATTCTACTCTTATCCATACTTCAGTATTTCAGATAGCAAAAATATCAATATGTAAATAAATGACAACAGTTTATAATTGAATTGCCCATGTACTATTTGTAGTAAAAAAAAATTCTGCTTAGCCCTCAAGACCCTCTCTTTTCCTGATAAATATATTCTCAACTGGAGATTGTATTCAGGGCATAGCAGCTCAATAAATCAATGGTGCTCAACATATGTACACCCATATCACTAATTTAATCATGAAAAGACAAAGAATAAGGAATGATTATGTTTGCATTAGAAATTTATATCATTCAGATTTAAAACATAAAATGGGTGCATTTTAAAAAATTTCTATTTGATATTTCTGTATTGAACTTTTTTTTCATTTCAGAAATGTGACAATTAAATATAATTACGTAAGAAAATTTAAAATAAACATGTTAATATTTTCTTGACAGTGCTTAAACAATATTGTAATATCACTTATTGTCTTAGTTTGCCTTCCTTCAGAGAAGACCTGGATACAGGGTTTCCAGGGAAAGTAGGTTATTTGTAAACTGATCACAGGAGAAGCCAGTAGAAGAGTAGGAATTGTGAGGAGGAACGTGTGAGTAGATTATCACACAGGTATTCTTGTAGGCAGCTAGAACTTAAGCCCTCTAAGGAACTCTGAAAACCTGTGTGGAATATTGACTTTAGAGTCATTCTGCCCATGACGCTAGAAAGCTGAGGTACTTTCCACCAACACTCATTCACTATTGCTTGAGGGGTGTTAGGGAGTGGCGGTTACTTGCTCTGCCAGCTTGGCCACACAGGCAGAGGTCTCACTGCACCAGAGAAAGCCCTGTGTCGTGGCTTTTGTGATGTGTCGACATGACTACAGTGTAGTCCCCAGTTATTCGGTCAAACATTAATGTAGGTACTGGTGTTAAGGGATTTTGCAGATATAACTTAACTGACTCTTAGTTGCCTTTGAGTAAAGATTATCCTGGATAAACTAGCTGATCTTGACTAACTCTGTTGGAAGGCTTCTTGTGTGGGCCTGCGGCTTCTCTGAAAGAGAAGAAATTCTGTCTGTGGACAGGAGCTTTGACCCCTGCTCATGTGTTCCAGCCTGCCATGTTCTTCTCTTTCTGAATCTGCCTGCCTTGTGGATTTCAGACTTGCTTAGCCAACCCCTGTGATTGTGTAAGCCAAGCCAAGGCTAATTCCATATACATATATACACATACAAATGTATATATGTATGCTTCTTTGGTTGAACCCTGACTGATAGTCCTCTGAAAAAGATGCAAAGATGCAGTTTCTAGCAATTGGAAATTAAGCTTATGTACCTGGAAATGATGTATAAAATGAATAGAGGTGGGGCACTGATAGAATCCTCAAACTGCTCAGATACATTCATAGCCTACATTTTTAAAATAATATATGCATAATAATAGATATAATAGTATAAACACATAGATGCTTACACAAGTGGTTCAAGCTCCACATTAACATTACTTTTATTTATTTATTTATTTTTATTGATGTAAAATATACATATATAATTTCCCATCTTTACTATAGTTAAGTGTACAGTTCAGTAGTAATAAATACATTTATATTATTTTGTTTTCCCCTTCATCCCCTCTACCCCTCCCTTCCAGTTAATTTTATTTTTAATTTTTTTTCCTGTCCAGATTCACAAAGATATTCTTTTTTGTCTCCAAAAATGTAAAGTGTATAATCTGTTTTGAATACATTTTTTGTAGGATATGAAGTGGAAATGCATTTTTCCTTATTTTTGATATAAATATCTTTCCTTGAACCATATAGGGTCACTCTTAGTTTATGAAGTCCATGGGCTAATACTTTTGCAAGTCTCCTGTCTATATAAACAATTATTACGAAAATGTAGTATAAGATTCATGCATCCATGTGGAGTAATTAATTGATATAAATTTAGAGTGCATAGAGATGTTTAAGAACTTGTTTATTGTCCAACCAATGCATGTGAAGATTATTTGTAACGTATAGGAATTATTTTTTACTGTTCAAATCCAGGAACCATGTCTTCATGCTCTTTGTCATTAAATGTGTGTATCTTCTCCCATGAACAAAGAATATCGATGCAGTTATTATTCACAATGCCATGGCTCTTGTGAACCTATTCACATTGAAACTATAATATAGATCTTCTTGACTCTTCAGTACTTTTCAACATTTATTTAATGCCCATGCTGATTACATTGTTACTTATGATACTGTAGCATCTACCATAAATACTGGTTTCCAGTGATTCTCTTAAATGGTATTACTGTGCTTTCTTTGTAGCGACCACACATGCATATCTTACCAAGAATACCCAGGAAAATGTGAATGAGAATTCCTTTTCTGGCCATGTTAAATTTACCATTTAGAATTTAATAATGTTGACATAGAATGACACATCTTCCAACCATGTTTTCTCTTGAATTCTTTAGGACATAGTGACTTCATTTCTAGAATGTGATCTCTTTCAGTGATGACTACACCCTATTCTTCTACACATCAGCAGGGAGGTTAGGTGGGTAGCTATGCGCAGAGCAAAAAGAGTGGTCTCATTCAGGAAGTTATGTCCATCCCTTCTCTGGCATGACATAAGACTGACTAGGGAGACTATAATATCCTCATATATATTAAAGTCAAGAGATGATATCAAATTAGAGTCTGTTGGCTTTGTAGAACAAGAGTCTTGAAAGCTCTTAGAATAAATAAGTGGCACCATGCCTGAGAGAGACGACTGCCTGAGACATGACATGGAGTTTTCTGAGTGAGTGGGCTGTGGGTATCAGGGTTAAGGTGTATGGAGGATTAATGACATCTGCTGCCACTCAGGTTTTATAAACCAGAGGTGACATTGTGGTGGAAACATGGGTGTGCGAAAGCCAACCAGAAACACCTCATACACATAGCTCTAACCCAAGAGAAAGCAGTGGTCCAATAGTAGCCAAGAGTCCTGAATGAGTCCTGTGTATAACATTGAGAGTCACACAAAACCAGTGTGTCAGCACCTTTCTGGTTGCTCAGTCTCACACAATCCCACAAAAGAAATATTACCACAGCCAGTGGGAACAACCCACTTACCAAGCCTTTCTACTGGATCTGGCACATGTCCATGGTGCACATGAATAAGCTTTAGGCCTATCAGTCCCTGAACTCCCAAGGATATCTAATAGAATCTATGTCCAGGGGTATGAAAAGGGCCTACAGAGTGTTTCCCAAGGGAAAACTACGGCCCAAGTGGTGAGGCCTTTATACTCACACTGGTGGAGGTGGCTTTCTTTCCCTCAGGCAATCTCTAAAAGGGGATGACAGCAGGGGCTATTTGGGAGCAGAACTCCCATCACTTGAGGTATTTAGTCCTGAAAGGTAATATGGGCAGTGCCTCACAACATCCCCTAGAGGAATCATAAGAAAGTATTATATAACTGTTAGTTGTAGGTATATAAAAATTTAGTTGGTGTTTGCATTTTGATTTGATCTGATCCAGCATATATAATAAACACTTATTAAATAAAACCCTTTGCAAAAACTTTGATATGTTAATTGTATGAATTATTTATATTATGTTGAACTAACTTTAAATTCCTTGAAGAATATCAAACATGGTTATAATATATTTATTTTTATGCATTTTAAAGTTTATTTTGCTGGTTCTATGTTCAGGATTATGATTTTCTATAATTTATCCAATAGTATGATTACAATACTTTTTAAAATGATTTAGAATGCTTATTATTTTCTATTCTCTGAAAAAAATATGATGAAATATTACAATTATCTGCCTCTGAATATTTGTTAGCACTAACAATAAAAAGTCAATTGTTTCATTAGGTTTCTTTATGGCAAGATTTGTGCTAATGATTTGATTCTTTTAGTTCTGTTCTTTATTGTTCCCTAAGAGATTTTATGTTTACATAAGCTAAAACATTTAATGGCATACAGTTCATGGTATTTTCTCTTTAATTTTGATGTCTGCTGCATGTTTAATAATGTTACCTTCTTTGATAGTGACATGGGCACCAAGCAATCAGAAGGGATGCTGGCCATCAAAAACCAGTAAAGATATACCGGTGAATGCCTGATTAAATTATCCCCATTGCAATACAACTACATTCACTTTTATTTCCCTCACTGAGATAATAAAATAATTTACTTTTGCTTTTTCCTATCACTGACTCACCACTTAAGTTTTAGCCAGTTTAAATGTCACCTCTATTATTTATAGGTATCATTGTTTTATTTTGTTTTTTAAGTTGACAGGTACTCCTGAAAAGTTACCTTGAATAATTGCTTATTAGTCAAGGTGTTTTATGTGTTGGATATTATATCTTGATATATGCTATCAGACTAAATGAAACTCTTATAATTAAAAAAAAAACAGAAGTTGTGATTAGCATTCTCAACCTCAGAGGTGCTATTTCTAATATGTAAGACCAAATTACAATTAAATGATGAATTTTCCCAATTATCCCATATTTTAAATCGTGGAAATCATTTGGTGTATGAATAATAGATTGGATGGGTGCTTATATATATATATATATATATATATATATATATATATATATATAACATGTTGTGAATAGTAGGTTGAAAAGCAAAAATAATATTAATAATCTATAAATTATGAGGTACTGGTCTAAAGTCTTTCTAGTAATATCTATCTGTGTGTTTGGTGTTCCTGGTGTTCTAATGTTCAAAGATGAGTTTCTACACATCTGCAATACAAATAAATTATGCTTTAATTACATTCAACATATGAAACCCATGTATGTTTATGTATACTTGTGTATGGTATGAACATCAACAATATTTTATGTTAATAATAATAATTTTAAACCAGTATAAATATTTGGCAATAAAAACAATATTTTGTGAAATATTTGTTTAATGGATTTTATTATAACCTACTTCTCAGAACACTGGTAGTCAGTGGCTTATGTTTGTAGTAACTCCATTAAAATAAAAAGACTGGATAGACCATTTCTGACCTGCTAAAATAGCTTTTACTGCAATTTTAAAAAAATTTATAACAGTAGCTGAAGACCTTTTAAGTTAAAGAGAAACAAGACCAAATGTCACATAGAGTTTATTTTAGCCAATGTAGAATACTCTGATTAGCATAAGGGGAGGTCTGAGCCTGGAAACAAAAACAAGAAATAGGTAAACAAAGATATGTATTAAATGTGCCACATATCTAATTCTTAGAAATTCATTAATACATTAGATAAAATTTTTATAAACTACACTCTGTAAATATTTTATTTCTATAAAATGATTTTTGTTTTGTTGCATTTGTGGAATTTTTGAAAAGTTTTCCCTCACAAATCATCTCTTATTTGAGCTAACTCATGAAACAGTTTGAATAAGTCAGCAAAGTTCTTAATCCTCTCAAGATGTCAGATAACTGAGATGCTTAGGGAATGATGAGTTTCTTGAAAAGTATTATAGCATAAAATAGAATGATTTGGATTATCCAATTCTATGCTATTACTTAATATAGCTATATGGAAACGATTGTCATAAAGCTAAATCTTCTGAAGCAGTAATACTCAGGAACTGCTGCATAAATCCATTAAAATGACAGTTCCAAAATGCAGAAAAATACTACAGAAAAATGTACTGAAATAAATTTTAATGAAATCTATTCCAAACAGCAAATATGTATAATTGTGGATTTAAAAATTAATGCCCAACCAATAGATAATGTCATATTATTGTTCTTTATTAGTCTAAAGTAAATATCATTAAGTAGTAATCTAAGTGGAATGACCTAGTTTAAATATATATATGAATTTTATATGCCATATTGATTATTTATAAATGCTTGATTTTTAAAAAAATCTTACATTATGCAGAGAATATAAAGACTTTTAAAAAAATCATCTAGAGTCAAAATATCAAGTGTTTTGCAAAATACTCAGAAAAAATATTTAAAACGTTCTAACAAGTAAAAACTAAGTTGTTATAAAATAATTAACTGGTAGAACTAATATTAAATGTACATTTTAAGCTGAATGTTCTTACATAGCTGGTTGTAATGAGATGTTTAAAGCATGACTAGCAAATATACAAAATTATCTGATGAGAATTTAAACAAAATTGAAACTCAAGCAATTGAATCAAGACCTGGAAATGTCTTGCCAGTGTACTGCACAATACTGTAAATTACTTGCAAGAATGAAAGAATTCTGAACTGCTGTGACTCATCTTACTTGGACATAAACATAACTTAATGTTAAGATTCTCATGAAAAGTAATAATTGCCTTAATATTTGCAAAGAAAATATTATGTTGTAAAAAGAAAACTAGGTTTTTTCTTTTGAATAAAATGAAAATTTGAAACAATCTATGATTAAAAATTAATTATCCAAATATTATAACAATTAATGAAAACTCAGTAGTATTTTCATATATGATATAAAAATGCAATAAGAAAACTTTAGAATTAAATAGTCTTATGGGTGTTTTGATGACAATTTTTTTAAACTCAACCCTAATTTATTTTGAAGTATAAATAACAGGATATAAAGGCAGCTAGGAAGCATGGGATCAAATAAATAGATAAATAGCTTTTAAGAGACACTCAAGTCTTCTCTGCTTTCACCTGCCTCCACTCTTTATAAACTGTCCCTACTGTAATTCATCTCAAGTGAAGGTCAAAGGCAAGACATCTCCATTCTAAAGTAGGAGAAGCAGAAAAGTCCTAACCTTGATTAATACGATTTTAGCACAAGGACTAAGCTAATTCTTAAAAAGGTAGATATCTTGAATTTGTCACAAAATCTGCATACGTTAATAAGATGTCTACTTTTAGCTGTCTTCCCTGTAGGTATACAAAGTAAAAAGACCTTGGCTCAAGCCCAAATATCTCTCTTCTCCTCTTTGGCTTCTCTGTCGTCCATGAGGCTACTGGGGTATGTCTGTGGCCCATACTTGTTTGAAGATTGGGGCTGACATCTAAGTTGTTTATTTGGAGGCATTAAAACTACCTTGTTTGCTTTTCTCCCCCGCGCTCTCTCTTATTCCATTGACTTTTTACTAAGCAGTATATGCTATGATCTGAATGTTTGTGTCTCCCACAAAATTCATATGTTAAAATGTAATCACCAATGTGGTGATATTAGGAGGTGAGGATTTTGAGAGGACATCAGGTTATAAGGACCAGGCTTTCATGCATGGGATTGTGCCCTTATAGAAGAGGCCCCAGAGAGCTTCCTTGTCCCTTTTATCATGTGAGGAGACAGCTAGAAGACACCATCTATAAACCAGAACACAGGTCCTTACCAGACACTGAATCTGCTAGAGCCTTGATCTTGGACTTCTCAGTATCCAGAACTGTAAGAAAAAAAATTTCTGTTGTTTGTAAGCTACACAGTCTAAGGTATTTTGTTATAGCAGTCCAAACTGACTAAGACAGAAAATTGGTACCAAATATGTGAGGGTGTAGTAACAAATATCTAAAAATATGGAAGGGGCTTTGGAACAGGGTAATGAATAGAGGCTGGAAGAGTTTTGAAGTGCATGCTAGGAAAACTTATATTGCTGTGAACTGTTAAGGGTGATTCTGGTGAGGACTCAGAAGAAGCAGAGAGCCGTAGGGAGAGTCCCAATCTTCTTAGAGATTACTTAAGTAATTCTCTAAGAATATTGGTAGAAATATGGACTGAAAAGGCCATATTGTTGAGGTCTCAGACAGAAATAAAGAATCTGCCAGCACCTTGGTCTTGGGCTTTGCAGGGTCCAGAACTGTGAAAAATAAATTTCTGTTGTTTGTAAGGTACCCAATTTATGACATTTTTGTTATAGCAGTCCTAAGGGACTAAGACAGTGAGTTTTTCAATTTATTGAATGGTAAGTTTCAAGTCTTATGTTTGGACTTATTTCTTATAGGTTTTCTACCTATAAATTGGACATTCATACTTTTATTTGAGGACATTAACTTTAAGTAACGATTTCTTTACACAACCCAGAGAAATTTATAGAGTTCTGGAATTAGGTTATGAGGCCATGAACAAGCCAGTAATAGAGTGTTCTTTGGTTTGTTTTGCCATTGTCCCCTGCACATGTGTGTTCCTTGAAGGCATTGTAGAGAGCAGGGGTGGATGACAGAGATCATATTTGGGGGATATCTGGAATTATTTCAAATATTTGGGGATAATTATATAAATATTTTACCAGAACAAAATAAATAATATTCTTAGGAAAATGTGATGTTTATAACATGAGTTCTTAAAAAAAGTCTCTAGCATTATTACTTCACTTCTCCTCAGTTAACCATTACCTTTCAGATACTTATTGAGCATTTACTATATTGCATTAATAGGTATTATGCTAAGCCAAGTAATGTTCTTGCAGATCACAATCACAAAGGTAAGATGATAAGAAATAAGTAAAATAGAATGTGATTAATGTTTCCACATATCTCTATGATGAGTACTTTCTGTTTGTAGTGACTGAAGACCCTGAAAGGTCCCAAAGGATACTTTGAATCATAGAAAAATCATACCATCTTTAACATAATTTTAACATTATGTTAAAGATCTCAAGTGTAACATAATTATGGAAAGTAGGGAACATAAGAAATAAAACTAAGGCTAGAAATATTGAAGAAGGAGCACCAGTGAGTCTCTGACGATGGAAAATAGCATAAATGGAAAAGTAGAATTTCTTTTAAACAATATTTAAAATTTTAGCTAAACTTGTCAATAAATGTATTTATTGAGCAAGGAATTATTTTAAATGATTATTTCCTTTTTGTAGCCACTGATATGTAAGTTTTTAAATTTGAAAATAAGGTTGTTTTATTATAGCTCTTAATGTTATATTATTTAAAATAAGACCAGCAATATATTTAACAAAATGAAATACTTCTTTTTATTTTTCATTTGATACAAATACTTTACAGCCTTTTCTTTCTTTCTTTCATGGCAGCTACAGAAGGGACAAAAAATCCCAACTCTTGTATGTTTTTTAAAAAAATTCTTTCAAGGTATGGCATACAGTACTTACAACCCCATGCAGGATTCTCCTCACTACAAGGTAGAAAGTCTATAATTTCTGTTTCACTCCTTTTGAAATCACATCTGTTTGAAACAGATTAGTGAACTCCAACTCTTGATGTACATCACAGTCTCTAGGTGTGCTTTTTAAAAATGCATGTTTCCAAGCAGTTAACCCATAGACTCTGTGTTAGTAAGTTACAGCAGGGCACAAAAATTTGCAATGGAAAAAGCACTTGAGTGATTCTCACACAAATGGTCCAAGCTCTGCCTTAATAGAAATGATGTGAACAACTGAGCATGAACCTGGATTTCAGAGTCTGCTTGAGGGTGGAACTTCCCAACTGTGTGAATATACTCAAGAAATGCAGATACTTGAGGGTTGAGATACTGAGGGCCACACTTTCATATATGCATTTGTTTATTTGTTTCATATACTGCATTTGTTTCTTAAAAGTACTAAAGGCATAATATGCCTTATGAAATAAAATACCCTTCTTGATTCCTGACTATTCTCCTAAAGTGGTACTGGCGAGGAATGGGGTGTGGGTGGAAGGTTTTTAGGCAGTCTTAGAATACAAGAATGAAAAATTTGTCCAAGAGAGCAGTTCTTATTAAAATTATATCTCTATTTGTTGTTCACTACTACATTGGGAAAAACAGAGAAAATACATAACGTCATCAAGAATATGATTTCTCTGCCAAGATTAATAACAGATTTCAATAAAGCTGGTGTAGGTAAAGACCACAGTAATTTATAGAACAAACTCTCATAGTAAGAGAAGTTTATTTCAATAATTTTTTATACTTACATTTGGGTTCAAATCAACGGAATCATCATCATGACCAGGCTCTTTGATCAAAATTTTCTGCTATAAATTTCATAATAAAAGTGATTTTTATTTTATAAACAGAAACTATAAAATGGCATTACTTACTTATTAAAAGTAAAAACAAATCATGATAGATGAACACAACAAACTAATATTCAATATAAAGACAATACTCCACTTTTATTTTCTCTAAATGTAAATCAACTTTTTGTTATATATTAGAAATATGTCTACTTGAGGGCAGGAACTTTTTCAGCCATTAAATATTCTATATATTTTTTTTAAATGTATTCACAAATCCATGTCCCACCTTATAACTTAAAATATACACTATTCATCTATTCAGTGTGCTCCTAAAATTTTTATGTAAACTGAATTTTTCATTAAGTTTTTCTTATTGAATTGCATTTGCCTTTCAAAAGCAGTCTACTTACATTCATTGTTAAAGAAGAAAGTACTGAGGAAAAAACTTTAAAATCACTTAAAAAATTTGAGTAGACACCATTTAAAGCATGAAGATCCAACAATATTTTATAGTACAGTGATTTCTTTTAAAGTCTGTTTGCAAAGACAGGAAAGTTAAGAAAAGAAATCATAAAAGAATAATAAAGTGGAAAGAAAAAAAGAAGCACAAATGTCAGACAAGCCAAGGAATACGTGTAATAGAGTGCACCAAAAGGCGGAAAAGCCATTTGATTCTCTCAATTGTAGCAATAATTGTCATTAACAGATTTGAAGGACCTCATAAACACATTTTTGTTAATCTTACCATTATATTGTGATATCATTATTTTTTAAAAAATATACAAACATTAATGGGTTCCTAGTTTCAATGTGAATGAACTTCAATAATTAATAATTATCTAATTGTTTTTTTCAAAATAATTCATACTAGTTAGAAAATTACTAAGCATTATTACATGGATTCTTAGGAGATTTTGCTAAGCATTCTATATCTTTGTTGGAAAAACCTTATTTTCAACTATTATAGTTATTTAGTGTTAGAAATACTCTCTATATACTTTATTGTGTTGGAGATCTATATTCACAGTAAGACGATTCTGTTTTGTGCCTTTAAATCCTACTGAACCATTTTTTAAATTTTAGATTTATATATCTTTTATTTGACAAAATGAGTACAAAATCATACACTTTACAGCTACTTGGAATTGGAATGTTATTGTTTGATAGACATCTACTTCACCAGTAACTTTCAGATATCTTCTTTTGATGTCTTTCAGTAAATGATGAATTGGTCACTTATATTAAACCAGATTAGAATTTTGTGTATTGCCTCAGAAAAATTATAATGTCGTGTTTTTATTTTCTTTAACATCAATAGGAGGGGAAGGATCTTGCTGAAAATGTGACACATTAAGTGGATTTTAATTGGAATTTCAAATATCTATTGCCACTTTAAGAGGGAAAATAAAATGTCATTTAGCATTCAACTCAAAAGCAGTTTGAGGAAAAAGAAAGCAGATTAGAACAACCAGAAAATTACTAGGAAGGTGGTAATTTAAATCAATCATAGCAATAATTAAATTAAATGTATTAATAAATGTTACAGGTTTACCAAGTTCATTGCCCACTGCTAAAGAGGAAACCAATACATTGAGACAGCAGGGGTTACAACAGAGAAAGCATTTAATATCACAGGTGCCAGGTGAGGAGACGGGAGGAAGTTCTTAAATTCGTCTCCCTGAGAATCTGGGAGAAAGGATTTTTAAAGATAGTTTGGCAGGCAAAGGGCTAGGCAATTGGGTCTACTAATTGGCTGGGTTTGGGGTGGAACCATAGGGGTATAGAAATTGTCTTCCAAGTTGGTTCTTGGGTGGTGGTTGCAATACCAGTTGAGTCAGTTCCTTGGTATGGGCCACTGGTCTGGGTGGGTCATTTGTTTCACCGGAATGCAGGGTCTGGAATATATCTCAAAAACTAGACGTAGGTTTCACAAGGGGTTGTTATCTATGGGAGCAATGAAGAAAGCTAAGGACCTTCATGACCATCAGCTATATGACTCCTGAGTAGTAAGCAATTATAGAAAAGCAAGCTAGGGAAAAATGGCTGGTTATATATATATATATTTCCCCTACCACAGTTCCCACCTTTTGGCCCTTTATTAATTATATAATGGGCAGTTTCACAAATGGTCTCAAAACCTAAATTAAAAGTAGTGATTGTCAGACTGAATTAACAAAATGCCTAACTATATTTTTTGTGCAAGAAACCACTTTAAGTATAAAGATATAAATAAGTTAAAAGTAACAAGATGAAATATGTACTATCATACAAAATTAATCAAAAAAATCTGGATAAGCTATATTAATATCAGAGAAAGTAGATTTCAGTATATGTAGAATATTATAAGAAAAAATGAGGGATGCTACATGACGATAAAGACAAATCATAAAACAGAGTTGACAACAGAGCCTCACATCTCATGAAGCAAATAGTGATATGAGTGAAGGGAGAAATAGACAAATGCACACTTTATTTTCTGTATTTCTCATGCTTTGACATCTAGGGACTTGCTGACCTCTCTCAGGTCTAGTCAATTCCTAGGTATAGTAAATGCTTCTCCTTTGAGCACATTTTTCATATGCAAACTAACTGATCCAGAGTCCATATCCCCCAATTTCCTCCTTTATTTGGCTCTTACACTCAGGGCCAGTATTCCCTTCCCCTAATCACCCCCAGGCTAGGTACCAGGTAACTAGGGAGGGTCCCTGTGACTCAGAGCCTGCTGAAATTATTCAAGCTAGCCAGTCCTAAACCTGCTACTCTGTCCTGCCAGTTCCTTCCAGAGCAAACCACAATAAAGGTTCTTGCCCACATTTTTTCTTTGCTCCTCTGCCTTTTGACCAACCCTTGTGCTTCCCTGTGTGTCTCTGCATGGAGTGCATGCCCCCTCCTCTTGGAAACTTTGAGTAACAAACTATCTTTTTGATGGCAATTATTTTCTGATCAGTTGGCTTCACCATAATTAAATAGTAAAATCTACATTTAAAAACATACTTATACTTAGAGACTTCAACAACACTTGTCTCTCATGAATTGATAGACATAAATGAAAAATCAATAAGGATACAAAAGACCAGAATGTCACTATCAATGAATTTGTCCTAATTGACAACTACAAAACACTCTAGCCAAGAGCAACAGAATACACGCTTCTTTTCAAGTCCAAGTAAAATATTCACCAAAAGAGACTCTATACTAAAACATAAAACAAACCAGAACAAATTTATGTGAATTGAAATCATACAAAGTATTTTTTATGACAATGAAAATAAATGCAAATCAATAGTAGAAAAATATCTGGGAAATACCCAAGCATTTGGAATATAAACAATATACCACTAATAAACCTGTGGGTAAATATAGAATTACAAGGAAAATTACAAAATATTTTAATTAATAAAAATAAAAACATACTATATCAATATTTGTAAGAAGAAAGTAAAGCGGTGCTTAGAAAGAAATTTAAGGAATTAAATTCTTATATTCCAAATGAAGAAAGGACTCAAAACAATAATCTAGGCTTATGACTTAAGAAACTAATAAAAAGATGAGAGAAACTCAAAATAATCTAAGAAAGAAGATAATAAAAATAACAGCATAATAAATAATAAAAATAATAAAAGAATAATAAAAATAAAATTCTGAACAAAAAAATAAAACCAAATGTAGTTCTTTGAAGTAATCAACAAACTTGATAAACCTCTAACCAGACAGATGAGAAAGATAAAAAACAAAAATTACCAATATGAGCAATCAAACAAGGACATAAACACAGATATACTGACTTTAAAAGGATAATAGTAGAGTATTATAAACAACTTTATTCTAATACATTGACAATTTATGTGAGGTGAACAATTTCTGAAAGTCACAAACTAGCAAAAGTTGTTCATGAAAAAATACATAACTGTAACAGTTGTATTAGAGAAATTGAATTTGTATCAATCATCCTTACAACAGAGAAAGTTTCTGGCCCAGATGATTTTACTAGTGAATTCTATCAAACATTTAAGGAAGAAATAATACCAATTCCACACAAGCTCTTCTAGAAAAGGGGAAAGAAGAAAACTTCACAAATCATTTTATGAAGCCAGACTTACCCTGATACAAATAGAAGACACTACAAACTAAAAAAAAGAAAAATATCCCTCACAAACATATTTGCAAAAATCTTCAGCAAAATATTAGCTAATCAAATTCAGCAATAAATGGAAAGGAGTATTATGTCATTAACAGATTATTCCAGGAATGCAGGGTTAATTCAAGATTTAAAAATTAAATCAATATATTATACCATATCAGCAGACAAAATAAATACAAAATTATTTCAACAGATGCAGAAAAAACATTTGGAAAAAAGTCAATATCCATTCATCATTTAAAATTCTAAAAAAATCAAGAATTAAAAGGAACTCTCTCAACCTGATAAACTGCAACTACAAACACCTAGTGTTAATATTATACTTAACAGTTGAAGACTTTATATATTTCCTCTAAAATCAGTAACAAAGGGTGGATGTCCTGTCTCATCAATATTATTCAGCATTGTATTGGAGTGCCCTGCCTACACAGTAAGGCAGAAAAAAAATTAATAAAGGGTATTCAGAGTACAGCAAAAAGAATAAAAGTGTGTCTATTGAAAGACAATGTGGATTTCTACTTATAAAATCCCAGAGCCTACAGAAAAGCTACTAGAACTGAAAAATGGTTTAACATATTTGTAAGATACAGTGTCAATAAGAAAATAATCAATTTTTTATATGCAAGTGAGCAATTGGAAATTAAAATTTTTAAAAAGTAAAGGGATAAGTATAATATGTTACTTATGCTATATTTGTTACTCACATATATTTGAAAATGTTCAGAATAAAAAGAAATAAAAAAAGAAAAGTTAGATCACGTAATATCTCTGGTCAAAACCATCTATTATTTCCTGTTTCATTACAGTGCTAGTTTTTAAAAATCTGCATAAAGTCCAACATAAACTGTTCCCTTCTTATCCTCTCTGACAGCATCTCCTACCTCACTCTGTTTCAAAAATGATCCTCCTCGCAATTTTTCAAATACACAAAGCACACTCCTATCTCAGGGCCTGAGAAGTATGCACTTGGTCTGGAACATTCTTCTCCCAATAGTCATATGTTTGCCTCCTTTACCTCTTTCGGCAAGTCTCTGTTTAAAGGAGGTCCTCTCCAATTATTCTGTTTAAACAAGCACACTTCTCTCAAACCAACAATACCTCCCTTAGTGGTAGTAAAAATATAACCTGAAAATATGGTTTGGAGTATTTTTAATAAGTTTCCAATCATGGATACTTTGAGATACATTGACAATTGAGCTGGAAAGTAGTCAAATTCACCTAGATAAATCTATGTTCTCTCATATTCAGAAATCTAAAACACAACAGTTATTATTGTTAGAAAAGGAACTAAGAAGAAAAAGTAGGGCTCCCCAGAGTATGGGCTAAGTTTTCCAAGAACCTAAATGTGTCTTTTATATAATAGAAATCAAATTGTGCAAAGTAGTATATACCATTGTTTATGTTATTTGTAACTGATTCTAATTTTCTAATTTTTTTGAAGTTCCACTGAAAACCTAGGGGCTGGACAGAGTGGGCAAGAGGAGGAGTAGATTGAAAATAACTTTAAACCTGCCAACAATCTATCACAATCTCTTCTAATGTAGAATGATCGCTTTTCCTTCACCACTACCCTATCTCACATTCTGTCTGGGTAGAGTAGACATCTTAAATTTCTTCATGATAAGTAGAAAAGGGATGTGTCTCCAATGTGTGTGTGGGTATGTGTGTATTTTTTTTTAATTCCCTGAGTCTTCAACAACCTACGTTACTCAGTTTTCTGCCTGGTACAATTTAAGACATAGTCTCTCCATGATGCTTCCAGGGATCTTGGTCATCTCCTCAAGTTAATTAGACTCTCCTGCTGCAATTCTTGATGTCTCAGAGGTCTTTTTAAAGTCTAAACACGACAAAAATTCCACCCCATGGCCCCAAATTAAACCTGGGAGAAAATCCTTCCTGGTTTTGCTTTTCTTTCTCTCTCTCTCTCTCTCTCTTTTATTTTTTCCTCCCTAAAAGTCACATCCTTAGGTTCAATGCTAGGATAAAAAGGCTATAAGAGGAAAGAGGGAATTGATTTTTAATCCTTTCCTCTCTTCCACTTCAAAGGATCTACTTCTTCCCCTTGCTACCCGAAGATAACACTGACCACTCTTTAGCTAGATACCCTACTAGGTTATATTCAATTTTTCCAGTGGCACTACGCCCCATATCTCATTCCAAATGATAGGGTAAAGGGGAAGGAGATTCATGGTGAAGGTGAGTGAAAAATACAAGGCTCAAATTTTTCAAAATATAATATTCATTATTCAGTAAACTGGTATGGTTATAATTGAGCAGATTATTCAAATTATCATTTAAATTACCTAGAATTCTTTATTGCTACTTCTTAATATTAAATGACACTTAGCAGCAATTTCTGTAGTACCAGTTGTCAGTTTTTACCCTCAAGAATAATCAAGAATTTCCATCTTTCAAATATACCCATTCTTCATTTTTATAATTAATGAATATCTTGTTTTTAAAACTTTTTTAAAACCAAATATTTTTCTTTTTTAAGACTTTTTTCTTATTCTCAGCTTCTTTCATATTACTGAAGTCTCATATGGATTAACACCAACTTTAAACTTTGCTAAAGTTCAATAATCACACCTCTGTTAAGTCCACATAAATCCTGCCTGCTATTAACATGCCAACAAACAGCTGCTTGTTTATCCCAAGATTCCCACCTTTTTATATTTGATTTTAGTTATCACTTTCTCAAATTTAGTGAGTTTTATTCAGTCATCCTTCTTAAGAGGCAAGCAAGATTTTGCATTAATTAATGTACAGCAAATTTTAAATATTTCTTTATTATAACTATAAACATTTTGATATAATATACAGATTCCAATACCTTTCAACATGCTTTAAATTGGGAAAATAAAAATGCTGATAAGATAAATGGTTCCTGGACCAGGATGACTTTTATACTAGCAGCATTAGGGTTTTCCAGAAAAACAAAACAACAGGATGTATATATACATATACATGCATATGTGTATGTGTGTATGTGTATATGGGGGAAGGGAGAGAGAGAGAGAGATAGAGAGAGAGATTTATTTTAAGGAGTTGGCTCACACAATTGTAGAGATGCAAGTCCAAAATCTACAGGGTAGGCCAGGAGGCTGAAGATCCAGGGATGAGCTACAGTCCAAGTCTAAAGGCAGTCTGCTGGTAGAATTTCCTCTTGCTGGGAGGTAGGTCCATTTTTGTTCTATTCATGCTTTCAACTGATTGCAGGAAGCCCCCCTACATTATGGAGGGTGATCTGCTTTACTCAAAGTCTACCTATTTAAATTCTAATGCCAACCAAAAAACACCTTTACAACAGCCTTCAGAATAATGTTTGGCCAAATATCTGGGCACCATGGCCCAGTCAAGTTGACAGGTAAAATTAACCATCACACTTAATGCTTCTCTGAAATTCTTTACACTTTAAATATGAACTATATAGATTTTGTAAATATTACAATGTTATGTATGTACATGTCTTTTGTTTTTCAAATCATGGGAAATATAACACATAACCAACAAGTTCATTTTTACAACCTTAAAATGAGAAAGTCTCACTTTGTAGGGAGTATGAAGTTGCCTTGCAAATACCATTTATATGAGCTAGACTGAAATCTACTCTGGGCATGCAGGTAGTAGGTAATGTCACAGGTGAGCGACTGCAGAGAATTACACTGCTCACTTCCCTTTCTCTTTTCATTCAGGTGCCCCAAACATAAACATCTACTGTTTGAAAGTTACTTCAATGGAAGCTGTAGTGAAAGTTATTGCATTTTAGAAACTGTTGCTACTTTTTATTATTCAATAACTGCCAGGATTCAGTCTAGGTGAAGGTGCAATGATTAATGTGATTTGAGCAATCACCAAGATAATTGACAGGAATGATCTGGGATGAAACCAAGTCTCAGAAGTGAAAAAAAAAATTAATACTACTGTTTCAATATGTATTTCTTATGTGTCACCATAGATGCCAACTTCCCAGATGATTTTTTTTTTAATCACCGAGTTTTAGTATTGATATCAGTGCATTTCAGTGGTTTTCAAACTGATTTCTATGTTCCAGGAAAATATTCAATGCTGGGCAACCCAGATGGTTGATCACCCTAGAACCAGCGACTGATGAGACAGTGACTCTCATTGTTGGTCTGGGGGGGGAGATTTATGAGGGAGGGGTGGGGAGAACATAGAGCTATATACCCAAGCTTTAGGTTTCATGACTTTTGAATAAAGGAAGGATTTGGCACAGCCTTTCTTTAGCATTTTACTGTGTAAGATTATAAAAACAAAGTATATGTTATCACCATCAGCTAAGAAAATAAATCAGTTTAAGATTTAAATATAGCAAAATATCATGCCAGATTAAAAGATAATTCTTAAAATTATAATCACTGTATTTTCTCATTATATCACAGGTAGCTAAAAAATTCCCCCAGGGGCATATTGACCTGTATTGGTGAATCCTGCCTTATGTATTAAGCTCTATCTCTCCTCCTTTCTATCAGATGAGCCAGCCTCTTCCCCTCAGGGATATATGCCACTTTTTGGACAGTGCAGGTAATTTTTCTATAATTCCAAAAAATAAGGAACATCTAGGTTAGTGATCCTTGATACTTGGGGGAGGGGAGAGTATGTGGCAGTAAAAACGTTGGAATGAGTATGACAATCCAAGAGACTTTACTCCCCCTGAAAAAAAATACACATATGTACATAGATACAAACTATTGCCTATAAGTTCAGGGACTTTACAGATCCTCTGGAGCCCAGGGACCCTGGGATCAGCACGCCTGTTCAAACATAGCTGACAAAAGTTTAATTATCTTCTAGTCAAATACATTGAAATGGTTTCCCCGGGCCTCACAAATGTAGTGATGAAAAACGCATGTGTTCTCTGAGGTCTCCACTGACACATATCCCTGAGATCTGCCACATCAAACATGCCAGCTAGGTTAAGCTCATAATACCACAGGATAAGACACAGTGAATGAGGCAACTGCCCTGGATAAATTTTGTCACAGAGTAATATTACAATGGAGAGACTTTAAAACATTTAAATTTCAAATAAATATTAGTCTTAGGCATACAGTAGCTTTACACATGGGTTAACAGAGCTTTGCTTTTTGTGAAAAAGATCCTGGTAGGTATTTGCTATTTAAATCTTTTCAGGTAATTAGTCCCTATGGTGCCTTCCATTTCAGACTCCAGCTGTTCATGCTAATGAGATGTTAGCTGGTGTCAGGAATTCCCATCCTCCAGCATTAAGTGGTTAACCAATAATGGGGCGCTTGAGAAGTTACGCACATACAGGGAGGCGATGAACAACTTAAATTTAATTATCACTTCTTTTATCCACCAAAAAAGAAAAGAAAAGAAATAACGCAAGTGAGATCTATGGTATCAGTAGTGAGTCCCTCACTGATGAAACCTATTTCATAAACAGAAGCAAGAGAGGGAAAACATTAATATTCCAGCCATAATCAGAGCTAAGTTACTTCTTTAGATGACCAAACTGATTTCTGAAAACATTATACTCACAAAAATAATCAAATGTTTATAAAGCATCATGTCTTATCTTTCATTTTTACATGAAAATTTCTATTTGTCAATGTAAAGAGCTGTAGAAGGCAAGTTGTGAGCTTCACATTTAGTTCCTTCGCGACATTGTTTTGCTGACTTGGTCTAGAAGTAAGAGCTTCACAGCTTTAGAAATTAATCATCTGTGGCCAGGGGGGTGTCTCATGCCTATAATCCTAGTACTTTGGAGGCTGGAGGATCACTTGAGTCCAGGAATTTGAGGTTGCAGTGAACTATGATGACACCACTGCACTCTAGCCTGGGCAACAGAGCAAGGCCCTGTCTCAAAAAAAAAAAAAGAGAAAAAGAAATTGATTATCTGTATATAGGGTCTTGAGTTTGATCCATCTATCCAGCTCCTTTACCTTGCCATTTGTTTCAAATGATCCAATATTGTTGGAATAGAAATGTCAAACCTTGCTGTTAATTCACACATAGGTTGAGATGGATTCGCTTCCACTACAGCCTCCAGCTCATCATTATCCACCTTGGGCTCAGGTTGCCCACGTGGCTCATTTTCAAAATTAAAATCACCAGAATGGAATTTCTCAAACCATCAACGTACTATGCATTCATTAGCCACATCCTTCCCAAACACTTGGTATTTCCAGCTGTCTGCACTGCATGGGTTCCACGACAGAGCACATATTCAAAAATAACATGACTTTTTTACCTATCCATGCTTTCACAATAATTGTTTTAAAAAAAAATTTGAAAGATAATCACAAACTAAAATGTGTGTTTGAAAGAGTGAGAATATACCTTCACAATAAAAATAAAACAAGATGTGTCATAGTGAAATGTCAGAGATATCAACTGTCAAACTTAGCACTTAAGGAAATCAGACATTTCATACTTAATAATCTAATATTTAGTAAGTTCCAAATAGACATGTTGCAGAGCACATTCTCATCAAAATGTAATGAAAGTACAAATAAAGTACAAATTAAGGATATATGAAAGAATCAAACATGAATGTGCTAAAATAATTAGTAGATAAATTAGTAAATCAAATTAAAGATACAAAATGAAAGTTTGAAGTAAAAGTGCCTCAAATTTGGATATAGTGAAAGTTATATTTTTACTATTAAAGAGAACTTTTGTTATTAAATAATAAAATTTAAATAAATTAATTAAATTTTAAATATAAGAAACAAGAAGTAAAATAAAATAAGTTTAAGAAACTGATAAATACAAAAGAAAAACTAACAAATTACACTACATAGAAAAGCTGACAAAAAAGACAGAGACAGAGATCCTGAAAGGCATTTGTAAAAGGATACAGAGAATACATCGAAAAGTACAATGTTTCTTGGACAGCGTGACTAATGAAGGGTACTACGGGGAGGTGGGGAACAAAACATACATAAGGATAGAAAATGGGATAAAACTGCATATATAGATATTATAAACATAAAAAGTTTACGAAGGAATAAGATGGGCAGATTTTGTCAATGAGCTTAAGAATACAAATGAGTAATATGAAAATCAATCTATGGGGTATGAAAAGATAGAGTTATAAAGTCAAAAATGAATAAACATTTATGGTCCAATGTACTTTTAATTAAATAATGATTTTTTGTGTGTGGATTCTACATATTTATAGGTGTTTGTATGTGTGTATGGAGATATAGATATAGATACATGATTTCATAGACATGAAAACAAGTTAATAATATTAAACTCCTGACAAGGTGGTAGGTTTTGATAAGGGTAAGTAATTTTCACATTTTATTTCATATTTTAAGTGGACATGGATCTTAATTTTTGGGATATTTTGATTTTTTGGGTTCATAAAATAGCCACATAAAAAAAGAATGCATCTAAAAAACTGTAGCCAAATTACTCAGCTACCTTTTATACGTGTGGAGTTCTTCTACTTATTATTATTATCATTATTATATAGCTAATATATTGCATATAGAATCACTAACAAAAAACTTTGAAACAAACTTAGAAATCTTTGCAATGACACAATATAATTTAGGGGAAAAGTATGCAATAAAATTATGGCTTTTCTACTATTTCTTAAATATCCAGAGGAAACCCCACTTCTGAAAAATCAACTGTCATTGACTCAGTGACAGATCTGACCAACGTCGTGATGATGGGTGCTACTGCAACCCGCAGTTCATCATGGTAAATTCTACAAAGTAGTCCTATTTAAACCTTTTTCAAATACAAGAAAATCACTGCTGAAGTTGAGGCCAAGAGCCAGACATAAAGATTTTTGTCCTACAGAAAAAAAAAAGAAGGAAACTATTCACGTTAGCTGCTAGATAATTTCCTCATAACTATTTCTGTGTTTAAAGGAAATAAAAGAGAAAAATTCTGTCTTTGTGAACTTCAGCATCACCGTTTCATTTATTGCCCTCTTTTGGTTGTATTCTAATCTAGAGGATCTCAATCTCCATTGCCTATTAGAATTAAGTGAAGAAAGTGTGGAGAAATACTTAGTCTAGTCATATAAGGATTTTACTATTTCAGAAAAGTTAGTAACCTGTTGTTTACAATACCAAATTGATCCTAGAAATTCTCAGTTGTCTTTTAATTTGTTTTGGGTAATTTTGAGTAGCCAAAACTCTTTCTGTAGTACTATGTTTAACTGACAAATCATTACCAAGGTGATGAATGCCAGCTTTGTACTTTTAGAAACTTTATAGTCCTTCCTAGCCAATTTAGTTTCTCTCTATAGATACATAGATGGATATATATATATATAAAAAATACACATACACATATTTTATACATATATATATATATATAGAGAGAGAGAGAGAGAGAGAGACAGAGACAGAGAGAGAGAGGCTTATGCCATACAACATGTCCATATCCTTATTTTACAGGCCTAACTCTATCAAGGAGTATTTCTTTCAACTGAAATTTGTCAAAAATAAAAAATTTCAATTTCAGAAGATATAAACAATAAAGAAGATTATTATCTCATACAGCAGGGGTTGCGTGGTTAAGGGGTAGTCACTTGAAAAAAAAATTAGATCTAGGAAGTGTCCTATAATAATTTTTGTTTTATGCAACATTTTGGCATTATGTGAAATATAGTCTTATTGTTATAATGTGCTTCAAAATCAGACTGAATAATGGATATATGTTTGTCCCTTTCTTGACAACTTTGTAGAGTCACAATGTCTATAATGCTTTTTATTTTAATCTGTTCATCTATTTTAGCCTCCAGAGAAAGATCAGTGTTTTTGTTGACACATAGTTGTATCTGATTTTCCATCATATTATTTCTTGAGGTATCTCAGTTGGGGGTGTCCAAGATTTATAGCAAAGTCAGAAAACTATTATTAAATCCATTATAGTTTCCTAAGAGCATCACGAGACTGAAGCTAAAAAGAGTAAAGGCTATATTGCTTTCTTATAAACATTTCTTTTTCTAAATGATTATGACCAATGCTGTTATTCTACATTTATTTGCAATAGATTTTTATGCCCAGACTAACTGACAGGATAAGAAATTGCTTCAGCTTAAAGTTAATATATTAAGATTTTGGAAAACATATATTTCAGATTAACTGAACCACTGTTAAATTCTATACTCCCAATTTGTAAATTATAAATTGATTTTCAACAGTGAATCACTTAATGCCTGCTGTGTACAAGTAATCAGTGTATGAAGCAGCTAACATCTCCCATCTTTTGAATCAGAAGAGTACCAGAATGTAATATGTATTACATGCCATTTACCATTCCACATATATGTTCTCTTTTAAGAGACTTGGGCCAATTATTTTAACTCTAGTAGTATTTTAAAAATTATAACTTCTTATTAACTGTTTCAGAACCAGGACACACAGGGATGGGTGGAAATCTACTTTAGAACACATAATGTAATTCTTTGCAAAATATAGTCATTCATTTAATTAGGGATCATTTAATTTAGCATTCTGCTCATAATGGGAGAAATCCCCAATCATAGAGAGGTTGCTTTGTTAAAGGTCATGTTCCCAGTTATTGTAATATCTGCAATATAAAAATTATGTTCCTGACTCACTCCCAGCTTAGTTTTTATTTTATTTTTTTCCTCTACAACAGAATAATCTACCGTCCCACTAAATGAATAAAGAAAACATGTTACTTTGTGGTAAGTGGCCTGTACAGGAATTTTTCAAATATCTAAACTTTGCTAATTAATTGGGAAAATTCTAATCTACAAGGCTTTAGTCCTTTCTTTCACCATTTCTCACATGCTATTTTATCTGTGTGTCTCTCTCTCTTATATTATCTTTGTCGTAATTTTGGAAACGAGGGCTCCCCAATAAATTTCGTCAGCACAGATTAGATAAGAGGATCGTAACTTGTTCTGGTCCATGTTTGCAGTCTTCTATATTGTAAAGAACACCAGGGTCTTATTTATCCATATTAATAAATGCCTTTTCTGTGGCCTCTGAATTTCTTGACACCTTTGGAATTATTATGTCTGCCATCTACAAACATATACATATAATTAAAATGAAAAATATATTAAACAGATAAAATTATTTTTGTAATTTTTTCCTGTTGTGACTCAACAATGTATTCTAAGACATAAATAATTTCTGTTCAATTATTTTAAGGTTAGTATTTTATTTGATTGGACTCTATTCATGGAAAAAGAGACTGAAGACTATTAGAGAAAGCCAACTAAAATAAAAAATAAGAATAACGTAAACCAATGATAAGTGATACAAACAATTTTACATGAAATCCTTTCAAATCAAAAGCTATGTAGGGTCTGAGATTGTACCCTACTTGAAAGTTAACAAGCTAGCATGCACAGTTTCATGGCTTCTGGTAGAAACATGAGATTCAGATTAACGACAAAGTGCAATACTTATCACTCACAGCAATATCAGATTTTTGTCCAGGTTCTCTGAGACTCAATTCTGACAAAGTAATGTGATATGAAAAAGGCCCAAGTAACACCTGCACATGGTTGGTTGCATTAGAGAAGATGAATGCTGATCTTAGAGCACCGGATATTTTAATAATGGACAGTAAGCATTCCCACCCTTTGCTCCAGAAGGAGAAACTATCACTCTCTCCCAAAGCTGTTTACTATTCAAACATCACTGAAAAATAATTTAGAACAAGAACTATTCAGTGCCCCACTTAGAAGGGGTGCAGAAATGGGAAAACCACATGGACAACTGCCTCTATATACCTCTTACCTTACAAAAATGTTTTCCAGGGATCTCCTCCTAAAGTGGAGTAATTATTGGACACTTCTGAAGACAGAGAGAAGAAAAATCAAATAAACCTTATTTGAAAACAGAAGATTGTTAAATGATTCTAATGAAATAGGAAAGATAAAATATAAAAGAACAGTAGAAAATAAAGTCAGTGTAGCAGATGCTGGAATTTTTTCCACTCCTTATGAGTACCCCTCCCCCAGGTTCTCTGAATTTTATTTCTAAGGGCCTGCACCAGCAACTCTTTTTTAGACAACTTCCCTTGGGATACTGGTGACACTTTGCCTATGCTTGCAGAGTGTTCAAAGAGGCTGGGAGTTTGTTTCCTGATGGCTGTTCTTAGCCAATGATTGATTGGTGCTTGAAATGAAAACTCACTATGCTTCTAATCAAAACAAACATTCAAGTGGAGCTTACATTTCCAAGTTTTCCTGAGGGATCAGGTGAAATTTACCCTCCTGAAAATTTTCTGGAAATAAAATCCTTTTGACCTCTTCCATTCCCTTTCCTGTTTTCCCTATTCTCTTCCTAATTTATTATGGAAGCTCTTTTTCAATAAATCATTTGCACATAAATTTCTGTCTCTAATTCTGCTTCCAAATGCAGGCAGGAAAGTTGTATGAAAAGGATAGCTAACCCTTATGAGTGCTTACTATATGCCAGCAGTGTGTAAGAATTTTATTTTGTCCTTACAACAATACTATAAGTATTATTATTATTATTATTATTATTATTCCATTTTACTTATGAGAAGCAGAGGTTCAGAGAGGTTTAATTAACTTGTCTAAGTCCCATAGCTAGTAAGTGACTGTCTTAGCCTGTTCATGCTGCCATAACAAAATACTATAAGCTTAAGAACAGAAATTTATTTTATCACAGTTCTGGAGCCCAGAAGTCAAGGACAGGGTGCTAGCATTGTCCTGGTTAGGGCTTTCTTCCTGGATTACAAATGGTCACCTTAACTCTGCCATCAAATGGCGTGGAAAAGGAGCTCTCTCTCTCCCCCCCTCCATCTGCCTCTTCTTATCAGACCATTAATCCCATCATAAAGACTCTACTCTCTTGACCCAATCTAACTGTAATTACCTCCCAAATGCCTCAGCTCCAAATGCCATCACACTGAGGCTTAAGGTTTCAACGTATGATTTTGGTGGGGCACAAACATTCAGTACATAGTAGTGGTAGAGCTCAGTTCTGGAGCTATATTCTTCCAAAGACTGTGCTCCTAGAGGTGAATTTCTCTTTTTCTTTCCCCCTACAGTGTAG